>OY757313.1:93626638-94876638 GCA_963583905.1 Stenurella melanura
CCGGCATCTATGAAATATGTAAAATACAATGTATTGTTGCATAAATACGTAAAATACCAAAGTGTTTTAAAATACTTCCTCTGAATGTTTTGACGTACTATATGTGGCTTCTACATTAATCATGAGTTCTATAGTTCTTTGGTATAATTTCCATAAATGCGCCGAGAAAATAGTGGCAAGCTCATGGTTGATCTTTCTCTAAATAATATATTACTCTCTGTATTTTCCAAACACCTGAATTTCTTTGAGCCCGTTTTTAATTTTGTTGTATAGCGACCTTCTCATTTTTTCGCGATTATTTTCATTGCAGTCATAAGAAACGTATAGTTCCCCAATCCTATCGGCAATGACAGTAACGTGATTAAGTACGCTGTCCAGGTTTTAATTTTGTATCGGAAACCTACTGCGCACTTTGCCTCCTAATACATAGTGAACAAATACGAACTATACAGTTGGTTTTGTTATTGTTTTGTTTAAGTATAAATCCTTAATTTCTTATTTATGTGCATTTAGAATAGGCTCACTAAAATATTTGAAGTAAATTTGTTAGTTGACAATTGAACTTAACCTCAAACTTGTGCACAACACTGTCCGAATAGAATGACCAAGCTCAGCTGATTGTCAGAACACCGGATTCGTCTATCTCGTCTTCTCTGCCTGACTGTACTATCTTGTTATATCTTGTTAAGTCTCTAATCTTTGACTAAACCTTCAGTTTGTACTTACTCAAAGGTAACGATAGATTTGTACACGGAATCTAGGTTGCCTTTAATTCTGTAAGGAAAGGTTTCGGTGCTGTGCCGTTCGTTCACATACTAAATTTTTAAAACAAGTAAATTACAACTTTTTCGTTCAAAAGATTATTGAATTTTTAAAAGAACTATATTTCAACTTTTGATAACCTCCTATTTACTTAGATTCTACATAATGAAGGAAAATATTGTGTTTTTACTGAAAATGATATATTGAGATGCTCTTTGACTAAAAACTACATATATAGATTAACTAGAGTAAACTAGTAAACATTATACTCTTCGCCAATTTACTGCACTTTTTATATATTTGTTGGATATACTATAGGATACTCTTCGCAGTCTTTTTTGAAATAATATTAGTTTCAAACATTTTTTGTTTTATTACAAAGCATAAAAAATGTTTTTTCAAATTTAAAAATTAATAACTTTTTCATTTATTGATAGATTTTGTTCAAAAACAATAGGGTTCTTTCTCTAGCTAACTTACTGTTCAAGTTTCGATACAATTGCACTTTTCGTTCTTAAGTGATCGTGCTTACAAAAACGTGACGGATAGACAGACAGATGGACGGACAGACTGATGGATGGACAGACGATTGGAGAGATGGACGGACAGACGAACAGACAGACGGACGGACGGACGGACGGACAGATAGCAAGACAGCCGGACGGACACCAACACAGTCATATGAAATGTCTTTCTCTACCAGCAATATTATCGGTTTTGGAAATGTGCCGATCGAATGCAATATACTCTTCGTTTTGTATTTGCGAAGAGTATAATAATAACACTATATATGAAATTTGTATATTTACCACTAACAGACATATATTTTGTCCATGATTGATATATTGAATGTCATTTTTTATTTAATCTAAGTCAGATTTTAGATCAAAATTAGTCATCCCGAAAACCTTTGAGTAGAAAGTTTCACGCAAATCTTCAAACATTTCCAACCTCCCATTTTGAATTTTCAAGCTGCAACAAGAGACACGGTATCCACGAATCCTAAAGTCATGTAACACATGTCATGTAAAATGTCAAAGTATGGTGGTCATATTGAAGTTTTAAGTTTTTTCACAGACTCAGTATCATTGACCAGAATCACTATGCAATGGGCTTGTTCAGCATTTTTTTTATTTCATAAATCGAAAGTGCAAGTATAAATTAATGGATCTACAAAAAATTAGAATCTTATTCGCACGTTTAGTATCTTAAAAACTATTACAAATCTTCATCTCGCGAAAATGGGGCGTGGCCAGGCGCTACGTCACTATCCGCATAGACTCGGCGATCTCAATAGACTTGATGCTCCTTACTTGTTATAATTATAAGTGTTTTCAAAGTATTGTTTGTTTTGTTTACTACTTGACAGTAGGGGAGTACAATTTGGTGAAATGTCAAATAATTACAATTTTCTATCGCTCCTGTCGGGACGAATTTTCGATTTTGACCATGCAATTTACGATTAGAATTGATCGCCGACCTTCTCCTTTCCTTAGAGACATAGAACGAACTTTCACTCGACGTATTTATTTAGTTACCAGCGTTTAAAAATTCCATGTTTTTCGACTTTTCGGGTTAAATTTGAAAGGTCCCAGAAAGCCATTTTTCTTACATCACTTACGTATAGTGACGTCACATATGAGCGCTCGGTTTTTGCAACTATTACCAATTTCAACTCCTTATATCTCGAGAACGGAAAAAGTTAATAATACGAAATTTTAAGTGTATAATGAGAATATCGAGTACTATACGAAAAAGTATAAAAACCATATAAAAAGAATATCATGGAACAAGCCCATTACATTGACTTATGGCTGTGCGAAATTAGAGTTTCCGTAAGAATCGGTATCAGCCACTTCGAAAATATCTACCAACAATAATACAATTCCGATAATATTTAAAGTTTTATCGGAATCTGAGAGTCTGTTTACTGTAGGTATATCTATTGACACAGAAATCATGTAGCTATTTAAAAGCTTTTATTTAACTTCCAATGTTAGTGTACAAGTTTGCTTAGGTCAAATCTTGCAAGCTGAATTAGAACCACTTCCTCTCACCCTACGGAGTTGAATTTTTACACGTTGAGTCAGCTTCGATGACACATTTTTATGACATGACCTGATTCTACACCCAGCGTATACAGTGGTCGATTAAGTGTGCAACAAATGGAATTCTTTTTTTTTAGTTTCACAACCAAAGTTTAAATACCACCAAAAGTTATTGCATGCCCGATAAGGTGCACTTAGAAGGGCTACAAGTTAAATAGTATACAAGGTAGGGCAAAAAATATGAAAATCGTTCAAGAGTAAAGTGCGCTTATGTGGAAAAAAAATTACATTAAAAAAATATTTTTAAGAAAAAGCGTTTATTTAAGAAAACTACTAAAAAGTAATAAATATTTTTTGAAATTCATACACCCGGAAATCAAAAGCTTTGGGGGCGGTCAGTTGAGCAAAGTAACTATACAATAGTGCCATATAACTGCCCGCAAAGCTTTTGGTTTCCTGGTGTATGTATTAAAAAAATATTTTTTATTCTTTGGTACAGTTTTTTAAATAAAAGCCTTTTCTTAAAATATTTTTATTCTATATTTTTTTATTATTCCTATTTGATTTAGTCAAGTAGAGTAATTGTGCGCACAGAAAAAGTTACAGACCGACCAACAAAATTTCTTTTTTGCTCAAATTTAAAATCTTCAGGTTTCATGGCATTTTAAACCATTTTCAACAAAAAGTAGCCAGCATTATTTTTTGTGATTTCACTCCACTATGTGGATGTGGAAAACTCTATTGCCACTACGCTACGCGGATGTGGAAGTAATCGAGTGAGTATTTGAGCAAAATATTAATGAGATGGGTATTCGCAGTCGGCTGCGCCTGAGTGTAACTTCTACTTGTTATGTATCTGCAACGGAATTAAAAACATTTGTTTAGTTTTCAAACATGCAGAATAATAAATTAGTTAATTTGCATAAATCTCATTAGTAAGTTAAATATTAAAAAGTGAGACCATTAATTAAACGGCAAAATGTACTGTGCGATTAATGTGACTCATTTTACGTTAATTGGCTTTTCTTAAATATTAATCCAGGTAAAAAAATCCAATACCTGCTTCATACGTCGTCAAGGAACACCTACTGAAACATTTCATTAGAGCAAAGGAATTATTTTAGTTTTTCTCATCCCAGTTGAGTTTCAGTTTCAATAAAGCAATGAACATTCGTTGGAAATAACGTCAAGGGAGCACTCAGAAGTTCTCCATCGACCCACAGTCACCTTGTTTAATCCCAATCCAATCTTTTATCTTGCACACGCTTTCACACTTAACAACGAATAAGAAAATATTACTCCCTAGAACAAAACTTTTGTTTTTTTCTTAAGAAGTAGAATGTAGCTTAGTCACGTATGAAATTACTTTATAAAATTTATAGCTCGAAAAGTTATGGTCTGAAAGTTCTAAAAGTTGTAAATGTAATGGAAACTACTCCAGGAATATATTTCTTTCGAGTAATTACGGTTATTTGTCTACAGAAGTCCGTATTTGAGATTATATAATTAAAGGGTGCTTTGCGTATTTGGGTTTTAAACTAGATATACCGGGTGACTCACTAGCGTGGGATGGTCGGTGACTCCTCAACCATTTGAAATTTGCAAAAATTTCTCAGATGACAATTGTATGGTCAAGAATGACATATTTTAAAATTATTTCACAATTTACAGGGTGTTTGGCATAGTGGTGGCAAGCTAATACTTACTAGTTTTTTTATGGTACACCCAATGTTTCTTTATATATTTACATTTGGCTGTTAATTCTCTATCCAGGCATATATCATTTTTGGACTTAGAGTGCGGCGTTGTCACGTCCTTCCATTTTTCCAATAAGAAATGAATTTTCAGAGGTCAAGAATAATAAAATCTGTTAATGACGTATATTCATAAATTTGACCCTCGCGTCATTTCAATTTGACTATCAGTCAAGGCCACGTAGAAGTATCCAGGTCTTGCAAAATTGATCCCAATTCTACAGGGTGTTCCCTATGATTATTTAAATTTTTACATATTTAAACTGTCACAACACAATGTTTTCAAATCGAATATTTTGTATGTTTTTACGTAAAATATTTCAATGATCAATTACATACACGGTGATACCTTATACTGACCACTTTTTTTGGCGGTTTTTAATTTTTCTTTATGAATATCTACACATTGGTAATTGATTTGAAGAAAAATGTTAAGACAGTTTGAAAATGTAAAAGTTTGAATCATCGTGGAGAACGCCATGTAGAACTAGGTTTGATTTTGAGAAGCCTGCGAACTAGTACTTACATGATCTTGAAAATATATTTTTCCAGATTTTACTCTTGACAGCTGCAAACGCATTTTTGTTCGTAAAATCTGAAATAACATATATCAAAGGATATTGAGTGTTGCAAGTAGTCCAAGCAGTCGAAGCATAATACTATGTGTGGTGGTTGTCTGCTAGGTATGTCAGATATAATTTTGTTAACGTCTTATTTATTTTAACGTCCTGGCAAAGTTTAGCTAATGGTATTCCACCACTTAACCATAACGGCGAAATGAGATACGGTCACCCATCTAAGTGACGGACTCTCTCGGCGTTGCTTAACTTCGCCAATCGAGTTCTACTGAAACCGGCACCATACCTCGTCTCATTTAAATCAGTCTTTCTATTATACGAGCTTAAGATATACACAAAATCCTCAGATAAATTTCCAATAATTCGTGATGATGATATAAGGGAGTGTAAGTTACTGCTAGTCATATATGTATTCGCATTTACGAACGCCTTACTATAGTTTCTATTCCTTTTAAAAATGCTCAGTAATATTAGTATAGAAACTACTTTCCACAATATGCATTGTCATCATAACGAGTACAAATCTACGTGGCTAATGGCAATTAGCTGAACGCCATTAAACAAAAAAAAAATCATAACGAGTAACTATTGCAGCATCGGTATATATTAGAAAGAAAGTGAATCTAAGTTTGTGGGTTCTGAGCTCTAAAAGAGCAGTAAGATAATGTATACAAAGTACACGTGTATTCGAAGCAGAGGTATATTCTACTAGGTAAATACAAGGGAAAACTCAGTTTCATTTCACAAATATATTTATACATATATATGCAGCGATAGCCAGGCAGCCCTGAAGGCTCTTGAACCAAATAAATAACTTATAAGCTGTCAAATAGTTCGTTGTTTAACTGAGTTAAACAGCAAACTTGCATGGATGCCCGAAAATAATGGCATAAAGATCAATGAAGGAGCAGACCATTTGGGAGGAGCATAAACTAGTTTTCGCGGCCCAGAACCAAAAAATCTGACTCAATCAGAAGTACGGTGTAGAGTCGATGATAAAGACATCACGCTAATTCTATGTAGTTGGACTCCATTAGCAACGTGAAAGTGTAAATATTTCGAATGGCAATTTTAACAAATCGACGAACTATGGAATCTACTCAGACATGGATTGCTATGTGTAGCAATGTGTATGATATTAGCATTTCTTATGTAAATAGCAAAAAGGCAAACACTGAAGCTTGTACATTACAATATATTCAGTATAGTCTATGTAATGGAGACAGGAAGGGTGTATTTCGTGCAAAGACGAGATTACCTCTTCCCACGTTTTCGAGGGTCCTGAAGGTGATGCAACAACAGGGAGAAGTTTTTGACCACCGTAACCCTCTGAAACGGCCAAGTACCACCCCCCTTTTGGATGACCCCTGTATGTTTTCATATACAAGCGGGTCTGGGAAGCAATTTACCGATAGGTTATATTTGAAATAACATGGAAGGTGGCTATAGAGTAATTAGAATCCAGACATCAGGCATAGGGGGTTGATTAAGCCCTCAAGAGAGGGGTGGAAAATTATTTCTTCTTTCAAATGATTCAGTTCAAACGCGTATCTCCAGTTCTCGGGGTCGCCGACCACGGAAAAATATTCATTTGAAGCTCTAACCTCTCAAATGGGCAGACACCACCCCCCACTCACCAGAAAGCATGCTATCCTGGATTTACAGGTTTTTCGATAAATCACTCCCCAGACCCGCTTATATATAAAAATATACAGGGGTCATCCATAAAAGTTGTGGTCTTTGGCCGTTTCAGGGGGTTGCGGCGGTCAAAAACTTCTCCTACCACTTGCATCGTATTCAGTACCCGCGAAAACGTGGGTGGAGGTAATCTCGTCTTTGCGCGAAATATTTAAAAATAATTCGTATTTTAATGCTTCATTACATAGACTAATATATATCCGGCATGCAGGAAGTCTGGCCCAATGAAGGTTATAACGTGAATGTCTGATTTTTTATTGATGAAAGGGTAGTATATTATACTATAACTTTTGCAGTGCAGCGGCCTTTTAAAAGATCTCATCACAAAATATATATACAATGGATAAACTAACTAGCATGACTGCTGAGGATCTTCAAATATGCTAGTAAACCTAATAATATACACCATATATCCTTCGCCGCTTTACTGAAGTTTTTTTTTATAAATCAATCAAATGTAGTGTAGTAAAACTACTAAATCGGCTCTTGATAGCACCCACATGCAGTTTTATCGCTGTAAAACGCGTTGCACCAATTGATATAATATGCCATATTTTGACTATAACGGTTTCTTTGTGGCATATTCAGATATTCTTACTTTTTGTTGGGTATTTTGCCACTGAAAAATATTAAATATTTTCATAGTCACGCGAGACATTAAATTATATGTATCTTATTTTTACTTACTTCGTCTCTTAGGATGGGCAACCAACTAGTACAAAAATCTATTGAATAGTTTGAAATGCATCTATCCTCGTTTAATAAAATAATCGCGGATTCTTTAAGTTTTCTTTTAGTTCGGTTGCTCTCTTTTTCTAAAATCTTCGCAGAGTCCCATTGAATCCTGTGATTATTACCCCACGCGTGTTCACAAATTTTGGATTTTTCAAATTTTTCAAGAATTCGTGTTTTTAAACGTATACCTCTCGCTAGAGAGTGAACCACTTGCGATATTGATTTAATTTTTTTTATTTATATACTACTAACATGAGCGCATCTATCTGTAATAATTAAATTTCAAACTCGCTTACGGTATTTTTCTAAATAAATTCTAAATCACAGTAACGAAATCTGTGTGTTTGAAATTTCGACGTGCGGGCAACTATATTAAATATTCAATTTTTTTATATACTATATACGAGTGAGATATGGTATAAAGATCAACAGAGTTTTTGCAAAAAAAATTAGCTCGATATCTTATACAGTTTTTGAGTTAACGACTTTTTAAAATAAACCATAATTAGATTCGTGGTATTCCTGTTAGCATGCGACTGTTTTCTGGCTAAGTGTAATGCATTAAGATAGTAAGCCAATACATTTTTGAAATTGTGCTATTATTTACATTTTTACAATTTTGCAAAAATATTAACAGGTAAAAAGAAACTCATTTGGCAGATGATTTACTCGATCTATTAATTATGAAGGTGTTGTATAGAGATATTTATTAAGTATATCATTATTGTGGTACAAATGATATAGCATTTTACAAATATGAAAATATAAAATCGTACACAAAACTTGTAATATGTACATAAGTAATAATAATAATAATAATAATAATAATAATGCATAATAAGTATACACAGCTCAGTAAGATTTGACAAACCACTACATAGGCATTACTATTAAGAAGCACTGTCTGCTAAAAACTGCTCTGTATTATTTCTGCCCTTAAAACAATTGTTAGGAAAGGCTGCACATGCAACAGAACACCAAGTGGACGCACATTTTTAATCACAGTTTACTTTACAATTCCACTATTTGTTTTCTTTAGAACCAGTTGTGACTTTTTGTCATCATTTGTGATTTTATTTGTTTTTTCTCCATCAGATATCCAAATTTTCTGGGAAAGGGTAAATTGGGAAGGAGATTGGAAAATCTCTTGGACACTAAAATTTTATGTGCTTTGTTAACTGCTTTTGTGTTAGGTATAGTCCACTTTTTGTGGATAATTTTTACAAATAAAAGTATTTCGCAGTGAGCAGAGTTTTAACCTACTTCGCTAGGTTCTTCAGTTTCTAGCTAAGCTAAGTACACTAAACCACCGTCCCCTGTAATGCTCGTTTTAAATGCAGTAAGGAACTGTCTTGTGTAGGACCCGGACGTAGCTAACGTAAGTCTAATAACCTTAAGGAAAAATAAATACTGCCTTAGCAAATCTAAATATTTAAATTCACTACAGATGGCCGTAGTGAATTTAAATCCTTAATCCGTAAGTCCAATGTGAATCTGTATGGATAGATTCACATAGGACTTACGAGCATCTTAAATTACACGATCATCAATTGCATCGCAGTTATTTCCAAAATTAATCAAAATATATAGTTGGCGTGTTCATTTTAAGGTAACAATAACTGCTCATTTATCCTCTTCGGAAAAGATAACTGACAGGTCACACAATACACCGACTACCAATAACGTTTTTACAATATTTTCCTCTTCATATTTTTCACTTTTTCGTGAGTATCCTAAGATACCCTTTGTTGTCATGTACCCACACAATTTTTGTAGGTTTTCTATTTTGTAAAAATTAAACATACCTTGCGCAAATATTATTGTGTTCCCTTCTTCATGATTGCAAATTCACATTATTGGGCAACGTAGGTATGTCATTATTTACACCAATATTCTAAAATGTATTTTAGATTATTTGATTTATATTTGTTACTATTTATAAAGTTATTCCAGTTTAGAATAAGAATTGTGTCTGTTATGGCGAATTCATATAATTCTGATGGGTTTTTAAGTCATACCATACATTTTCTTAAATATGAAATTTCGGACAATTTTTATTTTTTAATCTCAAATTTGTATAATTTATAGACGATTTCATACTGTATTTGCACCTTCCGATATATACAGTCCTTCTAAGCCAAAATGACGTAACTGAAAATTTTCTAAACAAATTGGACGTACTACGAAGTTTCCTTTTCTCAGTAATCATTAAACCATTATTTCTGCATCTATATTTTAACAGACTCTATTTTAAAATCACATAGTTGTAACATAACACATAAATGATTGTCTAAGTTTCAGACAATTGGTGACATACTCATTTATAGTAATATAATACTTTAATCAAATTAGTTATTAGACTAATATCTATCCACAATTACACAAACCGAATCCTGCCGCAGCTGTCACGTTGCGCGTTATCATAACAAGACATTATTACGATCGAATTAAAAAATCTGTAATTCGAAAACTGTATGAGATATCGAGTTAATTTTTTTTGCAAAAACTTTCTTGATCTTTAGACCATATTTCATTCCCATATAATATATAAGAAAATTAAACATTTAATGTAGTTGTCCGCACGTCGAAATTTCAAACACACAAATTTCGTTCCTGTGATTTAGGATTTAATTAGAAAAAAACCGTAAATGATTTTGAAACTCTACTAGTAGTAGCGCATACGCTCATGTCAGTACTATGTAAAGAAAAAAAAATCAGATCAATATCGCATGTAGTTAATTTTCTAGCGAGAGGTATACGTTTAAAAACACGAATTCTTGAAATAACATTCCGCCATCTTTTTTTCTTGTGGAGAAGTTGTGCAATCCTCAACAAAAGTCCAACAAGCCATTTCTGATGCCCATTAGGACCCTCTTTCGACATGCGAGCTCAAAACTTATTTACCTTGTTGGAATGGGTCATTTCAATTTTTAATGCTTTGGACCCCTTACTAATAGCGTAGAGCCCGTTTGAAAAACAGTTCGTACGGAAAACTTATTCCCAAATGTTCGTAATTTATCCCATAAACCATGTATATATGGAATTACTGCCCTTGACCTAAATACATCAGTTTGTGATAGTATATTCTCTCTTACCAGTGTTCAATAACTGACTATCAACAAAACTCTCGGGATATTGATTATTTAAAAAAACAGTTTTTATACATTGCTTTTCGTTCCTTAATATTACATCATTTAAAGAAATGATTATGGCTCTGTCACACAAACACTTAACAGCACCATTCTTAACACAAATATGTTAATTTGAATTGAAATTTAAGTACCTACCTATGTGTTTGTTTCCTATACACACTGTTGGTATGTACTATCTAATTTTTTAATTAAAATGTATAAGAAGCGTAATTCATTGTCATTTTCTATTTCTATTATAAATTTTATTGAAGGTTCTTTTTCGTTAATCTGATTTAAAAAATTACTTAACCATTCTTTACTATAAGGCCATGTATCAAAAATGTCATATACATATCTCCACCATACAATAAGTTTATTTGCTAGATTATTATTAGTATTACTTTCTTCAAAATTTTCCATGAAAATATTACTTAATATTGAAGATAATGGAGAACCCATGGCCATCCTAAAGTCTTGTTGATAGAAGTCATTATTTAATGAAAAGTATGTCGTTCTTAATTTTATTTTATCAACCCCTTTAATAATAAAGTGTGGGTGGTGGTGGGGATGGAAAATAAAATAAAAAATCTAAGGCTTTTGCTTCTAGTATATACACCAAGTTCAAAATTTCGGTACTCTTACCAGCTTGCTTTACTTATTTTCCCCTATTTACCCCCCAACTCTTCACCGGATATGTTCAAAAAACAATCCAGTTCCAGATCAATATCTTATACTATTCCAGAGAAAACGCGCGCACAAGAAAAAGTTACAGACAGACAGACAGAATATTATTTTCGTTCAAATTTAAAATCTCGACGTTCCATGACGTTTCAACAACAAAAATTTTTGAATTTTTTTTTTACGATTGCTATACTTCCTCTGCACTACTTGGATGTAGAAAAAATTACTTAGATTACATACATACCTATGCTGATCTCAGATTAACCACATTACTCTTGCAGTTATTATCTACATAATTTCTGATAATGATCTCTTTTCCAAGTTTCTGAGTTATATGCGTTAAAATTGAAAAACCAACCTTTTCTCTTTAACATTATTCGAAGTTTTGAGAAAAATGCCAATTTTTGGTATTTTAGAAATAAAATATCAAACAGATAAAGAACATCACGTAATCGCGTTGGTGAACATCATTTGGCATTATTTTTTGAAATAAAAACTATTGTTAAAATCAAAATTAACTGAAATTGATTAATACCATACACATACAATGTGGATTTTGTTAGTGACACAGTATATTATTTTTTGTTTTCGATTTTCGCAATTATCTTGTTTGTGTAAACTTTTTCACATGTAAATGGTACTTATATATTGCAATACATTCAAGATCTAAGAGTTTATCTTTATTTCTGTTAAAAAATGGTACTAGAAACTTTCATTATAAAATATAATGTGTACATTTTGACACTTGAGAATATTTCTTATGTGATACAGTTTTGCTAACAAATGACAATAGACGGGGGTGTGAGATTATAATTGACAGTGTATATTGTTTTCTAAACATTATAATATAATGTGCTTCCTTATTGAGTAAAATAATTGCCAGTAATAATGTATTTATATAGAATAAATAGCCTATTTATGAGGAGACTGGAACGTCGTTCGTAAAATGAGTTTTTGTAATGGAGAAGCTTGTTACCGGAACCATTTAGGCAACAACTATCGTCGAGTATCCCTTGAATTACACTGATAACATGTAATGGATGCCGCGAGATGCTTCTAAATTCCGCTAAACCAGCTTATTTCCAACTGGAGCTTAGTGTTCCCTACCCAGTTTCTCTAATAAAGGCTCATGCAAATGAATGAGTCAAAGTAAAACGCACGAAAAACAGCGAGGGGTGTTAAACTTCTCACACCTTCATATGCAATCCAAACCGTAGGCGAAGACTTGAATTACGTGATACTTTTACAAAACTTTATATAGCCTAAGTTTAGTGGAAAACCTAAAAAATATTTCAGATTCCTGCTTCCGTTCAACTGTAATATATTTGACATTTATTTTATTCTGTGATAGAAGAAAATAACTTTAGAATATATAAATAGTATTTACCTATAATATATATATATTTACATTTTTTATAAATTTAAGAAAATTATGGTCTCATTAATATAAATTGAATAATTACATAATCTCTCAGTCCCCAATATAAAAGAATATTAGTATGAGAAAGAGACACTAATTATACCGGGTGGTCACTTTAAAACTTTCTCAGCGTTTAACTTAGTATGTTAAGAAATGCTTGATAAATAAATTACTTCAATTGACGTTTGTCTCTTGCTTTCTTTAGAAATTGATGGACATTTAAGTAATCGGTCAACATTTTCTCAAAATAGAAAACATCTCAGCAACAAGTATTCTTACCAAGTATTGTAATTTTGTCTGATTCGCTCCATTAGGTTTGCTTTAGCATAGTCATGAAATTATCCTGCCTGTTCTTGTTTCAAATAATAAAACTTTAATAGAATTTATTTTTGAATATTACGAAAGTACTAGAACAAATAGGTTAGTTCTTTCTTAAAAGCATACATATAACATTAACATTAATTATCTGGAAAGAGATCTACGAAATGGCCCGTCCCCGTAGAATAACGACACTCTAGAAGCGGTATACTTCGAGTCTTTTGAAGAACCAGAAGATTTTCAGTCATTCGGCACGAAGGAAGTTCAAAAAATACTTATTGACACCAAGAACTTGCTTGCTCTGGGATTAAAAGCAAAAATAATTGGTGATGGAACAAATTTCCCACCATCCATGTCACAGGTCATCTGGATTGAGTTTTTTATGATTAAACGAGGGGCAGCAGATTTTAAACTAGGGATGGGAATTAGACGATCTGCTTAACATGGAACATTATCTGTTTGAATTTCTGCTATAAGGTATTCATACGTATCCATGCCAAGACACTGCGGCAGGTTGACCATGTCTTCCAGCAGAAATGCAAGCAGCGTAATACCAAAAAAGCATGGACTGTAGTGTACTGAATCGCACCTGTTAATAAATATATAGCAGTTAGCAAATTAGGATATACAGGGTGTCCCAGAATTGAGTTCCCGGATGGTAAGCTGTGATTCCTGAGTTCATATTGGGCCCATATAATCCAACCTACCTTAGTCCAAAAATGCATCCCTGAGGAAGTACACTCCCTTAAAGTGAAACAGAAAAAAATGTTTTCCAATAGTTTCTGTTATATTGAAGATGAAATTTTTAAATTTTTATGAGAGCTGTACCTCTCTATAAGTACTCTAACAACCAAATATCTTTTGTTTCTCAATTTTTTTTCATAATTATTAATATTTGACTCGCTGTAATTTTTTAATCACTCTGTAAAATTACGGAATACTTGAACATTTTTACAGAGCATTGAGGGGGCTGCAAAAAAGTATTCTTAAAATTGTTCTAGAACAAAATGTTGTAATAACAGAAAAGTAGTTTATTTAAAAAGAATACGTTAATAGCAAATGCTTCATTCACATGATGTCCACCTGTTTCAGTACACAAATTTATTACTTTTAAAATTTTGTGTAATATCAACAGAAAATCAAGGATTTCCGTTTTTTCTCTGTAGTCCAAAGGTGGTTGTGAAACAGGAAACCTGTCACGTTTGAGAAACAAAAGATATTTGGTTATTATCAAATTTACATAGTGAGTACTTATAGAGATACAGTTCTCATCAAAATTGGAGAATTTTGTCTTTAACATAACTGAAATTATTGGAAAAAAAATTTTCTGCCTGACGTTAAGGTGACGTACTTCCTCAAGGATGCAGTTTTGCACAAATTCTTGTGTCTATTTCACAAATATTTGATTAGTTTCGACAAAAACTTTATGTATTTTAGTTGAATAAAGGTATTTGCATGTAAAAAAAGAAACGAACCCCCAATATAGTATTTTTCAGAAATCTCAATAATACAAATTTTTCCCATATATAGCCAACTTTATGGCGGACACTGTAGGTATATAGGCTCGGGCACAAATAAAACTGATAATAAAAAATGAATTGCCCAATTCAGTCAATAACAATGAGTTATCAGAAAAAGAAATCAAAGACTAATATTGTTACAGTCCAGCAAGAACCACGGAGAGGTATTGGCGTTTCTTGCAGGAAAGGATAGGATCGTAGTATTAGTAGGGGAAATGATGTTAGTAAAAATAAAATATTTCATATAACAAAAAAAAAAAAATCTGAAATCTCTATGAGAACAACGGAATCTTTTAGCGGTAATAAATAAATATTCTGGTTGACAAAATATATATTAAAAAAATTAACAATAATTTTAAAACAAATAAATTAAAACAATTCTGGTAAGTTGGGTTACATGGACTAATATGGACTCAGGAATTACAGGTTCCCGTCCGGAAACTCAAATCTGGGACACCCTGGAAAGTGACAGGAAGTATACGAGGCCCAATTCAAACGGTACCAATTGATGGCCTAGATTCTCTATCACATAGGGCATTTGAAACAATACTACATGAGCCAGTGTTATCACTTGCTCAGATGCATTTTTAGCAGTAATCACGGAAAACTGTCAGATATATGGAGACCGGAAAAGTACTAGTTGCTGGCAAAATATAATAAAAAACTTACAAATCTTATTACAAGGAAATAAAATTTTGTCAAGAAATTGGTATATTAAGATTCATAAATTCTAAAAACATTATTTAGTTAATCAATTTCTGATTTAAATGAGAGGTTATAATTATGATTTTATATAGAAGGATTAACAACATTTCCTTCTTATGACGTGAATTTTAAGATTATAAGTTTTCATACCACTTTCGATCTGTTTCCATATGCATTTTGTATTTAATAAATATACCCGTTAAATAAAACAATTGAGACATATTATTGAAGGTTGGATTATATATTATCCTAGCAGAAGAAATAACGTGTAAGAGTGAACTCTTATGCACAAATATAATTAAAAACTTATTAAAAAATCCTAAATCTTATAAAATATGAGTATAAATGCATACATTTTTTCTATGAAATTTACATTTAAAGTATCTATGTACAATGTGCAAATTTTGGATAAAATATAGAGTAAGAGTTGTAGCGTTTCAAATATTATACTAGAAATTGTTAAAAGAAAACCCATATTTTTCAATTTGCACCGGCAATACTTTCCTACTTAGCAAGGAAGGCACATTACGTAGAAGCCAAGGCAATGAATTTTTTCATGTTAAGAATTGATAGAAGAACTTGGTAGAACTACTGACTTGAGGAAAATAATGCTGATGCGGCAAAAGGTGGAGTAGCTTTAAACGGTGTTCGAGCCCATAAGCTAAATACGGAGGTGCCATAGACAGAGGGTACAAATTTTGCAATATCGTATACATTTAACCTATTCCTAGACCATTTACGGCTAAGAAAATGTATTCATATAAATATTTTTAATGTTTACCTAGTCCAGTTTTATACATTTTTCTCATATATGCTTCTGAAGTAGTTTCCTCAGACATCAAAACACTCAAACACTGCACTCCAATATTATTACTCGACATGCATTTCGCCATCCATGTTGGCATTGTTTGGAAATGATTAAGTCTAAAATATTTGATAATTAGATATCGTTTTAATTGTCTGAATCTCTAGAAAATGTAGGTTGAGGCATGATAAGTTCTGACCTATTAATAGTAAAAAGCTCTTTTAATTCATTCTTCTCGTTATGTTGGGCTCGTCTTCAGATCATTGTACGTGCATTTTTGCTACCCAATGAATAGAACTATAATGTCAAAGAAGAAGTAAAAACGAGTTTTTAGTCACATAACCATTTTCGTATTAAATTTTAAACACTGTATCTTTCATTTCATTTATCGTAAAAGCTTAATCTTCATCCATTTTAAGAAGAATTTCATACTTAAAAAATTTGACAAATCTTCCCTTTAATATTTATTAAATGTTTCTATTGGATGACCACCCCGTAGAATTTTAAAACAACAGTGTGGTCGACTTCCCCCTTGGTAACTATGCTATTTAAATGCCACATATTATTTTCCTCCATCGTTGTTAATTTCTTTAGGCTTGTATATTTTCAATAAAATTCTAAGTTTCTTCATCGTCAGTAGTGCCAACTACATAACAAATACCATTCCACCACTTTTTAAGTTAATTAATTTTACGAGAACTACCTTGTATATTTTTTACGAAAAGAACAGCAGGATTTATTGGCAATCCCAATGGAAGAAATTCCTATACTTTTGGTGACAAATATGCTGATTGAACAAATAATCAACGAGAAAGTGTGATGGAGGCTATTATTTGGCATGTAGTTAACACAACTTCAGGAGAGAAATCTGCTATACTTTTAGAGGAAAATATATAGGGTGGTCACCCTAGGATACAGTTAATTTAAAAACCTTGGTGGACAGTAATATTTGGGATGTAAATAACATTGAGGCAAACTCTGATATGCTTTTTATAAAATTATACCAACTAAATATTATTTTTATCCGTCAAACAGCTATAGCTCTAACAAAAAGGCAGCAGACAGGCAGACAGACATATACTTATATAGAGAGATAGACATACTGATGGAATTGAGAGACTTTAATTTTCATAATTTACATAATCTGAAACGTAAAAATATGAAGAAGTCTGTAGAAAACTGCACTGTTGATAATGCTTAAATGTACCTACATTTTTCTAATTGTCTTTATTTTATACCCAAATAAACTAATCGGTTAAATAAAATGGTATTCAATTTTGTCCTGCTCAAGCACCTATCTTTTCTCAATTGGCTGGTTGAACTGTGCTATGAAAATTAATAAATACTATTTATATTCAAGAAGTAGGCTAGCAATCAAAAAGATGCACATTGAGAACAATAAAAAATATATTTCCCTGAGTTTAACTTCTATAACTTCGATATTTTATTTTAAATATAGCAGATAAGGAATAAGAGGAAAAGCAAGCAGGAATTTTATGATATTATCCCAATATATTTTTCACGGAACTAGAAACTTTCAGATGATATCTACACTTCACAGAGGAAATGGTGTTTATCCACGCCATTTCTGGAACGGCAGAACCTGCTCCTGCATCAGAATTTGTTATCACTTCACTACTTGTATTGGCCGTTTGCTATGAAATGCACTCCTGCACATAGCACCAACCTAAGCAAACTATATTTCACTGTGATAACGTCCTCGCTCACCTATATTTTTAAATTAAGTCTGTTAACTATCATTTATATTTTTCCACACATAATAAAGTGTACACTTTATTCCGTTTGATAATTTAATCACGAATATACGTAGGCACAATAAAATAGTTTTTTAAAGGTGAATTGTGATATTTATTACAGATTAATTGAGATTTACCGCTGTTCCATAGCATTTTGTAGTGTTAATTCTCAATTTAAATAAATAACTTCCAATATCATGTTTATTAGTAAATATTTTCATGGAATTTAATTAAAAAATACTATAATATAACATCATTATGCTTATTATATTTATCGCATTAATCAAATAGGTATATATTAACCATATAAATATTTTTAATAATTGCTACACTAAATAAATTTGTGTACAGAAATTAATTTTACAACACGTTGAATTCAGATTGATTAAAACAATATCTCTTGTTGGGTGTGTGTGTGAATATACAGGGAGATCGAGAAAGACTGAATGTGCCGCTCCCTAAAGATTTTTTGAGTGTCACTCACACTATTTTGCGATACTTTCAATATCTGCACGTTGGCGACAGTAACTTATTAATTTATATAAGTCGTGTGCGCGCGACGCGACGTCACAAATTTTGACATTCGTCATAGCTTAGACACAACAAACCGGAATTCCTAAAGTGCTAAAGGGCAACTAACCGAACTTTTAATTAAATTACTGCTTTTGTGGACATTATATTATACAAAATGTCAAGTTTTAGCTGTATTATTAATTGTTGAAGTGTGGCAATACGAAAAAAACAGTTTTTATTAAATATCATCGATTTTTTAACTAGGAAAAGTTGGAGTTGGAACACGTCAACTCATTGCAAGCAGTAAAAATAAATTATTTTACAGGAGTATTCCAAACATTTTGCTAGAGGTAAATTGTTATAACACTATATAAAACACACTACTATCTTTTCTACCACTATGTACATAGTGGTACAATACATAATAGTGTTTTTTTTCTTCTTCAATTCTTTGGGACTTCCTGCCACATGTATGTTTTCTTTTTAAGCGGTGCTAGGGGAATCTACAAAATATATCACAATTAACCAGTATTTTACTGGTAAATAACCTCTACGCCTGTGACGTTTACGTCAAAAGATCAGTTAAAGGTTGATTTTTTTTAAATAAACAACGCAAATAAGTATAAACACTTTAAATTAAATATTTCGCCGACGTTTCGGAAATCTAATCTGCTTCCTTTTTCAAGGCTTTTTTGAAACATCTTTTTTGCTGTATATGACAAATACACAGCTCTAAGAATGTTTGTTATATTCAATATCCATAGATACTTACTATTTGCCTAGAACTGTTGATATAGTTAACAGTTTTTTTAGTTTTTATACAATGTTAACTTTGTGAAGTTCTTCTTTTAACATTGGCAGCCAAGTTGTACAGGCATCTACGGAACAATTCGACACTCAACTATCCTCATTCAATAATATTATCGCGGGTTCTTTAATTTTTCTTTTTTTGCTATCTGCCTCTTTTGTTAAAATTTTTGGCGAGTCCCAGTTTATTCTATGTCCATTCTCCCACGCGTGTTCACAGATCTTGGACCTCTGAATTTCATTTTTTCTGATATAATATTGATGTTCGCCGAATCAAAATTATATCAGAAAAAATGAAATTCAGAGGTCCAAGATCTGAGGCAGATAGCAAAAAAAGAAAAATTAATGAATGAGGATAGTTGGGTGTCGAATTGTTCCGTAGATGTATGTACAACTTGGCTGCCAATGTTAAAAGAAGAACATCACAAACTTAACATTGTATAAAAACCTAAAAAACTGTTAACTATATCAACGGTTCTATGCAAATAGTAAGTATCTATGGATATTGAATATAACAAACATTCTTAGAGCTGTGTATTTGTTATACACAGCAAAAAAGATTTTTCAAAAAAGCCTTGAAAAAGGAAACAGATTAGATTTCCGAAATGTCGGAGAAATATTTAATTTCAAATTTTTATATTTATTTGTGTTGTTTATTTAAAAAAAAAAAACAACCTTTAAGTGATCCTTTGACGTAAACGTCACAGGCGTAGAGGTTATTTACCAGTAAAATACTGGTTAATTGTGATATATTTTGTAGATTCCCCTAGCACCGCTTAAAAAGAAAATATACATGTGGCAGAAAGTCCCAAAGAATTGAAGAAGGAAAAAAATTAAGATAATGCCACAAATAACATTTAGACAATACATAATAGTGTGTTTAATTTAGTTATTTGTGCAAAATGATTAACTACCACAGAGTAACGGCTCCTTCAATCAATTTTTTTTTAAATGTTATATGTTAATGTAAAAACTTTATTTTTAACGTGGGTTTATATTGTAGGCCACACTACTGTGTTACAAGACCAAAATCAAGTTAGGTTTTCTCTCTTAACATGAGATCCAACTTAAAACCCAGATATGAAACTGAAAGTGGTTGTGATAAAATAAATGCTGCTAGAGCAATCTATAAACAATTTGGTATGGAAATTAACGGTTTATATTGGTTTGACTGATATTTTTTGTATATAAACTTGAGTTGAACGAAGGAGAGGCTCGTACCGAAAGAACAGTTTTAAATATGGTACAATTCAAGAGGAACTTCAAAGAAAAGCTACAGATTCTCTAAAATGCGATGAAGTTTATAAATTAAGAATGACCTGCACCTACCTTATACCTATTCTATACATCATAATTCATAAAACAATTTCGTAAAATATAAAGTCATCTCCAACTTAACAAACAAACTTAGCCACATGAATTGATTAAGGATAATTGTGGATGTTAAATAATCCAAAATTATGTTTTAAAAGATCACAAAATCTGCAAACATACGTAATTAAAAACAAGGCGTTCGATCAGCTGATCACAGACCACAAATTGGCGGCCATTTTCATTTCTTCAGTATTCCCTAAACTAAGTTTTAACAATATACGTAGTGTAGAAATCAATTTTGATAATTTTAGTGACTTTTCTTTGGCACGTGAGGTTCATTCTTTCTCGATCGCACTGTAGACAGATCAGTTCTTGGAAACACAACAACTTCTACTAAAATAGCTTTTTATTTCAAGTCTGGCACATACCTAAAATAGCAGAGTAAAATACTTCTTATTAAAATTCAGTCATATCGTTCACACAGAGTGACCACTAATGGCGTGTAAACTGTAATGTTTTATATAAACTATATTTTATCGTAAATTAATAGTAAAATATTTTTCTTACAATTTTTGATTAGGCATTCAAAAATACAAGGCGAAAAATGTCAAAACTGTAACATACTGTGTACTTCTCAGGTTCTAACGACCTTTACATAGGTGATGTATCAATTTAACTCTAAAATAATATTAAGATATGTTTAATAATGCCTAAGAAAAATCTGCGTATGTATCTCTAACATATTCCATTCTATTGAATATATTCGATTTCATATACAGTGGCAAAGCTGGCTATGGAAACAGCTGACATCGTTGGTGTCACTAGTATCGTTACGGAAACAGTTCATAACATCTGAGGGAAAAATGGTGTCAGTAGAATACAAATCATTGAAAGACCTCAACGTTTAGGCTAAGCTGAAACGAGTTTTTATAATTATTTGGATTCAGTATTCGGAATAAATAAATTAATTGTCTAAAATAAACGTGCCACAATGACAGTTCTTTCTTTAGCCACAGTTGTTATTGGCGATGGAATCGAATGGAAGGTAAAAGTGAAATTTTAAAGATCTACACACAACCGTTGTTTTCTGTTAGTTAATAATTTCTTTCTCGAAATGAGATAATGAGATGCCAATGTTAATAACAGACAAGAAGTAACAAAGCGTCTGTCTTGAAGATTTACTAGTAACACTAAAGTAAAGAGACATTGGGTGCATGTATCTGAGGTACCATTATTTTACAATACCTTTCTAGACTTGGCACGAGAGGGACGCTGAATAAAAACATATCAGTAAATTGTACACAAAAGAATGGTTAATATTATTTTTCGAAACATCTTTTTATTTTACAACTACGTGTGATTAAAATCAAGTTTCACTGTAAGAAAATACTCACATTATAAGATTATGTTTATCCAATCATTCAGATAACTAGCGAGGTATGAGGCGAGGGTGAAACGCCAGTGAAACGCAGTGTATATAAATTTTTGAATGAGCAGTGTACTGCGTACATAATTTTGTTCGCGCCTAATTATTAATCTAATAACATATAAAAATCGTTCTGGATTAAATTATTCAGTTGTGAATCATGAGCTCATAAACCATTTTTTTATTTATATGCTTACAACGATTAAAAAATAATATCGTGCAAAATAAATATTTTGAAAACAGCGTAAATTATGCCTTATGTATATCATAGTTTTCGAATAAAATTGAATTTAGTAGAAGCTAAGTATTGCCATTTGAATAAATTGTTACGTATACTATGTTTTAAAGATCAAATTATTGGAAAAGGTGAAAAATATTTGTAGTTATAATTTACATTTTAACTGTAAACTTTAGTCATAAATGTTTCATTTTCAGTTGTTAGCTTCTTAAGAATATATATTTTTTAAATCAGTAATTCATAATTACAATTACAATCGAACTAGTGCGAAGGAGTAATGTAATTTTCGCACTAGTGTGAATAGTAAATAATGTCGAAAATGATCATGCTTTTCGAAACAGTTCTAGAGGAAACTGATTTTATACGTAAACTTGACATTATTATTTCAAATGAATAGAAGATTTTTGCTCTCAAATTAATACAAGAATATTTTTTTAATCCATTCGATACTGAAATCCCCTGGTCATGCAAAATTGTGTATGCCATCTGTCGTATAGTACATTTTCAACCCTCGTGTGATGGTGATCCTGGATTTCTACTCGGCCAACAAATTTTACACTCAGATCAAACACTTTACGTACTTTATCATATGAATAACTATTATATTGTGGTGCAGTGAAATTTTAAGTAAAGAGAAATATGTTCTATTTGCTGTCATAATTGTAGAGCATTTCATTGTATTCTTTTTACTATGTATGTAATATCTCTTCTTTTCTGGAAACAACAGCTTGAGCTGGAATGTTATAAGATTCTGGATTTCGAAAGAAATAACTGAACCAGTCTACAGATATAGAGTTGTCAGCGATCGGAAAATCCCTTTACGGATTGACGTCAAGTCGACAATAGCAGCAGAAAATTTATTCCACAATACTCCAAACAGAAAGATTATCACTGACATGGGCCATTTAAATAAGATTAAAGATAATCAGTTGAGAACTGCTGTTGGTAAATTTGTCATCGGAAAACCAAATGAGTCATAAAAGGCTATTCAGTACTGCCTGATGGTACCTATATGATAGTTAATGTTAATACTGCATTCCCACAATATCCATGATGCATTTATATTTAGCTATGTCCTGGATATGGATATCAGAAGCAGATTATATTATACTAGGAATTCGGCGGAGATCATCAATAAAGCTCTGTAAAACTTTATCTGACCAGCATCGTGGTCTCCTGCATTTTCTCATTTCAATTTTTTGTTTTCTGATATCACAAAAGTAGTTCACAGAACATCAATATTCCATAGGTCATTATAGTAATTTTTACATGGACAGTTTTCATAGAAACGTTGAAACGTACAAGTAGCAGATCTTCATTTTTGATGGCAAATGAGAGGTACTTGCCAATAATTTTCCGTTGTTTTTCTGCATTGTTATGGTAGCCCTTCGAGACGTAGCAATGCAGGACTGATACTCCTATTCTATAACCACAAATACTTGGTTTGGTAACTGAGTTGCTGCCTCGATACTGCTTGATTTTTCTTTCAACATTTTTATAGACTTCTTTGAATCGATGCTGCTCAACGCAACAGATTTATGTTGGCATACCTTCAATATCTTGGATACATGACACCAAAGTGTCACCAACTATACTCATAAATATATGGCCAGCTCGTATAGAATTGTTATAGTCTTTACAAATGCGAGAGTGAAGAATATAGTTGATTTAATTTGCACATTTCTAAAACTATGAATATTACTCGTAAAGAAAGTCTTTTAATATCATTGTGTTTTAATGTGTCATTTTGTCTGATGACAATGTCCGTCCGTCTGTTCATCTGTGCGCCTGTCTATCAGTCACGTTTCTTGTAAGCACGATAATTTAAAATGAAACATTTTGAAATTTGCGTAGTAAGTTACTATCAGCGGGAGGCAGAATCTTATTGTTTTTGAAAAAGGTAAAAATATAACACATTTTATTATATGCAATGAACCTGAAGAGGATTGCAACCTCCAATGTAATACTGAGACTAAACAAGTTTCCACAAATACCAGAATATTATAAATACACTAACATATTTTGCCAACATAGTCGTCGTCATCGACAAAGGAGGTATCATAAGCTTTTCGTTTATAATTTTTGAATTTTTTTAGTAATCCTTTGATAACGAATGAGTAAATTCTTGGTGAGGTAAATTCAGAAGAAGTTGAAAGTTAGTTTAGTTTTCGTTACTTGGGGTGACGGTTATAGCGTCTTCGTATAGTATTCAGGCTATCAGTTCATTGTGCTCGTTCCCTTAATTCCTTGCTTTTCTCCATTGGACTGTACCCTGTAATCCTTATAGGTTCAATAGCACGTCACCAGGAGTATAGTGAAGTCATGTGGATCGGCAACATTATCCCTCACATATCTTATCCTTGCCCTTATCAGACCTGGGCTGTAGTATTTTAGATACAAAGGTGTTTCTTACTTTAATCTGCAAACCCTGCACTCGTTAGAATTCAATAGTCCTAGCAGGTGTATATGCCTTCTTAGATGAGGTCCTGTCAAAAGTCCTAATGTTATCCTTATGGTTTATTCTCATAACTCGCTCAGATCAGTTCCTATCCTCCTCTCTGATTTGATTATATTTGCGCCTATTACTGGTTCTGGCTTTATGCAAGAGGTAGATGAAGTAGTCTTTACCAACTATTACTATCCGGTTAGCCATAACATCTGAACAACCAGGTATCCAGAGTGACATTATCCCTTTTCTTTCTACGTTACCCTATAGTAACTAAATATTACAAAGTTGCAAGCTACATATTTCTTAGAGGAAACGGGTCCCGGCCAACTTGGCTTAATATGTTTTTCTGTCCGTCCTAATCAAATGTCTCCATAGGCCGGAACCGCAAAAATTGACAGTTCTTGATATATCGAAGGTCTAGAACTCGAAAAGATAATTCATGAAATATGGTCGTGTTAGTATAACACTTACACCAATGCTTGAATTAATACGTATAGAGGGGAAGTATTGAATACGTGAAAAAATTAACCTTCGAGATTTTCTCGGATTTCCACGTTCCAGATCATGTACCTAGATTATGAAAATGAAGGTCTTTCAATTTCGTCTGCCTGCCTGCCTGTCTGTTGTCTGTCTGCTGGCGCTGTATCTAAGAAACTATTTGACGGAGAACAGTAAAATTTTGTAGATAATTTATGCTACTACCAGCGAATATATGGGTATATTTAAATGGAAAATATACAGGGTGACCGCCTAAAGAGAATAAATAATGAATAAATGATGACAAGCAGCAATTATATTTGGCATATACTTAACACAATTGACAATTATACTTTAATGAAAAATATACAGGGTGGTCATCCTAAGGAATAATTGAACTATGGTGGAACTTTGTAAAGGTATTTACGCAAACCTTTCATATTTGGCACCTTTCATTTATTGTTTATAATATCTGTCGGATGACTTTGTACATATGTTTTTAACTAAAAGGTTTCTGGTTCTCTTTTAGTCCACGTAATGGAAAGGGCATAGAGGATATGATCGGGAACATAATTTTTGGCTTCAGGGCTGTGTTTGAAGTAGTTAGGAAGTAAACACACTAAAAGTTCCCGGAGGTGCGCCGGATGCATAAAATTTCTAATTGTTATATTTGAATATAAAGCAACAAATAATAACACATTTTAAACAAAATTTAATAATCCACGACTTCTAGTTGTAAAACTAAGGACTGGCGGCGCGTTGGATGGCACAATTTATTGAAAAGCGTGAGGCAAAAAAGCGTTTTTCGAGAATTTGCGATTTTCGCTAGAGGATGTCTCGAAAGCTATAGGAAATGGGAAAGAACGAGTATTATCAATGTTGTGGGTAGTTTTGTCAGCTTTCATTTTGAATAGAATAACCTTCTCCCTACGATACACTGTTTTGGAGATATAAGCGAAATACCAAGAAAAGTGAGCTTCTGTGTGCCCCCCTGCACCTCGCTCACCTCGTAGGTTCGGAGACTTTTAGTATGTTAACCTCCTGACTACCACTACTGACTACTACTCCAAACACAGTCTATTCCCGACGATCTCCTCTACACCTCTTTTGAGGGTTCATTGACTGGAGTATTTGTAGCAATAGTGACAACTGCATTCCGATTATTATTCTCCTATGTCGTTTCTTAATGAATAGTTTTTTAGAGTAATATATAAATAAAGAGGGAAGTTGTGTGTAAACACTTTTACCGATTTTTATAGTCTTTTTCGCCTCTCTCAGTGGTCCAATTTAGTTTAAATCTACAAAAGTTAAACAGCAGCTCTATTGGATTCATCATTTTGAATCTTTAACTCTTGATATCAGATTAAATAACAGGTGCTCCGAAAATACCTGACTACACCTGACAACAGGCACTTCCATCATAACTTCAAATATTCTCTAAGAGAAAGTATTTCTTTCTAATTTTTACTTATCGTACACTAGACATAGCTTGAAAAGAATGTTGGACCACCGTTGAATCATACTCCACAATTTGCCAGAGATTTCGTAGAAATTGCTCCACAGACATGAAAGAAGAGAGGACACAGATGAGGATCAACTTGAGTACCTCCCACTTTTCAAATATTTTTAAAACCGGTTATAAACTGTATGATTCGTCTTCATTCGATGTCATTCTTAGAAGAGATCTACTTAATATCAGTGAATTAAAACATTAAATATAAAAATAGATATAAATAAATTAGTACAGAGCAACGCACAAAACTGCATGATTTGTTTTTCGTGAAAACTTGTTTAGAGGTAATAGAATTTAAAAAACCTGACGTATTAAAAATATTATTAATTAATTCGCTAAGTTACTGTCTACGTGGGCATTACGGTCATTAATATTTAAACGCGCAGCATTATAATTTTAATACAAAAAAATTAAATTAAAGCAAGTCTGGAATTTGCAAAGAAAATAAAGTTTTGGTTATGTAAAGCAAGAAAGTTATAAATTTATTGGAACATTTTATCCGATTCTCGATCTTTGTTTATAAATTTTGCATTTCATGTTTATTTTCCCGTTATTTAAGATAAGTTCCATGCTTAACATCAATTTCAATTTTTTATTTTACTCGCAACTAATGATGTGACAAAAACATATGTGTTTATTAAACTGACATAAAGCTGCTGTTATGTTCATAATATTGAAAGTATTAAATCGTTCATTATGGAATTATTAGAGATACACAAAATAAAATAACAAAGATTAGTTGAGATATATATTTTAAATAGCTTTTGAAGAAAAAATTTATGTTACATAAATGATAAACTTATAAATATTTAAATATCTGTTAGGTAACTCAATTACAATTAATTATTTTTTCCTTGAAGATTCTTTAAATTGTACCTTTTAATTTATTATTTTATAAATTCTGTATAAAATTTAGTATGTGACATATAGGCGATAATTTTCTTGAATTTAAATTTTTGGGGAAAAACTACTGCATTAGCGTTCTAAAATAATAACTGATTTTTAAGTCAGTTTATCTTTTAAGATAAATATAAAATTGATTTACTTGATTATATATGAAGACAAATGTCCTGCATGCGATGCTGAAATAGTTTTAATCTATACCAGATTATGTCAATTTGATGTGTGAAGCACTCATGAAGTAAAGTTGGACTGTTGTGTTTAATATTTTGGTGTCTGTGAAAATTATCTCACTATTAAAATTTTCAAGAAATATAAAATATAAAAGTCAATGCTAAAACGCTTTTTATTAAAAAATGTAGATAAAACATTCACAACCGACGATCATGGTAAAGCAGCGGGTTTAAACGTATTGTGTAGTGAGTACGCCTGGTCTCATTACCTACCTGTGTACTGAGTTCGATTCCCAGTGGCATGCGCCTGTTTAAATGTGTAACGTCTTTCCGGACAATCTTGACTTCAGATTTGGTGTGTTGTCTAATATATGTGATGTATTTATGTTTAAGACTATACTGATAAATAATTTTATTTATGCCAGCCATGTATGTATAGACGGGATCCCTGAATATATGTATTTAATATGTGGTAAAAACTTACGAAGGCGTGGAAAGGACATAGTAAAAATATTTTTATAATTGTCAGTTTAAACTTTAAACTTGCATAATTGCAACTTTAAACTTGCAATTATCTATAATTGCTACTTTAAACTTGCAATTATAGATAATTGTAATTTTAAACTTGCAATTATACCTAATTGCAACTTTAAACTTGCAATTATACCTAATTGCAACTTTAAACTTGCAATTATATCTAATTGCAACTTTAAACTAGCAATTATCCATAATTGCAACTTTAAACTTGCAATTACTTATCTATAATTGTAACTTTAAACTTACAATTATACATAATTGCAAGTTTAAAGTTGCAATTATAGATAATTGCAAGTTTAAAGTTTCAATTATAGATAATTGCAACTTTAAACTTTTGCAACTTTAAACTTGCAATTGTCTATAATTGCAACTTTAAACTTGCAATTATACATAATTTCAATTAGGTATAATTGCAAGTTTAAACTTGCAATTATGTATAATTGCAAGTTTAAAGTTGCAATTATGGATAATTGCAAGTTTAAAGTTGCAATTATGGATAGTTGCAAGTTTAATGTTGCAATTATAGATAATTGCAAGTTTAAAGTTGCAATTAGGTATTATTGCAAGTTTAAAGTTGCAATTAGGTATAATTGCAAGTTTAAAGTTGCAATTATGTATAATTGCAAGTTTAAAGTTGCAATTATGTATAATTGCAAGTTTAAAGTTGCAATTATAGATAACTGCAAGTTTAAACTTGCAATTATGGATAATTGCAAGATTAAAGTTGCAAACCTAATTGCAAGTTTAAAGTTGCAATTATGTATAATTGCAAGTTTAAAGTTGCAATTATAGATAATTGCAAGTTTAAACTGGCAATTATAAAAATATTTTTACTATGTCCTTTCCACGCCTTCGTAAAATCTTAATCACTAAAGTGTAAAACATACTGTGCTGTTATTTCGAACTATCTGACACCAATTATATTCGAAACGTCATATACCACTAATTGGAAAATTTAACTCTACTATTGAAAAAAGGATCGCTGATCTGATATACACACAAATCAAATATAGAAGCACGCTACCAGAACACTTCGGATCATTGCTGACACTCAAACAACTCTTAAAGCTCTGTAGGCTGTAGAGGTATTTTCTGGCTGAACGAACACAATAGGGTATGAGTTGTGTCAAGTTGTCCGGATAGATTCAAGAACAGTCTCCATGGTACGCAAAATGTGAGGCAGACCCGTCCGTTCATTGATGAACCATTGAAATAAAAAAAAACAACGAACTGCTAAATTTTATACAGACTCTTTACATGTACCAATGTTCAAAAATTCCCTAAACAATAATAAAATAGGGTATGATTAACAGGTTTCTGGGAGACACTGTCTCAGGCATCCTAGGCGCCGCTGGTGACGCCATCAAAATGGCCGCTATAACGCGACGCCTTGATTCTTGTAAGATGTAATATCTTAAAACCAGTGGTCGGATTTTAATTTTCCTGGTCCCATTTTAAAGATACAGAATATATTTTTAGATTAAATTCACTTTCCCAACACCTCTAAAACTGGACACTGTTTGCTACTGTAAAGGAGTGGAAAGAAAGTAGATCGGAAATACCAGGTGGGATATTTTCGTTCATTTCATAGATTAGCATTTTCCGATCTCGTATTCAATCTAAAGCTCTTTAACATCATTCATTTGGAGAAAGGTTGAAGTAACAGCGACGTCACTGTCACGTCGATGTTATTCTTAAAGTGTCCAGTACTGCTCGTATGCCAAGTATGAAAAAGGAGACTAGCTTTTCGTCGAAAATTCGAACCTAGCATCACACGATCTGGTACTATCAATTTTGGTGTTCTCCAAGGCGCCTGCATCCTACTAGGCAAGATCAATATATCTGCATTTTTGGATCAAAATAAAAAATCTAGTAAGTTCTTGGCACACAATAAGAATAGGCAGGACATTTTTTTAACCAAAAACATTGCTAAAATGACTGCCTAATGGGATGCAATGGGTTGCACCCCCGATTGGCTCTTACAATAATACATCGTATGGCGCATATGCTAACTTTCCACGATGAAGTCAATGCCCATCTTCTCCTTCATGTCTGGACACTTGAAGATTAACACCAAAACAGTGAATAAGGGCATCATTCTTATATGCTTTTCCCCAACTGAATGATGTTTTGGATTGAACTCAGGATCGGCAAATACCTTCAATATCTACCAAAATAGTTGTCCGGATGTTTCCAATTTCCTTTTACCTGGCCTTTAGGGGAGTAGAGACAGCTTTCAGTTTTGGAACTGTTGAAAACATGGATGAGTATGATAAGAAATACTCTCAACAGAAACATAGTATGACATTAATGTTCATGTTTTTAAGTAACTGGAAAATAAGTGTAATTAATATGATGCTGTATAGTAATAGACGGGTAATGAGAGTCAGTCGTCCTTGAGGACACTGTCGAACTAGAAGGTGAAACTATCGAAGGAATACGGTGGAAGGATATGAATGGATAAAAAATTAGAATGAATAACATTAGACAACAACATGGAAAAACCATTAAAGGAACATCTCAAAAAAAAACAAGACTTGCTGACGCGGAGTAAGAAGAGGTTATGTACAATCATCAATGATATGTTTCCTAACAAGACATAAGCGCTAAGGAGGCAATGAAGATTTAAATCTTCATTGCCTCCCGTATTTTAAAATAAGGAAAATGCATTGAATGCCTTAAATATGCATTAAAACAGCCGAGAATGGAGTTGTTATACCTGTGCAGTTTAGAGAGAAAACATTGTTACTGATTGATTGGTGTCATAAAGAAAATGTGACATGAGCAGAATAGATCTAAGAGGCTGCAATACTCCGGGAAACGTAGTGAAACGGCTCCCATAACGAAAAAGTCATACAGCTAAGTTCACTCGGGAAGAAAAAAAACGAGTTTTTAAAAGTTCAATCTCCATTTATATAATATCCCTATCGATAAATCTTAAAATATTCCAATAAAGTCAAATTTTTTCGCTTTTTCAATACAATTGTTATTATACCGACAGTAAGAGATTACCTATCAATTTATCACAAAAATATCCCGGTCGAATTAAAAATCTCCGCCATTTCTCGAAGACAATAATTTAAACCATGTTACAAACAATTAAATTTAGTAAAATAAATATGTAGTTTTTAAATATTTTCACACTGAAATTCTTCTACCCATAACAAAGCTTAATCTTGAATGTATAATTATATTATATAATATATGCTTTCAATTGTAGCCTGCCTGAGGAATTAAAACTTATAAATTATGTTGATCGTAAAAGTTATTTTTAAAAGCTTTTGCAATAAGTTGGTGATATAAATTAACTCTGCTAAATCCTATAAATTATTTGAGTTAACTGTTATGAAAGTATACATAACATAACAAATGCTTTTAGATGATTATGTTGCTTTTTAATTTTAATATTATTACTTCATAAATTATAAAGGTTTAAAATTAACTATTGTTGTGAAAATTAATTTGTATTAAATATGTACGTACAATCTCAGTACATTATGTACAATTAATGCAATTTGAATATTTTATTGCTCAATAAATAAATAAATTAATAACATAAAAACTCATCCTACTACTACTGTAATAATTTAGCAATGTTAATATATATACATTTTAATACTTGTATATAATAGAATGGGTAGCATATTGTTGATAGAAAATTAATCTCTCATTCTTTCGTTATTATTTACCAATACATTATTTTATATTTCTCATATTCCTATAAAATAGATTTCCCGTAATAGTGTAGAAGGAAGAGGATCCTAGCGATCCCAGTAGTATATATAAGGTCACGATCGCAATTTTCTGGAATGTGTATTGGAGAATTTCGATGTCACCAAATATTGTACGTGATGGGAAGACAAGACTCTCTCGGTATTATTAGACAATAGAAAATCGTTTCCTCGTGCTAAATATGGAATGTACAATTAATTACCGACCCATTACTTGCTATGCCCAGATATGTATTACAGCAACTTAATAATATTCGTAATCGATTTTAATGTTAGGAGACATCAGTAGTTAATAATTATTATTTATTGGATGTTTGTGAAAAAGATGACTACAAAAAGTTGTACAATATAAAAGAATAATGTTTGCTATTATTTTTCATAAATTTTTAATACACCGAGCTCCCATGACAAGAAAGGTACCCCATCGAACACCTCTTCAAATGTGAAAATGGTTGCAAAACATGTAAATATCATCTTCCATCCGCCTGACCATAAAAAATTTGTTAATTATTGTCTTTAAGAATTTTTAAATTTAGCTAAAAAAAGTGATTTTACATTTCAAAACACCTGCTTGAAATTTTCTCAATTTGTGGTGAATAATTAATCACTTAAAAAAAAAACGGTCTGTCTGATAATTTTTGTTAATAATGTGACAGATTTAATTTTTTATAGAGCATTTTTTTTATGAAAGTACGCTTCATAACACGTCCTTGATCTTTGTATTAAAATGAAGTTTAAGATCTCTCCTATGTATTACAACTGGTCTGTTTGACAATTTTTGTTAATTAATGTGACAGACTTAATTTTGAATGCGTAGCAGTAATGCATCAGGATCAATCACTGGCATCTCATAACACTTCCTTAAAAAAACTGAAGTTTAAGATCTTCTTTCTGAATAAAAATTGTCATTGAAAAAATGTGTTTCACCATGTCAAACTTAATTTCGAAGCGCCGCTCCGCCACGACGTTTTGTTTTTGAAATAAGCTATTACAATGGCCGCGTCAAAACACCACCTTAATTTTTTTCTGTAATTAAGTTTGAGGTCTCTTTTATGCATAATAATTGGTCTGTCAGCAAAAAAGTTTATCACAATTTAATTTTTAAAGTGCCGCCACCACATTTTTTAATTAAAAAATGTGGTATGACCGTTGCTAACTAAAAAAAATATTTTTTTCAATTCTAAATTAATACTGTTGATTCCTTTTATTTATTCAAATACGTTCTTTATCGAAGAAATGTTTTTCACTATGTCAGACTTAATTTTAAAGCGCCGCGATAACGGTTTTTTTATATATAAAAATGTCCAGTTATAATAGGTAGGTGAGACCTTAAACTACATTTCCACATTTTAAAACAAAAATCAGGGATGTGTTATAAAGTGTACTTTCATAAAATAAAAAATATAAAAAATTAAGTCTGTCAAATTAATTAACAAAAACTGTCAGACAGACCAGTTGTACTAGATAGGAGAGACATTAAACTTAATTTTAAAACAAAAATCAAGGAGGTGTTATGAAGTCTACTTTCATAAAAAAAATAATTTATAAAAAATTAAGTCTGTCAAATTATTTAACAGAAATTGTCAGACAGACCAGTTGTAATTGATAGGAGAGACCTTAAACTAAATTTTAAAATAAAAATCAAGGATTTGTTATGAAGTTTCACAAAAAAGAATAATTTATCAAAAATCATGTCTGTCAAATTAATTCACAAAAATTGTCAGACAGAACAGTTCTAACAGATAGGAGAGACCTTAAACTTAATTTTAAAACAAAAATCAAGGAGGTATTATGAAGTGTACTTCCGTTTAAAAAAAATGCTTTATAAAAAATTAAGTCTGCCACATTAATTAACAAAAATCGTCAGACAGGCCAGTTGTAATAGATAGGAGAGATCTTAAACTTCATTTTAAAACAAAAATTAATGAAGTGTTATGAAGTGTACTTTCATAAAAGAAAAATGCTCACTAAAAAATTAAGTCTGTCACATTAGTTAACAAACATTGTCAGACAGACCAATTTTTTATGATTCATCATTTACTACAAACTAAGAAAATTTCAAGCAGGCATTTTGAAATGTAAAATAATTTTTTTAAGCTAAATTCAAAAATTCATAAAAAATAACAATTAACAAATTTTTTATGGTCTGGCCGGCGTAACATGATATTTACATGTTTTACAACCATTTTCACCTATTAAATTTGAGGTGTTCGATGGAGTACCTTTTTTGTCATGGGAGCGCGGTCCATAAGATTATTTCAGTTACATAGGAAAATAAGGAAATATTGGGAAAAACAGATATAGATAAGTTCTATGAACCCAACGACGCTGAAATTTATCATTTTTCCTAGCCGTTGTATTAAATAAAAGATTGCTGTTTTTTCCAAATCTGTTTAGTAGTCACGCGTACTTTCCACAAAGTAAATTGAATATCCTCGTACCAAATGTGTGAATCTTCGAGAGTTACGTAATTATAACAGCATTACTGGATTCACAATTTAGAGTTTTTACCCTTTGACACTAGATTCATTATCAGCTGCTTCTAAAATACCTGACTACCAATTTTAACACAGTTTTATTTATCTTACACTGTTGAAAGTAAAAGATGGAGTTACTGTTTTAAAAAATGAGTCTGATTTGGAAGAAATTTAGTACATAATTATTAGGTTAGTGATTTTATTAGGGATAATTACTGATATTTCTTTGCACAAGTATATTGTATTGTCTTTTTTTCTTATTATTATATTATACATTCTTTGATAACTAGACTTAATAAACTGTTTTAAATAATTGGGGATAACTTAAAACACTATTTTAATTGAAGTAGTTTCTTCCGGGTTTTGCCGCGGTCGTCGAACTTGACTTGACGTTTCGCTGATCATGCTGTCAGCTTCTTCAGAAGGGTTCCAAAGACTGAAGTTGTTGAGTTCGGCTCCTCGTTATATACGTGGGCGCTGCTACGCTTGGTTACACATTCGTCGTGCTCCGTTGATCGTGACCGATTACATTACAGGTACTTGGCAAAGCTAGTCTCCATGTATTGCTTAGTCGATACCCATCTTCTCTGTTGAAATTGTTCTTATTTTTCATAATTTCCAGTGATTCCCTAATAATCCTTGGGTAATAACGTGCACTTCTGTCCAATATTCTAACGTTCTCGTATTTGATCTTATGGTTCTCATTATGATGAACATGTTCTGCTACAGCCGACTTATCTGTGTATCCGAGTCTAGTATATCTCTGATGTTCCTTGATTCTGCACTGGATACTTCGCCCTGTTTGTCCGATTTAACTTTTTCCGCATATACAGTCCAACTGGTAAACACCTTTCGTCAACAGTTTAGGGATGGGGTCCTTGTTTGAGGGAAGATCGTTACCTGCATGCTACATCACACCACCATCCACAACAAAAGAGGTCGCTGATAAGAACTTTGTTCCACGGAGCTGCAACAATATGTGACGAAAAGAGCAAACCCGAGGAACTTAAAAACGTCCAACAAGCACTAGAAAAGAATGGTTACAAGCAAAGAGATATGCAACGAATTATTAATAGACAAATAAGAACAATAACTGAAGAAAAGGAACAACCTACAACATATGCGTGCTTACCATTCGTCGCCGGAGTCACGGATAGGCTAAGAAGAATTCTATCAAAAAAGAAAATAGGTGTACGTTTTCGAACAGTGAAGAAAATACAACAGTTGCTTCCCTCAAACAAGGACCCCATCCCTAAACTGTTGACGAAAGGTGTTTACCAGTTGGACTGTATATGCAGAAAAGTTACATCGGACAAACAGGGCGAAGTATCCAGTGCAGAATCAAGGAACATCAGAGATATACTAGACTCGGATACACAGATAAGTCGGCTGTAGCAGAACATGTTCATCATAATGAGAACCATAAGATCAAATACGAGAACGTTAGAATATTGGACAGAAGTGCACGTTATTACCCAAGAATTATTAGGGAATCACTGGAAATTATGAAAAATAATAACAATTTCAACAGAGAAGATGGGTATCGACTAAGCAATACATGGAGACTAGCTTTGCCATGTACCAGTAATGTAATCGGTCACGATCAACGGAGCACGACGAATGTGCAACCAAGCGTAGCAGCGCCCAGGTATATAACGAGGAGCCGAACTCAACAACTTCTGTCTTTGGAACCCTTCTGAAGAAGCTGACAGCATGATCACCGAAACGTCAAGTCAAGTTCGACGACCGCGGCAAAACCCGGAAGAAACTACTTCATTGGACAACGGCCGTGAAAACCTACATTGCACTATTTTAATTATTGGTATTGAGTGAACACATCAAACGATTTACTTTTTATTCCTTTGCTCCGTATTTGTTTCTTATAAGTATAAATAAAAATAAATAAACATATATTAAAACTAAAATAGGAACTGTACTTTTTACGTATTGGCTTATCTAAAAATGTCTAGTAAAACATTTAAATGCTAGATCTGTTATTTCCAAATTTAATGAATTTAAGCACTTTTTAACGATTAATAATATTTCAATAATAGGAGTGTCCGAGACCAGGCTCCCTCCGGTATTACTGACAATATCATTTACATTGATGGTTACTCTTTAGAGTCAGGTCAAGTTTAAAAAGACCGTTGTATGAATTAATATTGCACATACGTTTTCACTATCTCTTGCACACAAACTTAAAGCCATAGCCTAAAGACATTGTCAATGTATGTCTACCAAGATTCTTTCCCACTTCTTTTGAGACGGAAATATGAAATGCACACTGAGGAGTGAGAAACATAGTCATAAGCTCAGCGATTCTCAAACTGTGTGATTTGACGACGAATATTATTTATTTCCGTGAACTAACACCACTCTAAATATGAAAAACGTCTTTATATGAAATATTTAAGTTATTTTTAGTGGTAAATAGTGGATATTCATCCGTTAAACGAACAATATCAAACCACTAAGTCTTACAATTTTCTATTACGTACATAGTACACGTCTTAGAACAGAACAAAGTAGCTAGCCTAGCTCAATCGGTAAGATGCTCGATGCAATAAATATAAATGGGGTTGGTGCGGGATCGATCCCAGCACTTCTACTTTTTTTTTAATTTCATTAAGCTCTATTAAATGTTAATAATTTTCGTTCTATAATTTTTATTTTATTAAACTGCGAGTTTTAAAACTTTATTTTCCCCAAAAATGTGTCTTTTTTTATTTTTGTCAATTAGAATTTTTATTTATTACCGCTAAAAGAAAAATAATTTATTTTCGTTATTCTCATAGAGATTTCAGATTTTTTTTTTTGTTATATGAAATATTTTATTTTTACTGACATCGTTTCCCCTACTAATACTACGATCCTATCCTTTCCTGGCAAGAAATGCCCAAACCTTCCCGTGTCTCTTGCTGGACTGTAGCAATATTAGTCTTTGATTTATTTTTCTGATCACTCATTGTTATTGACTGAATTGGGCAATTCATTTTTTGTTATCTGTTTCATTTGTGCCCGAACCTATATACCTACACTGTCCGTCGTAAAGTTGGCTACATATCGGAAAAATTTGTATTATTGAGATTTCTAAAAAATACTGTATTGGGGGTTCGTTTCTTTTTTTACATGCAAATACCTTTATTCAACTAAAATACATACAGTTTTTGTCGAAACTAATCAAATATTTGTGAAATAGACACAAGAGTTTATGATTTTTCATATAGTAATTAATGGTAGGGGTAAAATTTGCACTTTTTTTATTTTCCTCATATCTGCTTCAAAATCGATATATATGTATATTAGTCGCGTCATTTTGGCATTTTACCTCAAAAAAAGGTACAGGGTCAATTGACTTCATTTTTGTGGCAGAGTTCAGAAAGGCATTTAGAACAGTACCTTTTATTTTTTACCGGAAATGTTTGGTTTAAATTTGGACCAATAATTGGCCAATTTAATTTAATTAATTGAAAAATTTGTTATCATACACAATATGCCATAGAATTAGACCAAAATGGTTACTCTGGGGTTTTTGAAGTCGCTGATCACCAATCTGAAGTCCGATTTGGGGAATTCAAAATGGCGGACCGGAAATCGGGCCATTCTCCATAAGAAATGACAATGGATATCTTGGCCTTGAAAATCTGTGCTAGGAGGTTTTCGAGGTTGCTGATTACGAATCTGAGGTCTGATTTGGTAAATTCAAAATGGCGGACCGGAAGTAGAGTTCATTTATTAAGAAAAACTCGTATCTTTTTCGCTTTTGGACTGAAAATGAGTACTCGAGGGTTTCTGAGGTCTCTGATAACGAATCAAAGGCCCAATTTACTAAATACAAAATGTCGGACCGGAATAACACTATTTCTCCTGAAAACTCGTATTATTTTCTTTTTTGGGCTGAACGTGGGGGGGAGGACTCGGAGATTCTCGTTATCGCTGATAACGAATCTGATATCCAGTTAGGGAGAATTCAAAATGGCGGACCGGAAGTAGTGTATTTTTTAGGAACTACTTTTTTATTTTTAATACTTTCAGCCCGAAAAAGTAAAAAATACGAGGTTTTCCGAAGAGATTGACTGTTCCTCCCGTGTCCGCCATTTTGAATTTCGTAAATTGGACCTCTGATCCGTAATCAGCGACCTTAAAAACCCATGAGTACTCATTTTCAGCCCAAGAACGAAAAAATGTGAATTTTTCCTGATAAATTGACTCTATTTCCGGTCCGCCATTTTGAATTCACCAAATCAGGCCTCGCATTCGTAATCAGGGACCCCGAAAACTCCCGAGTACAGATTTTCAAGGCCAAGATATCCATTCTCATTCTTCTTATGGAAGATGGCCCGATTTCCGGTTCGCCATTTTGAATTTCCCAAATTGGACTTCAGATTGGTAATCAGCGACCCCAGAAACCCCCGAGTAACCATTTTCGTTTAATTATATGGCATATTGTGTATGACAACAAATTTTTCAATTAATTTAATTAAATTGGCCAATTATCGGAAAAGAAATGAAACCAAACATTTCCGCCAAAAAATAAAAGGTACTGTTTTTTTAAGTGCCTTTCTGAACTCTTTGCAACAAGAATTAAGTCAATTGACCCTGTACCTTTTTTTTGAGGTTTTCAGATTTTTCATGCTAAAATGACGCGACTATATGGAATCCTTGTTGTATTCTATATGCACTTTTTCTTCATAAAATTTTTCGATGTCTTAACAATTTGACCCATTTTTCGGTACCACCGTCAACTATTTTTTACAGTCCTGCCAAACCGGTGATCACATGACATGTGTCAAAATGTAATTTTTTGTTGTTGGACATGCATAAACAAACCCCCAATAGAGTTTTTTAGAAATGTAAAAAATACAATTTTTTCCCATATGTAGCCAACTTTATGGACACTGTATAATCAGAATTCCACTAAAATTATGAAGTTACTAAATTAATAATCTTAACATTTTATGATAATATCTTTTACATATTTTTAAAATTATTTAGCGATATCATTCCTGAGAACTGTTTGAGAACTACTGGTATTTCTTATGCTTTAAATAAAATCTTAGTTCAGACGTTTTAGCGGCCATGACACACGTCAGTTTAAATTGTACCCGACTCTAGTAAGGTTTGATCGCGGTAGTAAGGGAGGGGGGGGGGGGTGTCTGCTTTTATATTCAAAATAACCTTAAATGTAATACAATCGACTGTAAGCACAATATCTTCGAGTGTTTAGAGCAGGGATGGATATGTGTCAAAATTAATAAAAAGACGCTGGGAATCGAAATTATCTACAGGCCGCCTAATTCACAGTTGCAATCATTTTTAGAAACCTTTGAGGAAACGCTAGCCAGTGTTAAGGATATCTCAAATGTATCGGATCATTTTACAACTGTACACACAGATAACTATCTGTGACATAGAAGTAGACGTTAGTAAAATAGATCCAATTGTAAGAAGTTATAGAGATTTAAAAAAATTTAATTTAGACAGTTACGAGAACGGCTTACGTGAAATTCCATACTTTCCGAGGGAAGTAAATTTTGCTTTAACATTATATATTTACATCCTCTGATAATCACCCGACTTGCAGGTGGCAGTGTTGCACTATGCTATTTTGCACATGATCCTGTGAAATAAAAATTTTAATTCTAACAAAAGTTATTTGACTTAACTACGTAAAGTTCATTCAAATCTGAGTTATATATTGTAGTTGGTGTGCCTAGTGACAAATATTAGTACCACTTAGCTGAAAAATTATAATAAAATATAGTTTATATAAATCATGATTGTTTACACGCCTCTGCTAATCATCCTTTATGATAAGATCCAATAAAGAGTCCTTTGCCATGCCTTAATCGGCAACACTCGACTGCAACATTAATTTGCTTCGTAAGAGTGTCATTAAGTACACTTTAATAACATGTTGAAGTTAAACAAATATATTTTTTAATCTACGTAAAGTTCGTTCGAATCTGGGAGACATACTGTATATTGCAGGTTCGATATCTTGTACATCTTTTTATTTTTATATGCTCAGTTAAGAATCCCTAGTAGCAGTTTGTTCTAAAATTATAAAGAAACATATTTTATATAAAACTTACAGTTTCTATGTTTCTGACCATCACTGTCTATGCGATCCAATTTCAATAGAGAGTATTCTGCTGTTTTATTTTACAAATATTCCAAGTAATTCCAAGTAATTTTGACTGAAGTTACGATGTTTAATATATATTTAAATTCGGTAGCACCCGTTTGCAACAATAATGTTAAAAAAACACCTTTGTAACATTTCAAAGTGAAATTAATATATATTTTGATCTACGCAAAATTCTTTCGAATTTCAGCCACACTCTGTACATCCTACGGTTTCGATATCTTGTATATATATTTTTGTGTGTTTAATCAAAGATTCTTAGCAACACTTTGCTCTAAAATTATAATATTCGTATAAAACATAATAGTTTAAATGGTTCTACCGATCGCCCTATATGACGGATATGGTTCAACGTCAACAGCGAATATTCTACTATAATATTTTACATATGTGCCAAATTTGAAATAAGAATATTAATTTTAAAGGAACTTATCGTATTTATAAAGTACTGTCTACACATATACACACACACTCGCACAGAGATTTGTTATCCGATGTTTGAGTTCAGCCTTTTATGAAACAAATTTGTACACAATTTTTAAAAATGTGTCCAGTTATAATATACCTGATAATTTGATTAAATCAAATAGATATAATATGCTGTATTATAATGTTCAAATCAACAACTCGTTTTTGTTCGCAACAGTTTCCAAACACGTCCGAAGGAAAAAGTTTGACTATGAATGAAATTCTTTATTTTTTTTGTAACACCCTTTAACCAAAACTTGTTTATACAAACTTTTCATACAATACCTTCAAAGATGATCATATGGTAAAATATTCTTCTAATAATAATTTAGTTGAAAAAGAATAGATATAAAAGATAGAGGCTTCGATCATAAATTCTCGTTTAGGTTCTATTTTCTTACGATAACCTGCTCCAGTAAGGATGAAAAGAATTGTAATAACAGGAAACTACGTAATCTTAGCTCCATTCGAGCTTTTTGCTTTTATCTGCGAGAAATATAATTCCGCTGGAAAATTCGGTTCACGAATAGAACTGGACTACAGGGAAATAAGCCCTATCTTATATGCGAATGTTAAAAGATGCAAAGTAATACACAGGAACTGAGGAATCTGCATGCTTTAAAATGCATGAATTTATATAATTTGGATTCTTATATCCTCCATCTCTTGCAATATTTCACAACGACAGAGGAAATCAAGAGTGCACTTTCATGAAGGAATTTCTTCATTACATTTTTTCATGTTATATCCATATATAAATTTTATTTATTATTAGTGTATTAAAGTTTACACAACGAACATTTATTCGGGAAGTCCTTAGGCAATTTGTTAAAACCGGGGTTAATACATATTTCATCCTTTTATGATATATTTGTTTCATTAGACAACTAGCGGGATCAATCAATATGTATTCAGAGCAAGCAAAGTGAATTAGTTGTTGCAGTTGTTTTAGTTATTTCAATGAGACTGATCCCACGCTTTTGTATTTTTTTAAATATTTATTCACTCATTACTCTGCAATGGCTTAAGAAATTTTTATTAAACCGTTGGTAAAGCATGGCCGTAAAAATTTTTGTTTGGAATATTTGAATTATAGGAATTTTTTGAATTTTCATTTTTTGAACCGTCATTAAAAATTTGTGACAAAAATAATGACACGAAATTTTACTGCGGCTCAGTTAATTTAACCTTACAACTTAATTTCGATATTGAAGTCGATATGAAAAATAAAAAGAAAACAACAAAATTGAACGTAGCTTTAGCTGATTTCAATTTCGACATTTGGATAATAAGGCCGGTTAGGACGGCAATGCAATTTGACTTCATAGTGTTTAGTGACTGTTTTATAATTATTTCTTAATTTTTTATTTGACATGGATCCATTATCGCCACCGGAGCCAATCATCGACGCCAGAAGCCAGCTCATCTATGTTCATGTGAACACTTCTTTTTGGTACTTCTGACTTGAATTTCTTGCTGAACCTTCGCTTTGTCGTGGGGTAGGTAGGTAGTTAATGTTGCTGTCATCGTACGGTCGTACGGAACGTTAACACCTCTTTTGAACGATGGTATTGTGAGAGTGATAAGAACCCAGTCGATCTATCTGTGTGGAACAACATACACCACCAAGCCAGTGCTTGAGATGAAAAAAAAAAAACGTTTTACTAGAAGAATATTGATGCTTAAAAAAAGTCTTAGACATATTCATGTCAGATACTTTTCTAAGACTGGATTGTCCAAGCTACGTCTAGTATAAAGTCAGAATCGGAAAAAAAAATTCTATTCGAGAATATGGGAGATATGACAAATGCTCCCTTGAGAAAATTATGTTGGAACGGGCAGTAAGGAACTTTCGGAGTACTTGATACTGAATTTGATGTCAAAAGTTATAAATAATACATAATAATAATTGGGCCTGAAGACCCAAATAAAAGCTGCCGAAGAGGAACGTCTGTTTAGGTAGCATGTCGATAAATTCATGCATGGGGTGTTCTATAAGAGCTTAGAAATACTGGCTTTATCGACAAGGCTGACATTCGCCTTTTGAAGGTCAGTTAGGCTAAAGTCGGAGACCGAGGGATTCATTGTGGCCTGTCAAAATGGTGTAATTAACACTTTGGCTTCGCGTAATGGGTGTAGAGGTTCATGGATTTACTTTCTGCATGCCCGGTGGTAGGCGATTTCGGCCTACATCCATTGCCATGACGCGGCGTTACGGGTGCTGTACTAGCATCTACGGCACTCGTATGGAGTAGACCAGATACCGGTGCTCCCTTACGTCCCCGGAGAAATCGAGTCCGTTGTCGAGAATGAGAGGTGTCGAATTTGTTGGAGCTTCTCGACAATCAGGCTAATTCAAACCAGATAGTTCTCCTCGACCATCAAAACAAGGTGATGTTTGTGATCGAGTTCTCGGCTCCCGATGAGCCAAACATCTTTTTGAAAGAGGAGGAAAATCTCCGGTACGAGCTCCAAATAATGTACCCAGGCCACTCGGTCAAGATGACCGTCCTAATGATCGGTGTACTCGGAGGTATCAAGCCTACGCTGCTCTCAGAACTGAAGACTATTTATACCGGCCTGTCAGAAATCAGCCGAATGGCTGGTGGGCCAAATGCAGAAGGCGGTTATCTTGGAGCCCCTTCGCCTACTTAGGGCACACGATTCAGGAATTTACCGTCACTAACCCCACAGGTCGTGGGGAGTGGCTGTAATTGTTGCCGGCGCGGCTACCGTGTGGTGTCGCTCGGAATGCATGGAACCCTGTCAGGAAACAGGTGAACCGAAAAATAAATAAATAAATAATAATAATAATAACACTTTATTTTTCCAAAAAACCAAATTCAATGGTATAGGATTAGTCACACGATTAGACACCAACTCTTTAATGCCCTCTGACTATGACATAAAGGCCTAAAGTACTTGGAACTAATACACTAACACATATTTTAAAAACAAAGACAACTTATGTATAAAATTACATTGTGGGAAATGACTTAAAATATGTACATTTAATATGAATATTTATGTATCAAATTTCAAATAAAATAAAATAAAATAAACAAATCGATCAATAAGCACAAAATTTACATCTCTAAAAATTCTTCAACTGAGTAGAAACAGTTATTAATTAAATAGGTTTTAACATCTTTCTTGAAAGTTCTGACATTGCTAATATTTTAAAATTGTTGGGGTAGCTTGTTACTACATTTTGAAAAAAAATGTAGTATACGTTTAGCATTTTTCCGGTGGACCGTCGAAACCTGAAAAAAACGTCAGATCGATGTGAAAGTCATATCTATCGATTCGAGAGCGAATTTAGAAAATTCCGTCCGTCGGTCAGTCGGTCTGTCTGTCTGTCTGTCACGCCCAGCCCCCCTAATCCGTTGTAGGATTGCGATGAAACTTGGGTGGTTAATAAGAAGTCTTTAGAAAACCTTAACGCCGGAAGCTCGGCTCCGTTCGGAAATCGGAAGTACCCGATATACACGTTTCGAGTTTTTCGGGAGAAATTGAATAACTCGATAATGGGTAGTCGGATCGAGACGTTTCAAAAAAGAAATGGTGCCGCTGGCAAAGTTCTACAAATAAGCATACCAGAGGCTATGTCGAAAAACAAACGAAAATTGATTTTTTTGCAAAAAACTGGTTTTCTTGAAATCGGTCTAGGAAGCACGATAACTGTCCAGAATATTGATCGATTTCGATGAGACTTGGTGAGATCAAAGGTACCCGGCCACAAATGAAGCCTATTGCTGGCGGCCCGAATCCGTTGATTGCAAGTATGTTTTCCAGAGCCGGGTATGATTCTTCAAAGAAATTAATAACTCCCGAACCGAAGGTCCGATTATGATTTTCAAAAACGGCAATTGTAGGGCTCGATTAGTTCTATTAGTTGACGTTTGTGAGAAATTTGAGAAAACAAAAGCAAATCTACAAATCCTGGAAAACTTGATTTTTTTCATAAATTCTACAAATTCCGAACAGTTTCCTAATAAAAATCGAAAATTAACTATTCCGTCGATCGATCTCTATAACCAGTATAAGGCACTGACTTTTTTGGACAAAAAAAATGAAATAGAGTTTTTTCGAAAAACTTAAAATAAACGATTTGTTTACGAAAATGCATTCCATAGAATTATTAAAAAAATATTACAAATTGATAAATTCTCCGTGCGATAGAGTTGCAAAAAAATAATGTAATGTTATGTTTAAAATATCATCATTCATTTCCTTATTTTCATTTACTAAATAAAAATAGAACCGATGCCCTTTCTGTGTTTCAAAATGTAGTTAGCCTTTACTTTAGTCAATGCAAAAAGAAAAAAAAGAAAAATAAAACATGTCAAAGAACTGAGTCATCTTGCGACCCTCTGCTGAAAATGTAATGAATCATCCAACAAATTGGACAAAAAGCATATCAAAATGTAGTTTTTTTCACTTGTTATATAAGATTATTCCCATATACCTTGGATTTTCCTCATACTTTGATAAACTGTGTATAGGAACTAACAAATTGTGACCTTGTCCTGTACTATAATTACGATTATAATTATTTGGCAAAAATGAATTAAAATTATTACTTCCACATCCACGTAGTGGATTGGAAGTATACCTAGTAATCGCAAAAAAATTTTAAATTTTTTTTTCTCTTGAAATGGGTTTAGAATGTCATGAAACGTCGAGATTTTAAATTTGAGCGAAAAAAAATGTTCTGTCTGTCTGTCTGTCTGTCTGTAACTTTTATTTGTCCGCACGTTTTCTCCGGAACGGTTTAAGACATTGACTTCAAATTTTGTACTCGTATATATTATATCGAGATCTGGAACTGGATTGTTTTTTTGAAGATTTCCGGTGAAGGGTTTGGGGGTAAATAAGGGTAAATAGGGGGGGGGGGGGAAATATGTAAAGCAAGGTGGTAAGAGTATAGAAACTTGAAATTTGATGTATCTACTACAAGCCATGGCCTCAAATTTTTTGTAATATTTTTCATACCCCCACCCCCCCTTCAATTCATTATTAAAGGGGTTGATAAAATAAAATGGAGATATTCACTTGAAATTTGGTACACGTATATATAATAATGACATCGGGAAGTAGATTATATTTTGGGATTATTCTGATGAAGGGTTGGGGGTTAAATAGGGGTAAATAGAAAAAAACAAGTAAAGCAAGCTGGTAAAAAGAAACTTGAAATTCGGTGTATGTACTAGAAGCCAAGACTTTAGATTTTTTAATAATATTTTTCAACCCCCCACCACCCCTACTCCATTATTGAAGGGTTTGATAAAATAAAATTGAGATATTCACTTGAAATTTGGTACACGTATGTATTATAACGACATCTGGAACTAGATTATATTTTGAGATGTTTCCGTTGAAGGCTTGGGGGTCAAATAGGGGTAAATAGGGGAAAATAAGTAAGGCAAGTTGGTAGGAGTACAGTAACTTGAAATTCGGTGCATGTACTAGAAGCCAAAGTCTCAGATTTTTTAATAATATTTTTCAACCCCCGACCACCCCTACTCCATTATTAAAGGGGTTGATAAAATAAAATTGAGATATTCATTTGAAATTTGATACACGTATGTATTATAACGACATCCGGAACTAAATTATATTTTCAGATAATTCAGTTGAAGGGTTGGGGGTTAAATAGGGGTAAATGGGGCAAAATAAGTAAAGCAAGCTGGTAAGAGTACAGAAACTTGAAATTCGGTGTATATACTAGAAGCCAAGATATCAAATTGTTTATAATATTTTTCAACCCCCGACCACCCCTACTCCATTATTAAAGGGGTTGATAAAATAAAATTGAGATATTCATTTGAGATTTGGTACACGCATGTATTGTAACGACATCTGGAACTAGATTATATTTTGAGATGATTCCGTTGAAGGGTTGGAGGTTAAATAGGGGAAAATAAGTAAAGCAAGCTGGCAACAGTACAGAAACTTGAAATTCGGTGTATGTACTATAAACCAAGGCCTCAGATTTTTTATAATATTTTTTAACCCCCCAATACCCCTACTCCATTATTAAAGAAGTTGATAAAATAAAATTGAGATATTCACTTGAAATTTGGTACACGTAGGTATTATAACGACATTTGAAACTTGATTGTATTTTGAGATGATTCCGTTGAAGGGTTGGAGGTTAAATAGGGGTAGATAGGGGAAAATAAGTAAAGCAAGCTGGTAAGACTACAGAAATTTGGGACTTGGTGTATGTACTAGAAGCGAAGGTCTCAGGTTTTTTAAAATAGTTTCTATCCCCCACCATCACCGCTCCCTTATTTTAAATAGTTGATAAAATTAAATTTAGATTTTCACTTGAAATTTGGTACACGTATGTATTATAACGATATCTGAAACTAAATTATATTTTGACATGATTGCGTTGAAGGAGTGGGGGGTAAGTAAAGGTAAATAGGGAAAAAAGTAAAGCGAGCTGGTAAGAGTACAGAGACTTGATATTCGGTGTATGTCCTAGAAGCCAAGGTCTCATAATTTTTAATAATATTTTTCAACCACCCACCACCCTTACTCCATTATTAAAGGGGTTGATAAAATAAAATTGAGATATTAACTTGAAATATGGTAGACGTATATATTTTTATGACATCTGGAACTAGATTATATTTTGAGATGATTCCGTTGAAGTGTTGGGGGTTAAATAGGAGTATATAGGGGAAAATAAGTAAATCAAGCTGGTAAGGGTACAGAAACTTAGGATTTGGTGTATATACTAGAAACCAAGGCCTCAGATTTCTTTCTAATATTTTTCAAACCCCGCCATCTCCGCTCCATTATTAATGGGATTGATAACATAGAACTGAGATATTCACTTGAAAGTTAGGACAATTATTATGTATTGTTGACATCAGATTGAGATGATTCCATTGAAGGGGTGGGAGGTGGCAAGTTGTGAATAGGGGAAAATAAGTAGGGTAAACTAGAAACGTCATTTTTATCGTACATAATGGAAACCAATGCGTCAAGCTTTTCTATAACATCTGCCCCAAATATTATTAAAATTACTAGAGTGCAAATCTAGTCAAGACCTTTAAAGTGACTTGAATGAAAAATCTGGATGTGGAAGTAATTATTCCTTAGGCAGCGGTTTTTTTTACTTAAAAGAGTACTTCTAAAATTTAGATACAGAGGAAAGTTAACAATTGTAGCTTTTTAAATATTTTTTTACAGGATTCAAATTTAGACGTTCCTAAAATATAACGAATTGCTTTTTGTGCTATCTGAATTTATGAGTAGAACCCCAGAAAATAATACCATATGACATTCTTGATAGAAAACGTGCCTAATAGTATATTAAAAGCGTTTGTTGATTGGCTAATTTTGATAATCTGTACAATGCAGGTGGAAGAGATTTTCTTAGCAACTTAACTAATCTAATAGACCTACCATAATTAAATAACTTTTACGAATTTACATAAAATTTGGTGCAGGGAGATATTTTTTTTCTGGAAATCATATGAGAGGCCATTAAAATGAGTGAAAAATAAAAGAAACGTATTTAACTGCATATATCAATATAATTATGAATATAATATAATATCGATGTCAATATCGTTATTAGGTAATAAGGTTCAACCGAGCGATAGCGAATTTTTATTCCATAATTACTGACCGTTTTTTAAATGTAGTTCAATTTTCTCGAAAAAAATGTTTTGGTCTCGAAAGTTTAGGACACCTCCGCCCTACGGATTTCGATTTTCCAAACCGTATTCTCGACCTGAGTAGTATCACTTGCATTTCTTGTACTTAGACGGTAAAATTTTGTCTTTTAATATCATTGAATCTAGAGGGCGTTCCACTTAAAACTAAGTTGGTCATTTTTGAATACTAGCATTCTGTGAAAGGTATTAACTAGAATATATAAAGGACTTTAACTTTAAATAAAAAGTGTATTTATACATATAGAGGTGAGGCTGAGATTCAAAGATATTTCTCGATCTCAGGAACATTAAAAACATATAATGGGACATCACATTAAAGCAATTAAATACATTTTCAGAAGATCACTGGTCTTCGAGATATTTGGATACCTATTTTTCTTTTTTAAGTAAAAATAATCGCCATAAATTTTTTAGAATTAACTTAATAAAAACAAGTCATTTACATAATTCCTTTATTAACTTTTTGTTATCAAATTTTAGTTTTTCATGAAGGTATGTATTATATAGGGTGCCTTATTATGAAATAAACAAGCCGAGTTACAACGTATGTATTAAAAGTGTAGAATATACCATTTTAAACTGCGGACTAGGTGTGACTCTGGGTGTCACATTAGGACTGTACAAAAGTAGCATTTGTAATTAGTTAGGAACGCACTTGCGGTCCTTGAGGTCCACTCGGTGACCTCCCCAGCATGATCTGATTATCAATAATATACAGAACAGAAGGCATTTTATTTTTCTTAATTTTATTTCATTCCATTTTATTGACATAAATATTCTGGGTGTAATGTCTAAATCATTTTGGAAAGTCTTCATAAAAATATCTGAAAGTAACGAGTAACACCAAAACAAATTAGATCGGCTAAATCTTTTTCAAGAAATCCCAAAATACACTTTTTGCTGTTTTTCTGTTTAAACAAAAAAGTTTTGATGAAATTTGCTTCTATTGGCATCACAATGAAATCGATCATTCTTTACTCGCGAGATTTCGTGCAGGATAAAAATATTCACGCATGTACGTACACACTTCTGTTCAAAAATAGTTGAAAAATACTGAAGTGACCTTGAAATATAGAAACAGGTTGAAGATTTTGATTTCTGTTTTCGGGCTCATTACAATAACTTCCCTATATGTTGGGAAGTTAGTCATTACTAATTTCCGATCAAATCAGAAGCTGAAATGTATTATTTTTTTTACTATTAAATAAGTCTGCTCTAAAACATATTTTTTTAAAGTTATGGGCACTTTTGTTGCTTAAGAAAATTATTTAGAAGTGGAAATATCTAGAAACTATAGACTTTTCGAAAATTGTATTATAATAGTGGCTTAGAATCTATCGCAAATATCTCTTTAAGTTATCATGAAAATGATCCCAGGAGTTTTAAGTTGGACAACCTATATAGTGCTCACAATTATAATACTGCCAAGATCATATTTATTCTCAAATAAACATATAAATAATAAATTTTTACTTTTACATTATTTCGCATTAATTGAAATTACTGTATTTACCATTAAATAAAGTACAATACAATTTAAAAGAAAGCATCCAATTGTAAGTTATTAAGTAGGAAAATGTTTAAAGATAAGAAGTTCTCTAAAAGTCTTAATAAAATGGATGGCGCGTCGAATCTCATCTGATATGCAAACTAAACACCGGCTGCTAAAAATGGGAAAAATTGAATACAGCAGCAGGGTCTGGATAAAATTTCCCTACGCGGTCCCAATAGGTTCAAGATGATTCCAGTATGGAAATTCTAATTCACGATTTAATTTGAAAGTCGAGAAACCTTTTATTATCTAGTATAATTAAATTGGGACGCCTCCAAATTACAAGCAATGGTTGTTTAGTTTTGGGGCATTTAAGTATATTTTCACATATAATGTATATATACAGAGTGAATGTAAATAAATGAACGTGAATTTGTAGTTCCATATAGCTGTCTAATTAATACGCAGTATTCTATTTTCAAAATGCCTTAAATAATTTTTTAAACATAAAACTCTTCTTTACATCCTAGAAGAGAGACACTTCGTCCATTGAAAACTTAATGAAATGTTAGGTAACATATTTGCTTTTATCAGAATTTCTAAAACTTATTTTTAACCAATGTGTCCCATACCATATATTTTGCTTCTGGCTGATTAGACTAGTTCCATAGTGCCGCAAAAAAAAAATTAATCGATTATTGCAGCAAATGTTATGTAAGGAAATTTTAAGGTAGAAAATAGAGAAAAATACTTTTGCCAACATGCATTCGAATATGTGTTACATAACCTAAAAATTTTAAATAAACCAATTATATTGGCTAACATGTCAGTTTTATATTTAGCCAAATTCCTTTTTTTTTAATGTTCAGAATGAATGCATTTTCAATGGACATCTGTTACAAATTTGATAAAAGTAAAACATAAGCTAAAAAATACAAATAATAGTAGAACATTTTTGTACAAAAAAATTCCCTATATCAAATGAGCCTTATAATAATAAAAAATGTTCCATCATGGAATTATAAAGTAGCAAATAAAGAAAAATACTTTTCGTAACAAAATACATACAAATTTGTCTTACTTCTTCAATCAAACTATGGACGAGCAGAAAGGTATACACGACAGGCTCAAAACCTAACAAAACCTAAAGGATCGAACTATAAACAAGCAGAAAGGTATGCATGACAATTTCTAAACCTAATATAAGCTAATGGATCAAACCATGAACGAGCAGAAAGGTATACACGAGAAGCGCAAAACCTAACAAAACATAATTGGTTGAACTATAAACGAGCAGAATGGTTTACACGACAAGCTCTAAACCTAATTTAATATAATATTTCAAATAGTTAATGACTAAAAAGGTATATACGACAAGCTCTAAACCGAACGCAACTTAGTTGGTCAAACCATGAAAGAACTAAAGGCTTACACGACAATAAACCTGACCTTTAAACAAACAAAAAAATCTGTGAATTACAATAAATTCACAGAGGCTTCTGATTAAAATTTTTTAACATGGAATATGTTTATTGATAGTGTACTTTAGAGGAATGTTGAACAGGAGGGGAAATAATGGACATGTAAATTGGGCAAATTTCCCCACTAGAACTATGAAAATTCGGAAAATTGTCCCGATTTCTAGAAAATTCGCTCGTTTAAGCACATTTAGGAAAATGGTAAAAATTGGCCAACTTTATCAATTTCCAGAGTCGGATAAGGGGAAATTGCTCTTTTAGGCCCATCTTCTAGAAATACACATGTTCCCGAATTTTTATCTTCCAATAAAATTGATTTATTGAAATATTTTAGGTTATATAACACATATTCGAATGTATAGACCATTTTCAGTTGACGTCACGCTGGTGGCGTGGAGGGCACACAACTCATTCTTTTGTTTTTAGAGATGGGTAAAAGCTGTTATTTTTTAATAACAAGCTTAAACTGCTTCTGCTAGCAACTCATCTCAAACTGTTTACATTTGTATTCCTTTGTGATTGGATGAGGTTTGTGAGCCCTCCAGACTGTGTTAAAATCAGGTGAATATGGTCAATTGTTGTTAGCAAAAGTACTTTTCTCTATTTTCTACCTTAAGAATCCCTTACATAACATTTTTTGCGATAATAGATTCATTTGAGCTAGATACATTTTTCTAAAAATGGTCTAGCATTATAAAATAATGCTAGGCAATTTTATGGTGATGTTTTATTTATTTCAAAATTGTAGCGTCGGGCATTGAAGCTACATTCCACACGAGCATTTAAAAAATATATATTAAATTTGGACAAAATTTGAGCTGGCAGACTATTTTTGTTCACAAATGTAGCTTTTTGCCCCACTGTGCGCCGTGAAAATGCTCGCATGAGCACTACAACGTTCTAGACTGCGGGAGTAGGCCGTACGTGCTATTAGGCAAATGAAATTCGATAATATTGCAACAACTTATGTGATACAAGATATTTTAACATAGTCATTTAATAGTTTTAAATATTGTGAAATGTTTAGTGCTAATTTCAAGTCACTATTTCATTTGTTTATAAATGACTAAAATGCGAGAAATGTCATGTCTCGGCGTAGATAAAACTTTTTTTAATTGTTTCTTATCTTATGTATATTTAATGCATGTGATCATTTTTAATTTTGTCTAAAATATTGATTAGTTAAATTACAATTGTTTAAAGAAAATTAAACAAATTTAAAAAAAAATGGTTTTCAAAAACACTAGAAATTGGTTATGTAGATCCTAGTTTACTCTGCATGGATACTACTGTGTTACAATGGGAATTATCAAACAAGAAATAGACAAATTCATTTTAGGATTTTAATTTCTAGCATAAGCAGAATGCAGGTTATCGAATGCAAACAGATAATAATTCCCTTTTAAATACCATTTTACCCTCTACTAATAATTCAACCAATTGAGATATAGTGTATACAAAATCAGAGACACCCAATGTATTGTGCAATAGCTAGTGAACTATTAATTAACTAGGTTTTCGCAGTTGACGTTGCTTGGTTAGAAATTTTATTCATTAAATTGAATTGCTAGGTAATTGTTCCCTCCAACAATTTCTAATATCAGAATTAAAGCCTAGCAGTTCCTCAAATGAGATAGTATGAATTTTAGACAAAATACAATCTTCATTGCCTTGTTCTCAAGTTACTATCGATGTTATCATTACTACAAGCCGTTTTTATAGAGCTGCAATATACACAATGTTGGAACATTGCAAACAGTTAAAAAAATGTGTATCATTACGTTACATTTGAAACATTTTTTTAATTGAGAAAACAATTTTTACCACCTCATGGATCTTCATCTGTTTAAATTTATTAGGTTGTTCCGTCAAACAATTATGGATAGAATCGATTTAAATAAACGAAGGAAATCTACTTTTTCTCAAGATTTTATTTAAGAAATATAATTTGAACATAAATCTTTATTTTTCACAGCCTATTGAAATGATAATAAAATATTTTATATTTATAATAACCATTAAAATAATGATTTTAAAATGATAATTATTATGTTAATCCTCAGTGAATCGTTAAATGATTGTTTCTCCTTTGAAATTTAGTACACTAATCCCCAATAAAGATACTACTTCTAGGTGTATATGTGAGTAAACTGAAGGTACACCTGGTCACCCTGACACTAAAGATTATTGATAATTGTAATTTTTCAACAAATATGTTTTAACTTTACTCTTCATGACATATACAACGCGTATGAATTTTAAAATCAAAACAACGTGCCAATATTCAATATCTAGCAGTAGAATCCCCATATTCCTTTCATTTAAATTCTTACGTTATTTTAACCAACGCATTGTACAGGATTTTTTAAGATTTTACATTAAGAATGATAAAAGTAAATACACTTTTTTATTTTTGAGATTTTGACTACAACTCCAAATTGAATTCTTTATGTATTCGATAGTTCATTTAATCCTCTTTTCTAAGATGTTATTAGTAAACTATGGTCATTGTTATTAGTAAACTATGGTAAATACAAAGTGTATTTAGAGGTATTACTACACTAAACCATAGCCTACTAATAAAAAATGTTTTCTGTTTTTAACTAATTAATAAATAATTATTGGATAGAAAGTAACAGTGCTATGGAATATATAAGAAATTCAATAAAACCTCTACATGAAAACGTAAGTTAAAATGACATAATAGTTTAAATTGCGGAAATATGATTCTCAAAAATGTAGAATTATGGTTTTTCCCAAATATTTTAAAAACTAAAGAAGTTAGATTAAATCTCAAAAGCAATATTAACATGCCCAATAAATTCTTTAAAACTTTTAATCGAACCGACTCTAACATTAATGGAAATAACAATATAAACAACCTCAATCTGGGGCACACTGTATATGGGCAAATAAAAAAAACATTATCGATGATGATGTACCAAATAAATAAAGTTCTTTTGAAAGTCAATTTTTGCTATAATCTGAATCTAATTTACACACTTTGATATTCTGATCAAATATATTTGTAAATATTAAATATTTATATACACAAAATTATATAACACATGAGTTATTTAAAAAGTGCTTCTAGAAATACTACTCTGAAAAATCTAGAGTAACTTTATCATAATTTAAGAATGCAAATTGTTATGTTTAAACTAATAATCTGTTTAAATAGCTATTAGCAATCCTTATTTATTGGTTCCAATATAGCCTACTGAAATTGCACTCTCAATATTTGACACGAACACCTGACAATTTTGCCGGTATCAATGGAAAATTATTTATGTTAGTAAATACCATAAACAGCAATTCTTTAAATTATACGAAATAAGGAAATATAGAGTAAATCAAATATTGTAACATATGTTACTGAAAAAACTTGAATTAAATTTACAATAGCAGAGGCACACGCAGATGGTACCTACATTTGTCGACTTCTAATAATAATTTACTAGAGCAGCCCGTGCTTTCCAGCGTGGAGGGACATAAAGAGATTTCATTCAAATAAAAGATAATTTATTACACATACGTATAGTGAAATTTATTAAAAGCATTGGAAATACATTTTTCGGTTCAACTGAAATAGGTAAATATACAGTTCTCGAATAACTGCAACTATGTGCAAAATGAGAATAAATAATAAAACCTATTTGAAAACTCTTTGTTCTATTTTTGAAATTTATCAGGTGAAGAGTTTATTTCAAAAACATTTAATACTAATTTTAATTATTGTTTAAGGTATATAAGACTACTTGGTTGAGATGCGAGTTTACATGGTTCTCATATGGATTTAATTGTGGAAAGTAAAAATATTCATTATCTGCTTTCGTACATAACAGGTATAGATAATAGTTGACACAATCCTACCTTGTATCTTATTCAAAATTTATTAGTTTTTGTAAAAACTTTAACAAGTTGTTAAAATAAAACTTTTACTTTCTCAATTCTACCATCTTTGAGAGGCATGGTTCACGCTTTGAAAAGTTAATTAAGGTGGGTAGGTCCCTTACCTCTATTCCAACCCCTATTCAAGATCGCAAGCAATCCGGGACTTTTTAACAAGCTATGGAGGTTGAGTGGCTCACAGTATAATCATTACTTATGTGAACCTTGAGTTGCTCCAACTGTTCTTGCTTGAGTATGTTCCTCTGTGACTCGACGTGGAAACCTGAAATGATCGAGGTCTGGAATTAGATTATATTTTGCGCTAATTTCGATGAGGGGTTGGGGATAAATAAGGGTAAATAATGAAAAATAAGTGAGGCAAGCTGATAAAAGAACAGGAATTTGCGATATGTAGTATATTCTAGAAGCCAAGGTCTCGGATTTTATTATAATATTTGACACCCCCCGCACCACCCCCCATTCTATTATTAAAGGGGTTGATAAAATAAAATTGAGACATTCACTTGAAATTTGGCACACGTATGTATTATAACATCATTCTGGAATTATATTGTATGTTGAGATGATCTCGTTGAAGGAGTGGGGGGGGGGGGTGAGTAGGGGTAAATAGGTGAAAATATATAAAGCATGCTGCCAATAGTACAGAAACTTGAGATTTGTTGTATATACTTACTAGGCCTCATAGCCCATATGAAGCCAAGGCCTCATATTTATTTATAACGTTTTTCAGCCTCTTCACCACCCCCACTCCATTATTAAAGTGGTCAGTAAAATATTATTGAGATATTCACTTGGTATTTGGTCCAATTATGAATGTAATGACACCTGATTCAGGTGCTTCTGTTGAAGGGGTGGGCAGGTGGTCGTAAATAGGGAATAATAATAAAAATAAGCTAGTAAGAGCCCAGAAACATTTTTGGCGTATATCCTAGAAGCCAACACCTCAAATTTCTTCCTATGACACCTGTATATTAAAGTTCTATTACTAATTATTATTTCCACATACTAGAGTGTAAAATAACTATAGTCAAGATGTTGAGAAGACTTGAATGGGAAATCTGGATGTGGACGTAGTGATTCCTTGGGCAGCGGCTTTCATAAGGTATTATGTGTTGTTGTGTGACTCATTTTACTTCCACATCCAAGTAGTGGATTGGATGTATAGTAATAGTAAAAAAATGGTCAATGTTTTTTACTTCCCTCGCATACCGAAGGGAAGTATTGTATTCGAGAAAAAATCACCGTCCGAGATTTTTTCGGATTTTGACGTTTCAGATCACGTAGATTACGAAAATATCGGTTTTTCAATTCCGTCAGTCTGTCTGTCTCTTGGTGCATTAACTTAAAAAACTACTTGGCTGAGAGCAGTCAAATTTGGTGGATCGTCCAAAGGGAATAAGTAATGAAGACATTTTTTTCAAAACTTTTTACCACTAAAAAATGTTTCTGTCTTTCAAATTTAAAATGTCCACGTTTCATGGCATTCTAAACCTACTTCAAAAAAATTTTTTTTTTCAATTTTTTTTACCAATATTTTTGAAAAAATTGTTACCACTAAAATAGCTAGATTTTTTTTCCTTCGCTCAAATTTAAAATATACACGTTTCATAGCGTTCTAAGTCTATTTAAAAAAAAAATTTAGAATTTTTTTTTTCACCGTTTTTGAAAAAATTCCACCACTAATATAGATGGAATTTTTACTTCCCTCGCATACCGAAGGGAAGTATTGTATTCGAGAAAAAATCACCCTCCGAGATTTTTTCGGATTCTGACGTTTCAGAACACGTAGATTCCGAAAATATAGGTTTTTCAATTCCGTCAGTCTGTCTGTCTGTCTGTCTGTCTGTCTGTCTGTCTGTCTGTCTGTCTGTTGGTGCATTAACTAAAAAACTACTTGACGGAGAGCAGTCAAATTTGGTAGGTAGTTAACCCTACTGTCAGCGAAGAACTGGTAGAATTTTCACTGAAAAATATACAGGGTGGACCGTCTAAACGGAATAAATAGTGAAAAAAATTTTTTTTTGCTCAAATTTAAAATTTCCACGTTTCATGACGCGCTCAACCTATTTCAGAAAAAAAAATTTTTGAAAATTTTTTTCAATCATTTTTGAAAAAATTTTTACCACTAAAAAAAAAATTTTTCTTTGTTCAAATTTAAAATTTCCACGTTTCATGGCATTCTAAACCTATTTAAAAGAAAAAAAAAATTTGAAAATTTTTTACCAACATTTTTGAAAAAATTTTTACCACCAAAATAGATGAATTTTTTTTCTCAAAATTTAAAATTTCCACGTTTCATAGCGTTCTAAATCTATTTAAAGAAAAATAAAAAAAATTTAAAAATTTTTGAAAAAATTTTACCACAAATAGATGGAATTTTTTTTCCGATTTAAAATTTCCACGTTTCCATGGCATTCCAAATTTATTAAAACAAATTTAAAAATGTTTTAGAAAAATAAAAAAAAATGAAAACATGTTTTAGTAATCTATTTATCACCATTATAGAATAGACGAAATATTTTTTTGCTTAAATTTAAAATTTCCACGTTTCATAACATTCTAAACATATTTCGGAAAAAAAAATTTGCAACATATTTTCACCAATTTGGAAAAAAATTTAACACTAGAATAGACAGAAAACATTTTTGAAAATTTGTTCTATATTTTAATCACCACTATACTTCCACTCCATTACGTGAATGTGGGATTGAAAATGTGAGAGATGGCAATAATATTTGGCATATCCTATTATATACTTTTATTGAATAATGGCATCCCAAGAAATAATTCAGTCATGGTGGACATTTATAAAGGTATTTGCGCAAGCCTTCCATATTTGGCACCTGTTATTTAGTATATTGAACTTTTGCTGTTGGATGAACACTCTGTATATTTTTTTGACCAAAAGTTATCAGGTTTTCTTTGTAATAATACCAATAATTATATTCCGATTATTATTCCCAATGTCATTTCGTAATTAATAATTTTTTTGAGTGACTGTCATGCACAAATAACGAGGGAAGTTCTGTGTAAATAACTTTACCGATTTTTTTTTCTTTGTTCAAATTTCAAACCTATTCAAATAAATTTTAAAATTATTTTGATTAAACATTTTTTTGAAAAAAAATTTAATCTGTTTATCACTAAGTAGGTATAGAATAGATGAAAAAAAAATATTTTTTTTGCTCAAATTTAAAATTTCCACGTTTCATGACATTCCAAACCTATTTCGGTAAAAAATTTGCAACATTTTTTTACCATTTTGCAAAAAAATGTACCACTAGAATAGATGGAAAAATTTTCACGTTGTCATATTTCAGAAAAAAAAATTGAAAATTTTTTCATCAACATTTTTGAAAAATTTTTTATCACTAAAATAGATGGAAAAATATTTTTATTTGATCAAATTTTAAATTTTCACGTTTCATCACATTCCAAACCTATTTAAAAAAAATACCACTACTATAGAATAGAAGGAAACTTTCCTTTTTGCTCAAATTTGAAATTTCCACGTTTCATGACATTCTAAACCTACTTCAGAAGAAAAAATTTTGAAAATTTTTTTAACAACAGTTTTGAAAAATTTAAAAAAATATATATTTTTTAACCTCCACTATACTTCCACTCCACTACGTATATGTGGAATTGAAAATGTGACAGATGGCAATAATATTTGGCATATGCTTTTATGAAAAATGTACAGGATGGTCATTCCAAGAAATAATTCAGTCATGGTGGACATTTGTAAAGGTATTTGCGCAAGCCTTCAATATTTGGCACCTATCATTTAGTATTAAACTTTTGTTGTTGGATGAGCACTCTGTATATTTTCTTGACCAAAACTCATCAGACTTTCTTTGTAATAATAGTGATAACTATATTCCGATTATTATTATCAATGTTATTTCGTAATTATTAGTTTTTTAGAGTGACCGCCATGCAAGTTCTGTGTAAATACCTTTACCGATTTTTTTCCTTGAAATAGGTTCAGTATGTCATGAAACGTCGAGATTTTAAATTTGAGCGAAAACAATTTTTCTGTCTGTCTGTTTGTCTTTTTGTCCGCGGGAACTGCATTGTTTGAACATATCCGGTGAAGGGTTCGGGGTAAATAGTGGAAAATAAATAAAGCAAGCTGGTACAGAAACTTAGGTTTTGGTGTATATACTAGAAGCCAATGCCTCATATTATTTTTTTAATTTCTCAATCCCTCCACCACCTCACCCCCACTCCATTATTAAAGGGGCCGATACAATTAAATAGAGATATTGAGAATTGAAATTTGGCACACGTATGTATTGTAATCACGTCTGATTTAGATGGTTCCGTTGGAAGAGTCGGGAAGATGTAAAGGAAGATGTATTGTGGAAAATAACAAGAGCAAGCTAATGAGAGTCCAGAAACTTTTTTGGCGTGTATGCTAGAAACCAACAATTCAAATTTTTATATGACATCTGCCTCAAATTGTTAATTATTTCCACATTCTAGAGTGCAAATATAGTCAAGATGTTTTCTTTTGAAGAGACTTGGATGGAAAATGTGGATGTGGAAGTAGTGATTCCTTAGACAGAGCTTTTTTATTGAGAATTGGGCTTGATCAGCCTACTGTAACTTCTTGAACATCTAAGCAGATTTCGATGATATCCATGAAGTAACAAACAACGAAATATTCCTATAACAAAAAATTTTACGGGAAAGTTGCAAAATACTTGCTATTTATGTGGTGCGATCGTGGATTTTAAAAACTAAGTATTATCTTAGATGTGAGTAGCGTCAAATACTTTTATTAGAAAGTGAGCTTGTTACTTCATTGCAACGCTACTCATTCTAGAATACAATAAACTGAATACCAGTAGGATGTAGCCGGTCAAAGCTAATAATAAATTTAATATTTTATAAATCTTATTTTGATATATTTTAATTTGCAATTGAAAATTAAACTATTTTAATGCAAAATTTAAACCTTTCTATGTAAATACTTATTTTCCATTTGTTATACAAAACGCACTTTGGATATGGAAACTGCTTCCTACAAATAAGTAACGCTAAATCTCAAGAATGTGTAAATTGTTTTGGGGGCTCATGTTTACAGATACGTTTCTTGGTTAAATTACAACATACCTACGTAATGTGTATTTCTTATATTTAAAAAAATAGCATAATTACGGGATTCCCTACGATTATATAATACGTGGGATTTGAACCATAAATCATTTATCAACTCCATTATAACATACATTTAGACTTACCTAAGTTTCACATAATTTATTATAATTAAAATTTGTAAATGCAAATTATTTCTGACATTCTTTGGCATATTATTAACCTTCACTAATATTTATTGTCTCGTTATACATTTTTTATTGGTTTTTCTTTTAGAAAATAAGGTTGTTATATAAGAAAATAATTAATTATTTGAGAAGTTATCAATTATATAAACAAAATATAATGCCAACTCTACAGTTGCTTTAAAATCACTTCGACTTATAAACTAATCACATGACACTGGGGTAATCATAGTTCATATTTTGTGCCAAGGAATGTAATTAATATAAGTTATATAAAATCAAAATAGTATTTGAAATACTGACAAGTAACACTAGTAATATTTGCGAATTGAAAAAACATAAATTTTTTAAGTTGAAAAATGATCACTAAACATTATTAAATAAAATGTTACCGGCAATCGGTTAATTAATTATTACTTAATATCGATTTTGAGGTCGGTTAAAAATTCGATTTGGGTATTTGTTCATTTTCAATCATCTCAAAATCGACATTCGGTAGTTAGTTTCAACTAACCAAATGACGGTGAAGTCTTATTCCATAATTTTTAGTGACCGTATTTTCAAGACATTTATTGGGAAAAAAATATTTCTCCATTTTTAGTGGCCAAATTTCATGTAAACCTACAAAAGTCATACAATTATGGAAGTACTATTGGATTCGACATTTTGAATATTTAACATTTGACATCAGATTCAGTTCCGGCTATCCCGAGAATACACATTTAACTTAAACTGGCGAATCCGCCATATACTCGCATATTCTCAAATAGAAAATACTTCTTTCCGATGTTTGCCCGCCTGGTACTAAGCATATTATCGGACTACCACCGAGTCATACACTAACTACAGTTTGTAAAAGATTTCGTAGAACTCGATTAGGGCATCCCAGAGATCAGACATATAAACATAGATAAGAAAAACATACGTACGTACGGTTCGAATTGAGAACCTCCTCCTTTTTAAACAATTTTGAAGTCGGTTAAAAAGGAGAGAAGTAACAAAAGTAGTAGTAACAAAATGACCAACCACTCAGGTTGAATACTTGTAATAGGTCGCAAATTACTTAATCGTCTTACGACTAACTGTTTTAAACTGGAGCTATAAGAAAGTTTATGCTAAAATTATAAAATACTTATTTTTTCCCTAGAAGATTTCTGTGCAGTTAATCTTGTGAGTGCGCTGTAGTAAAAAATATATTTTCATGAATTTTTGAAAGTTGAAAGTTTTCTTTAATTGAAAATGCGTTAATATGCCATAAATACATTACGTTATTCTACAAGAATAATTCAACTGACTTATTATATTTAATATGTTTCACCAAGAACCTACCGCAAACTCAGTTCTATTGATTCAACCTATGTTTTACGTATTCATGAGCTATTTGTAAGGTAATGATTTACTTAGATCTTAAAAATAATCTCACATATATGAATTAGTAATCTAACAGTTTGTATATTACCAATTTCCTCTTAAAACTCAAATCACTAGAATATATAAACTTATATTTACGTAACCATAAAGCATATATTTAGTTATCTCGCCCTCGGACTATAGAAATTTCATTCATACTCGGAAGACTAAATTTCAAAATGTAATAAATTTCATATATTTAATATTAAAATGGAAAAGTTCATGGCGTCCGATAAAAAAAAGAAAATAAGAATGATTGCCACATAACCTAGTAAAAAATAAGAATAGAGCTTCAAACATGTGTTTCGGAGTTTAAAAAAATGATTGAAAAAAATAACCGAAATTGTTTTAAACAGTATCAGACCAGGTTACCGTCTGGTAATATAGATTCTCATAATCGGTAGTATCTCCTGAACTGGTTCCAGCAGAAGAATCTGCATCCGAAATGCATTCGAAACTCATGCACCCATACCGCCTGCTCTACATTGTCTGAACGTGAAAATAAGAAGAAATCTAGAATGGCGATATTTTCACGAATAATACTTCCCTTCAGTAATAGTCCAATAATTATAAACATTTCCATAATCAAAAATGTTATCTGAGATTTTCCTTCAGTAACTGTTAATGGAGGGATTATACATCACAAAACCACAAAAATCAGTTCTGGGAGTACCGCGTAACCTCCCCAACAAGCCACCCCTTCGTTGAAAAAAGCCTTATTTTACTGATAACTCGTTAACCGTTGAAGACATAAAAAAATTGCTCATTATAAAAAAGAAAGTTTGACTAATTGCCAAAAGAAATGTCCTCTTGTAATTTTCTTGTATATGCCATGGTTTTCGAGAAAATCGATATTGAAAAAAACTGGAAAATTTGTATTTTAAATGCGCACGAATTTTTGGTTATTTTAATTTTTTTGCGCGCGGCCCATGGAAAAAATTGAATTGCTCGAAAACCAAACATGCTAGGAAGAAAAATCAGAATGTATTTTAAAGGGGATATAAAATACTCTTTTGTGTTTCCATTTTTGATAGTTACCTCTTGATTTTTTGCACTTTTAACTCTTCACAGGCCCATAAAAAATAACTGATTTTATAAATGCATTATCATTTAGTTCAAGGTAGTACTTCAATGTAGAAAAAGTTAGGAATAAAAATATTCACTTTTACAAATTTACCAGCATGTTGTTATCCAAATTTTGCCCAAATTTTTATTTTATGCTGCTTTTGTAAATGTGAATATTTTTATTCCTAACTTTTTCTGCATTGAAGTATTGCCTTGCATTTATAACTTATATTATAATTAGTTATTTTTTATGGGCCTGTGAATAGCTAGATGCACAAAAGGTCAGGAGATAACTATAATATATTGTTGTTTTTATACACTAATAAATATCAATAGCCCTCAAAAATGGTAACACAAGAGAGTATTTCATATCCCCTTTAAAACCCATTTTGATTTTTCTCCCTAGCTTGTTTGGTTTTCGAGCAATTCAATTTTTTCTATAGACCGCGCGCAAAAAAAATCAAATAAACAAAAATTCGCTGGCATGCAAATTTTGTCAATATCGATTTTCTCGAAAACCATGACATATAAAAGAAAATTACAAGAGAGAGACTTTTTTTTAGGCAATTACTCAAACTTTCTTTTTACGATGAGCATTTTTTTTATATCCGCAACGGTTAACGAGTTACCAGTAAAATACGGCTTTTTTCACCGAAGGGGTGGTTTTTTGGGGGGTTGCGCGACACCCCCAGAACTAATTTTTGTGGTTTTGTGATATTTAATACTCGCACTAACAGTTATGGAAGGAAAATCTCAGATAACACTTTTTGCGAGCTTCTGGTGTATTTTTTACTTTATCGACTAGACTATAAGCAAGGGAGGCAATAATTTCACAAAAAATTAGATAAATTGAAGTAACTGATTACAAATATGAGTCTGGGAGTTCTCGTGGTTGTTTCGATTTATATAATGCAAAGATCACGTGAAATTGCATGCTCTCTCGATTTTCGTGCGTGAAAATAACGTAATAATATATGTGATTTCAGAATATATTTAGTTTGGAATACAACATGAACTATATTTCTTCGGTAACTGTAGTATAACATCGAAAATTAAATGAGATTCGGTTAAATTGAATTTCTACTATTTAGAAATCAATCATTGGTAAGTTCAACGTTTATCAAACTTATTTACCTACATTTGTTTTTGTCAGGTTCGACTGGTCATCGGTCACTATACTTATGCATAAAATACAAAGCCTATTATATATAAGATGCTTCTATTACTTGTTTACTATAAGATATCAGTATGAGCCAATGTGACCATGTGCCTGTATGTGTGGAGCTCATTTTTTGTTTTTTTTTAAACCACAAGAGCACCACGATCTTCTGAAACCGCAATATTTTAAATTTTCTACGATTTAATGCCCTCATCCCACCTGTGTTTTGTTTTACAATGTAACATTAAAAAAAACGAACCACCTTTAAAACAACGGCCACTAAAAATTATGAAACAGAATTTTAGCTCCATTCTGTTAATTAAATTTTATTACCTAGTATCAGATTTGAGATTGATTGACTTATTGATTGATTTGCCAACGTAAGGTGGATATTGCTGCCGATTCCGGACTTCTAGAGGGTATTTCCAGCACGCAGCTCGGTTGTCCGCCGAACACGCCCAACGGACGGCCAAACCGCGTGCCGGAACCAAACCATGGATATTTTATATGCCGCCGGACCGGCTGCATACGCTGGGTTGTACATGTGACATGCTTGTTGTCAGCAGCGAGAGCCACATGACGCATGGGGTAGGAATATACGATGAGAAGTGTAAGAGTTTGTGAGATGCTTCTTTTAAGTTTCCATTCTTCTTTTTAATTTCCATTTGTTATCATCTTATTCTAAGTTTTCTGTTTCTTTTGTTTCTGAATCTAGCATTGTGCATCTCCTTCTGCCCGCTTGCGTTCACTTCGTTTGTCTGCCAAGACTTACACACATTTTCTCGGCGCAAGGAGCTTTTACTTATTAACCGTTCCACAGGTAAATATCCATTTACGGTTGTAGTACAAGGAAGAGTCTTGTCTCTTGCTAGAAAAATCTTTTCACAGCAGATGATGAGAAAGAGGCCCGAAAGAATATTTTGCACACCCTGTATATTAGTTGGTTATTGTAGTAATTACTTTGTTTAATACCTTTTTAATTTTACTTTTATTTTTTATACCTGCCTCAAAATTTATACACGATAATAAGGTTCAGTTAGATGAAGACGAGTGAACGTTTTTTAAAAGGAATTGCTTAAAAATTTACCTAAATTTTTTTGAAATTAATGTTTTCACCCGATTTAGTGACCACATGTCTTGTAACCGTCAAAATGTGTTTAATTATGGCAACCAATACAACAGTATATGCTATTTTGGATCTTTAACTGTTGTTATAAGATTCAGTATCAACTACTCCAAAATTCTATAATTATTAATTCAAACACCATTGTAGCTGCGACGCCTTCACCATATTTTCTCAGCGAAAGTACTTATTCCGATTTTTGTCACATCTTATACTAGAAACAGCTTCATCAAACTAATATGGGACTGTGGTAGTCACACTGTAATTTGCAAAAGATTTCATAGAAATCGCTCGAGTCATTTCAGTGACATCATTGAACAAATATAAAAAAAAAATACATACAGTACATGTACAGATCGAATTAAGGACCTTCTCCTTTTTAGATCTTTTTAAGTCGGTTATAAATTGCTTTTATAAATATAATTAAATTGAAACAATATCTAATGATGATGTCACTCTAGCCATTTACGTGTTAAATAGTTATTGTAATTTTGAAGTAATACGTTATGATGGTATCTGATATGAATTCATCTCGAACATCATCAAAGCGACTCATATAATAGAAAAAGTAAGGAATCTACTTGAGTAACAGGACTAGAATAGATCCAGTTTTTTTTGTAAGGCTAAGAACCTCTTTCATTATATAGAAAAACTGAGACATTTACATTTATTACCACATTATCTCCTATTATGTCTCCATAATTAACAGAAACATGCCTGTTTTTCAATTTATGTAAAATTTTGTTAAAATATAATTCAAATACATTGTTAAGAATGAATAAATTATACATCTTCACACTTAAGCTGAGTTCTCATGGATCCGAATTTCGAAGATAAGATAATCTGGAAGTTTCCTATTGGTGGTATTTACAAGTACAGAATTTTTAACAATTTTGTCTATATATCATTTCACACAAATCTGGTTAGTATACCATGGAATAGAATGTGTTCTTTAGAAAGCATACATGAAAAATTGCATATCTCATTAATAATGTTGTGGCTCTATTTAGCTTGCACACTCCGACTATAACCTTAATATTTACTAATTCTCTTGCGCCGCCGTAGTTAATGGACAACATTAAACAAATGATGTCCATACGCGTCAAAAGTTGAGAAATCAGATTGACTGGATACTTTACAAATAATTGGAAATTATGCCACTGAAGCAATAAAAAGAGAATAGAAAGTATAACTATATATTGAAGACTTTTTTTAATTCATCTATTTGACTATTTTTAGAAATAACCATATGTTGCCTCAAAAGAAAAATAGATGTTTCAGATTATTTGAAAAGTCTAAATGAATTAAATAATTATGAATTAATAATCACGCAGGAATGACCCCATTAATAACAATCACTTTAAATGCTGAACAGTAATCGTGAATAAACCGATTTTTCTGTTTCCTACATTTTTTCCACTAAAACATCATTGTTATAGCAGTGTTACATAAACCATTTTGATTTTGAAATACGATGATATCCAGTAAACAAATTTCTAAATAATGCCAATTTGAAATTGGTTCATTGTGTGATTTTGTGAAAAAAAATCAAAATACAATATCGGATGTACTAGAGTAAGCGTTGTGTATTTCAGTCAATACGGCATCGATTTGTGCATTTAGCTAAGTACCGATTTTTTTTAGGTTTTGTAGCAGGTTGCTGGTAAGTTCAAAACTTGGTTTCCGGGATAAAATTCCCCACCTCCATTTGGCAGCCATCTTGAGAATAAAGGTGTTAGTTATACATACGATATCCGTAACAGTCTCACAAAAATTAGTAAAGAGCAATTTTATGGATAATAATATTCTCTAAAATATCTCACGTAACATTAACAATAAATAAATTGTAAGCCTCAAAATTGCAAAATTAAAGTGTGCACTTTCTGAGGCTTAAAACTTTTTTCTCATAAATTACGTGAAAAAGCTATAGAGAATATAATTATGTATAAAATGGCTTTTTTCGATTGGAAAGAATCTCATCCAGGAATCTAAGTTTTAGACTTACCACCGATTCCCCATGAAATCGAAAAAAAAATATCGCTGCCTACCCAAAATGCTCAGATTACTTTTTACACCGGATCGATTGGATTATATTAGTGTTAAAGAACAAACACGCTAACCATTATACTCTTCGCCGATTTACTGCATTGTTTATATAATTATTGCACATTCTATAGGATACTCGTCGCAGCTTTTTTGTAAATAATATTAGTTTTAGACATCTTTTGTTTAATTATGAAATATACCATTTTTTTTTACTTAAATAATCAATAACTTTTTTATTTATTGATCGATATTATTCAATAGGGTTTTTCCTCTAGCTAACACTAACTTACTGTCCTAATTTCAATACAAAGTTGTTCAGAATTCGATCATCAACACATATATGATTGGAAATTTTTTCTCTACCAGCAATATAACCGGTTTTAGAAATGTGCCGATCGAATGCAATATATACGTTTTGTATTTGCGAAGAGTATAATAATAATCAGAATACAATGACTGTTGATTAAGATTTGACAAACAGCAGAGGAAACTATCTATGAGAACTAAAAAGAAAAACTATCTGTAAAAATATAAATTTCCAATCTTTGCATTCTGTCGATAACCTACTGTTTGCCAGATCCTATAAAGAATATGTTTCATTACAGTTATAAGCAAATAAAACAAGCTTAGAATGTCATAAAACGTCGAGATTTTAAATTTAAGAGAGAGAAAAATCTGTCAGTTCGTCGGTCGGTCTGTGTCTGTCGGTTTGTAACTTTTTTTTGTACACGCGTTTTCCCAGGATCGGTATAAGACATTGACTTAAAATTTGGTACATATAAGTATCGTGACGAAATCTGGAACTGGATTATAATTTCCGCGAATTCCGGTGAATTGTTGGGAGTTAAATAGGGGCAAATAAGGGAAAATAGGTAAAGCAAGCTGGAGAGTACAAAGATTTTGGAGTCAAACTTTCTATATCTTCCTCAAATATTGTATTATTAAAATTCTATAACTAATTATTTCCACATACCAGAGTGCAAATATGATGTTTTCTTTAAAGAGACTAGATCTTGTACTTAGATGATATTATTAGAGTATGATACATTTGAGAATAATTAAGCTTTCTTCCAGTTAATAAAATGTCATATAAGAAGCAAAAGGCTTAATTATTTATCTATATTTCAGTATATCACAGAATAGAATACATTTATTCATCAATAGTCGTGTTATATGAATAACATCAGTTGTCATAAATGTAAAATATATATAAATTAAATTACCTAAAACTAGTGGATTTTTTTCTCAGTCAAACGTTTTTATTTTCCCTAATTTGACTCGATTATATGTAGTCTGCGCCAAAACGTCACTCTGTCAATATATTATCAAACACCAATTCCAATAAGGCTTGCTAACTGAAACCTATTAATCTATTTACGACTTTATAGCAATTGTAACAAAGCTATAAAGCTAAAATAGGCTGACAGTTATTTGCGAATGATGAGCAGTAAGAGCAATTTATGCTAAAATTATGTAAAATTGTTATTTAAACGAGGAGCACGGGGAACCACGCCTGTCTGGCAAAATGACGTTATTGTGCAAGTTAGCAATTATAATTACTTACAGCCGTTGCCCAAAGGGATCATGATTCTTGTAATTAAGTTTTCAGCCCAGTTACATCACGTTTGCTAGCCAGCCACCCTCGAATTCAGAATTTCAGAAATATTACTGTTCCTCGCACGATCATTCATAATGGAACGACCTGCAAATTAACAAAACTTCATCCGTCAAGGGAGCCTGTAACAAAGTAAACAAAACATAAAATGATGTTGAACCAGAAGCATTTTCTACACCAGATAAAATTTAATGAGGTATAAATGAGATACTTATATAGTAATGAGTTCCTAACAAGAAAGGACATGAATATTTATGATGTTTAAATATGGATTAGTTTGTATTCATGTTTTATATACAAGAATGTGTTTAATGTTAAATTTTTATGACAAAATTTTTAAATTCATATAGTTGAAAGTAATGAAAGTAATTTTACACAATTGCTATAAAACATATTGCTGAAGAAGAACAAGGTTCACATCAAATTTATAACGTTAATTTCGGATTAAAAAGTTGAAAAGAAACTACAAATTGTAATTTGATTCATATTTCATGCCGAATTTGTAGAAATGTGGGCAAAACCTTTCAGAAGATATTGGATTACAAAACTAACTGTTTTGCCTCTGAAGTAGATTCCACAAACACCAGAACCTGCAATATTATACTCGAATACTATTTCTCGACGCGCGTTTCGCCCACCATTTTAACATCATCTGAGGATGATTAGAAGAGTTTTAACTATCTCCAAATGATGGCTACATGGTTAGTGATAGGTAGTGTAGTGTTCAGGTTTGGTGTTTGTGGAAACTACTTCAGAGGCAACGTCATACTGAGGGTTTAAGTCTCCTTCTTAGAAGCTTTTTTATTTTTTCTACAAATGACGATTTTGTCACATAGCAAGTGTGGTGTTAGTTCGAGAGAATGAAGAATGACAAAGTTATGTCAAAAATCTGACCCATGAAGCTACGTAATAAATAATGCCATAACTTTGTTTTTCGAGATATAAAGGATACCGTGTAAAGCGGAGTTCGAGAGCTATTAAGCCTTACATATAAGTCACTCACTACTATTTCAGGGTAATGGATATGAAATTACTAATAACTCTTACCCAAGGGCGCGTGAATTTTCAACAGTTTACTTAGACCTTTACTACTTAGTTCAAGAACTTGAGTCACCATGCAGTTAGATAACCGACGATTTAACGATTTAATCTGAATGTCGTGGTGATTGTCAAGGTTAATTACATTTATTGGAAAGCATACTGAATTGTGTATTGGACAGATTAAAATCAACAATGTTATTTTAGGGAAGTGATACCCGCGTGCCTATAATACTTCAGAACCAGGAAAATATACCAGGATTTTGTCTCAGAAACTTCTTGTATCTCAACCAGTTTCATAGTGTATTGCATAAAATGATAATATATCTCCGGTCTACAAGACTGGACAATTTGTAATGTTAGAATACAGTTTGGTATAAAATCATACATTAATTTAATAAAAACTCTATGAAAAGTGGAGTCTGTTTATCTTCGTCGAGGACGGGCGTGTTGTGAGTGACACTAGCGAGAAAACGCAAAAAGAAACTGTTAAAATGCCATTAAACTCGATAAAATTTAAGTCAACAGTAGATCAAAAAATTCTACGTAAAGTGAAGTGTAATAACAGAAGAACAAAGCACGCAACAAATTAAAAATTGAAAATTACCGTAAAATATTTATTAATAATAGCATAAAGTAAACACGGGTCTAGCGTACGGGATCTTGCGTCGTAAACGGAAACTACCTGGGACCGACCCTTCAAGGCGTCTCTAGAGTGGATTTGTGTGAACAACCTCTGTTTATAACGCAAGATAAACATACCAGCTGTGGATGAAAAAAGATAAGTTACAAGCAGTAGTTTTAGTTTATTAGTGTACTAGCTTATGTCTTTATTAAAATTGAAAAAAAAAAATAAGCAAACTGAGAAGGGATTAAATATAGGTAATGAAATAGAAAAATACCCGGAATTGGAAAGCGGCAGTTGAAAGTAATGACTACAAAACAAATTAATATACAGGGTGTGCAAATTATTCTCTCAGGCCTCCTTCTGATAACCCGCTGTAAATAGCTCCTTCTACCGCGAGACAGGGCTCTTAATTGCACCTCCACCGTAAGTGGATATTTACCTGTGGAACGCTTAATAAATGAAAGCTCCCTGCGACGAGCGAATGTATGTATGTCTTGGCAGACAAACGAAATGATCGCAAGCGGGCAGAAGGAGGTGTACACTGCTAGATTCAGAAACAGAAGAAACAGAAAACTTAGAAGAAGAATATATAAGGAGATGATGATAGATGGAAACTTAAAAGAAGCATGGAAATTAAAAAGAAGCATCGTGCAAACGCCTGCACTTCCCATCCGACGATGACAGATGGAAACTAAAAAAGAAGGAAGGAAACTTAAAAGTAGCATCTCACACCTACACTTCCCATCCTATATTCCTACCCCATGCGCCATGTGGCTCTCGCTGCTGACAGCAAGCATGTCCCATGTCCAACCCAGCGTATGCAGCCGGTCGGCGGTATATAAAATATCCAAGGTCAAGTTCTGGCGCGCAGTTTGGTCGTCCGTTGGGCGTGTTCGGTGGACGACCGAGCTGCGTGTTGGAACGAACCACCAGACTAGATGCCCGGAATCGGCAGCAATGCTCACCCTACGCTGGCAAATCGATAAATCAATCAACTCTATGAAAAATCAAAAAAGACAATCAGTCCATAAATTAGTAGCAGACTACCAAATATTTGAAATTAATATTATCACAGGTAGTTTTTGACCTTTTACATTAAAAATAATTCACATAAAAACATGCAGTGCAATAAGATGAAAAAGGTGCGTTATTACAGAATTACTTTAAACTTTGTGGCGTTGAACTAAACTTTTTGCAATGTAGTCTAACAATAACCAATATAAAAGTACGCTTATTAAAGAAGTGTGCAAATTAAGCATTTCAAAATAAACTAAAAAAAAATCAACATTTTATTAAAAAAAACAAATGTAATAACAACAATTCAAGTTATATAATTACGAAAGAAATCAAATAGGAGCTTTCAAGATCACCATTTACAATTTTGATATTATAATTTCAAGATTCTAAATGGCTGATCTAAACTTGAAAACTCTCTCAAATGTTCAGCTAATTCAGAGAATTTTCGAAAAAAATCTAAATACAATGGACAATTGTCCCGAAGAAGTGGTTCGAACTCCACTATAAACTATATAGAACCTCGTTTTTATTTACCTAACAAAATCTGGATGTTCAATGAGTTACCTCCGTGATTTGAGAGTTAGCTAAGGAAACATTGAAAAAAATATTTTGTATGCTACATTTAATTTTTGCTCTTTGATTGTTTTATGACATACACTATATCCTGTACTTCAGTGTTAATGAAACTTTCGGAAATGAACCTTGAGTTATTTGGAGAAAAGTTTTAGTTTTAGTCAGGAGTACTTTTTGTCAAAATCAAGATGGATTTTTTTAAAATTAATGATCATCAAAAATGCATATATTACATATTACGAAATAAAATTCAACCCATTTTCTCGGTTAATAGACCTTTTTATCTTACATTCATATTGAAGACGTAACAATAAAGCGGTAGCGCAACCAACCATATTTTTGCACGATTCTGATATCAATATTAGGTAATGAAATCAATGATTTTCCTTTTGAAAACAGTTCACTTATTTTTTTAATTTACTTTGTTAGCTCAGCAAGAAGTGAATACTGTAAATATCAATACATTGAATTGATCGTTAAATTTTTTCATATTATGTTTAGTTTTAGTAAGAAAACAATTTTAATTTTTAATGTCATTTCCGTCATTGTATACAGACTTCATGTATATTTACATCAAGCGATATACGCAGCAGGCATAGATATTGGTTTTGAATATAAAAATCCACAATTTAACATAGATAGAAATGGCATGATCGTGTATAGCTATAGTAATACAGATGGCTGGCCGTTGTGTGGGGTGATGATCCGTTTTATATGCAGCATCGACCCTTCTTGGTCGATCCCATCCCTATCAGAGCAATATTTGAGGCATGATCTTACTCGACCGAGGGTTATACCGGGATATCCCTCCTCTGAATATATGAATATGATGGCTCTTGAATCATAATTTATAATGTTTGCGTGATGGGAAATTATATTTATTGTTGTGGGATCAGAGCCACATGATATTACTTCTGTTATGACACATGCAACCTGTAGTATTTATCGTTATTACCATGGATGAACAGAAGATTGTACATTTTGTAATTATTGTGACATCTATATGACAATTGCTAAATCGGAGTTAGGGCAATGTAAGCAATTCTATGTTAATCTTGTATATTAAATGCATAATGATAATTAAGTGAACTCACGAAATACATTTGTTATACGTATGTTTCAACAATAGTGACTACAGTCATTTTGTTATGAATCGACTTAGAAAAAGACCTTAAAAGGAGGAAGTTGCCAATTTGACCCGTAAGTATGTTATTTGTGTGCTTGTTCAACTATCACTCTAGAAAGGTTTAAGCGATTTCTATACAAACGAAGGACTCTGGCTCAACGGTAAATTCATATTAGTTTCATCAAACTGTGTTGAAAATTAGGCGTTCAAAAATCGGAAAAAGTATGCATTAAAATTGGAAGTTAGGTATTCTAGAAGGAAGTAATACTGAATCTTATAATAAAAGTTAAAAATTGAAATTGGATCAGTGGCGCAGTGCTAAGGTATTTAGCTTGCGACCTCGGAGTCCCAGGTTCGAATCCTGGCTAAGGCGTTCTTAATGTGTTACCGAGACGGTGGCAGTAGAATATAACATTGTTGACTGTCAACGATGATAACGAAAATATTTTATGCATGAAATTGACAATTTTCAATAAATTAAATTAAAATCAATTATTTGTTCCAGTTATTAGGTACTATTGTATTTAAATAACTCAGGACTGAATTATAAGCCTTTTAATGTTTATTAAAAATTCAATTTTTACTTCCCTCGCATACCGAAGGGAAACATTGTATTCGAGAAAAAATCACCCTCCGAGATTTTTTCGAATTCTGACGTTTCAGAAAACGTAGATTATGAAAATATAGGTTTTTCAGTTCCGTCTGTCTGTCTGTCCGTCTGTCTGTCTGTTAGTGCATTAACTAAAAAAACTACTTGACGGAGAGCAGTCAAATTTGGTAGGTAGTTGACTCTACTGTCAGCGAAGAAATGGTTAAACTTTTACTGGAAAATATACAGGGTGGGCCGTCTAAAGGGAATATATAATAAAAAAAAAATTTCTTTGCCCTAATTTAAAATTTCCACGTTTCATGACACGTTAAACCTATTTAAAAAAAAAATTTTGAAAATATTTTCCATTTTTGAAAAATTTTTTACCACGAAAATAAATTTTCTTTTTGTTCAAATTTAAAATTTCCACGTTTCATGGCATTTTAAACATATTTCAAAAATTATTATTTTTTTTTTTTTACCAACATTTTTGAACAAATTTTTACAACTAAAATAGATGGAAAATTTTTTTTTCTTTGTTCAAATTGAAACTTTCCACGTTTCATAGCGTTCTAAACCTATTTAAAAAAAATTTAGACATTATTTTTACCATCTTTGAACAAATTTTACCACTAAAATGGAAAATTTTATTTTCCTTGTTCAAATTAAAATTTCCACGTTTCCATGGCATTCTAAACCTATCCAAACAAATTAAAAAAAATTTTGAAAAATTTAAAAATTTGTTTGAAAAATTTTTTAATCTATTAATCACTAACTATAGAATAGAGGAAAATTTTGTTTGCTCAAATTTAAAATTTCCACGTTTCATGACATTCCAAACCTATTTCGTAAATAAAAATTTGCAATATTTTTTTACCATTTTGGAAAAAAATTTACCACTAGATAGATGGAAAAAATTTTTTTTTTGCTCAAATTTAAAATTTTCACGTTTCATGACATTCTAAACCCATTTCAGAAAAAAAAAAATGAAATTTTTTTCACCAACATTTTTGAAAAAATTTTTACCACTCAAATAGATGGAATTTTTTTTTTCCAAAAATATTTTTTTTACCACTACTATAGAATAGAAGGAAACTTTCTCTTTTGCTCAAATTTGAAAATTTCCACGTTTCATGACATTCTACACATATTTCAGAAGAAAAAAAATTTGAAAATTTTGAAATTTTTTTTACCATTTTTGAAAAATAAAAAAAATGAAATTTTTTTAACTACCACTATACTTCCACTCCACAACGTGAATGTGGAATTGAAAATGTGACAGATAGCAATAGTGACATATGCACCTATTATACTTTTGTCCACGACTGATAAATAATGTACTCATTATGTATGTGTTTCTTCAAGGATAATGCTATCCATTATTCCGTGCGGTGAATAATGATTTCATTATTCACTGATTGCAGTGAATAATGAGGACAGTCAGTTGTTTATAAGAAATGACATTAGTGACTTTTTACTAAAAATTTAAAATGTCAAAATTGCAGCAACCAAAAGACAAGTGTTGTCTCTCTAAGTTTTCTAGGAAGCACTCAAGTGGTACATGCTGAAGAAGTACTTTAATGAACACTCAAAAACTACATTAGTAAGTTTTTTTCAAAGCATCATCTATTAGCAACACGCGACAATTCCCCACATTGTTTTTGAAACCATTTATCTACGTGCCTACGAACTGTATTATTTTATTAGTAAGCAATGACAATGTGTCAAAGCGTAATTCTGTAATTGATTTGAAACGTCAAAATTTGTGCGATTTTAGCAAACGTTTTTTTTTTTATGGCATTGGACCTAATCCATTAGCCAGAAACGCCAACGTTATTTACAGCAATTTTACATATTAGGTATTCAAAAAGAGTAATATAATTAGATAAATGGATACTGACAGAGAAAACGAGATTTCTTTGGCACCGCCAGAGATAAAGAAATCTGCAGAAGTCGCCTCATTAAACCTCTTGCCCAAAAAATCGAAAAAAAAAATTATACATATGAATCTTTTTTAAATAGGAGAAATTAAATGAAGAGGAATTAAATAAATATTAAATATTTAATAGTCGTGGACAAAGTATAGTATTCTACTCGCATATAATGGCCATCATTCACTCTGGTGATTTATGACACTTGCCTGCGGCTCGTGTCTTAAACTTCACCCTCGTGAATAATAACCATCATTATATGCTCGCTGAATAATATACTATTATTGAAAAATGTACAGGGTGGTCATCACAAGAAATAATTCAGTCATGGTGGACATTTTTAAAGGTATTTGTGCAAGCCTTCCATACTTGGCACCTGTTATTTAGTACTGAACTTTTGCTGTTGGATGAGCACTCTGTATATTTTTTTGACCAAAACTTATCAGGTTTTCTTTGTAATAATAGTGATAACTATATTCCGATTATTATTTTCAATGTCATTTCGTAATTATTAATTTTTTAGAGTGACCGCCATGCACAAATTATAAAGAGGGAAGTTCTGTGTAAACACCTTTACCGATTTTTTTTTGTTTTTAGAAATTTTAGTAGAGGCTGGAGAGCTATGTTTTCTTAGGACAGCGATTTGGTATACAAGTAATTTTGTTTAAATCATAATATGTTGACTTGACTGATAGATTATGAGAAGTCCTCTTACACAACTGTGTATTGGTTGAAAGTTGCAGATATTTTAAGTAAACTAGGATTTATATAAAATCTAGATAAAATACGCTTTCTAAGTTTTTAATGCTATGTAACATATTAAGGACTGTGTCAATTTTGTTGTCAGACTAAAACATTAGGTAAATTCTAGTATCGCTTATCATGTCATAGATTAATTACTAAAACTAATTGAGAATGATTTAAAACATGCCTTGCAAATTACTTTTCCTATTTAATGATATAATTTTTAACTGATGTTAAAACTACTTTTGAGAAATCATTTATAGATATTAAGTATCAAGCTTGAATTTGTAAAATAAAAGAAATCCTCATTTAAATAAAATACCGCCTGTATGCTAAGGTAGTGCTACAAAGACCACCCAAGTCTAACTCTATAACTGTCTCCTTTTGCACATCAATTTGGAGCGACAATTACTTGTACAAACCTAATTAAGATTTTATTTATTTGTTTTAATGATCACACCTAATTATAACCGAACAGCGAACCGATCTTTGAATAGTTTTGAGGGATAGATATTCTCACTTTTAAAAAGTTCTATACAGAATATACCATAATAAATCCAAAACCTATTTGTTTTCATTCAAATGTCCAAACCAAAGTAAACAACCTTTCTAGAATTAACAGAAAGAACATATTCTTCAGGATTGATGCGATTTAAGAAAGTACTTTAACCTACTTAAGCCTCTATTTATATGAAGGCGGCGCTGATAGCAATTTACTGATAAGTGGTTTGCTCTTCGTGACAATTTTTGTTATGTTCTTATTTAAGATTCCAAATTTCAACATAAAAAGTTACGAGACCTGATGCCTTTTGTTTGTTTATTTGCTTCTGAGTACTCGATAACCATTGGAGATAATGAAAAAAAAATCATATAGGTGTTTCGGATTATATGCGGAATGTTTTTTTATTTGTAAGATGCATAACATTCATGTGTGGCATAACCTGCACCGGTAACATTATGGAACTGGACACAGCTCTACCCTTGCACTTTGCGGGACGCTGCAAGACATCTAAAAGGCAGTGCACCGTACTGCTACTTCTGCATATTGAAAAAGCCTATGCTACTGTTTGGCATAATGGGCTAATTTTTAAATTAAATAATATCTTGAATCTCCCACCACATATCTGCCTACTTGAACACTACATTTTCGCACTATACATGACTGAATGGTTCACTATCTAGTCACAAAGGAATGTCAGTGGGCGTCCCCCATGGAGCCATACTTTCACCACTACTTTACAATCCTTTCACCTCTGACATCCTTTTTCATCCCACCACAAATCTACTTTTATACGCGGATGATACCATGCTTTATAGGCAGTCTTTTTACGCACAAACTGCTGCTCAAAAAGTATGATATCATCTGACTAAGCTCCTGGACTATTTCCAAAAATAGAGAATAAGAATGAACCAAACCAAGACAGAGCCCATCACTTTCAACAGAATATTCACGAACATAAGGACCATAACTAAACTCATAATCCACCAGAAAGGAGGAGAGCAACTCGATCATATATCTAGGGGTAACCCTGGTTAAGAGGTTTAGTTTCACCCCTCACGTTACAAAGACAATTAACAGGACATACGCCACATTGAGCAAACTATACCCACTTGTAAACAGACGAAGCAAAAAATTTAGCGTCGACAACAAACTGACTCTACAAAACTATCCCTCATCCCCTGCTAACGTATGCCTGTGTGGCATGGAACGTTATACCCGACAGGCACTGCCGGCATCTGCAGGTGACGCAAAGTAAATTACTTCGACTGTTATCTAACGCGGACTGCTATACGCCGATAGTTGAATTACATAGAGCTACGAGGATGACCTATATTAGGAATTTCATCGATGAAACAACATAAAAATGTTTAGCCACGAAAATTCAACTATCGGCTCTGACCTGCAACTTGACTTCTACTTCTGACTTCTACTACTCAAAACCTACCAAAAATATCGTATTTTTAGAATAGGTTTTGGGTAATTGTTAATTATTAATTAAACACTGCCACTGCCTTTAGATGAATCAATCTATGTATTATAAATACTCTACATATGTTTCGGCTTATTAGGCCTTTATCAAGAGTATTACATAGTGAATACTAAAGTTTCCGACGTGCTTATTCTAACTTTAGTACCTATTCACTATGTAATACTCTTGATAAAGGCCTAATAAGCCGAAACATATGTAGAGTATTTATAATATATACACTGATTCATCTAAAAGTAGTGTTTAATTTATAATTAACAATTATTTTCAAGATGTTTCACAAGGTACCTACCACAAGTTCAGTTCAGTGTATTAGGTTTTGTGAATTCTCTCAAATTTTCATCCGTATTATTTTTTATTATATCTGTATATGCAGGTAACGCAAAGTAAATTACTTCGACTGTTATCTAACGCGGACCACTACAGGCCGATAGTTCAATTACATGCTACGGAGATGCTCTATATTAGGAATTTCATCGATAAAACAACGAAAAAATATCTAGCCACGAAAATTCAACTATCGGCTCTGACCAGTAACTTGACGGATGTACGAATCAATGACCCCAGACAAACCCATAAACTCCTCCATCAGATGCTCCCAATTTTTAGAGAAGGGAAGTGACCGAACTGACATCCGTACAACTCACGAGACAAACAGACAACACATCCCGCTCCAACCTTCCCATCAGTCAAAATCCCCTTCCTCCCGCTGACGTCTCTACCATCGTGGATCACACGACACACTTATAAACCACAATATTGTAGATTGACATTACTTCCAGTAAGGTTATGTTTTGCTTTACCTTTTATACTTGTGATATAGAAACCACGTGCTTAGAGGGTATAGCAGAATAAGCATGGTAAAACGGGCCCAGAAACGTTTGGACCCAATTCGGCTTGAGTAGATCGGCAATGGGAAAAGAAATGCTTTCCTATAGTTGTAACCCACTGCCGCCACTGGTAACACCCGTACCCTAATAATTATAATTCTTCGTTTTCCTTTTTTATCTTTGCAAGTTGTGCGTTAATTATTATGAAGAAAATGGAGAATGTGGATATGATTTAAGTACATCTTAAGAAAAAAAGTGCTGATTTTGTTTCGCCTTTCATATTAAAAAAAAACATTGAAGAAATCAAATAATTATTTATTCAAGAAAATAATGATTTGCGTACACAGAATTTTTACCAAAAATACATTGTTATGAGTAGTTTATTGCCAAATTTTTTTCAAATTTTTAAAACGGTGCGCCATACTTAAAAAAATAAAAACTGTCATGACGCAATGTTTCGTGATGCTCACCATTAAAACTTTATGTATCCATATTTCTTACGCTTTATTCGTTCGGATACTGCCACCGTGGAAGAGATTGACAATCCTCAAAAAGTTTGCAAGTAATCGTAATATACATATCACCACGCCATTATGGTTGTTTGTCTTATTATTCATTGAAACGTAAATTGACACAAGAAATTTAACAAGAAATTTAAAAATTTTTTCACTTTTACTACAACCTGCGTATGTTATTTACGTTGATACTAAATTATCTATAGAAATTTTAGGTAAATATACAGGATGTCCCACTCCCGGGGCCATTTTCTTGATAACCAACTTCAATTTTTAGTAAAGACGATATTTCTATAAATCGAAAGGTATTGGTGGCGTTGCGATATAAAAACATTTTTCGATTACAGGAAACTTGAAAAAGAGGTGCATTGAAACAATACATTGTAAGTACCTTTTATAATACGAACAATTTTCGAAAAATCGAAGAGCTTCGAGCTTGAACTTCAATATAACTTTTTAAGTAACAAAAATGCCTTTTTGAAATACTTTTTAAACATAAATTTTAGAAAATACGTTTTTTTCCATAAAAAATTTAAGAAAATGCAATTTTTATCATTTTTTCAAATTAATAATAAGACAAACAATCATTGGGTGGTGATGTTTATATTATGATTACTTGACTAGCTTTTTGGAGATTGTCAACTTCTTCCACAGTTGCAGTATCCGAACGAATAAAACTTAAGAAATGTTTTTATTTTTTTTAATTATGGCGCACCGCTCATAAAAATTTGAAAAAAATTGAGAATAAACTACTCATAGGAGTGTATTTTTGTTAAAAGTTCTGTGTACACGAATCATTATTTTATTAAATAAATAATTATTTTATTTCTTCAATATGTTTTTTAATATGAAAGGGTCAACAAAATCAGCACAATTTTTTTTCCTAAGATGTACTTAAATCATATCTACATTCTCCATTTTTTTCATAATAATTAACGCACAACTTGCAAAGATAAAAAATGAAAACGAAAAATTATAATTATTATAATACAGGGGTTACCAGTGGCGACAGGAGGCTACAATTCTAGGAAAACATTTCTTTTCCCGTTGTCGATCTACTGACGCCGAATTAGGTCCAAACGTTTCTAAGGCCATTTTACCATGCTTATTCTGCTATACTCTTTTAGTTCTTTTTAAAGAGGTTCTCAAATATTTGTTTAATTTTTTCCCCATTTGTTCAATAATTTCTCCGGAGTGGCTTAAGAGACCTCTATGTAAATCTCTTAAAAACTATATACTATGGCTCAGCGATGGTCCCCTATTAGTTTCTTTAAGTTGTCTAGGATAAGATTAGCAAAAATCATGCTTTAATTACTAATAAGGTATTTATGTAGTGGCTGTTACTAAATCTGATGTCCAAAGTTTAAAACTTCAAATGGCGAATCGAATAGAGCTGCCATAATTGAGAGATAATTAAGAGATTTATGAAACTAGGTTCGTAAAAAGAATGAAAAAGAAATGGAGAAAATGGAACCGTCTGTAGAAGACGGTCACTAAAAATTATGAAATAAAATTTCACCATCCTTCGGTCAACCAAACCTTATTGCCTAATATGGATTTTGAGATTCGTGTAAAAATTAACAAATAATAACAAAATGAACGTACCGACCCCAGAATCTAAATTAGGTGATAGGTTCAATTAAGAACAGTGACACTTTAAATTATAATTTTTAGTGATAGTTTTTTAAACCCTGTTCAAGTTTTTTAATACCTTTTTAAATATTACTGTCAGTCTATAGAAACACTGGTAGTTTAAAATGTGATTGTTTATATATGTTTATTTAGAGGAATAGTATCGTTACTCGACGTTGTCCTTCTAGTCCGCAAATACTGAAATTCCGGGTGATTTCTTAGAATTTGAGAACCAAAACCAATAGATCAGAAGATAAGCTTCTTCTGTGAAAGTAGTACCTTCTAGGGGAAATATAACAACTATGTGTGCTACGAATTTATTGACTCTGGCATTGCACCTATTTACTGACATTAATTGCCATATTAATACCTAAGGGTCGCTTTGAAAGTTTGTTTAGTTAGAAATGCTGAAATTCTCGAATACAATTTGAATGTTAGAAAAGTTAACAAATTCTTCGGTTAAAGAAATGAAAAGTTTTTGTGTCGAAAATCTACAACCATAAGGAGTATTTTCTTGCATTCATATATGTCCATTAAATTATTCCTAATCGAATTAGAACTATAAAATAAATAATTAAAGCCCTTATCTTTAATTTACATTTTCTTTCACGTGTCAAAGTTAATTTCTCATCATTTGCGAGCATTTTAAAATCAAATTTTGATAAATTATGAAATGCACGAAAATTACAAAAAATGTAGTCAACTCATTCGAACATTTTTGACTACCATGATAGCGGAATATAAAATATGGACCAGCGGAACTTATTACATTGACGAGAAAGTTTTAAAATATAGATAATGTAATGGAGTATACTTTAAGAAAAAGAAAATTGCATTTGTTTTTCAATATGAACAACAAATGAAACATATTCTTTATAGGACTTTGCAAACAGCGGAAAGAAAAACTATCTATGAGAACTAAAGGAAAAACTATACATAAAAATATTAATGAAATCTTTGCATTCATTAGATAACCTGACTTCTGGTTATGCTAACAAGTAAAAATTCTTATTTGCCATTCTCATTTTAACACTAGCATCCAACATAGTCCCCTACGGCTAGGCAGGTTAAACTAGTATCTACATGATCCCCTACGATATGTAAATTCAGTTAAAAATAAGAACAAAGGCCTGAAATTAATTTATTTACGTACCTTGTCTTTTTTTTCATTCTAATGAATTACATTTTCATAAAATCTCATTCAGTTTCTTTGAAACGTTTTTCGTACTTATTGTGGACTCATCAGAAATGCCCAAAGCCACTCATAACGATGTTCCATGCAAAACTAAGACAATATCCATGAATAAGTATGAAATATTTCTATTTGACATTAACTGATAAAAAACAACAGATCTTCACCTATCTATTAGCTAGCTGGTATTGGAACCCTACAGCTAGGCTAGGGGACTATGTTGGATGCTGGTGTTGAAATGAGAATGGCAAATAAGAATTTTTACTTGTTAGCATAACCAGAAGTCAGGTTATCTAAAGAATGCAAAGATTTCATTAATATTTTTATATATAGTTTTTCCTTTAGTTCTCATAGATAGTTTTTCTTTTCGCTGTTTGCAAAATCCTATAAATAATATGTTTCATTACTATAAGCAAACAAATAATAAATAATTCACTTTTAAAAATGAACAGCAAATGTTACGGTTAAAATACATATTATTGTATATTAATTACAGCTAAACCATCACATTTAAAAATATTTTTTTCTTTATTTCGGTTCCATTATGTCTTCAAGAGTTATCAAAGTTCTTGTACCAAAACACAAGATAAAAACGTTCGTGCGTTGGCTTGTAACGCCATAAGTTTGGTTCTTATTTGACACGAGAACTGTTATATATTTGCAAAATTTTTTGTAAAGGCATTTTTTCATAGAATTATGTGCTCTATAATTCTCATATCTACGATAGTTTTTGTATTTTCCGTATTTCAAAAGTTATATCCAAAAATTTTAATTTGACGCTATTTTGTTTATGTTTCACCTACAGTGACTTTGACAAGTTCTTAAAATACTTCTCAACTTCTCAAAACCTACCAAAAAATCAAAAGTTAACACAAAGATTATTTTTCCAACTATTGCCGCTATTTTTCCCTGTAAGCTAAATTCTAAAGACAGGGTATAATGAAAACCATACCTAAATCTACTCACTCAATATAAATGTAAGCTAATTTAAAAGTATAATGTTCATTGGCTGCAGTCGGTAAGACCATTCTCGCTGATAACGAAATGATTTTTTATGAGTTAATGGGCATCCAACTGCGTTGGTAATTCAGGTTTAATTATTTATTAGCTTACTTGTTAACTTTCCACTAAAAGAAAGAGTTATGCATTTGGCTCGTACATTTGTTTGTCTGTTAGTTGTCTAATGTATCACCCGATCTTCAAGCGATTTTCTTTACATGAAAGTAAACTTCCTTGAGGTGTTTATAGGATATATTTAGATTTGAAAAACTCTTATGCTCCTATGCTATTGAACTTCTCTAAATTTGAAAATGTGCAAATAATTTTGATAACCCTATATAATTTTGGCCCCATTTTGGATTCACATTTTGATTCGGTTATATCAAAATTATCAAATTTGCCTATATGAAAGGACGTATATTCGAAACTATTAGGAGTACAATATTTTCTGCAACTTTACGCGAAGAACTTCGGCTGGAAGGTTCTGATTTCTTTATTAAAAGCTTTAACTTAACTTGCAATATTAGTGTGTTAGTTTGTTTTGGTCAAATGTCCCAAGCTGAATTAGAACCACTTGCTCTTATTTTACGGAGTTGAAATTTTACCCGTTGATTCAGTTTGGATGACAATACATTTTTATGATAGGCATGACCTGATTCTACACCCAGGATATACAGTGTGGTCAATTAAGTGTGCAACAAATGGAATTTTTTTTTTAGTTGCACAACCAGAGTTTAAATACCGCCAAAAATTATTGCATGTCCGATGATCATTTCAGGTGCACTTAGAATAGCTTCAAGTTAAATAAAATATAGGCTAGGACAAAAATATTTTTAAGAAAAACTTTTACTTCAAAAAACTGTACTAAAAAGTAACAAACAATTTTTTTAAATTCATACACCTGGAAACTAAAAGCTTTGGAGGCGGTCAATTGAGCAGAGTAACTGTGCATTAGTGCTACATGACCGTCCTGAAAGCTTTTGTTTCTAGGTGTATGAATTTAAAAAAAATATGTTTTACTTTTTAGTGCAGTTTTTAAAATAAAAGCTTTTTCTTAAAAATGTCTTTTTTATATAATTTTTTTTGTGATAAATTCGGATCGACTATGAATTACGTAGGTACGTACGGCCACCAATGACAACCGTTTTTTCAAGAAGTTTGATTTTTGGGCCATGAATGTTAAAAATAGCAGGGGGTGTTTTGAAAAGACACATTTATTCGGAAACATTTTTTTGTTGCATCTACTCAGAATTTTATAAACTTTTTTTCTTAGAACTAATTATTCTTTTTTAACCTAGCATGGGTTGAAACCCAATAATTTACGTCTTTGTGATTTGCTGATCCAGATTGAGAGTACTTTTTGAGATTCAAATAAAGTATATTTGAGAGATAATTCTAGTCTTTAATTGTTTCGCTATAAAAGTTCCTGATGACTCGAGTATAGGTGACGGTTTTTCTTAAAAGACGCCTCAAATGTTTTAAAAGTTGTCAATTAAAAATAAAACATTATTTGTAATTCGGCGTTTTTCTTATTAACAGCGTTTACTTCCTTGCTTTGTTCTTTAAAATAAATGTTCCTAATTTTTCTGGTCTAATATAGGTAAAAAAATGTTAACAAATGCTTTAAACTGAAATTAAAATCAAGTAAAATGTTTCACGCCATGCTTTGTTCTTAAAACAGGGTTAAGTAATTAAAGTTTTTTTACACATTCATTACCAGGCTTAAGCTGTTTTCAATTCTTTCCTTGATTATATTGACCCCTAAAAATATAAGCGATGGTGAAATCTTGCTCGTACAGTTAATAAATTCATGCAATATAAATTGCCTATATTTACAGAAGCATGTGTTTAAAATGGCTCTAAGGAACAATATTAAGCTTCTTAGGAACTGCACTGGTTAAATTGGTTAATATATTCTAGTAATATTTCTTATTAGTCAAGGGCAGCTGCTGTGTACGCATATTGTTACATTGTAAAACTTACAAACTTGCTACTACAAAATACGATATTATTCTATACAGCTAATTTATGACTTGTGGAAATTCACCTTTCAATATTTACTTAGCAATAATTGAAAAATGTTTTCGTTAATTGCTTTTTGACAGCGATATCGTAAGAATTTGGAAATAAATTCAGTGAAAACCTGTTTTTATCTATCCGTAGAAATAATTACTAATCATGAAAATAATATTTCCAGTTTTGTAACCGAATAATTAAGTGTCTTTAATCTCAAAGATGAATTCATATTTTTAATAAAATATAAATCTCTGTATATTTTATGAATTAATTAACTTTTATGGATGTTATATTTCTATAATAAAGTGGATTTGGATATTTTGGGGCGGATAATGAAACATCACCTTTTTGGACAAATTTGCACATATTGTCTAAATCCTTTTTTGTTTGTATCAGGGTCTTCTAAAAATAAACTCGTAGAAATCTACAAATTATTTTTTACATTCTTGATAATAAATTAAGAAGTAAGTGATTATTAACAGTTCAATTCGTGTTGAAAAAAAGATATTCATTCTTTTTAGTGGCTTAATAAGTAATATTTACAAAGTAAAAATAAACAATGTTATGAATTTTTAAGCATTATATTTACATACGTTATCCACACATCCCCCTGTACTAAATTCAATTCAAATCTACAAAAGCCTTGCAATTATGGCAACCGTATTGAACTCGAAATTTTGAATTTTTGATTTTGAAATCAAATTCAGAAGCAGCTAACAATTTCAATTTAATTTCAACAAAATAGTTTGTCGTTATCACTAGCACAAGATTCAAATTCTCGATTAAAAAAAACTTTCCTCCTATTTCTGCTCACTTATCCTACACATAACTTGAGAAATCTATAATGGGATCACTGCCGAACATACTCTAAAGTTTGACAATGATTTCATAGATTGCTTAAGCCCAAGTACTGATTGAACAGGCATAAATAAAGATCCCTTTCACGTTATTTTTAACTGTTTTCTAAAGGTTGTTTTACATTAATCAATTATTTGATAAATAATGTTTTCAATTCACTAATAAATTATTAATAAATATTTAAAACAAGCTAACCGCTATATTCTTCGCCGATTTACTGCACTTTTTATATAATTGTTGCACATTCTATAGGATACTCTTCGCAGTTTTTTTGCAAATAATATTAGTTTTAGACATTTTTAGTTTAATTACAAAACATAAAAAATTAGGTATAAAGTTTTTCTTATTTAAAAAAAATTATAACTTCTTTATTTATCAATCGATTTTGCTCAAACATAACAGGGTTCTTCCCCTAGCTAACATTAAGATACTTTCTAAATTTCAATACAATCGGACTTTCCGTTCTTAAGTTATCGTGCTTACAAGAAACGTGACGGACGAACGGACAGACGGACTGACGGACGGACGGACATTTTGAAAGTTGTTCAGAATTCGATTATCAACACAGTGATATGAAAATGTTTTCCTCTACGAGCAATATTACCGGTTGCAATATGTTCTTCATTTTGTATTTGCGAAGAGTATAATAAGTTTGTTGCTTTACACATATTAATATTTTATCAATTAACATTGAAATATTTAGCGGTGAAAACATTTACCTGTGCTAGCAGTACGTCGAAATTTCATCTACTAACATTTCGACTAGCAGAGCTCTATAGTTCTTTCTCGATCTGGTTGATTTAAAAATCAATGATATTTGAAGAATACAGCATAGTCTTTGAATTGTTTGAGTATGCAGCAAATGTTTCAAATTTTGTGGAAAACCTTTTTTAAATTGTTTACTAAATTTTAATTATATTTTCACCTGCTCAGCCATAGTCCAATCGACCACCTTCTGTCATCCTCTTTAACTTTTTCTATTTTAACATACATTAATGCTAGAAATAACAAAGTCTTAGCGCATTAATTCTTCTTTGAATGTTGATGGAGCTTAATTCAATTTTTTTTAATTTTTAATATAGGTCAACAAAAGCAGTGGTCTGTGCTGGGGTACTGAACACAGCTATCCATTGTATTTTTAACCGCTGTACACTCATTTCACCTTCGTTTTGCCCCAGCATGTCAGAGTAAAGAAGTTTTTTGGCTCGTAATATTGTTTACCCAGCTCATTTAAATCAAACTCCAAAAGTGACTTTACTAACTTTAAAACGTCCACTTAACATTGTGGTATTTCAGTATTGACCATATAACTCCAAGAAACTATAAAGCCCCATAACTACTTAACCTCTGAACCCTGGGAATTTGATGAAAATAGTGGAGAATCTTGATTGGGGAATTATTGAGATTGTGACCTCAGATGTTTGTACTTGAATACAATACATCCAGAATCCCATGATCCCATAACCTCAGCATCACATAACCCCGTAACCCCTTAACTCTGAAAATGCAATGAAAATAATTGAGATTATAAGTTGTGGAATTCGCGTCATTGTGACATTAGAAATCTGGAATCAAGTCCCTATGGCGCCGTAGCTCCAAAGGCAAACTCTCTAACATAAGCCCATAACCTTGAAGATTCCCTCAACTGGGGGATTAATTATATTATGTCTTCGGAATGTTGTTACCTTGTTTCCAAGTAAGTGTATAGGGCTCCAGCAGCAAATCCTTCTGCTACATAACCGTGTAACCCCGTAAACCTATAGCTACATAACTGTTCAGATATAATAGAAGAATGTAAGTAGTCTGAACAGGGGAAAGCATTTGATGGCAGACTTCTGTTGAAGATTGACAAGGGAACATGTGATGAAGGGCAAGAAGCGTAAAATAAATCCATTACATAGGTCGTCTGAAGGCAAAACAGTTCGCAAAAGCAAGAGATGAAAAAAAAGATTAAATCAGCCAAAGCCGCTTCCAAAGTTATCTTCTCATTACTGAATGCCCAAATAGTATTCCCTAATTTTTTTAAATAAATCCCTAAAATAACTAAAATCACTAAAATAATAAATTATACGGCTAAAAGGTTGGTGCTAAAGAGCTAAGGGGTCTACTTGATTTCAAGATTCCGAGAACACAATGTCATAAATTCCCCTATTCAGATCCTTCAAATCCCTAGAGTTATACAGTTAAAAGATTGGTGTTCAAGGAGCAAGGGGTCTACTTGATTTCAAGATTCCGAGAACACAATGTCATAAATTCCCCTATTCAGATCCTTCAAATCACTAGAGTTGTACAGCTAAAAGGTTGGTGTTCAAGAGCTAAGGGGTCTACTTGATTTCAAGATTCCAAGAACACAATCCCATAAATTCCCCTATTAAGATCCTTCAAATTTATGTAGTTATGAGTTTACGGGGTTCTGGGATATGTAGTAGAAGGATTTGCCCCTGGATCACTATAGTGTTACTCGGTAATGACGTACAAGGTTCTGAGGGCGCAATCTAATTAATTCCCCAATCGAGAGCCTCCTCTTTTTTTCAATAAATACTCGTCATGGGGTTATGAGCTTAAATATTTTGCCGTTGAAGAGCTATGACGCCATGACGTGCTTGATTCCAAGATCCTAATATCACAATGGTACGAATTCCCCTACTTAGACTCTCCATTTTTTCCGTTTAATCTTCAGAGGCAAAGGTTTACGGGATTAAAGAATACTGGGATTGTAGATCTATGATACTCAAGTACAAGGATCCGAGATCACAATCTCATTAACTCTAAAATAAAAATTTCTCACTATCACTTTCGAAATCTGATTTAAATGAGTTCAGTAAACAATATTACGATCCAATATGCTATTTTGTTATTAAAAAAGTCTTTGACGTGCTGGGGCAAGACAAAGGTCATAATCCGTATTCTGCGGCTCGAAATATAAGGGATAGGTATGGTCAGTACTCTAGCATAGGCCACTTTTCTTTGTTGGCTTGTAGACTCGTTACCCACAAATTAAACACAAGCAATAGTTCCTAATTGGACTTATTAGACGCTTTGTTAGCCATAATATTATTAAAATATAATGGTGATACATATGAGAAATTTCACCGTCTAGCGTCGCGTTGTTTTATTAATCGAACCTGATTACCTAATATTAATACTGAGGTCGGTTAAAAATATCTTCAGTTTTGTTATTTGTTCATTGTGACACCGACTTTAGTATGGTATTAGGTAATGAGGTTCGGTTAACCGAACGCCGCGACGACGAACTTTTATTTCATAATTTTTAGTGAAAGATTTTTGAATTTCAGCTTTTTTATTAGCTAAATTTCATGTAAATCTGCAAGTTAAGTTATGCAACTGTGGCAGTCTTATTGGGCTCGTTCCGTTCAATATTCAACTTTTCTCATTTGAATTAATATCAACTACTCGGAAAATACCTAACTGATAATGTTGTTCTCGGCGCCTTCGCCATATTTTAGCATTAATAGGGGACTACCGCCAAGCCATACTTTACATATTTCAATATAAGTCACTTAAGCCATTTCAGAGAAATTATTGAAAGCACATGATTAAAAAATACGTACTATATTAATTATGAATGTTGTCATTCACGTCATCAATTTATATTTTTTTCAAAGTCATGAGATATTTCACTCAGCTTAAATACTACCGCAATAGTTCAATAATTATAAAGATTTTCATAACAAAAAATGTTATCTGAGATTTTCCTTCAGTAACTGTAAGTGGAGGCATTATACATTACAAAACCACGACAATCAGTTCTGGGATATCGCCCCCCCCCCCCATTCGTTAACCGTTGAAAAAAAAGAAAGCTTGACTAATTGCGTAAAGAAAAGTCCTCTTGTAATTTTCTTGTATATGCCATGATCTTCGAGAAAATCGATATTGAAAAAATTGCAAAATTTGTATTTTTGATGCGCACGAATTTTCGTTTATTTGAAATTTTTTGCGCGCAGCCTATAGAGAAAATTGAATTGCTCGAAAACCAAACATGCTAGGAAGAAAAATCAAAATCGGTTTTAAACGGGATATAAAATACTCTTTAGTGTTTCCATTTTTGATAGCTATTGATTTCTATTAGTATATAAAAATAACAGTATAATATAGTTACCTATTGATTTTTTGCACTTTTAACTATTCACAGGCCCATAAAAAATAACTGACTTTAATATAAGTTATAAATGCATTATCTTTTGGTTCAAGGTAGCACTTCAATGCAGAAAAAGTTAGGAATAAAAGTATTCACATTTACAAATCTACCAGCATGTTAAAGTTTTGGCCAAGTATTTATTGTTTGCTAAAAATATCTTGAAAATTAAGCTTAATTTTTTTTTTTGAGTTTATATGTTATATAACTATTGTTTCTATTCATTTAATAGTATTAAAAAGATATCAAAAAATTGAATATGCAGCCTTTTTTGGATTTTTTTTGGCTAACTTTAACATGCTGGTAATTTTGTAAATGTGAATATTTTTATTCGTAACTTTTTCTGCATTGAAGTACTACCTTGAACTGAAAGATAATGCATTTATAACTTATATTAAGGTAAGTCATTTTTTATGGGCCTGTAAATAGTTAAATGCACAAAAATTCAAGAGATAACTGTATTATATTGTTATTATGCTAATAAATATCAATAGCGCTCAAATATGGCAACACAAGAGAGTATTTTATATCCCTTTAAAAGCCATTTTCATTTTTATTCCTAGCTTATTTGGTTTTCGAACAATTCAATTTATTCTATGAGCCGTGCGCAAAATATTTCAATTAAACGAAAATTCGCGCGCATTAAAAATACAAATTTAGTCAAGCTTTCTTTTCTACGATGAGTACTGTTTTCATATTTTCAACGGTTACCGAGTTATCAGTAATATAAAGCTTTTTTTCACCGAAGGGGTGGTTTTTGAGGGGGGGGGGCACCACCAGAACTGATTTTTCTAGTTTTGTGATATTTAATCCTCGCACTACTAACAGTTACGGAAGTAAAATCTCAGATAACATTTTTTGCGAGCCTCTGGTGTATTTTTTACTTTACCGACTGGACTACATTAGAATGTTTATAATCCAAGGTAGCGTCTGATGGGGCTACGCCAGAAGTTCCAAGCGTATCGATCCGTTTTAGAGATGAATAATACGGAATTCGGAAATTAAAAGATGATGACGTCACGGACAGCATTCGTGATTAGTATTATACATACAACGTCGAATTGAAAACCGCTTCCTTTTTAAAAAGTCGGTTATTTTACAACAAAGAAATGAGAAATTTAGCAACAAAGACGAAGATATTTTCTGTTTCACCAAGATATTGAACAATAATTTTTTACCATTTACTGTAAAAACTTGCTCTCCTACATCAATCAAAACTCGGTAAATTATTTACACGCTCTTTAATTATACAGAGCAGTCACTATAAAATAATTATTAACTAGAAAGCGACATAGAAGAATAATAATGGGAACGTATTGCTACAAAGAAAACCTGATAACTTTTGGTTAAAAAATTATACGTAGTGGTTATTCGATAGAAAAAATAAATAATAGATAAGAGGTGTCAAACATGGAAGATCTGTGTAAATATCTTTACAAACTTCGACCATAGTTGAACTATTTCTTAGAATGACCACCCTGTATATTTTTCATTAAAATTATAGTACAGTGGAGTAAATAAGCCGAAAATTGTGGATATGGGTGGAACAGTACCGATTTGAAAAATTCCTTTCTTCACGTGTTCCCTAGACACCCTGGAAGATTCATCAGCATTGACTCCTGCATTACCTCCGAAAATGGGAAAGTTAAGGGGGTTTGAGTGCCTCCAAAAGAAGCTATCATAAAATTTTTTATAAAAATGGTATTTCGCCGCGAAAATGGGCTCTATAAGGTTTCTTGGGTGGCTTATCATGAATCCGAGGTCCAAATTGAGGATTTCTATATTCCAGTACGGAATTCGTGTCATTTTTTATGAAAATTCCACTTTTTCGGGCGGAAATTTAAATATGAATGTTGTGCTGCGGAAGTGTGCTGTAGAGTGTTTTTGGTCACTGATCACGATTTTGAGGTCCAAATTTAAGAACTCAATATTCCAGACTAGAATACGTCAGAATTATTTCAAAAGTATTTGGAGCGATTTTTTTTATTGACATGACAAAATTGGCATGCATTCCGGCAGTGTTTATAATATTGCCATGTACATTAATTTGCAATTCTCGCAATATTCATACATAAATTTTTTATTCAAAGTAAAATTGACTTTAAAAATTATTTTGAAATACTCGAAATATTATTCATACATAATTTTTTTCTTTAAAATGAAATTCGATACGAAAAATAGCACGCATTCCAGTCTGGAATATGGAATACTTAAATTTGGACCTCAAAATCATGATCAGCGACTAATAAACCTCCTAGAGCACATTTTCTGAAAAAAATAGAAATTTCGATGGCACGTATTCCAGTCTAGAACATGAAATTATTAAATTTGGACCTCAAAATCGCTATCGGCGATCAGAAAAACCCCCTAGAGCACATTTTCGTGGAAAAACGCTAATATTTAATTTTTTTCTGAGAAAATGAAATTTTCCATGGCACGTATTCCAGTATGGAACATGGAATTGCTCAATATGGACCTTGAAATCGTAATCAGCTACCAAATAAACCCCCCGGAGCACACTTCTGCAGCAAATTATTCATATTTAAACTTCCGCCCGAAAAAGTGAAATTCTCATCAAAGAATGGCACGAATTCCATTCTGGAATATGGAATTCCTCAATTTGGACCTCGGTCTCGTGAAGAGCGACCCAATAAACAGCCTAGAGTCAATTTGCGAAGCGAAATATTAATTCTATACATTTCTTTGATATCTACTTTTTGGGGCACTCAAACCCCCCTAACTTTCTCATTTTCGGAGGTATGGCAGGGATCAATGCTGATAAATGTTCCTGGAGATCTAGGGGGCACGTGAAAAAAGATGCTTTTCAAATCGGTATTGTTCACTACTTTTCCACATTTTACACTTTTTTCTGTTTATTTACTGGATTAATAGGTGCCTTCCTTGCCAATTGTGTTAAAGGTGTTTCAGAATCTGAATGATGAGCCGCAAAATGCGCAAAAGCCAAAGTTCAATCTGCGTTATAAGTATTTTTTTGAAGACACTGGCGGCTGAATTGTTGTATACATAAACAAGAGCTCGGGATAAATTGTAAACAATAAATATAATAATTTTAAGAAGTGTAACTGAGTCGACAGGAGGAATTATGTCTGTGCGCATATGAAGGTCACAGCTCATGAGATTTTAAAACACCTCTAACTATATGCCAAGCATTTGTCACATATTTTTCATTACCTATCTATTCTCTTAGGCGACCCACCCTATATATTTTTCAGGGAAACTCTGCTCATTTTTTTGTTGACAGTAGCGTCAACTGACCACCAAATTTGAGTGTCCTCTGTCAAAGACTTTTTTAGATATAGCGCCAACAGGCAGACAACAGACCGATAGGTAGATAGACATACAGACAAACTGACTGACGCGACCTTCATTTTCTTAATCTATATGGTCTAAATTGAAGAATAAGTTTCTTAATTTTTTGACCACTTATTTGATAAACGCAAAACGGCTTTAAGATGTGAAAATATACTCAAATACAGGTAAGTACATGTTTTCGCCAAGATCTAACCCATTTTTGAAAATAAATTAGATTATGCAAACAATTTTCGACACATTTAGCGATACACTTAGTAATATTTATGCAGATACATTTTTAAAAATATTCTGCAGATGAATGATAGACGACCTTCAACAAAGGTAAAATATAACATAAATTTGTTCCACATTCAGTTAACTATGTGAAATGTTATAAAGTGAGTTTAATAGTGGTCGTTACATAAAATATCCAGATATGATCATTTAAATTGGTAAAAGATTCTCAGATATAGCAATTGGAATAAAGGGGACATGAAAAACAAACGGAATTCTTAAGAGCTCATTATCAGAGCATGCATTAACTTGGCCACGTTTAAAGATAAAAGTGTCATCGCCTAAATCACATGCTACTTGACTTGTATATATATGGAAAAGAAATTTTGATCTTGGTACTTGTTTTGTAAGAGAAACTCGTTATCATTTCTTAATTATCTGAGGCAATTATTTAAAGGAACTTTAATTGCCTTGCAAAGAGCTTTCATGGTGAAGATTGATCATATACACTTATCAGTTAATTAAATCGTGACTTTTTTTAACAGCAAGCGTTACTTACTGTATTTTACCGAAAGGGAAGTACAACATTAAACCTTTTATTAAAAAAGTGTACGCCGAGTTGTAATCTAAATATATAAATAGGCGACTCTCTTAGATATTTAACTTATTATAAATTAATTTATAATGCGACAATTCTTTACCTCTACGTTATTTGTTTTTAATTATTATTGGGTACCATGAGTAGACTAGAAGATTTGTCGTACTCGGATCTATCGACCAGCAGGTCCTAGAAAAGACCAGTGCTCTCTACAAATGACAGCAGTCTATTAGAGATCAGAATCTGTTGTTCCTCCGGCTCTAAAAAGTATCTTTTGAAATACCTACATTCTATACCTTGAGGCTCCTAGAAGTGCGTAATTGCATAGCATGCGCAGCACAGCGTAGCATAGCAGCTTAAATAAAAATAACGACAGATTGGTTTTCCTTTCTGAGGAAGACATTCTAATAGTGTTGAAAACATTTAAACCGAAGCTTATTATGGACATTCCTAGATTTTTGTTGAAAGACTGTGCTAGTGTATTCGTATATCCAATTAAAATTTTTATTTAAATTGGCTATAGAATGATGATCTTTTTCCAATATCTGGAAGTGCTCTAAAGTGTGCCCAATTTACAAAAAATGCAATAAAAGTAATATAACTCCGCTCAATCACTGTAATTTGCAACTTTGGCAAAACATTTGAAATTCTGCTGCATAATTGCATATATTCGCATGTCAGAACAGTATCTTTATTCAGACTGTGTAGATGTGTAGCACATCCTCGCCAACACAAAATAGCAGCATACAACAGCATGATACACAGGCTTTTGATGGTCCCCTTATCAGAAGAAAATTATATCAAAGAACTACAAATAATAAAACAAATTGCATTCAACAATGGTTACAACCCCGAAGTAATAGACAATATCATTGTGAAAAAATATTTCAATAAAGCCATTAAAGAAGTATATCCAACAATAAAAGATCAAAATAACAGTTTCAAAGTTCTCACTTACATCGGCTACCCAACAGAAAAAACATCCTCTTTAAAAAAAAACGTAATATTAATGTAGCTTTCAAAACTAATAACACAATAGGAAAAACTTTTAAAAATTGCAAAAGACAAAATTTCATCAGAAAATAAATCAGGCGTCTATAAGTTGACTTGTGGTGCTTGTCCTAAGGTGCATATTGGACAAACAGGAAGAAATTTTGGTAAACGGTTATCAGAACATAAAAGAAGTTACATCAGTAATAAAACAGACTCAACTTATGCTAACCACCTAATAGAAGTAGGTCACGTGTTCAACGAAGAGTTTAAAATTTTACACCGAGAAAAAAAGGGTTAAAACTCGATTTACTAGAATCTCTAGAAATAAATAAACTAAAGTCGTCTGATATTTTATTAAATGACCAAATTGAAACAAACGCATCTCCCTTACTAAATTTATTTACTTAGACTATTAGAATTAGATTCAATAAATTACCTAGAAATATATGTACCTTTCCATTTAGTAATTAAAATTATATTGTACTTTTCCGCTTAGCAATTAAGATTAGGATTACATCGAAATCGTATAAAACCATATAGTTTGTGCATTGTAAAATTAGTATACCAGTACTCAACATCCGAAGAAGCCACTGTGTGGCGAAACAATTGTCATGTTGACAAGAAATAAAGTGAAAATCAAAAACTAATATAGTTTTCTTCCCAATTATTAATATATTCTACTCAATACGTATATGAATTCATTGATATAGTAGACAGATGTAATATATTTTGATTCCCAAAAACATTCGACCGTCGTAATCAATATTCTTAGTTAAAAACTGTCTAATAATGGATTGTTAAAGAATCTTACATACATCTTTTTAGAATCATATTTAATAGATAGAAAATAGTATGCTGTGTATAATGGATTCAGATGTAATGATTAGGTATATTGTTCCAGTGTCCGTTGAGGATCTGTTCTTGGACTACTCTTGCTTAATATATTTATCAATGCTATAGCCTGTAAGATAGATGTCTATCATTTAATTACAAAATAATGTATCTAAACTTAGCAAAATTATAATGTAATTACATTTCCCGCGAAGGATATTACTTACACAGTTAACTACTCTCTAGGTAACGAACCTATAACTCGACCATCCGCACTGAAAGAGCTCGAAGTAATTTTTGACAAAAAAATTGACTTTTGTAAATCATAATTTGCGACATAAATAAAATTCTTGTTTTTATTATACGAAATGGGCGTAATTTCACAAATATCTCAACATTCAAAATATTATATTTTCATTTTTTGCGATTTAAGCCAGAGTATGCGTCTTTTGTTTGGCAACCTTGCTTCTATAAATAAAATTCTTGTTTTTATTATACGCAATGGGCGTAATTTCACAAATATCTCAACATTTAAAATATTGCATTTTCATTTTTTGCGATTTAAGCCAGAGTATGCGTCTTTTGTTTGGCAACCTTGCTTCCATATCTGAATCTCAAGGTATATCTCATCCAATTGGTTTTCAACAAAGCGATTTTCTTAAAATCTTTTCTGTGAGTAACCCATCTCAAAGATGCAAACCTTTGCCATACGGTTTTTAAAAAGGTTATTGTTATTCATTATGATATTGAGTGTAGTGAAATATTGCAGTCTTAATTTCCATATTCCACGAATAAACTCTAGACATAACCAAAATATCTACCTTCCTATAGTCCGAAGTAACAATTTTACCATTTTACACTATGTGCACTAGCTAATACCGCAACCAGTACGTTATTGATACCTTTAATAAGTAGGAGATGTTATCTAATATGTATATATGTCTTTTTCTCTTCAATAGTAATAATAATAAAATTTATTGAAAATATAAGATTACAATGAGTGCTTAGTTTACGTACAAGTTTGAGATTCAACAAACATTAGTCCACAGAAGGTTGAACCCTTTACGTGGACTGGGATTACGTTATTTTAGCCAAAGTAAGCCTTATTATTGTTGCAGAATTTTCAACTAAGTAATACTTCCCTCTCACGCTCGTGCATACAGATATAAAAACAAAGTTGTAAGGGACCATTCTATGTTGGATATACATAACAAGTATATCATATAGTTATTTCACTGTGTGTTCTTTCATGGCGATGAATTTGAGATAGATAAATAAAATTGATTAAATTGATAAATTGATAAAATAAGTAAAATAATCAAGTAATACAAGTGAATGAAAAACTTTTTAAAAAATGGATAAAGGTATTTACACAGAACTTCCCTCTTTATGCATACAAGACGCTTATTCTAAAAAAATATTAATTAAGAGATGACACATGAGAATTATAATCGCCATGTAGTTAGCCCTATTATTACAGAAAAAAACCTGATAACTTTTTTCCATCATCTACTGTATAGTGGTGGGAATATAATGAAACGTGGACATTTTAGAATCGAAGAAAGACATTTTTTCTATTCTATTCTATTCCATTGTAGTAGTAAAATAATAAAAAATAAATATATTTTTAAAATTTTCAAAACAAATTTCTTTCTTGAAATATGTTCATAATGTCATGAAACGTGGAAATTTAAAATTTGAACGAAATATTTTTTCCATTATCTGTTTATTCCCTTTAGACGGTCCACCCTGTATATTTTCCAGTGAAAGTCTAACCATTTCTTCGGTGGCAGTGGCGTTAGCTACCTATCACATTTGACAGACAGACGGAATTGAAAAACCTATATTTTCGCAATCTACATGATCTGAAACGTGCAAATCCGAAAAAATCTCGGAGGGGGATTTTTCTCCAAAATAATACTTCCCTTCGGTATGCGAGACAAGTAAAAATAATAAAACAATAATAAAAATATAGTAGATACACGATTTAATTATTTTGTGGATCTATAAGTTGGTGTATATTACTTCTTGCTTGATTAATTATCCAATGCTTGATTTTAGTTTTAAAAATTTTGAAGGAGTTCAGACCTGTTATATAATCTGGTAAGATGTTATATATTTTTGGACCTATGTACGAATAGCGCCTTTGTCCTAGAGTTTTAATCATTTTTGGTACTAGTAATGATTTTTCGTTTTGTCTGGTGCTGTATACGTGTTTCACCTTCCCTATGTTATTCCTGTTCTTGTACATTTGCAATAATACATTTTGATAATAAAGTTGTCTTGGGTCAAATAATTTGCTTTCCATATCATGATCACCCGATTGGTAAGTACATCCCTTGCTATTTATAGGATCCATTTTTGTGTCGTTTCTACATGTTTTAAATAGCGATTGGTTGCATCACCCCATCCAATAATTCCATATATAATATGTGATTGAGCCAAGGCATTAATATATGATTTTAAGGTGTTTTTCTTGAAAAATATTTTTGAAATATTTAAATTTTGGTAATAGACTCCTCAATTTTCTAACTTTGGTACGGATTCTACAATTTATTCTGTAATGTAGGTTCAGGTATGAAAAATGTATGTACGTTATCCTCTAGAGTTAAGCAGTGAACAAGAACATCACAGTAAATCGGATGAAAATTAATATTGGCGCTATCTCGCATTAGATCCAAACAGAATATGTTTCTGTTGGTTCGAAACTGGGACGCGTCATTAATCTAACAAATTATGATTATATAATTGTGCAATAAGTATCTAAGCTTTATAATCGTCGTATGTTGTACACTTATAAACACAAAACTATATCGTAGAACAACGGAGCGCTGAGCTGTGCAAAAATATTACTATTTTTAATAATTCTTAATAATATTACTGTTTTTAATAATGATAACTTTTTCACTAAAAATTGCTCCTTTCTTTTGTGCAATTTTCATGTCATATAAGTGTGCATTTATCTGCAATAGTTTTAAGACTACCTCGATGCTGAAAGTTACATTGCACTTTTCAGGTCCGCCTTGTTTAAATAACTTTTATAGTATTAGTTAACAACAAGTTCGAGAATAATTTGGCAGCACTTAGAATCTAGAAAATTTAGTCTTTCTACTGCTTTGAAACGTTTTAAGAAACAATAGAAAATGAACCTACAAATGCGGTGTAAACACAAAATAAATAAATATATTCATTAATACAAAAATTTTTGGAGGAAAATATTTTACGCTTTATTGCAGTTGCGGACAGCATGGTGCCCTCTATATTTTGGTGAACAAGGTCGTTCCAGATAATGCACAGATTTTTTCAAACCTATGTGCACACCCTATGATCGAATTTCGGGCTCCTGATTCCTCATTTAATGGCCTTTTTCCAAATACACCGCTGACAAAAATTGTCGAACGTAGTGTGTCATCTGAATATGCCGTATAACTAATCTGAGAGTAATGAGAAAGAAACAATGGAAATATAGTTATATTTACACTACAGCAATTAAAGCTAATATGTCATTTCCTACATTAATATTAATAAAATACATTTTTCTATTGTGATTATCTATTGCCAACTTGTTCAATTCGTATAAACAAATTATATGTATTTGTGACTATTATATCCTTTTATTATTATTCCTGAAGGCAAAAATAACAAAGAACTATTTATTTACATTTTTTATATGTATTAACCAAACTACTATTGACGCAATAAAGTGCTTTGGAAGTACTAGAGTTTTCAATAGCCCTGCATGCTTAAAACTTTGTAGACGTCTTTATATGGAAAGTTTCTTGCAAATATGTTTAGTTTCTTATTCCATTAAGTGGGTTTAATTAAATTCAATAAATTAGTGGCTGTAGCTATGCATAGCAAATGTACAGAAGCTAACAGCTCACTGCTATTGGTATGTGCTACCAAATTTTAGTTTGGAGAAAATGGTATTATATGCTATTTTATAAAATAATATTTCATATACGCAAATATTAAGAGAAGCAAATATAGTTTCCTGTTCTGATAATAAAAATTTAAGTTAATAAAATCGTTAATTGCTGAGTAAAGTCTCAGTTTTTATATAAAATCAGCTTCAGTTCTAAAGTCCATATCGAGGTTCACATCGATCTTTTAATATTCAGCAATGTTGTTAGCAAATTTATATAAAACTGTCTATGTCTCGGAATACCACATTAATTTTCTAAAATTATTCAGTGGCAGATAGTCAACAGCATATACATTTCTTTGCAAAAATACACAATTATGCCTTTAATTTCGGATATCAAATCGTATTGTATATTTGTGAATAGAAAGTTCTATAAAATAGTAGCTATATTTCATTAATATAGTCCCGCGTATATATGTAAAATACATTAAAAAGTAACTTAAATTAATCTCAAACGTAGTCAAGTTAGAATTAGAGATACTTGGGAATCCATGGGAATCCTATCACATTATTAAAAAAAAAAAAACGATCCTGTATATTTCCGTATTAAGTGACTCATAACGCAAACAGTCAAACTGTTATAAAATATTCTTATGGCAATGTTAGTATTCTTATAGCCCGAGAGCTCACGGCACAGAGGGAGAAAGAGCTTTTTAAAATCTAATATTTATTTATTCATTTATTTATTTATTAGTTTATTCAAAAATAATGGTCAGCCTGCGCGCTGATAAAACGGCGAGCAGTCAGCTGTCATTTTCGAAGCAGATCGGTGTCGCTGGAGAAACGAAATCCTCGGACCTCTTACTTGGGCGGCCGCTATCTCACTTAAAAATTACAGGAACATATCTTGCCACACACCATCATTGGATTGGAAGTTTAATTTACAATCGATCAAGCACAAAAAGGGGAAGGTTAATTTTGTCTAGAAAAAGTTAGTGCGCTATATGTGAAGAGATGTCGAAAGCGCATAAATTTTTTAATACCATTGTATGGTTTTTCCAAAAAAATTAGAGTGCCCGCAAGAACCTGAATTCAGGAGTACGTAGGAAGGTGAGAGAAATCGAATGGTGCAAACTGCAGCTTTGTATCTCGTTTCGTTTTCGAGATTGAGCCATCGAAAGTGGGTAAAAAAGATCGATTTTTTACCTACTTTCGATGGCTCAATCTCGAAAAAGAAACGAGATACAGAGCTGCGGTTTGCGCCATTCAATTTCTCTCGCCTTCTTATGTAGCCCTGAATTTTTTCAGATTCTTCCGGGTAATTTAATTTTTTTGGAAGAATCATCAAGAAATTTATGCGATTTCAACATCTCTGCGCAAACCGCTCTAACTTTTTCTAGACAAAATTGACCCCCCCTTTTTTGTGCCTGATCGACTGGAAATTAAATTTCCAATCCGATGATGTGGGGCACGATATGTTATTGTAATTTTTAAGTGAGATAGCGGCCGCTAAAGTAAGAGGTCCGAGGATTTCGCTACCCCAGCGACATGGATCCGCTTTGAAAATGAGAGCTGACTCCTCGCTGTTCTATCAGCGAGCAGGTTGACCAATATTTTTCAATGAACTAATAAATAAATATTAGATTTTACAAAGCTCTTTCACCCTCGGTGTCGTGAGCTCTCGGGCTATTAGCGTTTCTTACTTTCGTAAAACTGAAAATTAGAACATTGTAGAATGAGTCGTTTGTCCACTTGTCCACCCGTAAATCTATCACAGCGGTTTATCGAAAACATTGCAGCTTGAAATATGAAATTTCATATGTAGACATAGTTTGGCGTTCTGTATGTAACCAAGGAATCGAGGCCCCATAAATATGTTCCAATGTCCTTTTTCGGTTAAAACGTGGAGCTACAAGAAAGTGAGTTGATTCCAAGAAGTGGTCATTTGAAAAATTAATTTGTGAAGCTTCCATAAATATAAGTAAAAAGGTTTTTTTTTCTACATTCATTTAATTGTATGACAATTATTAGTTTTTTTTTGTGAAAAATCGTAACTATAATTCACTGTAATGAATTATCGATTCCTAGTTCACTACATTCGGCCAATCAAAAATTACTCTTTCGCTGATTCAATGACATTTTAAATCGACCGCGATCAACTCTTGCTTCGACTAACAATCAATGCACTTCTTACGAGTAGGTAACGATTAATGTAATCGAATCTCACTCTAATTTATTTGTGCAATAGGTGTAGAGAAGCATAGTAATACCTTCGCGATTACGACCATTATTCACTCAGGGGATTTGCACCACTCGCCTGCGGCTCGTGAGCTCAAACCTCATCTTCGTGAATAATGTCTATCATAATTTTATTGCTCATATAAAAAACATATTATTACAAGTCACCTAACTCCCAGACTACACCCCTTATATTCAATTGAGCAGAAAATTCCAAAATGTGATGAACAATGAAGAAATATAACTATAACGAGCTTTCTTTTATTGATATTTATGTTTTTTTTTTGTTCAAATCATCGGCGAATTACCTTGATGTTTGTCCCTTTTCGGGCTTTCGTGCTTAAAAATAAAATAAAAAGACTGAAAATGAAACTAGCAAAAAATTCACATTTTTACCAATAATAGTATGTCAGAAAATATATTGGAACCCTGCGAATCCGACTCCCACTGAACCGGTTATTGTTTATTACTTTATTAATATTATTAGTATATCCCAGGTATTTACGTCGTAATTATATTAATATGAATTTTTCTAAAAAAATTCTAAAAATTATATGAAGTTGGTTTGTAAATAAAAACGCTTTTAAAACTAAGCTATTAATTAAGAAAAATATTTGTTAACTATTGTGTAGTAATTGGTGCTCTAATCTTATACGAGACATTTTTCAAGTTCTAAAAATAATTATTCTGGGTGTGATTAATTTGAGAAGGTTAGAAATACTTCTTTAAAACTGTTACACAAGCACAGAAAATTGTCAAAATTATTTATTAGGACACATAAAATTTGCTTTTACGACGTCTATAAATAACTTCTAATTTATGTGGAAAATTCAAGAGGTTTAAAAAGCAGTTAAAACTAAAAAAAATATATTTAAATATATTTTGTAAAACACTAACCTGCCAAAGATTCTTTATTGTGGAGGCTGACAACACACATTTTTGTCTTCACTCACCAAAGTGTTCTCAACGACTAAGGTTTTATAAAAAAAGTATATATAAAATAAATGGCACATTTGTCCTCGATCAGTACACCTCTAACCCCTTATAAATAACACTTTTTAGTCTTTTTTAGTGAAGGGTTAGGTCACTTACCCAATGCCAGTTTTTGAAACCATAAAAAAACCCTTCCTTCAATAAAGTATTTACGTTAGCATTTGAAGGTCTCCAAACTATTGCCGCTATTTGAGTTTTGTGGGGTTGTAAAGGTTAATTGTGTAATAAAAAAGTGCAATGTAGTAACTTTATTTCACACAAATTGTTATATTTGATGATATGCTGGATGAATTTTTTACGATTATACTCCATGTAAAGTGTTAGAAATAATTTAACAAGTTCAAAATAATTTAACAAGGGTTTTTATAAAGTGCCATAAACTTTTTATGTTATTTTTAGTAGTCTTTAAAATTAGGAAGTGATAGCTTTTCCACTGATCTAAATCTTTGTAAGTTACGGTTTGAATATTGATTTTTCGATTAAAATGTAATCAACTCATTTTAATAAATTTTCGAGATATCATTGCAAGTATATTGTATTGCAAAAAATGTTCTAGAACAATTAAAATGTTCAAATAATGTAATTTTGAAATAAGTCACTAAAAAAAATGTCAGCGAATCTTAGAATAAACTGTACATTGACAGTAGTAGCAAAATGATACGCGTTTAGTAAATAGAAAATGAGCAATCTCCATAACAAAGTTGTGTATTTCCATTAAGTTAGGTTCACGTGCAGATTTTTTAAAGCATTGCCAATTTATTTTATTGTGTTTACGACAAAAGTTATTTTTATCTAAATCAATTTATAGATTTTGCAAAAATACCACAGCTTACGCGATTTCATTGTTAGAGCACGTAGTGTGGCAACTTATAACTTTATAAGAAACTGACTTAATCTTTAAAAATAATTGAATAAAATTGAACTACCTTAAAAAAAATTATTAAAAATAAAAAATTATGAAATAGAATTTCACTCTTGACCACAATTATTGTTCTTTATTACCAAAGATCGATACTGAAGTTAGTTAAAAATGCTTTCGATTTTGTTATTTGCTGATATTTAAACAGATCTCAATATCGATACCTTTAGACAATAAAATTTAATTAATTAACCGGATAAAATTTTATTGCTTATATATCTTTTTTAAAGGTGGCTCAATTCTGTCAATTTTATCTGTTAAACATTTTTATTGGGTTATTGCATTCCTGCAAAGAAAGAAAATATCTATCATTTTGACTTTTTAAGTTTTAACATCAGCGAATCCTTGTAATCCCATGTACTAAATTTCATATATATTTGCTAATCTTGCAACTATGGCAAGCCTGTTGGATTTACTATTTTGAATTTTCAACTTTTGTCATCAAATTCAGTGTCAGCTGCTATGAAGAAATTTGATTATCAATTTTAGTACAACGATGAAAGTTGCCACAGGCGCATTTTTCAAATTCTTAATGAAACTAGTATGGAGCTATCACCACCGAGCCATACACTGCAGATTGCAAAAGGTTACATAAAAATCACTTAAACAATTCCAGAGTAATGAGTGAACAAATATAAAATAACTTACGTTTGGGTCGAATTAAGGATCTCCTCATTTTTAAACAAACTCAAAGTCTGTTTAAGAGAATGTTTCCTTAACCTCTCAAGTCTCTGAGTAGCCCCCTGAAAAATTGACATTTTTATTAGTTAAACAGAAAAAAAAATATAGATCTGAACATAAGCAGTAGAGAGGATCTATAGAAGAAAAATCTAAGACCAATTTTGGTAATTATCTATTAGTATTAACATTACCACCTGTGAATCATAGAACTATTCATATATTTGATAACTGATCATTTTACGATATAAAAGCGAAGTGTATCATGTTTAATATAGTTTTGCGTTAATAGTGTACACAACTTTATGCTTCATGGTATGCATGCAAAAGTTATATATTCTTTTTCCTTTGACTTGCCAAAAATTTTGTAGTATGTAATCTATCTAACATGAAATAATGACTCGATAACACATTAGCCCCGAATAACTTAATTTTACCTGCTGTTTTGTCGCTTTAGACTATTAAATGTTATTTGTAACTCTATGTAAAACCGGTACGGTAGCTCAGTCGGCTAAGCGTCTTAGTGGCGAGCACGCTTGGTCGGACTGCCTAACGTGTACTGGGTTCGATCCCCAGCACCGGCTCTGGCAATGTTGGTGGGTAATGGATATTTTCTCCGTTTTTTTAAATGTGTAACCCTCATCCGGACAGCCTTGGATTTGAGGGTTGTCTACTAAGTGTGGTGTTTATGTTATGTTATGTCTTCTTTCTTTGGTTCTTTGTCACATTGTTGTTGAGTATGAGAAGTCGTTAAACTCTAAGCTGAATGAAAATTTTGCTGCTGCCAATGTTGCAATCTCAGATTAAAAAAATATATATACCATTATACGCAAAATACAAGATGGGCTGCTATATTTTGAACACCCTGTAGATTTGGCTGCTCTATTTCTCTAACAGCTCATTAAGACAAGTTTATCATATATACGTACAGACTTTTAATAGACACTTCAAAGATGCAAAATTATGCGTTTAAAATTAAACAGGCTATTCGCGTTAGAGACACAAGAGAAGAATAAAATTGAACTAGTGTTAAATTAAAGTAACCACTTGGTCTCCTGTATTAATTTCTTCTATTTCTGCTTCGTGGAATACAAATATTCATCTTATTTCTTGCATATTTGAGACTTGTCTTAGGTATTACTGCAGCCGTTGCAGTTTGGCATGTGGAATAGTAAGTAAACTACTATACTTAATTTAACTATAAAGTGAGTGTACGTTTTATATTGAATAATGTTGAATGCATATACAGAAATCTAGACATACTAAAATAACTCCAGAAAATATGTACGGTAGTATTAGAAATTACATATTAGTGTTTAAAGTGACTTATCACTATTAATGTTCTTGGTGACCACAAGGTTCATATTAGAAGCAAATAGCTATTTTTACTAAACAAATAGAAGTTACAGTGGAGCGTGGCTGACTGCGAATACCTTTCAACTAATATTGAACCCGTTATCATTAATTTTGCTTGAATACTTAACCATAAGAAGCAAACGGCATGATTATTGTTGAACACAATATTAGTCATTGGTACGAAAACACTGAAAAGTGAAAGTACCATTTTCAATATCAAAGCAATTTAAATCTCCATGGAAAGTAAAATTTTTTGGATCTAAACTTTTCTCATTTAATAATTCATATTTTCCTGTATAGAATGTGCTTTTGATCGTAAAGAAAACAATGAATGTATAGTTTCAACTAACAAATGAAGCAACAGATTTAGAATAGGATAATATCATCATAGATTATACGAACAGAGTTTAAGAATTTTGGTGGTAGGGTGATGACTTAAATTCTAATTTATCGGATTTTCTTCCGCAGTAACGAATGCCCGAGGTTTCAGGAATATTGGGGTCCTTTTTTGAGCTTCAGAAAAATTCATCAAATTTATCACACAAGATGCTTCAGAAGAAGACTACGCAAAGATAACTGAAATGTGAAACATTGGGTGTTTAGTTTTTTCTTTTTTATTAGAAATTATATTAATAAATGCACAAATCGTGGTTGGTGCTTTAAATATTCATCAAACATATGATTTCATTATTTCTTTATTATTGTACCCACATGTACTAAGTATAATTACTACAAATTAGTAATTCTGCAATATTTTCATGAGCTTTTTGCGAGAGTTCTGTAATTTAAAATAGAGATAATTCTGATATTTTTCACATAAACCTAGGCTCGATATCACATTAAGTGTTAAATCCTACGCCATCCGCCTAAAGAATATACCTACACATTTTAAGGCACTTTAATATCGCTTTCAAAAATTTGTTTAAACGAGGAGGTTTTCAATTCGACCTGTATGTACGTTATTTTTTTTTGTATCAAATATTTTGAAAACTATCGAGTATAGCTCGGTGGTAGCTTCGTTATCAATAAGTTATGTCTAGTATAAGATGAACAAATATCGGATAATTTTTTTTATTGAGAATATGATGCGTGCGTTAGAGAGCAGTACAATTCGTAAAATCACTTTCATTCATTTCCCAGTATTCGAAAAAAATATTTTTTGATACCACTCGATTCAGCTCGATGGGTCAAATTTGTTTAAACAATTAGAAATATTTGTTGAAATTTAATAGAAAACCGTCTAATTGCACTGGTCTATTAATTATAATGGAAAAAGATTCATACGAGTAACATATATTTGAAAACTACAGGGTATGATTTGTTTTTGTCGAAATTGCATTTAAATTGGTAGTTAAATATTTAGTAGTTGATGTCAAAAATTAGTCAAATCAAATCAAAATCATTTATTCTCAAAGTTACACTTTAAGTAAGTTCATCACATAGTAAAAACGAATCTTTCCTATGTAGAAATTTTGATAAGGGATGCGACGCTAGACCATGCTGTATTAAAGAACACACTAGGCTTGTGTTGTGATCACCCTTTTTCAAAGATCATATAATAGCGCTAGAGGAGTATAGAGGCAAATCATCATGTTACAGAAAGAATGAGAATGTCACTATGTTACCCATATAAAGGAAAATACAAATATATAAATTTTTCTACAGAATTGTATTACCCGATCGTCGAGTACTTTGTAAAACTCGCAAGAATATTTCATAATATAAATTTTTAAATTTGTGAGGTTTATTAATAATTAACTTAATTTTAGGTGGTAGTAAAACATTAAAAACATTTGGAGCAAAATGAATAAAGTATCTTTGATTGTGAGTATTAGTGAAAAAAGGAATTATTAATGTTTCAATAGATGTTGACCTAGTTTCGTAGTTGTGGAAAACTGTTGGGAATAAATGCTTGATTTTTAGTAAACAATTTAGACAACAGTGAACATAGAGTGATCTAATGTTTAATGTCTCGGTACCTTTGTAAAGTAATGCTGTAGAATATCTACGTCCTTTTTTATAAATGATATTTAGAACAGAATTTTGGCATATGGAAAGATTATGTTGAGCATTGTTATATGCCCCACCCCAGGCAACTATGCAATACCGTAAGATAGACTCAACCAAAGCCTTATACAGAATTTGAAGTAGTTTTTTGTTTAAAATATCTCTTATTTGGTAAAATTTGTAAAATAATTTACGAATTTTTTTCGTTACATAATCACAGTGGTCAGTCCACCTCAGATGCTGATCAACTATTACACCTAAATATTTTACTGACTTTATTCTTTTTATTCCCGCACATAAACGATTTATTGATTCGTCTGCCAAGCAATTATTTTCATGGATTTTTAAAATGTCTATATCAGGTTGGTCAACAGCTGAGATGGAGAATGTTACGTAATTGGTTTTTGTCATATTAAGACTCAAGATACTGGAGTTTAGCCAAGTTCGTACTTTGCCGAGAACAACGTCTGCCTTCTGTATACATCCTGCCAGTTCACACCTGTAAATAGTATAGCTGTATCATCAGCATATGAGATGATACTACCATCTGTCAATAAATTTCCAATATCGTTAATGTATACAAGAAAGAGGATAGGACCCAGCACAGTACCCTGTGGTATCCCTATGGAGATTACCCGAGATTCGCTGAATGCTTGACCAATTTAATAATTCAATATGTCGAACAGTGCTGCCATAATTGCACAACGTTTGCAGATTTACGTGAAAAATTATATTAACGTTTTAAAATCCAAAATAATGGATATTCATTTTACTTCGTGATAGCTAAATATAAATCTGTTAAATAGGATATAGACCGAGCTGCCATGACAAAAAAGATACCCCATCGAACACCTCAAATTTAAAAGGTTAAAATGGTCGTAAAATATACAAATTCCATGTTAGGCCCGCCAGACCATTAAAAATTTGTTAATTGTTATTTTTTATGAATTTTTGAATTTAGCTAAAGAGAAATTATTTTACATTTCAAAACACCTGCTTGAAATTTTTTCAATTTATGGTAAATAATGAATCATTTTTTCAAAATTGGTCTGTCTGTCAATTTTTGTTTACTAATGCGACTTAATTTTTTAAAGAGCGTCTATTTTGATGAAAGTACACTTCATAACACCTCCTTGATTTTTGTTTTAAAATGAAATTTAAGGTCTCTCCTATCTATTACAACTGGTCTGTCTGACAATTTTTGTTATTTAATTTGACAGACTTAATTTTTTATAATTTTTTTTCTGAAAGTACTTCATAACACCTCCTTGATTTTTGTTTTAAAATGAAGTTTAAGATCTCTCCCATCTAATACAGCTGGTCTGTTTGACAATTTTTGTTAATTAATTTGACAGACTTAATTTTTTATATATTTTTTTTCTGAAAGTAGACTTCATAACACCTCCTTGGCTTTTGTTCTAAAATTAAGTTTAAGACCTCTCCTACTTATTAAAACTTATCTGTATGAAAATTTTTGTTAAGAATTAAAAAAAACGGCGGTGCTTAGAAAGTATGCCTGACATAGTAAAAACATGTTTTCGATAAAAACGTATTTGAATATATAAAAGGAATCTACAATATTCATTTAGAATTGAAAAAATAATTTTTCTTTAGCTATCAACGGTCATACCGCATTTTTCAATAAAAACATGTGGTCACGGCACTTTTACATTTAAATCTGTCGTAGTGAAAAACGTTTTTCCCTGATGGACCAATTCTTAAGTATAAAAGAGATCTCAAACTTAATTACAGAAGAAAATTAAGATGGGTTTTGACGCTGCCATTGTGAAAGCTTATTTAAAAAAAAAACGTCGTCACGGCGCTTCAATTTTTAGTCTGACATAGCGAAACACATTTTTTCAATGACAGACATTTTCATGCATAGAGGAGATCTTAAACTTCAATTGTTTCCTTAAGGAGGTATTATGAAATGCCAGTGATTAAATCCTGATCCATTGATGCTGCACATTCAAAATTAAGTCTGTCACATTAATTAACAAAAATTGTCAGACAGACCAGTTGTAACAGATAGGGGAGATATTAAACTTCATTTTAAAATAAAAGTCAAGGTGTTATAAGTGTACTTTCATAAAAAAAAAATGCTCTATAAAAAATTAAGTCTGTCATATTGGTTAACAAAAATTGTCAGACAGACCATTTTTTTTTAAATGATTCATTATTTTCGGGTGTGTGGTGTGCTTTAAAGTTTCGAACGCTAAGAAAACAACTCCTGAAATATTTAATAATTATACATACTATTATAAAACTATTTTTAATATAAAAAGTGCCACAAGAAGCATAACTGGCAAGTACAACCTTATATAGTATAGTTCTTGCATTAACTACCAAAATTGCATGTTTATTTGGGGTTTTTATTAAAAGAGCACACCTTATCATAAGTAAAATCTAATAAGAAACAGTACAGATAGTTAAAGAAATCCATACACGAAGAGATTCGAATTAAACTATTTAATTATTTATTTAAGTGCCTGATATATCTATCAAATACTAACTGGATGTAATATTTCTCTGGTATGGAGAATGACAACGTGTCCAACAAAGATTTATATAATTTATTGCTCGAAGTCATAAACAAAAATGACGATCTACAAAAGCAAAGCAACAATATTAAGGATGAAATAAAGCAAGAAATTCGTTTAATAAATACTACCATCTCCAAGGAGTTAGATCAAATAAAACAAGAAAATGCGAATCTAAGAATAGAAAATCAATATTTAAAAAATAGAATACTTGGTTGCGAGAGAAAATTAAAAAAATTTAATCTCATATTTTACGGAATTCAAGAAGAAGAAGAATTTGTAGAAATTCAAAACTTTCTGGAACTCATAAATAACAAATTACATATTGAGTGTGCTTTCACTGATGTCAGGGATATACATCGTATAGGACAGAAAACACCAGGAAAAACACGCCCACTTGTTGTAGAGTTTATAAATTATAAATTAAAAAAGGAAATATTAACTAATGCAAAAAAGTTGAAAGGGTCGGGTATATATATAACAATAGACTATACAGCTGAGGATTACGAGAAACATAAAGTACTAACTTTCCACTTGAAAGAAGCCAGAAATAATAATTATAATGCAGTAATTAAAAATAATACCTTAATAATAAATGGCGAAAAGTTCACATATGAAGATCTTGGAAATAATACCGAAAATATAAATAAAGTTAATAATGAAGACTGTACAGAAATTAATGAAACATCACATTTCGAAGTCGTAAAGAAAGCAAGTCCCTTTAATAAGGAGAAAATAACCGGTGAACGTGAAAATACTTCTGGTCCTGCAGAATCTGAAACCCAAACCGATAGCACCAAAAAGAGGAAGCAAACAACTGAAAGTGAAAACCCGATAAAAAGATCAAATAGACTAAAAAGTGTTAAACTAGTGAATATATAAGTAAACAATTATGCACATTTCCAACCTGTGACTTCTTGAATGCTATATTTGTTTGTTTTTAAAATTTATACACATACATTTATTTTAATTTAATATGTACTTATAAAAATACATTTTACTTCGAAATGGATCAATCTTTTAAAATTTGTCATATTAATACAAGGTCTTTAGTAAAAAACTTCTCAAAGTTCAAGTCAGTTGCATACAACAAATATGATATAATAACTATATCAGAATCCTGGCTACATGCAGGTATATTAGATGAATCGGTGGCGCTTCCTGGATACAGACTCTTTAGACAAGATAGATTAGGTCGTGGGGGTGGTGTTGCTGCTTATATCAGGCACACAATGAAAGCCAATCTAATACCTTATATGAAAGGAAACTTAACTGAGCAACTATGGCTTTCAATTGAATTAAAAAATAAAAAATATGCAATAGGCACTCTTTACTCTCCACACGTCTCTCTCTATGAAGTATTCCTGAATGAATTCGAAAATTTGCTAACTATGGCTGCGCCTTTATTTGATTTTATATTATGTGCGGGAGACTTAAATATAGATGCTTTAGATTTGCATGGTAAAGAATACACAATGTTTAATAATGTTATTAGCTCTTTTGGTTTAAAACAAGTTATTGACCAACCAACACGCATTAGTCTAAACACAATGAAATTACTCGATGTGATTATATGCACAGAAGACCTAAACATTGTACAAACTACCGTCTCGCAACCTTTTTCTGACCATTGCTTAGTTCATTGCACCATTGGCGTAGCCATGTGCAAATCTCAACCATTCGAATACACATACAGAAACTTTAAACATTTTAATGCAAATGATTTTATTAATGACCTCACTGATAAGAATCTTCAAAATATTTTTTATATCAATAATATTGATGACAAAATTGAAACTTTCAACAGGCTTCTCCTAGAAACTTGTAACACTCATGCTCCCATAAAAACTGTTGTAATCAGAAAAAGAAAGGCACCATGGCTTACTGACACACTTAGGCTTATGATGACTCTTAGAGATAAAGCTCTTTCCAAATTTAAAAAAACAAAGGCACCTCACCATTGGACTTATTATAAAGACTTACGCAATTTAACAAATAGCACTATCAAGCGCGAAAAAAAAGCATACTTGGAATTCAGCTTACGCCGTAGAACGAAACATGTATGGAAAGAATTAAAAAATTTAGACATATATAGTAACCAAAAAAACACACCAATACCTCATCACCTTAATGACGTGAACAAAATAAACGATTATTTTATTAGAACATCTAAAGGTGATTATGACGTTGACCTTGAAACCATTAATCATTATTCACAAAACATTCGGCAAGGTACAGGTACATTCAAATTTAGCCCAACTAATGATAATGTGATATACAGTATATTACTGTCAATAAAGTCTAAGGCAGTTGGTGCTGATAATATCGGAATAAATATCTTACTATATAGTTGTCCTTACATCCTGCCCTATATAACTCATATCTTTAATTTTTGTATAGAGAATAATGTATATCCCTCAGTATGGAAATGCGCAAAAGTTATTCCCCTTCCTAAAACTAACCCTCCGGAATCATACAAAGATCTTAGACCAATTAGCATATTGTGCACCTTATCAAAAGCCTTTGAAAAAATAGTTAATTCTCAAGTTCAAGGATATTTGGAAACTTTTGACATTTTACCTCATAATCAATCTGGATTTCGCACTGCTCATAGTTGCACAACAGCCCTCCTCAAGGTCACTGATGACATACATACTGCATTAGATGCGAATAAACTGTGTATTCTTGTGTTGATCGATTATTCCAAAGCCTTCGACAGAATTAACCATGAACTACTACTTTCCATACTACATTACATTGGATTTGAAGATAGCTCAGTGAATTTAATAAAAAATTATCTCGCAGATCGCCTTCAGGCCGTGATGTATGGTAACTGCTTATCTGAGTACATCAGTATTGAAAGTGGGGTGCCTCAAGGTTCCATACTTGGACCATTACTTTTCATTTTGTACACCCACGCATTTAGTGGGTGTCTGCAGTTTTGCACCTCACATTTCTACGCGGATGATACACAGCTATACTACTCCTTTGAAGAAAATATGATCGAACAATCTTGTCTAAATATTTCTGATGATCTAAATTCCTTGCTATTAATGTCAAAAAAATTTTGCCTAACTATCAACCCTTCCAAATCAAATGTAATTCTGTTCGGTAGGACTGTAGCACGCAGAAGAAATCTTGAAAACGTCAAAATTTCCCTTAACGATGAAATCATACCTGTAAAAGACTGCTCAAAAAATCTTGGACTTTATTTAGATAACTCTCTTAGGTACTCTACTCATGTAGTCATGGTTGTTCGTCGTGCTTTCAGTAACTTAAAATTAATATATGCCAACAGATCCTTACTTAATAAAAAATTGAAAATACAATTATGCAACGCTCTAGTCCTCTCACATTTAAATTATGCAGATGTAGTTTACGGACCCAGCATATTAAACTCAGATTCCTCACGACTTCAGCGTGTACAAAATTCTTGTGTACGCCTCGTATGTGGACTCAGAAGAAGAGATCGCATCTCTCAACATTTAAAAGAAATTGGTTGGCTAAATATCGAACAGAGACAATTGGTTCACGCCTGCACCCTATACCACAAAATAATTACATCCAAAAAACCGGCATACCTTTATAATAAAATAAGTTTTCGAACTGATGTGCATAATATAAACATACGCCACAGATCGCGATTAACACCACCCCTGCATAAAACCTCATTATTCGAGAGTTCGTTTTCATACCAAATATCTAAGCAATACAATCGGCTACCCGATAGTTACAAAATATTACCATTAAATAAATTTCAACGTAAGCTTAAAAAAGAGTTACTACAAGGCACCCTTTCATTTAATTTTTAAATCTTGTCACTGTTAACTGTTCTCAACAACTTTTGTTAGGCATATCGTTTATTAAGGTTATATCTTGTAATTACATTAGATGATTAGATAATTAAGTATTAAGCATTATTTCTTTTTCCATTACTAGTAAGTATTAACGATCAATAATTTTTTTTTCCCGCACTCGTATAAGGCTGAAGTGCATTAAAATATTATATATTGTTTGTCACTACGTTTATTTCAGTCTTATTCGGGTGCCTTTATGGTTGAGTGGAAGAGCAAACCCCTGTCCTTCGGACAGCTTGTTTGAACTCTGCCATTTGTTAGGAATATTTCATTGTTACAATTCATATATTATAGTGTAAATTTTTATATGTAATCCTAACAATAAAATCATTATTATTATTATTATTATTATTATTATTTACCACAAATTGAGAAAATTTCAAGCAAGTGTTTTGAAATGTAAAATCTTTTTTCATAGAAAATAACAATTAACAGATTTTTAATGGTTTGGCGAGCGTAACGTGATATTTACATGTTTTTCAATCATTTTCAACTTTTAAATTTGAGGTGTTCGATTGGGTACTTTTTTGTCATGGGAGCTTGGTCTAATACATAATTTAAAAATCAACTGGACCTTATTGTCTAATATTTTTATTAAAATCGGTATAAAAATGAACAAACAACGAAACGATGTACCTTTATTTGTGAGTACCTCTATAAATATGAGTATAATATTATCTTATTCAAAAGTGGAATTTCATTATTAAATTTGAAGGACATCAGTTTTTTATTATTTCATCAGTTTGACGAATTGACTTGATCAATACAAAAAAGTAAATTACACGATTTCGTTGATTTAGAATTAATTTACTTACATGTCTTTCTGTATATATATTTTGTTATATTCTTATACATAATACCTTTCATTATAAAAGCGATGACCTCAAGGTATAATGTAGAATTAGACAGCGTAACGATCTTAAGACTTTTTAAGAATTTAACCGGTTCATCTCAGCAAGGGCAAGTAAGTAATAAAAAAAGGGTTGGAGAATTATTATACGTTTGAGGTCATCCTCGTAATTTAGAGGCCTTCCTTTTAAAGAGAATGACCGCAGTAAATCCTGGCTGAAAGGGTAAAATGAACCTCTGGCAGTTTATGATCAGGCAGTTTTCAGCTATTTTTAGCAATTTGCTTATATTACTCTGTGATATATTATACCTACTGTTCAGTTGGCAAAATTATACTAAAAAATATGATTTCATTGTATTTAGGTTTTGTTTGCCCCCAAACTAACCGCATTACCACATGACAGAAGAAACCATAAAGTATTTAGGTTTTCGCAACTTGTGAGGGATTATCCTAAACATCTGTTTCGCAAACAATATTTAGGGAAACAATTGTACACTGTGCTACATATTTATAGCATAATGCAGAAAGATAGTAGATTGTTTTGCAAGTCATTAAATATAATTAAATTCATGTGTGCCTTTTCCATTTGACTTATCAACTTAGTTCAACATAAAATTATTAAAAATTACATTGATATTATCTAAACACAGTTTATTTATTAAATTTATAAAATTTAAACAGCAGTCCTAATTGTTTATATGTGCTATCAAACAAAATAGACAGAAAATTACCTCTTGTCAGATTGCATAGTTTAGAGAGATAAATTAATTATTCACTTTCTATTAATATGATATTTTAAATATCAGATCAAAATATAAATTTATATTTGGCACATTCATTAAAGCATGGTAAACAATAATCAAATTATTTACTTGAAGAGGACAGTGCCTAAAAATTTCGTTTTGAAAAAATAGCAAATAAAAATTTTACTTGACTTAATTAAGTTTCATTCGAATAGTTTTTTTATAGTAAAAATTTGGACATCTTAGCTTTTTCTTCAACATATGAGAACAACTTTTCAATATTTTAAGATCAGTAAAAATTGGGCATAAGTAAGAAATTTAGACAACTGAATTTCGAGAATATAGCTTTTCTAAATTTCTTCTCAAATCATACTACAAAACCCCAAGTTCTAGTAAAAAGCGAAAATACATCCAGCTAATTCTAACCTCCGGTATTACATTGTATGATACCATATACAGAGTAAGTCAGCGTTGTCGGTCCATATCTCAATCGTTTGAAATTTAAAAAATGTCTCAGGTAAAAGTTGTAACAGATCTAGAGCGGCATATTCTAGAATCATTTTTAAATCTACAGAGTGAAACGTCCCGTAGATTCCAAGCTAATTTTTCAATTCTTTAAAAGAACCCAACATTTTATGGATTTTTATTCTTATTTCTCTATTTAGGCATATATTATTTTTTGACTTACACTGCAGCGTTGCCACGCTATTCCACTTTTCCTGAAAAATAATGCATTTGCACAGGTTAAGAGTAAAACCTATAAAAGGCGGATTTTCATAAATTAGACCATCGTTTCATTTTAAACGTTAGTCAAGATGATATGCTAGTTTCCAGCCTTCTCAAAATCGGCACTAATTCTACAGGTTGTTCTCCACGATGATTCAAATCTTAACATTTTTAAATTGTCATAACTTAATTGTTTCAAATGGAACACTCATGCGTTTTTACTTAAAATGTTTTAGCAACCAATTACTTGCACACCGATCCCTCATAAGGCCAACATCAATATTCATATCGAAAAAAAAGTAATCACCATAGATATCAGCATGTAGGTAATTGATTATTGAAATATTGCAAGTAGAACATACAGAAAAAAATTGAGTTGACTATTTAAAAATGTAAAAATGAGTTATCCAATTAGGTTTGACCATGAGAGGCAGAGGGGCTTGGAAATAAGTACATGGCCTTAACTAACATTGGAACTGAAAAGATGGCCTAATTCATGAAAATATGTTTACTATAAATTTTATTCTTGACTGTTGCAGACGCACTTTTTATCGGAATAAGTGGAATCACGTGGGAACGCCGCATGTTCAAAATTGATATATGTCTAGACAGAGAATTAAGAGTCCATATAAAAAATTGAAGTACTAACTTGTCACCGCTATGTGAAACACCCTGTAGACATTAAAATAATTTTAAAATATGGCGTTCCTCATCTCCCACAATTTTTACGTGAGATATTTTTTCAAATTTCAAACTCACCCTGTATAAAAAAAAAACAAACAAAACTAGTCGTTATCAATTTTTGCGTCGAAATTAATCACAGGTCAGGAAAATATATATATTAACTCTATCTATCTATCTATACTTGTAATCTATGGCTGTGGCTGCAAAGCCATTCGCACAACACCGATGTTTCGGAGAGCAGTCTGTCTATAAGGTCGGTAAGTACCTAATGTTATAAAGATTTACTCTAACCTACCACAATTTGTCTGCTAACTTATTTCTGATATTTGATTGATTGATTGATTGATTGATTTGCCAGCGTAAGGTGGGCATTGCTGCCGATTCCGGTGCAGGGAGATTTGTTCCACCACGCAGCCCGATCGCCCACCGATCATCCCACCGTGTGCCGGAACAAAATTTAATTATTTATTCATACATTATTTATATTTATAAATTACAATTTTTCATTTTTTCTACTATTCATTTTTTTTCTTTTAATTAAAATCGTATGTTTTAATATTTCTTTTGTTTTTTTTTCTTGTTTTTTTTTTGTTGAGGTTTTTTGTATTTTGTTTTTTTTTATTTATTTTTTTCGGTTTTTTTTCTGTTTTTTTTTTAGGATATTAACGAGGAAAACAAGTTTGCCAAGGGGCCCGTCATGGCATCTACATCACTATATTAACTCGTAATCACTTGAAATCCCATATGTAGTCATGGTTGAATTGTATTTAATACTTATCCATATGTTTCTCATTTTACTAAACATTTTCATTTCGGATCAGGTGCTATTCTAGTAAGCCTCCCAAGGAAAAACGCCAATACATGGTTAAAGGGCCTTGATACAATTAGAACAAAAGCCAGAGACGAAAAAATATCGAATTTCACTATTTTGAAATCAGGGTAAAACAAATCGATAGATAACGTTATTGTACTTTTATCTGAAACATTTTAAATCTTTTCGATAAAAAGAAAGTTCCGAGAAAATCTGTTTTTTTTACATTGTGGCTGCAAAAAAATAAGCAGAAGAGGTTTCTATTCGTCAATCTATGTACTTATTCATAATCATAATATCTAGCGATTAAAAAAAGCAGCCTTCTACCTCAATTTGACGCAAAAAATTGTCTGCCGCTTAGTCTAAATATAACATGGCTATATTTGAGTACATATAAAACATATTAATTTTATTGATCTCTTTCTTGACTATCATATTATGCTTACATATTGCTCTTCCTCCCCTTTGGCTTGTATCAAGTTTCATCAGAACATCATCTTATCGCTGTATCAATGAATTACGTAATATAGCTGTCTTCTAATCATCGTTCAAGAACAACAGCTATTCATGAGTAATTTATTGAGGATAGTAATTATTACATAATAAAACAAAAATTTGAATCCAAGGGATGTAATATGGATATATGACTATCATTCAATTTTATTTTACATTTTTTAATTTATGTGTGTTTCATTTCTAAGCAATTATATAAAATTAAATGTTGAACGGTAATTGTGTTTGACAGTAAAAAATGTTCAATAATTATTAGAACAGAAAAATAGAACATTATGACTCTTATGCTCCTTAATTTATTCGACGGGGAAATAAGTTAAAATTGTATTCAACTGAATTATTCTCTTCGTGAAAGGTAAACGAAACATTAACCATAAGCTTTGTTTATTATTTTATCTGATTTGTTATTTCCTCTATAGCTATAATTTTTTTTACTGAAAATGTAATCAGTATTAATTTTTTATATATTGTGTGTTAGTAACCAACTTTAGAAATTGGTCAAAGAGAGGATGTTCTTAATTCGTTTGTACATTTTTATTTCATGCTTGATCAATAATTACTGTGGAAAGACGTACGCGATTTCTATGGAAATAACTGTAAAGTATGGTTTTGTGGTGGTTTTCTATTAGTTTGATGAAGTTGTCTTGTATATGGTGAGCAAAAATCGCAAAAATTACTTTCTATGTGAGAATATGGCAGCTACCACTTTATTTAAATTACTAATTAAATATTTTCGAAGTACCTGATACTGAATCTGATGTCAAGAGATACACATTCAAAGTTATGAACCCGATAAGGCTACCACAATTGCACAACTAACCCAGATTTACATGAAATAGTCACTAAGAAGAACGAAATAGAAATTTTTAATAAAAGTTAACCGTCCTTAAAAAACCGTCAATAAATATTATAAAATAAAATTTTGAGTCATTCTTTTTTTTTTTTTTTTGTTTCAACGGTTCAATTCCTTTCTATTTTTTTTCCGTTTCCATAGTAAACAATATATATAAATTTGCACTAATTTTTGATATAAGCAGTAAAATTTACTCATTGCTCGAACCATTTCTCGGTTTTATCCAAATTATCAAAAATGTTTCCTGCTAAAATGTTTTGAAAATGAACGTAACATTGAAAAATGTTATTCGGATATTTCGTAATATCTAATATGTGACAAAAAATTACCTATTCATCATTAATAATGTTGTCTAATTCTGACCACGCTAGTATACCAACAAAGCCAATCAGTGGTATGAATCTCAAGTTATAACTATTTATATAATTGTTGCACATTCTATAGGATACACTTCGCAGTTTTTTTTTTGTTAACAATTTTAGTTTTAGACAATTTTTGGTTAATTACAAAACATTAAAAAAATTATTTAAAAAATGTAAGTATAACTTCTTTATTTGTTAATTGATTTTGTTCAAAAATATTCTTCCTCTAGCTAACATTACCTTATTGTCCAAGTTTCAATGCAATCAGACTTTACGTTCTTAAGTTATCGTGCTTACAAGAGACGTGACGGACGGACAGACAGACAGACGGACGGATTTTTTTGAAAGTTGTTCAGAATTAGATCACAAACACAGTGATGTGGAATTTTTTTTCTACGAGCAATATTACCGGTTTTAGAAATGTGCCGATCGAATGCAATATACTCTTCATTTTGTATTTTGTATTTAGGAAGAGTATAATAGTACATATTTTTTTATTGGTGCCCTATTTTGCTTATTTAAAGTACGCCTCCGAGTGTTTAAATCTAACTTTTAAAAACGAGCGTGTTTTAAAGTTACCATGGCAACAACTAAAACCCCAGTCAAAATGTCAACTTTTTAATTGTTGATCTGACAGGAATTTTTACGGTATTAACCGCGAATCTGCTTTTCTGTTTAAGTAATTAATGTTAGAACTCATTTTAAAGCAATGCAATCAGGAACAACTGTAGTGACAATAATTAATCCTATGTGACAGATTACAAATTAATTCTTGTGTTCCTCATTTGACACTGACAGTTATCCTGATGTCACATCACGAATTCAACCATTTTACATTCTTAATTCTTATTTCCATTTTTTGTAGTAATAATACCAGTATTTATGATTTCGAAATGTACCAATAAAAAAAAAATTGCGTAAAGTATTCGTGGATAACTGCTCGAAAAATCACTCGTGTTTTAAAGACCTTAATACTCACTTATACTTTAATACACTAATTATAATTATCAAAGCAGAGCGACAACACTGAGAGGTCTTCCCTTACGAGGGTCTCTCTGTTAGTCTTAGATATATAACAAACATATTCAAATATTACTTTCTATACTACTATGTATTCTATAATGTGTTGAAATTTACTTATAATAATTATATATCCAATGATATTAATCTGGTTTGTTTAACTGGAATATCGATCGTAAATAACAATTGAAGTGATTATTATTATACTAATTATTTTTTTCTGTTTTGCCTTCAGTCGAGTTTTACAATCATATATAACAATTTACTTGAGTCATTGTAACCGTTTAACAGCACATCATGGAAGATAGCTTTAATAATAGTAACAAGATAATAAGACTAATAAAGGAAGTGCCTTTATATGTTCGTCCTTGAACCATATTTCTTTGATCGAAATTTAATATAGCACTTTTTAAATAAACACTACTATACTACACAAATCATAAAATGAGTTATCTTTATAGAGGTTATAAAGTTTTTATGGGTAGTAAATTGATTTTAACAAAATATGTTTAAATATCTTGAACCATAGCAGCACAAATATTGATCAAAGAGCATACAAGTAGCGAAGTTTATTTATTTGCTACTGTATTTTATCATAAAAGTTTAAATTGTACTTTAATTTTTAATTTATGTTTGTGTTTGTACATTAACAACATAATAGTAATGTAATGAGGTAATAATGTACGTATGACTTAATGTATGACACTTACACTTTTGACATGGAATAAACGTGTTTATGGCAGTAAATACAAAAAATGTACATCAATTAAAATGTTTATATTATGTAAGGAAAATGTATGGTTTTATTTAACAATTTTTAGCAGTAGTGTTAAAAAAAATCCAAAATAATATTGAGGCTATACATAGGGTATCTGAAATAGGTTTCCCGAAGAAAACAATATTTTGCATTGATAATAATCGTAACTGATTTCTCTAATTATTGATTATAATAATAATAAAATAAAGCAGTCTGTATAGCTGCCTGTTTATACATGATATTTAAATAAGATATATGCAAATATATAAATCTTATATTTTAATTGTCTTTATAGTATTAAGGAAGTGCATTCTAAATAAAGTGGTGCATTTTATTAACCATTTATATTATATTAATTATTATTCATAGGAAAAAGATAAAAAATACTTCAAAGCTCAAATACTAACTTAAATTGCGTGTTTGTCTACTAACATATCAGTATGTTACATTCTTCTAACTGAGACATACTCAATTTTATAACTAAATGCAAATGTATAATACAGTTATCGCATGAAATTATTCACATAATTTACACGGTTAACGCTGTAAGTATTTACAAGTCGTAATATCACAAATCACATTATTCATGATTTTATCCACATGTACAATTGTATACAAAAGATAATTTATTGTGCCTACATCATGTTAATATGAAGTTAATCAATTTACCAATCCGTTAATGCACCAAGACACGATCCAGATAGTAATTGACACTAACATAAAATAATTGTTTACTATATACTTGGTGGGTTATGTCATTTCAATATGTTATTTAAATATTGAAATATGTTCAAACATAGCAAGAATATTATTTATTCAGAAGAATTTACGTATCATTAAAAATTAAAAATTACATTTTGTGGTAAATATTTGAAATTCTTTGATGCTACAAAGATGGATCAAAAGAGAGTTGGTAGAAATCCTGGTTTTTAAAGAAACACCTACAGGTTTTCGCAAATTTGCTATTTTTAAAAGTTTCCGCGGGTTTTTCTCAGTGGTTGAGTTTCATGCTAAAACACGCTGCACCATCTGTTATGATATATTGGAATGATTTGTTACAAATGATTAAAAATGTTTGTGATACTGGTGGTTGATCTACTTTAATCACATTTTAACTTGTGCCAAGTAGAAGCATTATATTGGAATCAATTAAATATAGTTAGCATCTATCGGCACTGGTGATAGCATAATTTGCGAAAAGTTCTAAGGAAATTATTTAGAAAACAAGGCCTATAAATAATCTATAAAGATGTTTTAAGAGAAATAGATGATCCTTTAGATCAAATAACCCCTAAAGTTCTAACAGGGTTGAGTAATTCGCTGAAAGTAATGACACATACTTGTAAGAATAAATATATTTAAATTGTGCCTATGCTTATTATATGTAATATTAACCACATTGAGCCATTCAATATAGTCAATTGGTTCATCGAGACGAAACCTTTTTCCTCAATTCCTTGGATTATTTGGGCTAAGCTCATTTAACCACGATTTGGTAATTATTGTACCTACCCCAATATAAAACCAAAAAACCAGACAGTACTTAAGACAACAAGGAAGAATAGACTGGAACACACACTTCACACCAAGGTGCCGTTTAGGGCGACTTCTTTTTTACAGTAAGGTAGGCAACGGTAGATAGGTTAACCCACAAAGGATTTGTAACATGAGGAAACTACACCTAAACTAAGTAAAATAAGCTAATTAAATTTTACGTTTAGTATGTTATAAAAATTCATAGAATAGCGTTCCATCAATAGTTGCAGTGGTCATAATAATAGCATTAATGATATATAACTGTAAGAAAGTGAAATTTTCAGCTCTTTGGATTTTTGTACATTATTTTTAAGTTTATCAGTTCTGCAAGCATTAGGTTTTAAAAATTTACAGTAAATATGTTAGTTATGAAGTTATGGAAAAAACACGGACATTTTCATGAAGCAATATGTTACCCAATTTAACTTTAATTTTCTTTGAGCTACGTGGAAGGTCCTGCAAGGGATACATTTATCACATTTCATTGTCAGTCTTCTCATTGCTATGTTCGAAACAGAAATAGTTTTATTTTTCTATAGATTGTATATAAGATATATGTTTGGCATATTTGCCGTATGTAATAGATAAGTTACGAAAGTGGGCAACTTACGTTTATTAATTGAATAGTTGTTTTAATTCAGTAAAATTATGTCATTAATTTAAAAAACACGAGAAACCACTTCTAATGATAAATGATAAAAATCCGTTAGAATTTAATATATTGATACTATAACTTTTAAATATATCCCTATTGTTCACATCACTGCGTTCGCCACAAAATAACTAATAATTTCAGTTCTCAGTTCATTCTCTTTTGTTAAGTTTCTCTGTATCCAGTAAGAAGAGGTTTGAAACAGGGAAAACTTTAATTAAGGACATGACCGATAAAAGGAATTGACATTATCTATGTTCAGTTGATAGACTAATTAGGTAGCAAAGGTTTGAGGAAACCCCTTGAAATGCATTGACCTTTGGTTCCTTTCAACGAGAAAATTCAATTGTGTAGAGTTCCGTGGTCTTAGCAGAGTTGTTAAAGATATGACAAAGACTCGTCCATCGGAAAACAGTTTCAATTTTTCAGCAATACCAATAAAATTAAAGTAAAGAACACAATGTGTTCGAGAAACTAAATTTTCCGTTATAACTAGATTTATAGGCCAGAAATAGCTCTTTCGCAATAAGAACAGATGATAAGTCTCCCAACATAACTTCAAGAATAATTATAGTAAAAACCTAGAAGTTATTAAATTTAATAATGTTATGAAAAACATATAATAAATATTTGTATTTTCTTGACCGTTGATATCAAATTAACGTGATGTATCCTGGGATTTTTCGGTCATCTTTAAATTAAAATTCCTATATTTTCTTACGTTTCGGTTTTATTAACCATCGTCAGAGGAAAAAAAATACGTTTATTTCTGTTGAAAGTTTTAATGCATTAAATCCCAGGATACATCAAGTTAATTAGTTATGAAAAACGACAAAGGTTTATTGGGTAACAGGTGATGGTTCAACGAGCCGTATCGAAGTTTGAAGAAAACTCTCAGAAAATAGTTTATATTTCTAGATCATCTAACAGGGCAGTTCCGGTTCCATATTTGAAATTGTAGTATGATTCCTCTTGTGGTATCATTTTGAAACAATTGCATCGTTGCAACCATTGACTGACCTGGCTCTAAAATCTCGAAAGGGACGACATATACTGATTGAGCGAGAACAAAAAAGTATCTACTATAAGTTAAGAGTAATTAGTTTGATAACTAATTTTCAAATTAACATTTAGGTGTTTAATATAATTGAAATCATCCTGGCAAGCGGTTCGCTTAGCTGAACCCAACCAAACATCAATTGAGTGGTTAACTTTGCCTATTTAATCATTTCCACCATGTAACTTCTAATAATTGTGCTATCTGAAGAAAATTTCCCCCAGAACCATAATCACAAGAATAAAGGACTTGTAATTAAAAATATTTTTTGTTTTATTTAACAGCTTAAAAATGAAATTTTATATAATTTTACCATAACACAAATACAATAACTGTTCTTATATTTAATTCGGAGACAACATAACAAACGATCTAATATTTTTTTCACCATATTAATGGTCAATTCAAAAATATGCCAATAATATATCTTGATTTGTTGAATGAAAGATTATGGAAGAAAGTATAAAAGAAGTTTTAAGAAAGTTTTCCTATTTATTCCTGCCACTTTTATCATCACATATTTTGTTATTACATATTTTATAATATAATTTCAAACAACAACTAAAACAATAGATATTATTAAAAATAGCAATTTTACTTGAATCAAATCCAACATAATTCCAAATGTTTCTTAAGTAAAACTAAATATTTTCCATTCTCTGTTTAATTAAATTGTAATTTTCGGTTACTGTATTCTTTAATGTCAGTGTTGTTTCCAAAAGTGGTATACAAATAATGTTATTCCCATTTTTGAGTGCAGGAAACTAACGACTTAACCAAAACCCATTGCCAAAAGTTGTTAAAATTTGTTTTGAAATCAAGAGAATATTGATAATTATTTTATATTATCATATTGCATAGAGGTAGATTTATCGCGTTATAGTTAGAGATTACAGTCCATGTGTTTCATCAGATGACATAGGCAATAGATTCTATATTAATTTACTTAACAATCATTACTTAATTATTGTTGGTGATTGACTTTTGCATAAATCTGTTATTAAAATCCTACTCAAAAATAGATCGATAAATATATCTATAAATCTTGGACATTTTTGCATTTTATAGAAGTTACTTGAACTCAAGGTTGACCGGTTAATTTTGTGTGTCCTTTAAATAAGAGAAAACAAATATTATATTTACAAATAATTTTATTTAAAAAAAGCAAATATAATAATAATGGCAAAATAAAATATAAATTAGAACAAGGAAACACATGCAATGTTTCCACAAAGTTAGCCGTAGCTTTCTAAAAATATCAGTCTGACGAAACGTATCTATTATTTGAGACTGAAAGCGAATTGTATTTTCAGTTTTGAATAGTTGTAGTATTCGGAACTCTCCTGTTTGTTTTATTCAACCTAGCATATACCTATTAGCTTGTACAGATGGATTAGATTAATAATTTTAGATTTGACATAAATTACAAAGATATGAGATAATAATATATAGTATCACCAATAAAATCCGCACCGCATGGGATATTTTTATTAATCAATTAACGCCAGGTTTGAGTTTGTAAGAAAGTTTTGCTTAAGAAATAATGTCACGTAATGTATACAAAAGCAAAAGTTCATTGATGTGACGGACGATAGCGTGCCATTCAATATTATAACCCATACGAGAGATAAAGATAGACCTGTGATTTTTTTGTATCAGCGATATGATTAGTGAAGTGCGATTCAATTTTTAAATTAGTGATGCTCTAAATATATAAACACGAGACTAGGAACACTCACCACTGAGTTAATTCATCACTTCAATACCCAAATTGCATGGATTATACAGACTGAAAAAATATTGCTTATGTAGAAACGTATCATACAGATTACATGAAATATAGTTTTCATTACATCATATCAACAAAAACGATAATTATATTGATCGGCCCCGCAAAAATATTTTAATAACTATGGTACAACCCTAACATACCTCTTAACCTAACCGAACTTATCCTAACCTTGCCCAGCCTAACCTAACCTAACAATTGTTAGATTAATCATACAGAATACACAAAACATAATTTCTTACCACATTATAACAACAAAAATTATGATTATACTGATTGGTGTAGAAGTGATTTATAACTCTAACATACCTCCTAACCTAACCTAATTTAATTGTTAAAATCGTGTATTTAAAAAAAACAAATATATGATAAAAATAATGTTTGTTTATCTTGAATTACCTCGGAGGTACATTGTTGGCGGTAAATTGTTGCGGTAATGAATTGTTGGCGGTGAATTGCAAGCCTTGAATAGTTGGCAATGAATGTTCCGGATACGCATAAACATTGATGAGTTTATATCCTGAAGTCGGCGATTGCCCGTCCTACCGGAAATAGTTCAACAATTGATTAAAAAAATGACTCACAATCACTTGCAGGAAAGGACACACCAATAGAGCCAAACTAAGACACATTTTGCTGTTTCATATAGCGATTGAATGATTTTTGATTTATTAATTATCTTCGTGATTAGAAAACAATGATATGATTATAATTAAAGAAGAAACTAGATAGAACAAAAACCAAACTTCTCCATATGTTTTGTCCAAAACGTAAACAAAGTTGAAATATAATAATTTAAACTTAAATAATTAAATAAACTCTAATATCAAAATTGACAAGTCACAAATCTTTATATAAGTAAATCAATTGGTTTTGTTTAACGCTTTGAATGAGCTCCGTTCTTGCTCAATCGTGGAAACGTAACATTTTCGTTCCAGATATCTGAAGAATCAAATGTATTAAATGATTTGAAGTAACCATCAACCTTCTGTTTAGAGCTATTGCTTGCAAATAATAACAATAAATTGTAAATACGAATGCAACTGCATGTATAGAAACAACGAATCTCTCCTATTGATGAGATTACAGTACAGTTGATACGGCTAATGACCAAGATGTCAATGCCGCGAGAAATTGAAAAAAAAAGTAGTAAAATATAAATAAAATGTGGTATTATGCAGTACAAAAGAAGAGTTAGATATATAAGAAATAATAAACAATCGCTAAATAATCATATTCGTAATGGGCCATTATAATTAATCGGATAATCGCAGGCTATATACGAATAATCTTCGTCGTAATCTTTTGAGTTTAGCAAAAATGCAGTTTTGATTATATAAGCAAATTTCCTTTTACAAATTTCCATATTCTAGATTTTATGTTCGTAATGTAATAAAATATTGGGTCTGTTTAATAAAAAGAAAGATTCACTTTTACATATGGTGAATCATCAAGTGTTTTTTGTTTTGTCTCGTTTTATAGAAATTTAATACTTCTCTATTATGTGTTATTTATTTGTATTTGTTCATTACATCTAATTTTTCCAGATCAATAAACGTATCAATATATACTCCATTAATTGTTCTAGCACAGATTTAACCTAGTCTCCGTTCACAAAAAAAAAAAAATCTGAAATATTATAATGTGACAACTTAATGATAAATAAATTACCTAAAATCGGTCTCAGCTAAATTTAATTTATATTCCACAAGAATATTTATTTGTCCCTTTTGCATATCAAGTGTGAGAATGCTCTATAAATATATTTCAATAAACACAATTAAACAATTTGGTCCAAGAAAAATATTTTTATTTGATCTTAATCGTTAATCCACTTATATTTTTTTGGTAGATATTTATATTATTTTAACAAATGATTTATGATGTTTAATGTGCTGTTGAAATATTTAGTGGTCTAAAAATGATTAAAAGGTCAAGAATTCTTTTTGGGACACCAACAAGGTTAGCATGATATCTTTTACAGCGCTCTTGTCAGTGTTGGACTTGTACAATAATTACTTTTACATTGCAAAGATCTAACAGGAATAAATAATATTATATACCTTATTTTTGTTTAAAGATATGTAGTGGTTCTGATAACTGTTTTTTCAATACTTTAAAATTAACTATATTTAAATATGAATATATTGAATTTTGATTCAATAATATCAGTAGTTTGTTTAAAAGTAGTACATGCAAGTTTGCCATCTACTCTAGGCATTATGCATTTTGTGATTTTGTTCGCTTAAATCCTTCATTTATGTTTCTAAGAGAGGACACGAGTTTGTGAATTTGAACTATATCTGGAAGTTATAAATGTATTATTATTTTTTTTAAAGACGTCAACAATCAGGGAATCCACAACCTAAGAGAAATAAAACTGATAAAATTCTGCATAAAACAAAACCAAATTTTTTTTTCTAGTAATTTGGTCATTGCACAAAACTCCTAATTTTGCAACTTTCAGCTCAATTGTTGTACTATTTACCCCTGATAAAAGTTCATGAGTTATGGTGCCATTTTAGATCATTTCTAGTGCTTTGTACCAAAATTAGCAAAACAGAACACTTATGGAATCACCTCAGTGTCTGTCTGCCCGTCCTTCAGTTTATCACAGGAATTTTTCTCAGAATCCGATATAGATAGTTGAAATTTGGCACAGTTGTAGGAAATTGTTTCACAATTACAGATGTAAAGTACAAAAAGTTGAATTTTTATCCTGGGAGTTAATTTTGGGAGGCAAAATGGGAAGTTCAAGGTCATCGTGTGTGGTGTCAAAAGCTTGTTAAAGTACGAATTAAAAAACGCATAACTTGTTTTTTTCTTTTTTTCCATCTGATTTTTTTCAATACCTTTTCACAAAAACGTCCCAAAAATATTGCTCTGAAAAATCTGAACAAAATCAAGAATATTGGGAATGAGATAAATGATCAAGGATGCAATGAAATCGGAAAATCAAAAATGGTACTGATCGGAAAGTCAAGAATGTTTTTGAAAAGCTGTAAATCTACGAAATATGCTAGGAAATGAAGATGTAAGAGGTCAGAGTTGTTTCGCGGAGTAATTTGTCAGATTTTTTCTTAAAATATGCTAATGTTAACATAAGCGAAAAATTCAGGATTTTGTTATTGTTGAGAAACTGCAATCTGTGAAACAGGCGAAAATCGAAGAGGTCATGGCTTGCCATGTATTCAACACAGAGTGTTGTTCTTTAACTTCCACTACGTGGATGTGAAAGAAATTAAAATGTTTGTTTTTCTTTAAATATGTTCAGAATGTCTTGAAAGGTGAAGATTTTAAATTTGAGCGAGAAAGTGTGTCTTTAACTTTTCTGTGCGTAAGATTACTGTGGAATAGTTTAAGATGTTGGCTTGAAACTTGGAACGCCTATGTATTATAAGGAGATCTGAAACTGGATGATATTTTGAGCTTATTCCGTTGAAGGGTAAATAAGTAAAAAAAGTAAGTAAGAGTCCAGAAACTTGGAACTTGGTGTATGTACCAGAAGCCAAGGTCTAATTTTTTTTTAAATCTGCCACCCTCACCAACCAATCCCTCTCAATTATTAACGGGGTTAACAAAATCAAATTAAGATATTGACTTGAAATTTGGTACACCTATGTATTGTAATGAGATCTTTAATTAGATTATATTTTGAGCTTGTTTCGTTGAAATGTCGAAGGGCTAAATAAATAAAGTAAGCTAGTAAGTTCAGAAACTTGGGATTTGGTGTGTATATTAGAAGCCAAGAAAGATCTCAAACTTTTGATCTGCCAGCGTTACTCCACTTATGTTGACGTCGTGATAACTGGACTAATTTTAAAGGCACGAAGAGTTAAACGTCTAGGATTTAGCATATTTTCGGAAGCATGGGCTAGTTTTCACTCTTTGCAAAGTGAATTGAAGCATCACCTAGTACAGAATAGCTTTTAGCAAAAAAAAATCAATAGGAGTGGTTCGGATTCCACTTTAATCCATAGGACCCCATATCCTTCGCTCAGACGAGTCTAGATCTGCTAATCTTTAGGTATTAACGAAACATTGTAACACACTTCCGTTAGCATTACCAGATTTTGCGTTTCGCTAGGCACAAAGGACGTATGTAACAGTTTTTGATATATTTTCTGAGGATAGTGTTCACAATAGATGAAATTTTATTTAGATGTGGTTAAAGTAAGTCTACTAATATTTTTCACGTATCAATAGAAAACAATGTAATTAAAGATTTTCTCAAAAAATACAAGTAAGACGTTATCTTTCAATCTATGAAAATTATTAGTTATCATCAGTAGTGTCTATAACACCGCACGAGTTGTTAGTCAGTGAATTATCACCAAAATTATGGAAAATGTATGTACGCTGCACACATACACGTTTTAATTATACAATACATTTCAAAAACATATACTAGTGAAGAATATTGTATGTGATTACATGCAGCGTTTGCAGTACTACAAACTCAAAAAGACACAATCGTCCATCTTGAGTAGTGTAGTTATGAAAAAATGTAACGTATCACATATGACAATTTCAATATTAATTTAGCTCATTTGAAATAAACACTGTGTTAATATATATATATGTAGCGACAACACAGTAAGAATGTGAGATCAATTCATTGTTCGGTTTTTAGTTAGAATGAGTTAAACGTGAAAATATTATTGCCTTTATTTTAATTATTACTATGATTACTCATCCAATGGACAACGAGAACAACAGAAAGGTAAGCGAGAACGGTGATAAATAATTATTTATAACAACTAAACTACTCGAAAAATCGTTATTAAATTAAGTATGGATTTATTCTAATAGTAGATGAAGCGATTAAAAATAATATAATATAAAATTCAAGTGAATTCGTTAATAATTGCAACCCGTAGTGTCTCCGAACTTACAGGCTAACTGACAGAGATGCACGGTAATTTTCAATAGCAAGTTTAGAACGCTATAAAAGTTCATACCAATCTTAAAATGATACCATTTTATAGAATAGAATAACAATCCCTTTTCAAAAAGTTTAAAATCGATTCCAACCAATTGAAAATTATATTTATCATCGAATCTGAGCGCTGGAGTACTGATGGAGAATAGAGACACACCCAGCGAGTTGTGCAATATGAAAATAAATTGCTAACAAAAATGAAGGTGTTTTCCTATCTCTCCCTTTCTTTAATATTGTAAATCAAACTTCAAGACAATGCCTAGATTCTGGATATCATGGTTTTAACACTGTATAAGTAGTATAAGTTTCTCACAAATAAATGATATTATTAATTTAAATTTTCTTTTATTAATCAAATTAAATCAGAACAAGGAACATAACTAATTTTTTACAAGCTGAGACTTTTACAAACCAAATGTTGGTAATCTTGAATAGTAAGCAAATATGCTTGATTGATAATTTGTGCTCATGATTAAAAACAATTAAAATACCCTTTCTAGTACTTATCAGTAATATTTTGAAAACGACGTTTCTTGCAATGTAATAAAAAAATAATTTACGATCAAAGAGTAGACATTAAACCTTTCTTGGTTATAACCTTGCAGAGTGATTCTATAAATGGGTTAATATAGTTTTAAACACATAATGTTTTCTATTAGTTAGCAATTATAGTAGGTTTAAGTTCGAGCACCAGAAAAATTCATTAGAATCATGCGCGAAAGGAGCTACAATGCGCATCCTCCATTAAAGTAGGACTAACAATAACAAACTACGTAGTACAAGACTATTATTTAACACAACAAACATACGATTTTATTGTGGTATATTACGATATGTTTACAATTAGGTATTAAATAATATAAAACTGTGTGGTTAACGATTTTATAACCATGTTATAACTGCAGTAAATTTATAACTCATTTTATGCTTATTTTTACGACCCAATAGAATTAATGTACATGGAATTAAGTCGAGTGCAGAGTAAATGATAGGAGTAATAAAAGTGAAGTTTGACATTTGTTTTGTTCTGACCTACCTCAATGACAAGATAAACGTTGTGGAGTCACGAAAATTGATTTTAAAAGGTGAACATCACGCACAAAAAATAAAATAAAATTCACTGTTTTAACGATTTATGATTTGCGTGGTCGATGCCTGCAAATAGTCAGTGACACTGGTTTGGTTTTTTTGTTTCGATTTAGTCGTTTAGCCCGGGTTCCATGTTGGGCAATGAGTTCGTCGGCCATATTGCGATATCGACCAACTAGAGAGACTGGCTACGCCCTGATGTCGTTGTCTCTTTGTGTTTAGGGCTATTGTTCAAACTATGACTGTCTGCATCACCAACTTTAAAAAGAATTGTCGTTTCTCTATGGAAAATTGCAGCTGCACAATCTATTGAAAATGGATTGTTTTTTTTGCTGCATCATTTCTGGGTTATATTGACTAAATTGGTATACGAAGACCGCTTGCGTTCCTCATGTTTAAATTGTCCATAGAACGAATAGGTCAAGGTCAAGAATTAAAATATAGGAAGTTTTATATCCTGTTTTATCTCAATAGATATAGATATTAAGAGATTTGTACAAATATAATATTATATGTAATAATAATAATAATAAAAATGTAACCATTATTACTAAGTATTAATTAAATGCATACAGATAATTAACGTGTAAATTGTTTAATTAGGTATCAAGGTATCAAACATTAATTTCAACTTAATAAAACGCTAAAATCTGATGTTGATTCAGTCATTTAGGAAATATTTTTAGTATTTTAAGTCCGTCAAATAGGCGATGAATAAGTATCGTGGATATTATTCCAAAGACAAACAAATACTGTTTAATTCTAATCATATATACGTATAACATATTCCTTTTCCGCTTTAATCGGAAATCATTTCAATTGTTTTCTTAAATTTTTATATACGCATTTGGAAATCAATACGGATTCTAATGCTGTATTTATTATTCATCAATTACTTATTATAAAAAAATATATGAAATAAAAATGTGAATCCATTAAAAGTTGTGCTTACAGAACTGACAAGGCTTTCAATGAAATCAGATATTTTCAAATTAGTACAGTAAAAATGGCCTAAAGTCTGCAAAAAGAAAAGATTAGTGGATAAATAAAATTGTGTATAGACGTTCATTTCTATTTCTTCAGGAAGCCATGGGTCTACTTTAGAATCGAGGGAAACATTTCGTTTAGATGAGATAAAAAACATATCAACAGATTTTTTTTAAATTTACTACATTTTCATTGGTTTGAATTCCATTTGTTTCAACTGCAGTTTAAAAAATTACCCAGATAAGAGTAGTAGGTATCACTTGAAATGTAGAAGTGGGTTAAATTTTTTTAAATATATATTAAAATTCTTATTTTTACCCGGCCCTCTCTTTCTTTATTTGCAAATGTATTGGACTGGAAATTTAAATGACTATAGTAAATTTCTAGTTTTATTAATATTTAAATGAAAGAAGTTCTGTAAAATAAAACCGTATAAGAAATATCGTATGCAATTTTTAACCGCATGTATTTTTTTTCAAGTTTGCATTGATTTCTCTCGGTTAGATTAAGTGATTCTTACGAAATCCTTTGCAAACTGTAAGGCATGACTCAACTATGGTCTTATAACTCGGCTGTGGTCTTATACTTTCATCAAGTTGTCCCGCATAAGTCGAAATAAAAATGGAAATAAGTAATTTCTATTTGAGAATATGGGAAAATATGGTGCAGTCGCCAGTTTCAGTTGAATAATTTGATATTTTCTGAGTAGCTGATAGTGAATCCGTTGTCAAAAGTTAATAATTCAAAATGAAATCCGAGAGGGCTGCCATAATTGCATAACTGCAGATTTACATGAAATTGGGGCAAAAGGATAAACACAGTTTTTTCCTCTCAATTGAACAGCTTTTAAGAAACCGTTCATTAAAAATTATGAAATAAAATTTCACAGTCGTTTAGTTAATTGAACCTTATTACCTAATATCGGTATTAGGGTCGGTACAAAAATGAACAAATTACAAAATCTAATGAATTTTTAACTGATCTGAAAATCGATATTAGATTGCAATACAGTTTTTTAAAGATAATTCCATTTTTTTAAAATTTTTAGTTATTACTATGCATACCTACGTATATGAATATTGTTTACGGAAATTCGACGCGCTGGTTCTGCCCGCATTTGGAAATTTTTTCTGAATATTTGCTTACAGATTTGTTTAGTTATCCATTTTATTCGATCCAGTTTGATACACCTAGTTCACTGTATGAAGTGAAATTTTAATAAGCAAAACAGATTTTGTTCAGTGCACACGTCATTCAAGAATAATATCATGTGTATTTTTTGCTTCTCACAGTGTACTTTTGATATCATCATACTAAATGGAGGACACTGGTTCAGAATCAGGAAGTTTAAAATGTCGAATAGATTCTTCGCTATTTATGGGCTTATTTTTAATCATTCAAAACAAGTAACAAATTAAAATGCCAAAAAATATCTGATTCTTAGTTCATATATTTTAAAAACTGTTGTTAAAGAGTAAGTGAATTTAAACTTAGTTCGATATTTTTCGTTGTTTTCTTGAAGACAACTCTTTCCTCCTCACACCCCTTGGTGGGCCCAGTCACTCACCGCCTTTGAAGTGACCAGAACTTTGATATTTAATTTTTTATAGAATTTACTAAATATAATGTAATTATTATCAAATTTCTATGTACAACGATTTTTGTTGATAAGTTTTATAGTTTATTAAATTGCTATGTTTTCATTCCGAATCTGACGAGTTTCTAATTTTAAAAGTCTTGAATTAAAAATTAAGCGATTATGAAATATATAAGAATCAATGTATTCATAAAATAGGCCTAGTTTTACATGCAAAGAACAAAAATTATAATATATATATTATTTAAACTAGAGAAGAAAGTCTCAAGAGAGAACAGGATGGGAGAAAATAGCCAAACAGACAAAGACCCACCCTGGGTTTTGATGCCAAAAGATGAAGAAGAATTATTTAAACAAATGTTTATAACAATTGAGACAATAATTTCTTCAGTTATGGCTACTCCCCAGGCTAAAAGATACAGAACATTAAACAAAAGGACCAGCTCAGTGGCACACTGCTAAGGTGTTTGGCTTGCTACCACGGAGTCTCGGGTTCGAATCCTGGCGATGGTATGAAGGTTTAGCGGCGTTTTTCATGTATTGCCGAGACGGTAACAGTGAGCTAGACCTCTGTTAAATGGCACAACATGTCTAGTCGCTGTTATCTCTACTGAGTTCGAGTGTCAGCTACGGTAGACGGCAATGACGCAGGGAATGGTTGTTGTGTTGATGTATATGTGTACGTCTCCTGGTTGAGTGGTAGAGCAGCCAGGACATTAATACAAATAAGGCTATTAAAATAAAAAAATAATAATCATCGTAGGAAAAGAATTTTGTTCAGAATTGCGTTTCATAAGATGCTCAACTAAAATATTCAATCAAAAAGTCTTTATGTGTGTATGTAGATTGTTTTTTGTAAACAAGTTAACTTCTGTTAGATATAAAGTTATGTAAAACAGCATGGCAGCATAGTTCTCATTGAAATTTAAAATTATTCATTATATAAAGCGATCGCGAGAGGTATGCAAATTGGCATTTTTATATAAACTATGTAATATTATGATTAGAGAGCAACATGTTATTAAGGTTACTACGAAAAAAAACACGAAAGACACAAAAATTCTAATCTACAATCTTTTAAGTTAGATGATATATCAATTTATATCAAAATTTTAGTAACGTGTTTTTAATAAAACTAGTACGTACAGAGTGAAAGTTGTTAGCCCAATCAACCTGTCTTTTGTTAAATTTGCCAAAATTCATACCCGGAAACAAAAAATATGGTTGTATAGAAAAAGAGAATAAACAAGATTTGTGATTCGATGGACGCGATCTGAACTGGTGAACTTAACCTAAAAAATTTGAAAAGTAAAAAAAACAGTTTTTCGTAAATAATAAAAAACTATGACTCTAATCGAAAAAAGTTGAATATGATAGTTCTAGGTGGTAAAAAGATCTTTCGATTGCTATTTCTCTAATTATTATCAGTTGCGAGAGATATATCGAATAAACCGTCAAAACTGGGTTTGTCTTCGCTGTATCTTTTTCAAATTTACGTTTAAATACTTACTATCAACCGTAAGTATAGCTCACGGTTTTGAAAAAAAAGTCTTTTATTTTTCGAGATATATCGATTTTTCGAAAAAGAGACCTTTTCGAAAATCGGATAGACTTGCTTCACGGAGGGTTCTACCCATTTTCTTTATAGAGAGATGTACTATCATGACGTAAAAGAATTGTAACGGTTTTACTAATTTTAAAGATAAATATATGGCTTTAAAATAATTGCATTTTTTTTAAGTTAACTTCTTTTTTAATGATTTTGCCAATTTCTGGGCTACAGAAAGTCGTACGACAAAATTTATTTTTTGGAAATTCGTTGAAAAATGTCAGTAATCGATCCCCGTATCAGTCATTTCTCTTAAATTGAAATTGGCAAAATTATTTAAAAGAAAATCCTAACCTGAAAAAATGCAATTAATTTAATGCTATGTATCTACCTATATTAATAAAACCGTTACAATTCTTTCATAGCATGGTAGTACAACTCTTTATAAAGAAAATGATCCCAAGAGCGTTACTGTAACACTCCGTGGGGCAACTCTATCTGATTTTCGAGAAGACTTTTTTTTCGACAAATCGATATATCTCGAAAAATAAAAGATATTTTTAAATTTTTCAAAAACGTGCTTTTTAGGCTTGCCTTGAGATATACTTACAGTTAATGGCAAGTATTTAAACATAAATTTGAAAAAGGTACAGCGAAATCAGGAAGAGCCGGTATTTGACGGCTTTCTCGATATATCTCGAAAAGTGTTATTCTCAACTTTACTTAAAGAAATGACAATCGAAAGATCTTTTTAGCACCTACAACTTTCTCGTTCAACTTTTTTCGATTAGAGTCATAGTTTTCTTTTTATTTACGAGAAACTGTTTTTTTCAACTTTTCAAATTTATTAGGAACAGTTTGCCACTTCAGATCTCGTCCATCGATTTACAAATCTTTCTTAGAATATTTTTTTATATATAACCATATGTTTTATTTCCGGGTATGAATTTTGGTATACCCTTCTACCTCTTGATTGGGATATGCACTTAGCCCTACGGACTACGAATACTTATTATTAAATACGGTGATTTCTACGAGACATGCATTTTTTATTTCTGATTTAAAGTACATAAAATGACATGGTAGAATACCTACTCTCTTTTTAAATTGAACCACATTCGGTAAACATAATGATAACCAGAGGCATGCAAGTTATCTTAATTTACATACATTATGATTTCCTATAACTTTAGAGCAAAACGTTACAAAGGTTTTTGATTAAGCACCCAAAAATACCAACAGGTACAAAAAATTCATACTGAAATATACAGTGTGTCTGTCAGGTTTGATACTTGTCATAGATTAGGTAATAAATCAATTTTAATTTAAATCTATATAAAGACAATTATGAGATTAATAAAATTTGCAGTTGGAAGAATACAAATAAAAACTATACTGCTACTTCAACTCGTTTTATGAATAAATCGAATGAATAAACGTAGATATATGTTTACATAAAATATAAGTATTTGAATGTGTGGAAAACATGATTCATCGGTGGAAAAGTCTGACATAATAAATAATTACATTATAAAATAAATTAAGCCAAAATAAATTTGTATTTTAAACGAAAACTGTCAAAACAACGTTATAAATGAGAAATGAAAAATGTGAGATTCGTTTAAGATCGTATCAAATTTTAGTTATATTATATTTACTTATAACTAGCTATTTTAATTTTATTTATTTCATTGTGAATATGTTTTCTAATGGAAAGAAATATTTTTCTACATTGCTGTGAAGTTATAAATATTAAACTCGACTACATTATAGTATCTATCCTATTCTACATGATAGCGAAATAATACGGTTTTCTGTTCATTGAATGTATAAAAATATATTCATCCTATGTCGAATAAAATGTAAGGAAAAAATTTACATCAGAAAGACATTTTGTTTAGCGTTTCAGTTTTCTCCAGTTGGTGATTATTTTGTAAATGGTGTATCTCTTGTAGTTTTCAGTGTTTTAGTGTCAATTAAAATTACGTCAGTCTTACTGTTTCAACAAAAATTCTAATCATATTCACGAATTTATTGCTACAATTTTAGCACTATAAAATTGGGTCTTATTAATGGCCATTCATATGGCAAGCTTAACATAAAACTGGTTTGCCAATTGTATTTATTTTTAGAATTAACAGAAAATTTAAATTAGTAAAACTAGATAATTCCAAATCTCAAATAGTACTCCCTTTAAAGAAGTTACACATATAGCCAAATTCCAGGCAGTCAACTAAACATTCGGAATAAGCAATACTACTTTAAAAATATAATTTTGCGTATTTCGCAAACAATTTCCATACACTTAGCAGCTAATATTTGCTATGAAAAATAATAAATTACTGCCAAGAATATGCGCAACATCTTCCAAGGGTGAGTTTTTAATATTCATTATGGGTAATATTATATCAAACTTAATTTAAAATATTTGTATTTAAAAAGATTCTTACGAACCGAATGAATGTACAATCGGACATAGTCGTTGCAAATACTTGTCTGAGCAATAAATAAGTTAATTGTGTACTTAATCTTAGTCGCAGCGCTCAAAAGCTATTAACTTGTTTTAACAAAATGTTAATCAAACAGATATACGCAGTCGACCACGACCGACTACAACTTTTACTAATTACTTCCACATCCACGTAGTGGATTGGAAGTATAGTAATCGCAAAAAAATTTTCAAAAATTTTTATTCGTGAAATAGGTTTAGAATGTCATGAAACGTCGAGATTTTAAATTTGAGCGAAGAAAAATTTTCTGTCTGTCTGTCGGTCTGTCTGTCTGTCTGTCTGTAACTTTTTTTTGTCCGCACGTTTTCTCCGGAACGGTTTAAGATATTGACTTGAAATTTTGTACACGTATATATTATAACGAGATCTGGAACTGGATTTTTGAGGATATTCGGTGAAGGGTTGGTGGTTAAATAGGGGTAAATAGGGGAAAATAAGTAAAGCAAGCTTGTAAGAGTACAGAAACTTGAAATTCGGTGTATGTACTATAAGTTAAGGCCTCAGATTTTTTTATAATATTTTTCAACCCCCCACCACCCCTACCCCTTTAATGGGGTTGATAAAATAAAGTTGAGATTTTCATTTGAAATTTCGTACGCGTATGTATTATAACGACGTCTGAAATTGGATTATATTTTGAGATGATTCCGTTGAAGGGTTGGGGGTTAATTTGGGGTAAATAGGGGAATATAAGTAAAACAAGTTGGTGAGAGTACAGAAACTTGAAATTCGGTGTATGTACTAGAAGCCGAAGCATCAGATTTTTTTATAATATTTTTCAACCCCCTACTTCATTATTAAAAGGGTTGATAAAATAAAATTGCGATATTCATTTGAAATTTGGTACACGTATGAATTATAACGACATCTGGAACTAGATTATTCTTTGAGATGATTCTTTTGAAGGGTTGGGGGTTATTTAGGGGTAAATAAGGGGGAAATAAGTAAAGCAAGCTGGTATACGTACAGAAACTTGAAATTCGGTGTATGTACTAGTGGCAAAGGCCTCAGATTTTTTAATAATATATTTCAACCCCCACCAGCCCTACTCCATTATTCTACGGGTTGATAAAACAAAATTGAGATATTCACATAAAATTTAGTACGCATATGTATTATAACGACATCTGGAACTAGATAATATTTTGACATGATTGAGTTGAAGGAGTGGGGGTTAAATAGGGGTAAATAGGGGAAAATAAGTAAAGCAAGCTGGTAAGACTACAGAAACTTGAAATTCGGTGTATGTACTAGAAGCCAAGGTCTCAGATTATTTATAATATTTTTCAACCCCCACCACCCCTACTTCATTATTAAAAGGGTTGATAAAATATGATTGAGATAGTCATTTGAAATTTGGTACACGTATGAATTATAACATCTGGAACTAGATTATACTTTGAGATGATTTCGTTGAAGGGTTGGGGGTTATTTAGGGGTAAATAGGGGGAAATAAGTAAAGCAAGCTGGTATGAGTACAGAAAATTGAAATTCGGTGTATGCACTAGAAGCCAAGGCCTCAGATATTTTAATAATATATTTTAGCCCCCCCATCCCTACTCCATTATTCAAGGGGTTGATAAAATAAAATTGAGATATTCAAATGAAATTTAGTACGCATATGTATTATAACGACATCTGGAACTAGATTATATTTTGAGACGATTCCGTTGAAGAGTTGGGGGTTTAATTGGGGTATACAAGGGAAAATAAGTAAAGCAAGCTGGTAAAAGTACAGAAATTTGAGATTTGGTGTATATATTAGAAGCGAAGGTCTCAGGTTTTTTTATTAGTATTTTCCATCCCCCACCACCCCCACTCCCTTATTAAAAGAGTTGATAAAATTAAATTTAAATTTTCAGTTGAAATTTGGTACATTTATGTATTATAACTACATCTGAAACTAGATTATGTTTTGACAGGATTGCATTGAAGGAGTGTGGTAAGTAGAGATAAATAGGAAAAAATAAGTAAAGCAAGCTGGTAAGAGTATTGCAACTTGAAATTCGGTGTATGTCCTAGAAGCCAAGGCCTCAAATTTTTTAATAATATTTTCAACCCTTCCACTACCCTTACTACATTATTAAAGTGGTTGAGAGATATTTACTTGTAATTTGGTAGACGTATTATAACGACATCTGAAACTAGATTATATTTTGGGATGATTCCGTAGAAGGGTTGGGGTTAATAGGAGCGACTAGGGGAAAATAAGTAAATCAAGCTGATAAGAGTACAGAAATTTGGGATTCGGTATATACTAGAAACCAAGGCCTCAGATTTATTTCTAATATTTTTCAAACTCCACCACCTCCGCTTCATTATTAATGGGATTGATAACATCAAATTGAGATATTCACTTGAAAATTAGTACACGTATGTATTTTAGTGACATTTGATTGAGATGGCTCCATTGAAGGGGTGGGAGGTGGTAAGTTGTGAATAGTAGAAAATAAGTAGGGTGAACTAGAAACTTCATTTTTAACGTATATGGTAGAAACCAACTGAACAAACTTTTCTATGACATCTGCCCCAAATATTATGAAAATTCTATGACCAATAATTTCCACATACTAGAGTGCAAATATAGTCAAGATGTTTTCTTTAAAGTGACTTGAATGAAGAATCTGGATGTGGAAGTAGTGATTCCTTAGGCAGCGGTTTTTTATAATGAGGTGATTATAAATTTCTCTGGCTTACATAAAACTATTATGCTATTATGACGATGTATGTGCGATGTGCGTTATGTATAATATACATAAGAGTTAGTTACGCACGACTTTGTTATAAAGTGGTACGCACTTAATTAAAGTTACATGCTCCAATTTTCCGTACGCAGAGCTGAAAGAAAGTTATAATTAAAATTATGCGTAATAATTTAATTATGTAGTGAGTAGATATACCATGATTTTAAATTAAATTTTTTACATTTTTGTATCACTGAAAATAAGAACAAACACCTTTACAGGGAGGATCAATAATAATAATAGCCTATAATTCAAGGGTAGGTATATTCTTTGGACTAAAATATGATGATAGAACTAAACATGCTTTGGTAAATTGTTGCTGTGGAAAAATATACAGGATATCAAAGTTGTATGTTATCTTCTTTTTACAATATCTCAACTAATTCTTGACCGATCTTCTCCAAATTTGGTAAGGAAACATTTTTGAAGTTAAAAACAATAATTTATCTATCACATCACGCTGGCCCGTAAAGGGCGCCTCATGAGCTATTATACGAGATGATGCATATTTTTCTTTTATTTTAACGAATTTTGTGAATTTGAAAATGCCATAGATATTCCTAAATCTGGTAGGAAACTTAGACAAAAAGACAAATTGGATATATTGTTAGATATTCAAGATAATCCACATAAACCTACAACACAAGTTGCCGCCAATAATGATGTTAGAAACGTCCAAAATGGCGTCTTCTAAAAAATGAAAAATATCGACCATATAAATTAATTTGTTTCAATACCTTAGCGACGATGACCCTGATCGCCGATTGGAATTTTGCGAAGTCGTAGCAAATAGATGCCAAGATGATCCGTTATTTATAAAAAAAACATTATTTTTTCTGATGAAATAACATTCGTCTTAAATGGAACAGTCAACAAACAGAACTGTAGGTACTGGAGTTACGAAAATCCATGTTGGATGATTCAGGCCAATACTCAATATCCAAAGAAGGTGAACGTTTGGGCTGGTATTATAAATTCTCAATTTATCGGATCATATTTCTTTAATAGCACATTAACTGGCGCGCGCTACTTGGATTTCTTGCAAAATTTCTTACTTCCAAAGTTAAGAATGCTTATGCCAGATAATGACAATCCTAATGAAATTGATAGGAATATTTTGACATGAGCAGGCTTGAGCTACACTACGTTTTGCATTGGATGAAAGAGCCTACCTCAATCAAGTATTTCCCAATAGCTGAAGTAGACGCGGTGAAATTGAGTGGCCTGTCCGTTCTCCCGATTTGACCCCGCTTGACTGCTTTTCATGGAGTTACTTAAAATCTACTTCAACAGACCAAATAACGTCGATGATTTAAAATACAGGATAAGGCAAGAAATTATTCAAATCACCCCGAAAACGATACAAAATGTTTTAGCAGAATTCAGCAACTCCTCCATTATCATCAAGAAGCAGCTTGTTTGAACATTTGATTTAAACTGTCTCCTGTTTTTTTGTTTACTTTTAATCACATTAAAAATGTAATATTTTTCAATGAAAAAAATTAGAGAATTTCAAAAAATCTTATATTGCTGAATAGAGAATTAAAAATCCGTTCAAATGAGCTATCGCACGCACCCTCGTTCCATTTAAACATTTTATAAGGGGATTGAAGGGGAAGTATAATATTATGCTAGAATTAAAAATCGACGTGTTTTGGGAGTTTACTCCTAAATTGTGAATTACGTAAATAATGAATTTATTCGTTACCTATGGACCTCACTATATATAGTTATCCAATTGTTGATGGTTTAAACCTTATTTCAATATTTTTTTCTGAAATCGCACACTGCGCCACTGAAAGAAAAATATCAAAAAATATTTGTGTTGTTTGGTTGTTTATTCTTTATAAGTTGGCTTTAAATGGGTACATCTTTCTAATAGAAGCATTTTCACGGACTCTGTTAATTTTTGTCAAGTAATAACAACGGTTATGTGAAAACTTTTTGATCACAATTTATTTAATTTTTAATGACTGACAGAAAAAAATGTATTATATAAAGTTAATCAACCATTAAAACATGTTGTAAATCTAATGCAGATTCTGATATGGTATAACACAGAGTTATTCGGAAAAAAATTGTTTTCATAATTTTTTTTTAAGAAAGTCGTGTTTGTTAAAAAATATATTTTATAAAACTCTGAAAATAAATAATAAAATATCAAAAATAAAACAAAATGAGTGAAACAGTAATTTTTGTTAATTTTTAAATGCTGCAACAAATCTTCAAAATATATACCATAGGTATAAACAGATAATCGGCGTTGCCGAATAAATCTCCATGTAATTAGTAGGAACGCCTGTTCGTTAGATATTATTTATCATTTTGGTGATTTCTCTTATTTTTAGCAGCAACTCTTGATCGGTCTGATTTTTCTCGGTGTAGATCGGTTCTTTAAAGTAATCCCATGAAAAGACATCTAAGGGGTTGAGGTCAGGCGATCGCGGTAAAATATATCTCCATGTAACGTTTGGGCTGGTATTATAAATTCATGTAAATCTGCAAAAGTTATGCAACTATGACAGTCCTTTTGGACTTGCCAATTTGAATTTTTAACTTTCGACATAAAATTTTGTATCACGTACTTCAAGAAATTCCTAACTACCAATATTATTCAAGGCACATTCGCTATATTTTCGCATATTCTCGAATACAAAAAAATCTCTTGTATTTGTTCACCATATACATATAGCTTGGTGAAACTGATAAGGAAATTAGGTTGGAAAACATGAAATTGTAACATCAGTTGTAATGATAGGATTATCCTTGTAAAGAACGCAGCTAGAAACTGAGACCATCCCGTGGGCACCGCTTTCGCCTTACTTGAGCCTCCTGGGTCCCATAAAGGTTTTTTTTTTAAAGAACTATGCTTCGCGGGGGAAAATTAGACCTGCGGCAAAAATGAGAGAAAAGACCAATGTGAATAATAATAAACGAGCGTTCCGACTAATTCTATGAAATTTTATTCAGCGAGGTTAACTATGTGTTAAGGCCCAAAAACTCTAATAACTTTTAAGCCATCAACAACTGGATAACCACATATATGGCTAGTTTGATTGAAAATGTCCTCTTATATATCGTTGAGCGTTCCGACTAATTCTATGAAAGTTTATTCAGCGAGGTTAACTATGTGTTAAGGCCCAAAAACTCTAATAACTTTTAAGCCATCAACAACTGGATAACCACATATATGGCTAGTTTTATTGAAAATGTCCTCTTATATATCGTTGAGAAAATATTTTTGCACATACATTTGTACATACAAACATGTAATTATGTGTGCACGTGGTGTGTATGCGTGTAGACCGTTCCTTGTAAGCACTGGACTCAAAATTTTTATTTCGAACTTAGGAGATATTTAAAATAGCATAGTAGAATACTTTCTCTAGAAATTAATCAAAATTTGTTATCGACTTTATACTTAATATGGTTGACACAATGTAAATGTGAATTATACTATGTTCGAATAAACTGTTAATCAAATATGCATACGCAGTCGCCAAGACCCAACCATAATATCTGATATTTGATATTGTAACACTGGCATATTATAATAACTAGGTACTATTACTTGATTCGACTTGTTCTACTATTTGGTTTTCTCCTTTATATAACAAAGATTATTACTATTACTGTATATGTAAAAAAAGTATATTTTACTATTCAGCCTCTTTCGTATTATAAACGAGTTAAATAATTTTTTGTTTTCGGTACATTTAAATAAGAGTATAAACGTAATATATTTCAAAACACAAGAATTTAATAAAACTCGATGCAATCAATAATTTCTGAGTAGAGGGATAAACAAGCACTAGTCGAGAATATCAGGCATCTCTGAACTCCTTAGGTAACGTCGTAAAAAATAAATCGTTATACTTTCCGCTGACTTAAAACTCAAGGGTAGTTTTTAATGCCTATAACCCTTTTTACGAGGCCACTGTATTTTCCTGTTAAAGAATACTGATAGACAATCCATTGTAAAGAAGTAGGTATATTGAGAATTCTAAATCTCCCGGGTAGTTATTTGACTTTATTTACAGCAGTTTTAAAAAGGAATTTTTACATTTCGACATTTAGAAAATAATACTAAGCCTTATAGGAGCTGACTTTATTAGTCATATTCAACAAATTATATTATGTATCTAGATGCAGGATTTAAAAAAAAATACTATTTGACTTCATTACGTCTTCTAACTCTACTTACATAATTTTACTTTTAGAGCACACTGCTTCAAACGTTTTTGATTGAGCACATAAAGATAATATGAAGATATCAAAGTATCGAAACTGCACATTGTATGTGTCTCAAACAAACTTTACACAGATTAGAATATTACTTGAAGCATTTGTAAAAAACTCATACGAAACAATTGAAACTTGTAGTCGGGCGTTGCTGCATAAAAATACTTATTAAACACGATAGCTGCTCTTAGAACTTTGTACTTCAAAGTTGTAACAAATGCAAAGTAGTATTATATAATACACTGTATTAAAACCCAGTCACAGCCGTGATATAAAATAATCGCCAGGGGCGTGTATACAGTCACATTTTATGTAAACGTTTTTACGATTATGTAAAGACAAAAATACGAAGATACACAAGACATCGATACTACAATATGCAACTCAGGTTCGAGCAAACTTTACGTAAGTTAGAGTTATAAGAATTTCTATGTAATAAATTAAAATTTTAATATTATATATATTTTTCTTTTTTCCTAATAAGTAGCTACTCATCTTATACGACTATTATATATGTATTAAAATAATAATTAATAGGCTTGCAGTCTTTGTTAACCATTTATTAAATTGAATATTATTCATTGAATCAATAGATATAATTAGAGAAGACATATTAATATATAAAATAATTCTTATCATCGAATAAGCGAATAACACTTATTTTATACACTAAATCGAACTACTTATCATTTTTTTGGCATATACATAAAATGACTTAGGAGTATTTTGGGGGTAGTTCTTGGCACCCAGGACTGCACTTCGAAAAACAATATCTAGAGTAATTACATTTTAATATACAGGGTGTCCCGTAATAACGTGCAAGTAATTTAACTACTAATTCCTTATCGAAAATAAGGGTGGGTTCTTCATATAAAATTTTTCAATATAGGCCTCTCCTGTCCAGCTCACACCCTTAAAATGGAAACGGTTATTACTTTTTATCTGAAAATCATTTATAAGTACCAAATGATCGTATCGTTACATAACACTGTCAAATTATGATTTGACATCAGCCTACTTAGTGTTTAGAATAATATAATAATGCTCGTCGCTCTCAGTTGATCTAGGCGGACGTAACTTAGTTTTTTCTCAAAAACGGTCAATTTTATGAAATGTTACTAGAGTTAAAAATGTTTCTAAGTGAATCATAATGTTTATTTGATTTTTTAATTGAAAGAAAAAATTACAGACAGAATGACATTTACAAAATTATAAGAATGGTAGTTAATATCACCATCTAGACGCTAGATGGGTGAAATAATTTCGTTAGATGCCTTTTCATTGGTAACTGAAATGTGCCAAATTTCGTCTTTTTCCGATTACGTTATTTTCAGATAGAAATTAAAAACCGTTCTTTTGGACGCCCCTTTAAGGGGGCGTAGCTGGACAAGAAAGGCTTATTTTGAAAAATTTTATATGAAGAACCCACCATCATTTTCGACAAAGAATGAGTAATTTAATTTCTTGCACGTTCTTAAACACCATGTATCCAGGGTGTTTGGTGCATCGTGTGCCAAATGGAAATGGCCGACAGAAAGGGTTATCTGCTATCCTTTCAGGCCCCTTAATACTTCCCATGCCCTGCGGGATTTTTCATATCGACCTTTTATCTTTTTAATGAAAAAAATCCCAAATTCTACATTTAAATTCAAATTAAAAAAAAAGTATTAGGCGTAGACTGCGAATTACATTTTTATTTTTATGTATACTGTTGAAGGGTTCTTTTAAATCCAAAATTACTGGCATTAGTCATCTAGTTGTTTTTTTATTCACTCGCAAACTTTCGGAATAGGTAAAACTTAAATTTAAACTTAGAATTTACATGGCTATAAAAAAAAAACTCAGAGCAACCGGGATCTTCCAACTCCCTCAAAAATTCTCTAGTCTATCCTCTTGCTAGTAATGTGCCACATGTCATAAAAATCTTTTAATAACTTCGTGAATTCGCTAAATTATGAATCGGGTCACATAAGGCTAATATTCAAAATTCCGAATAAAAAATTATTTTTGCTTAAATTATGCATGGGAAACGGGTAAAACCTGTTATCTCACTCTTGCGAAATAAAATCTATCTCCTATCTCTTTCTGTTCATTGGTTTTCTTGAAATAAAGAAACAATTACATTTTTATCATTTATTAAAAAAATTTAAAAATCTTGCTCAAAGTGTTGGTCTCTGTTGCGAATGCAGGCCCGACATCTGCTTAGTATTTCGACAGTTGTTGTATGAAGTCGTATTTCCTCCCTAATTGTACCGAAGGCCGTTTCCATGCGTTGGATAAGAGGACAAGTTCCTCCCTACTCGCAACCTTCGTCGCGTACACGAGCTCTTTGGCACGACCTCGGACATAAAATCCAACGAAGTTAGGTCTGGGAACGTGGAGACCATTAAATAGGGCCATCCCGCCCAATCTACGCATACGCCTATAGTTTTTCAAAATGACGGCTGTCTCGCGCACTGGCGATTGATTGTAAGACAATATCTAGACAATGTGTTCCCAAATGCGTGGATTGGGCGGGATGGCCCTATTCAATGGCCTCCACGTTCCCCAGACCTAACTTCGTTGGATTTTTATGTCTGGGGACGTGCCAAGGGCTAGGGAGGAACTTGTCCTCTTGTCCAACGCATAGAAACGGCTTTCGGTACAATTAGGGAGGAAATACCACTTCATACAACAACTGTCGAAATACGAAGTAGATGTCGGGCCTGCATTCGCAACAGAGACCAACACTTTGAGCAAGATTTTTAAATTTTTTTTAATAAATGATAAAAATGTAACTGTTTCTTTATTTCAAGAAAACCAATGAACAGAAAGAGACAGAAGATAGATTTTACTTCGCAAGAGTGAGGTAACAGATTTTACCTGTTTGCCATGCATAATTTAAGCAAATATAATTTTTGATTCGAAATTTTGAATATTAGCCTTATGTGACCCGATTCATTAATTTAGCGAATTCACGAAGTTATTAAAAGATTTTTATAACATGTGGCTAATCATTAGCAAGAGGATAGACTAGAGAATTTTTGAGAGAGTTGGAAGATCCCGGTTGCTCTGAGTTTTTTTTTATAGCCGTCTAAAGTCTAAGTTTAAATTTAAATTTTACCTATTCTGAAAGTTTGCGAGTGAATAAAAAAACAACTAGATGACTAATGCCAGTAATTTTGGATTTAAAAGAACCCTTCAACAATACACATCAAAATAAAAATGAAATTCGCAGTCTACGCCTAATACTTTTTTTATAATTTGAATTTAAATATAGAATTTGGGATTTTTTTCATTAAAAAGATAGAAGGTCGATATAAAAAATCCCGCAGGGCATGGGAAGTGTTAAGGGGCCTGAAAGGATAGCAGATAACCCTTTCTGTCGGCCATTTCAATTTGGCACACGATGCACCAAACACCCTGTATATTAAATTAAAATATAAAATTGACAAATTATAGAATAATATAATTATTTATATAAAAGCTAAAATTTTTAATAAATCAGGCCTTATTTGAGATTATAACAATAAGTCAATAAAAAATTGGGAAACTTTTTTATATTTGTTAAAATACATTTTTTACATTGTTTACACTTTTTTATGATGATAAACCTTTCTATATTAACTTTAGTGGCGTGTGTGAGTCGGACGAATGGTAAATATTTTGAGCCGGAATGAAATTACCTTCCCTCCCCGTTTTCGAGGATTCTGAACACGATGGCGGTGTCAGAATTTCTCTTTGGGGTTGCACAACCCCACAAACAGGCCAAAAACCACCCCCGAGGGGTTAAACGCGATTTAATAGGTTTCCCTTCAGAAAATAGTACTTTCCTCCCGTTTTCAAGGATGCTGAGCACGGTGATGGTGTTCGTAATTGCGTCCGACCCCTACCAACCCCTCCACCGGCCAATACTCGCCCCCGAAAGGGGTACATTTTTTTTCTCGGATTATCAGCGGCAAATATATATTCCCCCCCCCGTTTTCAAGGATACTGAGCACGGTGGTGGTGTTCGTAATCGACTCCGACCCGTACCAACTCCTCCACCGGCCAATACTCGCCCCCAAAAGGGGTACATTTATTTTTTCGAAATGTATGTTTCCCTCCCCTCTCCGTTTTCGAGGTTGCTGTTTACGGGAAGAATAATCGTATTTCTTTTCTTGGTTGTAATGTCCTTTGTTTCCCGTTCATCTGCAAAAATATCATCAAATTCCGCCAGTAGGCCTGTTGAATAATTATTACATACTTTTATTTTTACATATAAATAATTGTGAACATTTATTACGATGCATGAAATCAAATTGCTACAGTGTCTTTTCTTAAATTACAATAATTGATACCTAAATATATATTTGCCGCTGATAATCCGAAAAAAGAATTCACCCCTTTCGGGGGCGAGTATTGGCCGGTGGAGGGGTTGGTAGGGGTCGGACGCGATGGAGAACACCACTACCGTGCTCAGCATTCTTGAAAAAGGGGGGGAATATATATTTGCCGCTGATAATCCGAGAAAAAAAATTCACCCCTTTCGGGGGCGAGTATTGGCCGGTGGAGGGGTTGGTAGGGGTCGGACGCGATGGGGAACACCACCACCGTGCTCAGCATCCTTGAAAACGAGAGGGCGGGTGGTAAATATATATTTGCCGCTGACAGTCCAAGAAAAAAAATTCGCCCCTTTCGGGGGCGAGCATTGGCCGGTGGAGGGGTTGGTAGGGGTCGGACGCAATTACGAACACCACCACCGTGCTCAGCATCCTTGAAAACGGGAGGAAAGTACTATTTTATGAAGAGAAACCTATTAAATCGCGTTTAACCCCTCTAGGGGGTGGTTTTTGGCCTGTTTGAGGAGTTGTGCAACCCCAAAGAGAAATTCTGACACCGCCATCGTGTTCAGCATCCTCTAAAACGGTGGGGGGAGGTAATTTCATTCCGGCTCAAAATATTTACCATTTTCGCGTTTTTTCCGACTCACACACGCCACTACTTAATAAAAATCAAAAACATTAAATATTATATATCTACGATTTATTTATTCTTTGAAAATAACAATATTATTACTCCAGTAAATAAGCCGGAAATTGTGTAAAAGTTGGAGAACAGCACCGATTTCTTCTACGTTGTGCTCCTCGAACCCTCAAGATCATTTGTCACCACTAACATCTTTGCAGGGGGACAAAATGGGGGAGTTATGGGGGTTATAAGCCCCAAAAATGTCCCAAAATGATCCTTGAAAAAAAAAACTTTAAAAATGAAACTTTCGACGTGGAAATCTCTACTCGAGGGTTCTCGAGGTCGCTGATCGCGAATCTGAGATCTAGTATGCGAAATTCAAAATGGAGGACCGGAAATCGGGGGAGAAAATGATTGGATATTTTGGCCTTGAAATTCTGTACTCGGTGGTTTTAGAGGTCGCTGGTTACGAGTCCGAGGTCTAATTTGGTAAATTTGAAAGTGTGAACCGGAAGTAGAGTCAACTTCTCAGGAAGAACTCGTATATTTTTCCTTTTTGGGTTGAAAACGAGTATTTGGGAGTTCTTGAGGTCGCTGATCACGAGTCCAAGGTCCAGTTTAGGAAATTCAAAGTGGCGGGCCAGAAGTAGAGTCAATTTTTTAAGAGAAACTCGTATTATTTTCTATTTTGGGCTAAAAGTGGGAACTCAGAGGTTTTCGTTGTTGCTGATAACGAATCCGATGTCCAATTAGGAGAAATTCACCGAAAACCCTCCGAGTTCCTACTTTGAGCGCAAAAAGGAAAAAATACGAGTTTTTTTCTGAGAAACTGACTCTCCTTCCGGACCGGCATTTTGAATTTCCCTTAATTGGACATCGGATTCGTTATCAGCGACCATGAAACCCCCCCGAGTTCCCACTTTCAGTCAAAAAACGAAGAAAGTACGAGCTTTTTCTAAGAAATTGACTGTACTTCCTGTTCGCCACTTTGAATGTCCTAAGTTGAACCTCGAATTCATAAACAGCGATCTCGAAAACCCCTGACTACAGATTTTCAAGGCCAAGATGCCCATTCTTATTTTTCTGTCAACCATTTGAATTTCCCAAATTAGACCTCAGATTCGTGATCAGGGACCTCGCAAACCCCCCAAGTAGAGATTCTCAGGCCGAAATTTTCATTGTTCCTTTCAAGGCTTAATTATTGGGGCATTTTTGGGCTTATAACCCCCATATCTCCGTCCATCCGTAAAAATATTAGTAGTGACGAATAATAATAATAATAATAATAATAAATCGTCTTTATTTTTGCAAGTGAAATACAAAGAAAATGTATTTACAATATGTTAGAGATGTTGGGGGATGCTCGGCGAAGTTTAGCCAAAGGCTACTCTTACACTTAACCGAGTGATCCCAAGGGTGCAGAAGGAATTTTTAAAATCATTTGGCATTCTTTTCCGAGTTATTTACTGGGGTATATTACGTAGGTTAGATATATAGATCAGTTGACTGAAATCGTAGGCTTCACAATCATGTTAACTTTGCAAGTTATAGAGAATGAATAGTTTCATAAAATTATGTCTAGTTCATAAGGTAAATAAAAATCCGAAAATAAACTATTGGAAAATTTGGCAAAATTGGCGGGGACAAAATTGTGTGAAAATTGATAGTTGGGTATTATTAGAGTAGTTCATATTCAATATTTCATTTTTTTTAAGTCAGTTAAGAATTAATCAGCAAGGCGTACTCTACGATGCTATGTTACATGTTCCAATATTGAAATGATAAACTTTAATCCAACAGAAGTTAATATGTTTAATAGGCAATCAGGCGTTGTCGACACAATGGATTGCAACTTTCATTCATTTTATAATAGTTTATATATCTTGACAAAATTTTAAAGTGAATTTGATATATGAGTAGACATATAAATCGATAGTAATATACTTATAGTTCTTTCAAACCTGAGAGACGCACTGAATAATGCACGCCTCTGAATTAGTTTCTATCAGGAGATGATTGAGTGGAATGAAAGTTTTAATAATGTTCCGATGATGCCAACATGGTTAACGAGCGTTGCGTTCCAGTGATTTGATGTTTGTGGAAACTGCTCCAGATGGACGATTCCAGCACTCTTCATGTTTATGTTGCAATTTTTTCAATATTTTGTAAATGTTCAAATTTTTGTGTGGTTAGTCAGAAACATTACTATAGTAACATTTTATTTTATAATAAAATGTTGATTATATAGAAACTATAATTTACACAGCTTTACGAGACGAACTAGGCTCAATCTCATTAGGGGTGTTTTACTCCGCTATTTTAAATGAGTTGCAAATAAATAATCATTTTAAAATTAATGGAAGTTGTATTTAATATGCATTCGTAGTTGGCGACTACAACTTTAATTCGTTTGGTAAAATTGGTGTATATAATCTACATAAGTTTGTTCAAATCTAAAAGACATACTGTGTATTATAGTTTCGATATCTTACACATCCTCATGATCAATAAAAATCCTTAGTAAAATTTTGCTTTAGTAAGATAGTATATACAAAACATGATAGTTCACATGCGTCTGACGTCCACCCTGTATGAGGTATATTACCCATTTTCTATGGGAAGTGTTTTACTACGGTATTTTACAAATGTTCTTTGAAACAAAAATATTAAGTTCACCAGAAGTTATAGTGTTTACAAGGAACGTTCTACAAACATACATGCGTATACGCATATTCAATATTTGACTTCAGCATATTATGAAAAGAATGTCTATGCAAATAATTTTTCTGAGATCATTATAAAAAATTTTGGTACTTTTGTGATATATGCTTATTTGCTTAAATCAAATGGGTATAGCAATTTAATCACGTCAAACGTTTATAATAATATTACAATTGTTTATTTTATGTAACTATTATTTCCTAGTAACATGCTAATAGCTACTAATAATATAGCACATATAATAAAAGCAATTGCCCTTCCAGATAATGGTGCCACAGTTACAATTTTTCTTGTATATTAACTGTTTTTTATTTCTTTTTATAACTATATAGTTTCTACAAAACTGCATAAATTAAAGTTAGTTTCAAAATTGGTGTAGAGGCGTTTTCAATGACAATATAAATTATTAAAGCACGCCCTTGATAACAAGGAGTGCAATTTTGCACTTGGAAATGTAATAAGAATTTAAATGCAGAATCCTTTCTACCCCTATATTCACCCTTGCTACAGGCACTACACATTTCTGCTAAAATTGCAGAGAGGTCGCTAGCGCCTTCTCAAGTTGCTGGACAAATTATTGAATAAATGTTGCCAAAATTTACCACGAGAGGATCTTACGGTCGTTTTATTTTGAACTTGCGTGCATTTATTTTATCTGACTATTCATTCATCGTGTGGATTAAATAACCTTAATAAAAAAGCAATAAAATTACTTCCGTTATTTCTCAGAAATTTATTTACGTATTTTGTATAAAAACATGGTTATCGACATTGGAAAAAATACTAAAGTACTACTAAATTTGTTTTGGTATTTCCACAAAGCATCAACTACGATGTTTTCTTTATTCAGGTTGTCTCACGATAAGAGCAAAATAATTAAAGGGTATGTAGTACTTCAAAATAAGAAACAACGATTCTTTAAATATAGTCCTTCTGGGATGCAGTCATTTAAATGTGAATATACAAATTTAGTTTTTTATTAATATCCTTTATACACCTAGTAGTTGGTAACTAAGTTGAGATCGTAGATTGTCTTTGACGAGGATGTTGTTGGTGATAATAGCCCATTGTTGTTATTAGGCGTAGTTAAGGTGTTTTTTACATAAGTAAGGTTTTCTTGTAGTTAGCGGAAATGTCTAATTTTTCAGTAACTGCAACAATTCTATGAAATTGCGTTTATAGTTTTACATGCCATTAAATCAATTAAAAAGCGTGCACTGTTTAAAAGTGATTATAAAGAAGATTTTTTTCTAGATCACAAAAAGCATACAGTATCCAGATAAGTATAATAGCCAATTAGATTTTGTGTTCCATTTTTTCTTTAGAAATTCCTCAGGTACTGCCGAAGTATACAGTTCATTTAATTGAGGGTGTATCAGGGTCGCGGGCAAATTAAGCATAGCACCCCGAGGTTACATTGTATACCTCAAAACGTACATGTTGACATCGTGGGCGGAAGTGACACTTAAATTCCGTGACGCCGGCAAAATTTGCTTATATTAAAAGTGTCTCCCTGTAGGTCTGTGGTTCTTATTCACTCACATGAAGTTTTTCATGTATCTTATTCATAGGAAATCTGTACAGCCGGCTCTCTATCTATAATAGCCATTATCATGTGAACGAAATTACGAATTTGCATTATAGGTATGGAATTGCCGTATTACTTTCGCGTCCACGTAGTGGAAGTATAATAATTGTTAACAAATTTTCAAGAATTTTTTCTTGAAATAGGGAAATAAAAACATTCACCAAAACTCATGAAATAAAATCACTCTATATCGACATTGAGGTTAGTGCAAAAACGATCGAATAAGAAAATCGAACTTATTTTCAAGTGACCCCAATATTGATATAAGACAATAATAAATATTAATTAACCAAACAATGACAAAATTTTATTTAATGAATTTTAGTGGATGTTAAAAAATGTTTTTTCAACGTTATTGGTGGCCCAATTTCTTGTAATTCTGCATATTCTGTGCCCTGTTGGATACGCTATTTTGAATCTTTCACTTTTGCCATCAGGTTTAGTGTCAGATTCTCTGAAAATTTCTAGTTGCTAATTGTTAGACGTTTGTTCTTGGCGACTCCGCCAGAATATCGAAAATTTTAGAAATTATTCTTTTTCGCTTTTTGCTTATAGACCGAGAGCTAGCGTCACAAGACATGTAATATTTGTAAATGGGCAGAATGTACCTTAATAGGTTGACAAAATACTATTTTTTCTCTTTCCGTAATGACATCACACGATCCTCCACTAGATGTATTTATTTAGTTCTTAACGTTTGAAAAGGTGATGTTTTTGAAGTTTTGCCTTCTCCGACGAGATTTTAGTCAATGTTAAGCTTGGGATACGCCGTAGCCAATCGTGTTAAGCGGCCACTACTTTTAAGTGGATTCCCGACTTCGAATCCCGCAGGGCTACTTTTTTATTTCTGTTTTTTTTTGCTTTTTAGCAGATATTTTTGATTCTATAATTGCTCTTCGCTTATTTTGATACGACTAACGTGTTAAACTAATAAATTTTTATATTTTCAGATTTTTTTGCCGATACATAAGGAAATAATCTTTCTGGTTTATCTTCTGTCGTTGAGTAGGTATGGTGGCGTAACGACTAGAAGTCCTGATTCTCAAACAGGAAATTCGGGTTGGAACAAAGCATCCGGATGCTAAAATCTTACCTATGTATCACATGAGTAAATACTTTTTTTATTTTCGTATTTGTTTAATTAAAGAAGGTTTCTCGGAGCTTCATTCACTTTTAAAATAAGAAGCTGGATCTTTAAAAATTTGATAAATTTTTGTCAAAGAAAACATGCAGGGTTCGTCAAAATTTAAAAAAATAGTTATCCTTATGGTCTGATTCGACTGAAATGCGGTATGTGAGGATTATCGATGTCACAGATTACAAATAGAGAATCGAAACTTAAAAATTCAAAATGGTGGCGTCAAAATGGTGCCCAAGTTTTATCATTTATCAAATGACAACTGAAAACCGGCATCTGAATGTAATCAAGGTTGCCGATTATAAATTTTTGATCGAAATTTAACAATTCAAAATGGCGGTGTTAACATGTCGGACCAATTTTGTCACTTACGTAAAATTGATATCTGAAGATCATCTTGATATCTGAAGATCATCATTGATACTTATTTTCATTTACTCATGTAAAAAAAAATCCAGGTGCGTGATTCGAACCCGAATTTCCTGTTTGAGAATCAGGACATCCAGCCGTTACGCCGCCATACATACTTAACAGCAGACGATAAACTAGAAAGATTATTTCTTTATATATCGCCAAAGAATCGGAAAGAATTATAAAAATTTATAACATTAACAAGTTAGTCACATAAAAATAAGCGAAGAGAAATTATAGAATCAAAAATATCTGCTAAAAAGCAAAAAAAATAAATAAAAAAGTAGCCCTGTGCGGGATTCGAAGTCGGGAAACCATTTAAAAGTAGTCGCCGCTTAGCACGATCGGCTGCGGTGGATCCAAGCTTAAAATTGACTATAATATCGTCGAAGAAGGTAAAACTTCAAAAACTTCAATTTTGAAACATTAAGAACTAAATAAATACGTCGAGTGGAAGATCGTGTGATGTCTCCACGGAAAAAGAAAGACTGGTATTTTGTCGGTGACGTAAATTGCGACTGCAAAATCGAAAATTCGGCTCAGCACGAGATAAGCAAAAACGGCTTTCTTGACATTTGTGACAGTATCGTTGTCAGGTTATTGACTAAACCACCTCTTGCCGCCAAACGCAGCGCTCCCAGCCCGGTAGACTAATGGGCGGGCATTCAATGATTCATCGACAACCTATTAGCGCACATTCTGTCCATTTACAAATAGTACAAATTTCTGTGACGCTAGCTCTCGGGGTACTACCTTATATCAGACATAGTTGAACTACTCTATAGTTTTCAAATAATTTCCATATAAATAGCTTACGACATCATATAGAATTGATGTCTTTGTGTACCTGTCCCAGTTGAGTGATGGAGTAGCTATGGCTGAACTCCGCCAGAACTTTAATACAGGATGGGCCATTGTGAACAAAACACGCCTGTTTTCAGACACTTAGACTAGTAGTTTGAAACAGCGCTCGGACAGGTCGATTCTTGATTTTTGGGAGACAACTGTTGATGTCATACTTGACAGTGACACATCAACCCCCTAGTCCCAGCAACCCCTAACTCAAGAATTTAAATAGATAACGGGTGTCGAACGACCCCTCATTCGAAGCGTCTTTCAATTCTCTATGCGACAGCATGGTCGAAATTATTTTTGTTTCAATTTGTTTTTTCGTCCCCATGAAAACCACCTTCTAGATTAACTAAGGTCGGGGTGTTGTTTGGGAAGAATCCCGAAAGACGTCACCTTTTATCTTTTGAACGGCACATTTTGATGTCAGATTTGACTTTGTCAGGTCTTCTGATTCTCTATGCGAGTTCGTGATTGTTTTTAGGTTTGCTCGTGTTTTGTTTTAAACAACTGATAATATGCTTATTAATTTAAATTTTAAAAAAGTATGCAATACATTTTTAGTTACCTTCGGCATTTATAAAGACTCCCGAGACTCAGATACAGTGGTTTGAAACACTTGTCTGCCCCGAATACTAAATGGTTAAAATTTTTCATATTTCTAAGTAGTTTTGTTAGGAAATGATTTTATTATCTATCTGAGTTCTATGGGACTAGTTAAGAGTTTGGGGAGCTTGTTTGGGAGATCTGTTCCTACCAGATTTAGAGAACACAGCCATTGCACCCCCTAATTTTCAGGATCGAATACATTTTTGCCGAGGGATGCACAGTAAACTTGTGAATATCCAAATTCTTTATGCGATCTCTTATCAATAAATGAAATTGAATTAATAAACAATAGAATAACACATCTAGTTTCATGCAACTCACCACGTTATTGTTATATTGAGAGAGTTATTCTATAAATGTATGAGAAGGGGTTTTAGATAACAAATGATAAAGTTGTTCCTGTTACCATATCAAACACCCATCTTCATACTGTTTTCTATACCATATTAGACCAGGAAAATTAGTGTTTAGAAATGCGATAAAATATCTTATTTCCCCCATCTCATTATCAGTTACTGCGATCATAATATCTAACCTCTTTGCACAATTTGAAAGTTCCTCCATTGCTTAAACGATAGTTATGGATTTTGCTAAAATTGGCACTTTTTTCACTTTTTTGCAAATAACTATTTGCTTAAATAATCGATCGATTTAGTTAATGTTGAAAATACCTACAAATGTAACTAACTTCATAGTGAAGATGTTCATAGTTTTGCTTGAAAATCGCAAAAACCGTTAAAACGGCGTTTTTTTTCTAACTAATCAGAAAGTCAGGGAATTCATCACAAAGTCAAGGGAATTCCTTAGGAAGACAGGGGAATTCCATTGGGAAAATCTGTTGTACACCTCATATGGTAACGGTTATCCCCCCCAGGTTAAATAGTCACCAATATTCCAATTTTTTTAGAAACTGTGTTCCAGCAGAATTTTATTCTTGCATATACATGCTTCCTCTTTGGGATTATTTTCGTGGGTCATGTTTACAGGGGTGTCTTATTTTGAACATTAAGGATTTTAATATTGTTGCAGCTGTTAAGAAACAACCTGTATAAGGAAAGCATTATATTTTAAAATACCTAGGTGATTAGTAAATTGGTGTAGACTATCATAGAAAGTTGTATCCGGGGTTGCTTTGAAAAACAGGTTCATTTGTGGTGGAGAATAAACAAATAAAAAATATTGAAAAATAAACATTAAACGGTGATACTTGTGTATTCTGAAGAGAAATAACTTTAAAACGTTACAAGATATAAGAAAACAGTACTTACGTAAATTTTGTGAATTAGGAATTCTTTTAAAAGAGTCATTGTGGTAATCACGATTGAATTGTTAGTTTTCATTTTAAGCGCCATCAAACTTAGATTCGAAAATCATCATTTCTAGCCACTTTAGGGTAAGTCTTGATTTATCAACATGTTCTTGTGGAACTAACAATTTGACAATATTCTAATCTTGAAATTCAGCTAATCAATAATAGGTAGTAAAAAGGAATATGTTGAAATTTTTTTTTATTCAATAATTATACAGGGTGTTTGGTGCATCGTGTGCCAAATGGAAATGGCCGACAGAAAGGGTTATCTGCTATTCTTTCAGGCCCCTTAATAATACTTCCCATGCCCTGCGGGATTTTTCATATCGACCTTTTATCTTTTTAATGAAAAAAATCCCAAATTCTACATTTAAATTCAAATTATAAAAAAGTATTAGGCGTAGACTGCGAATTTCATTTTTATTTTGATGTGTATTGTTGAAGGGTTCTTTTAAATCCAAAATTACTGGCACTAGTCATCTAGTTGTTTTCTTATTCACTCGCAAACTTTCGGAATAGGTAAAATTTAAATTTAAACTTAGACTTTACATGGCTATAAAAAAAAACTCAGAGCAACCGGGATCTTCCAACTCCCTCAAAAATTCTCTAGTCTATCCTCTTGCTAGTGATGTGCCACATGTCATAAAAATCCTTTAATAACTTCGTGAATTCTCTAAATTAATGAATCGGGTCACATATTCAAAATTTGGAATAAAAAATTATATTTGCTTAAATTATGCATGGCAAACAGGTAAAATCTGCTATCTCACTCTTGCGAAGTAAAATCTATCTTCTATCTCGTTCTGTTCATTGATTTTACTTCGCAAGACTGAGATAACAGATTTTACCTGTTTGCCATGCATAAGTTAAGCAAATATAATTTTTTATTCGAAATGTTGAATATTAGCCTTGTGTGACCCGATTCATTAATTTAGCGAATTCACGAAGTTATTAAAACATTTTTATGACATGTGGCACATCATTAGCAAGAGGATAGACTAGAGAATTTTTGAGCGAGCTGGAAGATCCCGGTTGCTCTGAGTTTTTTTTTATAGCCGTCTAAAGTCTAAGTTTAAATTTAAATTTTACCTATTCCGAAAGTTTGCGAGTGAATAAAAAAACAACTAGATGACTAATGCCAGTAATTTTGGATTTAAAAGAACCCTTCAACAATACACATCAAAATAAAAATGAAATTCGCAGTCTACGCCTAATACTTTTTTATAATTTGAATTTAAATGTAGTATTTGGGATTTTTTTCATTAAAAAGATAAAAGGTCGATATGAAAAATCCCGCAGGACATGGGAAGTATTAAGGGGCCTGAAAGGATAGCAGATAACCCTTTCTGTCGGCCATTTCCATTTGGCACACGATGCACCAAACACCCTGTAGTATAATAATTAAAATATAAAAATGGTTCATTTTTCTCTGTTTTTTAAGTAATCAGTGAACAACGTGATATCGAACTCGACGCTATTTTATAACTGTCGCCATTTGTTCGTAATGTGACACAACATTCTCAAGTAACACAATTAATTAGAAAATTAAAATGACTTATGAAGAAAATCATATAATAGCCACAGTTATCACAAATATGTTCAAAAAATGAGTTTGTCGAATTTCAATTTAAAGGTTTAACCGAACTGTAGTAAAGTACAATATAACATTTAAATGTAAATTACCCATATTTCACATAAAGTAATAACGCTAGTATCGGTAAGAAATATTCAAGCATTTTGAATCTCCGAATTCACGAGCGTTACGGCGTCCAGACGAACTTGATCCAGGAGACGAAGTAGGACTGTGACCCCTTCCGTGCTTTCTTTGAGATCGTTACGTACACTCAACACTAAGTTGACGATGATCTGATAGTGATCTATCTTGGTCTGCTGTCAAACACCATCTATGAGTTTAGCTAAGACGGCTGGAACTGCTCACTTGTGATGTCACCAACTAGTTTATTTTTCGTCAGACATTTAATTTTGTTTCATTTATGAGTACCAATTTAGTTAGAAACTTATACAATAGTAAATTATTTTCTATAGGATTTCGCAAACAACAGAGAAAAATAATTTACGAAAAATAAGGATAACATTTGTATTAATTTCCAATCCTTGCATTATTTAGATAACCTGCATTCTGGTTGTGCTAGAAATTACAGAATTATAACATTTATTTGTCTACAAAATTTCCATCTTTTCAATAAAAAATGAAATTCTAATATCAATATTAATTTTTGTATTTCTCTGATAACCCACATGGGCCACATGTAGTTTGGATATACGACAATGTGTTCTAAACTGAATTTATTTACAACTTATAAAATTCTTATATTTAAAAACACTCACCTTTAAGTATTATATGTCATTCTGTCTCTGAAAGGTTTCAAAGAGACCTAAGTGACCGATCAGTTGCTTTCTTGGATCTATGTACCAATATCGAAAAGCAACAACAACACAATAACCGTAAAGTGAACATTCGTTCTTCAAAAATAAATAAATATCTTTATTAAAAAATCGGTAAAGTTATTTACACAGAACTTCCCTCGTTATTTGTGCATGGCGGTCACTCTAAAAAATTATTAATTACGAAATGATATTGAGATCGGAATATAGTTATTGCTATTATTACAAAAAAACCTGATAACTTTTGGTCAAAAAAATATACAGGGTGCTCATCCAACAGCAAAAGTTCAATACTAAATAACAGGTGCCAGATATGGAAGGCTTGCGCAGATACCTTTACAAATGTCCACCATGACTGAATTATTTCTTGGGATGCCATTATTCAATAAAAGTATATAATAGGTGCATATGCCAAATATTATTGCCATCTGTCACATTTTCAATTGCACATTCACGTAATGGAGTGGAAGTATAGTGGTGGCTAAAAAATATAAAAAATTTTCAAAACTCTTTTTTTGAATAGGTTTAGAATGTCACGAAACGCGAAAATTTTAAATTTGAGCAAAAAAAAATTTTTCGCTCTATTCCAGTGTTAAATTTTTTTCCAAAATGGTGAAAGGATGTGGCAATTTTTTTTTCCGAAATAGGTTTAAATGTCATGAAACGTGGAAATTTTAAATTTGAAAAAAAAAAATCGTCTATTCGATAATAGTGATAAATAGATTACCTAAACATGTTTTCAAATTTTTTAAAAAATTTTTCAAAAACATTTTTAAATTTGTTTTAAATCTGAACAAAGAAAAAAAATTCCATCTATTTTAGTGGTAAATTTTTTTTCGAAATTTTTTAAAAATTTTCTATTTGTTTTTAAATAGATTTAGAGCGCTATGAAACGTGGAAATTTAAAATTTTAAGAAAAAAAATCCCATCTATTTTAGTGGTAAATTTAAAAAAAAAAAAATGTTGGTAAAAAGTTTTCAAACATTTTTTTCTTTTAAATGGGTTTAGAATGCCATGAAACGTGGACATTTTAAATTTGAGCAAAGAAAAAAAATTTTTTTAGTGCTAAAAATTTTTTCAAAAATGATGGTGAAAAAAATTTTCAAAATTTTTTTTTCCCGAAATAGGACTAGCGCGTCATGAAACGTGGAAATTTTAAATTTGAGCAAAAAAAAATTTTTTTCATCTTGGTAAAAATTTTTTCAAAAATGTTGGTGAAAAAAATTTTCAAAATTTTTTTTTTCCCGAAATAGGACTAGCGCATCATGAAACGTGGAAATTTTAAATTTGAGCTAAAAAAATTTGTTTTCACTATTTATTCCGTTTAGACGGTCAACCCTGTATATTTTCCAGTGAAATTTCTACCATTTCTGCGCAGACAGTAGCGTCAACTACCAACCAAATTTGACTGCTCTTCGTCAAGTAGTTTTTTTAGTAAATGCACCAACAGACAGACAGACAGACAGACAGACAGACCGACAGACAGACAGACAGACAGACCGACAGACAGACAGACAGACAGACAGACAGACAGACTGACGGAATTGAAAAACCTATATTTTCGTAATCTCCGTATTCTGAAACGTCAGAATCCGTAAAAATCTCGGAGGGTGATTTTTTCTCGAATACAATACTTCCTTCGGTATGCGAGGGAAGTAAAAATATTTCGTCTATTCTATAATAGTGATAAATAGATTACCTAAACATGTTTTCAAATTTTTTAAAAAAATTTTCAAATACATTTTTAAATTTGTTTGAATAATTTTAGAATGCCATGGAAACGTGGAAATTTTAAATCTGAACAAAGAAAAAAAATTCCATCTATTTTAGTGGTAAATTTTTTTTCGAAATTTTTTTAAAATTTTCAATTTTTTTTTTTAATAGATTTAGAGCGCTATGAAACGTGGAAATTTAAAATTTTAAGAAAAAAAAATTCCATCTATTTTAGTGGTAAATTTTTTGTTAAAAATGTTGGTAAAAAGTTTTCAAACATTTTTTTCTTTTAAATAGGTTTAGAAACGTGGAAATTTTAAATTTGAACAAAGAAAAACATTTTTTTTATTGCTAAAAATATTTTCAAAAATGATGGTGAAAAAAATTTTCAAAATTTTTTTTCCCCGAAATAGACTGACAGACAGACTGACGGAATTGAAATCCTATATTTTCGTAATCTCCGTATTCTGAAACGTCAGAATCCGTAAAACTCTCGGAGGGTGATTTTTTCTCAAATACAATACTTCCCTTCGGTATGCGAGGAAAGTAAAAAGATTATGATAAAAAAATCTTTTTTTCACGAGATCTCTTTGCTAAAAATAACTTATACTTCTTCTTTGAAATTACTTTTAATAGAGTTAATCATACTTTTTTATATAACAATAGATTCAGTCAATTAAGAAGAAAAATTATTGTATAAGTCTTAAAAATATGTTTTCAATTGTTAATTATAAATTAAACACTGCTTTTAGATGAATCAATCAATATATTATAAATACTCTACATATGCTTCGGCTTATTAGGCCTCTATCAAGAGTATTACATAGTGAATATATTTTTTATCAAAAACCAACGAATGGAAACTTCTAAAATTTTCAGAGATTTGTACTCTATATGTACAAAAAAGTTCCCGATATTTCATTGAGAAGAATACGGGGGCAGTTAGACTATGTTTGCAAATTTTTTTTTCCAGAGCCAGTCAATGTCATAGTCATAATAATGTGCATACCTGATATACCTTAGACTTATTCTATTAATTGTGGTCTCTTGAACGATCCTTATAATGAAGTTTTAACCTACTGTATTATTCTCACACGGAAGAGAGCGTTGGTATAGCTACCCGTAGTGGGATGGAGTAACCAGTATCTGCAATGAAAATTGGTACAATTCACAAAAATAGTGGATTCGCCAGTATGCCAGGTGACGTACGTTCACTCCTGTGACGCCCGTATATTTAATTTTGGATAAGCATGTTACTCCGATAACTTTCCTGAAATCCAATTGTAGAAATACTTTAATTAATTACATTATTAAGAAACGTTTGAAACTATCATATTTTTCGTCATATTTTATATTAGTAAAAATATTTTATTTACCTATCTACCTTTCCGCGATTTATTATAAACATTGGCTCATTCGTCTTTTTTATTGTATTTGAATTACATTTTGCTTGCATATAACTCTAATAAAACATATTCTTTGCTAAACAGCATAAAAAATGATTTATGAAAAATAAAAAGAAAGCCTATCTGTAGAAATTATAATTTCCAATCTTTGCATTTTATAGATAACCTGCTTTCTGGTTATGCTATTAATTAAGAAATTCTATTTCTTGTTTATCAACTCTCATTGTCAAAAATTTAACATTTTGTCTTGGCGAAATATCTTAAGAGCTTTATGTCTTACTAAAGAGGTCCAGAATAAGGGCGAAAAACGTTTCAAAGGATAGAAATAGAAAAAATTTGCAAATCAATTTAGTTTAGCGCATTTCTTTTCTCTAGCATAGTGTTTTTGTTCTCATTTTAAGCTTACTCCATAAGGGGCTATCTAGCACTACTTTTATATGGTTGGAAAGTTATTTAACATTTAGGTGCCAAAAATCAAAATATGATGGTCAATATTCTGAAAGCAGCTATAACAACAATGGAGTCACGCAAGGGAGTGTTCTTGGTCCTCTGCTGTTCATCCTTTATATTAGTCAATTGTAAAATACATCTATTTGCAGATGCCAAGCTAATCTACTTTAGTCACGAAGATTATAACACTTTGATTTCCACGGTTAATGAAATTTTAACCGGTTTACTCAAAAATTTAACGCAAACAGGCTAAAAATAATTGAAGCAAAATCAAAGTGTATGTTTATAAGATCCGACTGGGCGTATAGAAACTTTTGTCATTTACAAACAAAAGTCATAATTGGCGATAAGGAGATGGATTTTCAAGATGACATTAAATATCTGAGATTACAAACAGATATATGAATTTAAATTTTAAGAATCATGTGGATTATATTTCAAAACAAAATTGTAAAAAAAATAGAGTACTTTTATAGAATTAGTAGACACATTTCTATAAATACTAAAGTAATACTATATAAAAGCATCATTTTACCCCATTTTACCTACTGTTCGTCAGTTATATATCTATCTCAAGCAAACTGTTATACAGGCTACAGATTCTATGAAATAAAGCAATGCATATTATCTGAGATGTAAATCAATTTACACATATTAACACAATGTTGGAAATATTAGGTTGGTTCGATATAAAAAAGAAACAATGTTATTTATTCATAAAATATTAAATGAGATGGTACCAGATTATTTATCCTCGAGGCTAGTGAGTGTAAATGAAGTTCATTCCTATAACACTAGGAATAAAAGCAAATGTTATGTAAATAGCACAACTAACACTCTCACATACAATAGCTTGTTTCATAAAGGTATTATTGAATATAACTCTTTACCCAACCACCTGAAAACTGTTTACTCAAATCAAAGCTTATTAAGTAAAGGAAAATATGTAAATATAAATATAGATATATGTATATAAAATACAAATACAAATGTATGTTATTCGTATGCTGCTTATATTATTATTATTATTTGTACATTATCGGGAACATGCTCTAAATTAGTGCATCTACTATTGTATTTACTTTATCACTTTATTATTGCCAAGTATTATCTTTTTAGATAAATAAATAAATGCTATGCTGTTCTATGTGGAATACAAGTATCACAATGAGACTTGTCTAGTAAGAAGTAGAAAAATTAATTTTAATATTTTTTAATTGCTAACTATAACGCAGGTTGTCGATAGAATTCAAAGACTGGAAACTAATATTTTTGTATGTAGTTCTCCTTTTATTTTTATTTTCCTGCTGTTTGAGATAAAATATAAAAAAATATGTTTATTTCTATTTTATGTTCGCAACTACCCATTCGTTCAAAGCACTCGAATGGAAATCTTCATGTTACATGGATGAAGTATATTTTCTAATTCGACAAATGTGTATATTCTTTAAGCTTTAATTGTAATAAAATATATTGACTTTATTCTTTAATATCACTGAACATCCGGGACAAATATTCATAGCATGTTTATTCCTCAGTTGAAGAAAAAATATGATTCATTCTAAAATGCTTCCTTCTGGATGTGAAATTATTACTGAGAGTAAAACTATTTAAACGTTTAGATAGATTCACTGAATTTGGGTTTCATTGGGATTGTACTTTATAGTTTAGCTTCTGGGCTTTAGAGCTCCATAAAGACACTACCGTAAAGAGCAGAATTAATTCATTTTTCAATGAAACTAAGGAATGTGTTGTCATATTTCTATGAGTATCTTAAGGGTCGCGTGTACAGACCATTTCAGATAAGTTAAAGTTCAAATACTACAAAGAAATAAACTAAAGGATTCTTACCTCTTTATCGTATATTTCTTCTATCCACTTCTCTCGGTTTGAATGATAGTATTCTACTAAATATAACGTCTTACACAATAAAATGTTTTAATTAGAAGAATTCAAACACAAGTTGCTTAGAAATATATTTCTCTACTTTATCAATATTTATGCATTTTAATATATATCAGGGCTGATTCTGTTAATTGTGGCCGCTTGAGATATACTTCCGAGTGTGCTTCATTATAAAAAATCCTAACTCTGTATTATTTTCACAGGAAAGGAAGTGCTAGTAACAGCTATGTGTGGTGGGATGACGCAGTTAGTATCTTTGCTCTTAAAGTAAAATGGCGAATGCGCCAGTGCATGTGTGAACTAATAAGTTGCCCTATTATCAATAACGCCCTGTCATTTAATTTAAAATTATATGATTGTGATAATTCTTATCAAACAAAGAATTGTTTCACATTATTGACTACATTTCAAAAGCATGTTACACTCATCAAATGAAGATAATGTTCTAATAGATATATGTTCTAAAAAAATGTGCTTTGATTTCACGATATGAGATGTCAAATATCTTTAAACTTTAAGCTAATCACTGTAAAAGTGTGGCTCGATTGTTATTATTTATTTATTTTATGTGAAAGATGTGTTTCTACTAGTGGACAATATAGACCTTTGAGTTTTTCTATTTGAGAAAAATACTTTGTATATCAGGTGCTTTATTTACTACAATGTAATGAATATACACTTCACTTTCAAGCAAGAATCTAAAAAAATGTCCAAAATTTGATTTTATTAGAGAAATGAAATAGTTTCAGAACTTTTAAAACTTAGTAAATTTTTGTTAAGATTATAGCAAGTATAGAGTTAAATCATTTCACTATTTCTAAGAATTCATGTCTATTTTATATGTTCATTTGTCCCAGTTGTCTCTTGCATAAAGAATATCACCTTTATCAGCAGAACCTAGGATGCCTTCAGTCATATCCAGTTTATCATTTAAGCAAATATTGAAAAGTATCGACTCCAGAACAGTTTCTTGTGGCATTCCAAACTCAACTATTCGCACACTGCTTACATCGTTGTAATTTTAAAACACTATATTCCTTTTGTTAAGCAGCTCATTTCAAGTAGGTGCCCATAATGCCAATACGCTCCAGTACCTTGTTTGATATTTTCTGGCAAAATATGATTTTTTTAACGAATCAGGTGTTTGCTTTATTCTACATCATTAACTACCATTTATACATCATATAACTTAACATATCTTTTCCCCAAAATTGCTTAGATAGCTTTGTAATCACATTTCTTGTATATTTGGTTCATTCCCTGTAGTACGGAAATAAACATCTAAATAAGTGGTCGGTATTGTGTAAATCTGTCGTCGCTAACATAATAATAATAATATTGCAGTCCAAGAATATGTGACAATAAAATCCGTATTACACTATGATCATAAAATTTCAATAAAATACAATGTGTTATGACAGAACATTTGTATATCTAATAAATCCCCTTTTGTGTCATAAAATATTTTTATGTCGACTAGTAAATTATGAGATTATTAGAAATGAAGTAGGTATCCTATTTGTACAGACATAAAGTGTTGGAATTGCAACAGTAAACATTTATTTTGTCGACCATCTACCGTACTTTAATAAAAATATGCATCTTAAATGTCAACAAGATGAATATTAAAATATAAATAACAATTGGACTTGATCGTTGTAAATGTTATTTGTAAAGTTCACACTTTAATATGTAGTTATTGCATTGCTCCTTTACGATTAATTAAGCAAGTTATATTAGTTAATAACAATATGCTAGCTACTCTTTACATAGATTTTATTTCTTTACTTCCGCATCTACGTAGTGGAATGGAAGTATGAATGGTAGTCGTAAAAAAATTTCAAAAATTTTTCTTGTTGAAATATGTTTAAAATATCATGAAACGTCAAGATTTTAAATTTGAGGAAAAAAAAATTACTGTCTGTCTGTCTGTCTGCAACTTTCCTGTGCATGCGTTTTCTCTGGAACGGTTTAAGATATTGACATAAAATTTTGTACACGTACATATTATAACAAGATCTGGAATAGGATTGTTTTTTGAACATATCCGGTGAAGGATTGGGGTAAATAGGGGAAAATATTTTGCGATGATTCCACTGAAGGGTTGGGGGTTAAATAGGGGAACATAACTAAAGCAAGATGGTAAGTGTACAGAAACTTGGGAATTGGTGTATTACTAGAAGCTAAGGACAATGATTTTTTCATAATATTTTCCATATCCACCACCACCACCCCCACCCCATTACTAACTGGGTTGATAAAATGAAATTGATGTATTCACTTGAAATTATGTACACGTATGTGTTCTAATGACATCATCTTATTGCGATGATTCCGTTCAAGGGGTGGGGTGTAAATTGGAGAAAAGGAGTAGAGCAAGCTAATAAGTATCCACTTCACTTTTGGCGTATGTGGTAGAAACCAACGCAATGCCTCAAATTTTTTTATGAAGTCTGCCTCTAATGTTATTAAAATTCTATGACCAATTATTTCCACATACTAGAGTGCAAATATAGTCAAGATGTTTTCCTTTGAAGGGATGGAAAATGTGGATGCGGAAGTAGTGATTCCTTAAACGGCGGTTTTTAAATGCGTGAATGTTTTTCAAATTTATCCATAATTCGATAATTTCGCCATAATTTTTAAGACAAATTAAAGAGCACGTGCAAACACTACCTTCTTTATTAGTAACAATTTCAAATTATCTTCAGTAGTTCTATAGTGGTCAATAACGAGAAGATACTGTGCCATTGTCACCTGTATAAATACTGTCTCTTTATTAATAATCACATCCAATTATTTTCTGCAGTTCTGTAGTATTCAACAAAACGAGGATGCTGTTCTGTGCAATATTTCAATTTAGAGGATCATTGTAGAGCAAGGATTCTCTATTTCAGGTCATAGTAACTTACTTTCTGTAAATTAATGGAGATACTCGAAAGGGCAAGAAGGGCAAGAAACATATACGCCGGCGCAAATCTTCCTTGCCCTTCTCGGATACCACTTATTACTGATAACCGTGTTGAAATTCAGAAGGTGGTATCCGAGAAGGGCAAGGAGCATTTGCGCCGGCGCAAACGCTCCTTGCCCTTTTCGGATACCACCTACTGACTTTCAAACCGGTAATAAGTGGTATCCGAGAAGGGCAAGGAGCACTTCCTTTTCTGGCAAGGTATGTGTCTTTAGTGTCTACACCGACAAAAAGTTCGTGTTATGGTGGAGAATTTCAATTTTTTTTTTTGGAAAAACTACACATTTGCATTGAAAACCGACTTCAGATTCGTATTTTACGACCCCAAATTAGTGTGCCCTGGAAAAGTTACACGGAAATTCCAATGCCCCGCTGTTCTCCACAATTATCAAATTATTCATAAAAAAATTAATAAAATCCAAAAGCAATGATCGATTTATATGAAACTTTGAGGAACAAAGTTTAGGGGGAAGAGAGATATGCAATCAGCTTTTTGAAAACAAAATCGCTAATATGAATGATTCACTCCTTGAAAATGTGCCACAGTAGGTCACGTTTTGCGTTGCAGAAATCGTTTGTGTTATTCAAGACTAGAGTTTATGTAGCACTACATTACAAACAAACAAAAATCAAATTGGTCAGTAAACAAAGGAGTTACAGGCTTGTTCCACATTTAAGCGAGACATCCTGTATATAGTGTTTCTGATATAGGTCCTCAAAAATATGTCCCAAGCAAAAGTAGACATCCTGAATAACTTTGGAGGTAAGAATTTCCTGAAAAATTGGTGAAATACGTCGACCTTGTCTCTAAAGGAGGCAAATTTTAATGTAATACGTGTATGGTTATCATCATCCCTCTACCCTACACAGTCACCCTTTAAAAAAATTCAAACGACGAAGGGGTCGAATGATACATCTTTTAAAAGGTCTTTTAATTCTCTACATAAATGTGTATTTTTTATCGATTCGTTTCTGAGGAATAACTGTTTCATTATTTTAGGTTCGGAAAATAAAAATAGAAGCAGTTCAAATCAGTGTCAGTGGAGACGGCCCTTCATCCGATCGTTTCGAGGATCGAGAAGGCGCTGCTCCACAAAGAACTTGCGGCCGGGGCTTTCCTAGACATCGAAGGAGCGTTTGACAATACCTCCTTCGATTCAATCTGCGCCGCCGCAGCCTATCATGGCATCGAGGACACCATCATCAGATGGTTGAGGGCCATGTTGGCGGGAAGGCAAATCACAGCTGCCAACGAGGAAGCGGCAGTAAAAGTTTCAGTGAGAAGAGGCTGCCCACAAGGTGGTGTCCTCTCTCCTCTGGTATGGAATCTCGTTCTCGATGGCCTATTACAGGAACTCGAGAAAGAGGATCTCTTTGCGCAGGGTTACGCGGATGACCTCGCAATCATGATCTCGGGAAAATTCCCAAATACGGTCAGCGGGCTCCTGCAAAGGGCCCTTCTGATCGTACAAAGATGGTGCAACGACCAGGGCCTTAGAGTTAACCCCTCCAAGGCGGAACTGGTCATTTTTACAAGGAGACGCAGGCTAGACGGCTTCGTCGCACCTGTGCTCTACAATACCACTCTAACGATCTCAAGGACAGTGAAGTATCTGGGGGTCATCTTGGATTCTAAGCTGACCTGGAAAGATATCATAGAGAGACAAATACAAAGAGCCACTACAACCCTCTGGGTATGTAGAAGAACCTTTGGTAAAACTTGGGGGTTAAACCCCAGGGTAACAATGTGGTACTATACTGTCATAGTTAGACCAATGATCACGTACGCTTCTGTCGTCTGGTGGCCTGCAGTAACCGGGCGTAACATACTGCAGAAGCTGACACAACTCCAAAGACTTGCCTGTCTGGGAGTCACAGGAGCATTGCGCACAACCCCCACGGCAGCTCTGGAGGTCCTCCTGGACCTCGTGCCCCTTCACTTGGTGATTGTGGCCGAGGCTCGGAAAGCGGCCTACAGACTGAAATGTGGTGGTCAGTGGAAATTCGGAGGAGAACAATTAGGCCACACAAGGGCCCTATCTGATGCGATAGAGGCCCACCCACTCCTGGAGGCCAGGAGTGACGACGTCGTGCCTTCCTTCTCCTTCGCACAACCCTTTGAGGTGGTCATCGCCAAAAAGGAAGACTGGAACCCACTCGAGGGCACACTCGGGCCTGCCGATATCGTCTGGTTCACAGACGGATCGAGGCTAGAGGGAGGTACCGGAGCAGGGATATATGGAGAAAGGCCTAGGGCTGAGCTCTCTTATGCCCTGGGCAATTTCGCCACAGTATTCCAGACTGAGATCTTTGCTATCTTGGTCTGTGCACAGGAGAATATCCGAAGGGAATACTCCAACAAACACATACACATATGTAGTGACAGCCAAGCGGCCCTCAAGGCCCTTGCATCGACAAGAACCAAATCAAAATTGGTTCAAAACTGTAAACAGGCTCTCTGCGAACTTGGCTCATCCAATTGGGTCAGGCTCCTCTGGGTGCCTGGACACAGCAACATTGAAGGTAACGAGCGGGCAGACGCTCTGGCAAGAGGAGGCTCTCAGAAGCCTCTACTGGGTCCGGAGCCGGCCCTAGGTTACCCTAGATCCAACGCCAGGAGGTCAATAGAGGACTGGGCCCGCTCCCAGTTCATTGACTACTGGACATCCCACCCAGGACTCCGGCAGGCGAAGCTCCTCATCTCAGGGCCCTTGCCGGAGAGAACAAAACAAATTCTGCGACTAAGCAGGAGACAAGTCAGAGTCGTAATAGGTCTTTTGACCGGACACGGCTCTTTCAGAAAACACCTGCATACCATGGGGGTGGTGGACCACCCCGACTGCAGGTTTTGCGAGGACGAGGAAGAAACTTCTATCCACGTCCTGACTTCCTGCCCTAGGTTGATGAACCTGAGGTATAAACACCTCGGCATTGGCTTTCCAGTGCTGGAGGAAATAAGAAATTCCCCCATAAGCAGGATTCTGGCCTTTGGACTAGAATCTGGCCTGTGTGGGGGCTTTCAATAAATTCGTTAGCGGTTGCACAATGGGCCACTAGGCCTGAGTGCGGCGACCATTCCTCGCCCCGCTAGAAGAAGAAGAGAAGAAGTTCAAATCATCGTGCGTATTGTTCAAAATAACCCCCGCTGAGGTCCATACAGTAGTACAATCTGTTTTGAAATTTGCTACGAACATTTCTCAACACATCTGGAGTCAATGAACGACATTCTCGAACAATTCTTTCAGGTAACTCATCCAGAGACACGGGTTTTGTTGCAAACACCTTCGATTGCATATGTCCCCACAGAAAGAAATCCAAGGGAGCTAAATCGGGCCACTCCACAGAACCCCTTCTTTCAATGCATCGCCCAGGAAACCAATTATCCAAAAATTGACGGTTTGCTGTAGCAAAATGTGGGTTGTCCCATCCTGTTGAAACACCAGTTCGCCCTCCGAAAGATTATCGTCTTCTTCGAAGATTTAGGTAACCATACCATTTAATTTCTGAGGTCTTTAGATATGAGTTTCCATGAATGAATGTGGTTTGGTTTGACTACAATACCTACAATTGTGCCTGTTTACGCCCCATTTAAATGAAATGTCGATTCGTCAGAAAACTACGTATCGCAGAGTAGATTAGCATTACCGTTTAATTGTTCATTAAAAATTCACAGCATTCACGCAGACGGTAAGGATCATCTTCATTTAATTCGTATACCAATTAAATTTGTGGGCCTTTACAAGTCCATGGACAATTCCTCGGAGGCCTCAATTACTGTCCTTATCGATTGAGTACTATTATCCAAATGCAAATGCCTCGGAACTGCCACCCCGACTACTTCATTCATAATCGGTTGCTTAGGTTCATGCATTTTGTTTCCTATCGAATCTGTTTCCCTAACTTTCCTCATATATTCTAAAACATACTGAACATCAACTTTTCTATCTGGATGATTGTTATTGGATATGAGCCCCGTAGCTTTAACACAGATATCATTATTAAAATAAATGTTGAAAATTTCAATTCTCTCCTAAAGGATATAAAAGATTTTGAGAATACACTCTGGTAAAATGTATCTCGATTTAAAATTACTTGTGAATACATTAATTTTTAAGGGATATCAAATACTTTTATTATTCTAAAACCAAACGGACAAGGAAAATGTGTTTTTGTAGAAAAGACTCGTACTAATCTTAGAGTGCTAAAGAAATTAAGTTCTTTTCATAAATTCGCCAATCCAATGCCGTGTATTTTAGATAATTTAAATGATTTCGATTGTGTGTAACCATCATAAAAATAAAATTATTTTACTAAGAAATGAATCGATAAGAGTTTAAAAAATTACATTGCATTACTACATTGTTATGTAGGAAATTTTTCGATGGAATTGCTGTATTGGGTAGAGAGATGACGATAGGCATACAAGTATAACATTAAACACGGTCGACGTGTTCCATCAATTTGTCAAGAAATGTTTACCACCAAAGTTATTTGAGATCTCTACTTTGGGTTGGGACACCCTGTATACGAGTTTCTTAAAAATGTTATTTACTTTGGTTTTAGCCAATACATTACTAAACAGTATGAAGTAGTTATGGTTTATCTTCTATGTCGCTGGTATAACTTCCACTCATTGTCATTCAACTCATAAAAATTTAGTCGGCCTTGGAGACAACGACAAAATTGGCGAATGCGCCAATTAAAACAAGTTGATAATTCTACCAACAGAGGGCGATACTATGTCTGTGAAGTATTAAATAGTAGGTAAAACAAGAGAGCCTTTTAAGCATTATGTTCTTATACCGGGCTGCGAAGAATGTGTTGAAATATATGGTTTCTATAAGTGGGATAAAAATTAGTGTACATATATTTTTTAAGGGCTTTTTAGTCTATTTAATGATGTCCTTGATTTTAGCATAGAACTCCCCAAGCAGTTACCGTGGTAATAAAAAGAGATATTCAAAATCCGTAAAAGTCAGTCGTTAGATGTTCTTGCTGAATTTACTTTGACTTTTACATGTTGCCAATAATTGATAGTGGCTTTTGCGGAGTCGCGACGCCCGCCGGAAAGATATTTTTTGATGACAGGAAGGAAAAGTATAATATTATTAAAGTATGTTTAATTCTAAGTATTTTTTGTAGTTCACACTTTTCCAAACCAATGATTTTCGAGGTAAAGCTAGGAAATTAAAATTCGCTAAAGGTGACTACTAGATGCAATAGCTTTAACTTTAAGTGATTTACAATTTTTAGATCGCTGTACAAAGATGGCGCTGAAGAGCAAAATTATTTTTGAATAGCTGCAACATTAAAATATAGCATACACGATAGGGTACGAAATGTTGTACAATGAGGGCTAACATATCTTGGACCAGTTGGCGCCACTGAACTTTGAGGTATTTGTCAGTATTCGTTTTAAATGTTATGAACGTATGATTTGTTTTATTTGTGTACAAATCGCTAGAGATTTGAATTTTTCCAGTTTTTTGTATCGTTATAAAAGACGAATAACGCCTCAATGTTATCTAGTGCCACGTTGCTCCGCAACAAAATGAGGCTACAAATTTCCTTGATACAAAACTTTCTTATGGAAATAGAAATTTGTCCAAATAAATGTATGTACCAACAAGGCATTCGCATGTCTGCAAAAAACGTTTTAATCCGGAAGATTATACATTACCGAAAGACTTTCATGTTTCTAGTATGCTTGTCATTTCATGATCCTTTTGCTACCACGCAGACACAATATAATACTAAACATTCCTCTTATAATTTTTTTTTGTTCTTTCAGCTACTCCTTTCTTTAAAAAAGCAGTGTCATAGTCTTGAGAAGCCTCGTTAATCAAACAAGCTTGTATAAAATAATAATCATAACATAATTACATATAAATTAATAACTTATTAGTTAATCTTATTTTTATGTAAATATGTAGTGATTATTATATGATATAAGCTTTTTTTTAATTAACTAGATCTCAAGCCTATGACAGAAATTACTCGACACTGCTTCTTTTTTTAAGAAATGATTCTGCCCATTATTATATTATGTCTGCGTAGTAGCACAAGAATCATGAAATGATAATAATAGGTACTAAAAACATCAAATTAATTACTTACGATTTGTCTTCATAGTTCTTTTGGCAAGGTATAAAATATATTGTCTAAAAAGAAAAAAATCAGGTGAATGTATCATCGAAATATAAGACTTTTTTCATTTGCAACTCCTCTAAAGTGCGTTTTCAACGAGTTTCTCCGGAGAAGCTACCCCTACTTTTGAAATTTCGGTGCTTTGAAAACATGTAATTAAAAAATTTGAAACAATTCAGACGTATGTACTGAGACCTTCTAAGCATTATTTGTCCCTTGAAATTTTTTTGTAACTTTTCTGTGCATTTTTAATTTAAAAATACATTCGAAAAATGACCGTGATTTATATATATTATTATAAAAAGGTATGAAACCTATATGTTCATACCATTTTTGAAGGTACAATATAATTTTTAAATTGAAAATGTGCAAAAAATGTAGTACATTATTAATCGTGAAAAACTGCCTGTGAGTAGGAAAATTAGCAAGTTACAAAAAAATTCCAAGAGGCAAAGAATGTTTAGAAGGCCTTAATACATACATCTGAATTTTTTCAAATTTCTAACATAAATGCTTTTAAAGTGCCAAAATTTAAAAAATAGGTGTGGCTTTTCATGTTTTTCCGGAGAAACTCGATAAAAACGCACTTTAGAGAAAAGCTTTAAATGAAAAGATTCTGGTATTTCGATGATACATTCACCTGACTTTTTTTTTCAAATTTTTACGTTTCCCCTCCCACACTTTTAGGAATTCTCGAGTGACCATATCTCGAAAAATATGAATTTTTCGAAAAAATTCGCAAAACTAAAAGCATCTTATTTCGGGCCAAAAGAGGTAAATATATTGTTTTTTTTTTTCATTTTTGACCTAATTCTACAAGTTATGGAATCCGTGATAAAAGGGGTGTTTTCTACCCCTTGCGATCATTTCCTATTAAAATCTTTTTTTCAGTTTTTTTATTAACGTCATTACAAACACATTGCATAAGGTTTCATCAATATCCATTCATTAGCACTCAAGTTAGAGATTTTTGTCATTTTTGCGCTCCATTGACAGGACTAGTATTGTCAAGAAGATTCTGTAGTAATATGTTTTGACGTTTGTTAACGTGCAATCAATTCTGTTTTTTTTTAATGCGTTTCGTTCAATATAATTAAAAAATGGTTCTACACACTAACGAAGACCAATTAAGACTATTGTTGTCGCAGGGCTCCCAGATAAAGGGGAATATATAAAAAAAATTTAACTTTAAAGGCTGATATATCAGCAATACAGCAGGGTAGGGTGGTCACCCTGTGCCCTGAACAAAATTTTTATGTTTTACGTGCAGTCCCCTCTCTGCATTTAATTGGTGGCGAAAGAGGCTCACACGGCCGACTAGACAAGTACCTGGGGTGTGAGTTCGAACAAATTGGAGCTTTCAGATGTAAGCTGGTGAAAACAAATACGCTTCTTACTATAACAGATTTAATAATATTTATAGGTAATCTTACAGCCAAATACCAAAGATAACATTACACACGATCAATATTACTTATGTGTGGCCCACACTTATCCTAACACAAAACATATGATAAACTTAAAACTAATAAAATCTTAACTACTAATAGGCAAAATATGACCCCCCCAAGATATATTAGCTTAAACGATTACATTAAAATACTGAAAATAACATGAAATGAACAAAATAATGTGAATTGAATAAGTGACGATAGGTTCAAGCGTGGTGTTCAAAACTATAAAATTTAATTGGTCATATGCAAAATATTTACTGATAGTTTACATTTAAAGTGTAATTAGTACCGTAATATAGCTGACGAGCTCCCTATGTCTCACGTAGAAGGTGGTATGTGATATAAGGTCCCCCGTTAGGTAATTCAAAGACGCTTACCTCTAGCAGGTTTCAAAATGTAACCACTAGGCCTACCAGGGGAGCGTAGCTTCCAAGGGAACCAGTACGGAGAGTCTCACCGGTACACTCAGGATTCCAAATTTACAAAATATCTTGCCAACCAAGTTTCAGTACCAAATTCACATACAGATGTACAAATCCAACAGGTAAGATGTGGGGTCAAACATACATGATGCAGTACCAGTAAAAGTCCAAGTAAAATGAAACCAAAGGAACAAAAGGTACAAAAGAACAAAAACCAAGAAGAACAAAAAGCCAAAAAGTCCAAAAAGAACAAAAAGCCCTGCAATAAAGAAATAACGAATATTACAAATCTATTTTCTAAAGAGATTTCAGAGGTATACCTTAGATGTTGAGTGGGCTTTCAGAATTCCTTTGCCATGTGCTTCCAGCAAGTTGATTTATCCGGAAAATTCCGTAGCAGTATTTCCCAACAGAAAATCATAAAAATATCAAAATTAAAACACTGCTAATTTGTCACTAGAGCACTAAATCCCATTAAAGGAGCAAATTAACAAAATGCTATCCACGTGCTCAGTGACACAACTTCTCTTCGAGCCGGCAAACGGAAAAAAGTCCCAAAAATGGCCCAGGCGGAAACCTCTGTCAAAATCTGAGAATGACTAGAACTTTGTCCATGGGTACGTTCCGAATGAACACTATACAACATAACCCACAAATCTGATAAATCTCCCTTAAAGACGTCTATATTCCACACATAATACAGTATTTCGTGATTCCATTCACAAAACATTAGGTTTAATTGATAATAACGGTCTTGAAAAGGTTATAATCGAGACGTTCGAAACTCGCTTCCTAATTAGGTACAGTTACAGTGCGTTGCTAGCAATGCGTTGCCAGCAACTCGTTGCTAACATCATTGGCGTGGCTCACATGGAGCACGAACGGTAGGCAACCAGTTATACTATATTAGCATAACGATATTCAATAGGCAACCAGTTATACTATATTAACATAACGATATTCAAATTGTAAATGTGCAGATACGAAAATAGACTGTAACACCCCCCCAACTTAAAGAGGATTACCCCGTAATTCTCTCAGAAAAGAAAATTAGGGGCCTAAAGACTTAAACTAATCCTGAATTTCGCTGAGCTAACCTTAAGGGACAGAAGACACCGAAAAAAAATAAAAGAGATAAAACTTATATAATAACTACCTAAACAATATACCACCAGAAAGTTCGTTTTACCACTGGACAAAGTCATGAACATCACCAATTCCGAGAGTATTCATCAAGAATTCTCATATAGTCAAAAGGATATAACAAAGATGGAAGGTAATTCAACTCACACCCATTTTGCGCTAAATCAAGTTGCATGGAAAGCCTCGATAATGAGCGTTGCTATATAGCATACGAAAGCTCTTGAAAACCCTACCCGGGAAAGGTAATGCTTCCCCCAGTGTAAAATGGAACGAGAAAAAGAGAACAAGAGAAAGGAAAAGATAAAATGTTTTAGGGGAGGACCTCTAAGGATCAGTCCCCACAGACACTGTGGTGGAATGCCTGAGCAGCATTATAGCGGTTGCCAGTGCTAAAATTGGAGTAGACATAAGAACATCTAAACCACGATACAGCTAGTTAATAAACTACTGCCTAAATAACGGATTCTAGACTGTTATTGGGTATTGGATATAGCTCCAAGAGGCTAAAACTAGACGTAAAAAAAAAACCACGACTAGACGACAAAAAGAGACCATCGTCTGGGAATACTCCCGCTTCAGATGCGGTGAACAGTGCCTCGTCCGAACGGTACGTTAAGGGCTGAGGTGAAAACGTGGAGGCAGACTTGTCACTATTAAGAACGTCAGGCGACCTAGGCCCTTCCTGCCTAACAAGCCCCCTTACCTAGATGTCCGCTAGACCCTCCTTAACGCCCTGTCCTTTAAGACAGCCCGACAGAAACCTGCTCACCCCCATTCCGAGGCAAGTTCCCTAATGGCATATAATATACCCTAAAACTAGGACGACACGAAACTTACTAAACCCTAAACATATTGAAAGATACGACGGAGAGAAAAAAAAACCTAGTAATCTAGAGAACAATATTTGGTAAACACAATGACTAAGCGGTAACTATTACAACAATAGAAATCGATACTTATCCGAACAATATAGAGAAGAGATAAAGAGAACATAGAAAAGGATAGCAGATAGAAGGTAGAGATAGAAATTGGACAACACAAAGAAGATTGACGTTCTTATGTCATAGTTGTTGCTGTCTCCCAAGTGTGTGAAAGTCCACCCAAAATGTCCTCAGAACGTAAGAGACGAAACTGTACTTCGACATCGGACCCTAACAAACAAAAGAATCCCTATACGGTACGATAATAAATCCTTTGTCTAATACTCCACACGAAATACTTCGGTAGCCGACAGGTATCCTACTCTGAGACCAAACGTGACGAGCTTCCACTACATGGCTGACATCCAATGCATGGCATGCAGACATCCTTGACGCTACACCCAGCAAAACGTGGCCCTCCCTACAACCCTTGGATAAAGAAACTTTATCCAGCCAAAATACATAAAGAAAAAAGTAATCGGATAAGTACGACATGAAGTGATAAAACCTACAGAAAACAAAATGCGGAAAATTGCCCTACAACCAACGGATACTGCTAAACATATCAGCCACAAGAAGTGCTATTTCTCGGCGTCGTCTCGGGGATCTAACTTCAAATCTTTTATGTGCCATTCGCCTTTCGAGTCACCATTTGAATCCTTCAACTCATACCGGACCGACGACAGTTTCTTTGAAATCCGGAAGGGACCTATAAATTTAGGTGCTAGTTTGGCGGTAAAATAATTAGCTGCGTTAGAAAGAACGTAGTTTCGTAACCAGACACAGTCACCTACGGCTAATTCTATCGGTCTCCTTCGCAAGTCATAGCGTCGTTTAGCGCGATGATATGCAAGGTCCAAACGTTTACGGACATCTTTGAATAGCGGTTCAAAAGCTTCAGAGCGATTTAGATCTGACGGCTGATCGTCCCGAAGAGGATGGTTGTGTTGGTCTCCTCTCACGATATGTTCTCGGCCAAAATTTATGAAATATGGAGTGTGGCCTGTGGCCTCGTGCTTCTGGGTACGTAAAGCACACCCAACCTTTGGTAGTAGTTTGCACCATTGCCTCTGGTTGTCTTGAACATATGACCTTAACATTGTTTTCAACACACCGTGCATCCTCTCGACCGGATTGGCTTGAGGGTGGTACACAGGATTAAAAGAAATCCTACACTTGTAAGCCTCACACAGTTTCGCAAACTCTCTGCTCGTGAATTGAGGTCCATTATCACAAATTAGTACTTCCGGGACACCGAATAGCAGAAAAACGTTCTCCTCGATTTGCTTTTTGATGCTTGTCGCTGTAGCTTGGCGTAGAGGGAACAACAGGGCGAATTTTGAAAAATAATCTGAGACTGTGAGGATATGGGTATAACCCCCAGAAGACCGTGGTAGTGGTCCCACCAGATCACAACTTAGGACTTGAAATGGCCTAGTGATGGGCGGTCGTTGCCCCATAAGTCCAGCTGGTGCTTGTCTCATCGGTTTACAAGAAATACACACAGTACAGTTCCGCACATACCTAGCTACGTCAGCGCGCATCTGTGGCCAATAATACCTTGACTTTAGTCTCTCGTAAGTCTTATACACGCCTGCATGACCTGAAGTTTCTATGTCGTGATTCTCGCGAATGATCTCCACGCGTTTACTTTTTGGAACGACCACTTTCCATGCTTCGGCTGAACCTGCCAAATCTGGATAGGCTACAGGAATATGTTTAAGTAGCTGCGAATCGCGAACGCGAAATTGTCGGTAACGTAACGGGTGTTCCTGCACAGAACGTAACATTTTCGAATACCACCTATCTGAAGCGATATGCGGTTGCACCAAAGCGATTTCCATGTACGATTCGTCTTGAGGAACGGCACGGGATAACATGTCTGGTACAACATGCTCCTTGCCTTTACGGTGGACGAGATCGTAATCAAATTGCTGCAGGCGAACAGCCCAACGTGCTAAACGACCAGTAGGTTCTTTCAAGTTATTCAACCAAAGCAAACTCGAGTGGTCTGTCACGACAGTGAATTTAGACATCTCGAGATATGGGCGCAGCTTCTCGACGGCCCATAAAACTCCTAAGCATTCACGCTCCGTTACGGAATAATTTCGTTCGTTTCGACTGAGGGATCTACTCAAATAACAAATAACTCGCTCACCATCTGGGTGCTGCTGCGAGAGCACAGCCCCGATGGCATGTGATGATGCATCAGTTTGAACCTGAAATGGCAGCGTGAAGTCTGGACAGCTGAGAATGGGTGCAGTCACTAACGAATTCTTAATAGACTGAAACGAATGTTCACACTCATCGGTCCAGTTCCAACGGGTCTTTTTACGCAATAAATTTGTCATAGGCGCGATCACCTCAGAGAAATTTGGTATAAACCTGGAATACCAAGCGGCAGTCCCTATGATCTGTCGAACTTCCGTCACGTTACGAGGCGAAGGCAAATTGAGAATCGCGCTAACTTTGTCCGGATCCACATGTAACCCTTGACTATCCACGCGGTAGCCTAAGTATTTAAGCTCCCCCAGACAGAACTTGCATTTGTCTCGCGACAACGTCAACCCTGCCTTGAGAAGACGATCAAAGATTTCCTTCAAAGTTTGCACGTGCGTTTCGAAAGTCGGTGTGGCGACAATTATGTCATCAAGATATACGAAGACATAAGGTTCAAGCTCTGGGCCTAAAACTCTGTCAATCAAACGCATCCAAGTAGCCGGAGCGTTAGATAAACCGAATGGCATACACTTGAATTGGAACAACCCACGACCGGGAACCGTAAATGCCGTATATTCTCTAGAATCTTCCGCGACTGGAACCTGATGATAAGCAGATTTGATATCTAGAGAGCTGAGATAACGGGCGTTACCTAACTTGCTCAAAATTGCAGAAACATACGGAATAGGATAGGCATCCTTCTTGGTAACCTTATTTAGGCGACGGTAATCAATACAAAGGCGAAACGTGTTATCTTTCTTGGGCACTAATAGTACAGGACTCGACCATGCCGATTGAGATCTCTCAATGATATCTTCCTCGAGCATGCGTTGTACTTCTTCGTCTATGTGCTTTTGCACCGCTGGCGATACCGGATAATACCGTTGTTTGATCGGCTCAGAGTCAGTTACAATTTTATGCTCTAGTAGAGTGGTACGTCCCAATTTAGTACCTGCTCGGTCAAAATGAGCAGTTACCACTTCGTCGAGTTCCAACCTCTGCTCTTTCGTCAGTGTATCCTCTGCGCAAACCGAATGAACTTGTATAGACGGCGCATCACTAACGAATGTCCAGCAACTGTGTTTTAAGTTTGGTACGATACCCATCTCAACCCAGAAATCTATGCCAAGAATCAGAGTATGTGGTAGATCTGGTACAACTAATACCTCAATGACCTTGACCTTGTCTAACAATTGCATAGGCACCTGATAGCGACCTACAATTTTACATGGCTGGTTATTTGCGACCGTAACTTGGCTAGTACTAGAGGTGTTCATCATCGGTAACCCTAATGTACGTAACAACGTCCAGCCGGGTTGTCCGACCACTGTTTTAGAGGCTCCAGAATCAAGAAGACCCTTGACCTCACAACCTAAAATTTTGATGTCTAGGTATGGACGCTGATCGTTGTCCACATGACCCAGAATAAAGTCAAGTACCGGCTTAGTTCGTGCAATAAAGTCTTGTTGCCGATTTTGTTGGACCGAAGCAAATCTTTCCGAGATCACATTTCGGTCTGTCTGTGTCCCGGATGGTCGTTTCCCGAACATTTCGGACAAGTAGGAATAGTGACATTCGCGTGACCACAACGATAGCAATAACGTTGACGTGGCTGGTTGCATTCGCGATGCGAATGTCCCGAACCACGACAATTCCAGCACAGGCCTGTAAGTCCCCGCAGCGGCGGTTCTGTAGGCGCACTGACCGGACTTAACATCCCAGCAGAATCCCCTATAGTGTCGCTAGGACCAACTTCCATGGATGCGACCCTGTGGGAGAGTCTTGAATAATTGAAGGCCAACGTAGGCTCTAACATGGCTCGATAGTTAGTTGATGGAGGAGTAACCTGTTGGGTATGAAGGTATGTTTCCTCGAGATTACGACACGACTCTAGTAAGTTATCGATGGTGAGTATCGGTCTGTCCGCACATTGAGAAGCTAAATGCATTTGTAAATATGGGAGAAGTCGTTCTCGGATAATCTGAACTCGTTGGCGCTCTTCAGGCTTTTGGGACAACCGGTTGAAATAATTCTCCATCGCGGCAATATATACCATGACGGGTTCCGGATTGCCTTGGGTTCGCTTTTTAAGCTCTTCCCAAATATCCCTCTCATGATGATAAGGCAAGAACGCAGATTTAAGTTTGACCACGAGATCATCCCAAGATCCTATTCTATCCTTAACAAACGACCGATACCAAATTAATGCATCCCCTGTAAAAAGTTCTGCGGCTGCGAAAAACAATTGCTCTTTCGAAGCCCCTCTAGATACACGAAGTTCCTCTACTCTTTCTAGAAAATTAAAAACACTACTCTTCCCATCAAACCTAACATTCCATTTACTGACTGCAATCGGTTTACAAGAGTAAGACGGTTCATAACAATTACCCATATTCGAGGGTCGTGACACATTAACATTCTTAGTAGTTGTATTAACCGTTAACGCTGAACTTGGAGAACTGGATATAATTTGTGGCATACTACTGAAAGTTACCCGAGGTCTATCTGTTTGCAACTCTATCAAAGCATTCGCAGCTCCCGCAAGCTCCTGCTGATTATTGTCAGTAGTTAAGACCAAAGAAGAAACCCTACGAGCTGAGTCATGTACAATTTCCGGAAGCAAAGGATTGTCCGTATCTAGTAACGAGAATTCTAGATTTGTCCTATTACTACTTGTGTCCCTAGTAGCATGTGAAGGCTCCTGCGTTTGCGAATTAAGCTGAGATTCCAACAAATTTCCAACATCATCAATCATTCGCATACAACGTGCCATTAACTTTACTTTATCACGGTTTTGATTTTCAGATAAATTTATTAACCTTGATAACCGACCATTAACATGTAGTAACCGTGTGTGAATGCGTGAATGTTCATTGTTTTTGTTATTCATATCGAAATTTGTTATGTCGGTACCAAGTTGTTGCAGTTTTTTATCACAAATATCTAATTCCGATTCAGTGTCTAAGTCCAAATCTGGAGAATTTGTTGAGAATCCCAACCGTTCACACCGCATTAACCCTCTCAAAGTACTTCGCTTCTCCGCTACTGTACCTTCTGAAGATAACCCTCTTATTGAAAGCTCATAAGTTAACTCGTCTACCAACAAACGATTGATTTCCATAGTGAAAGTAAAAGATATTAAAAGTCCCCAAAAAAAAAATTCAAACCCGATATACCGATAATTTATAGCGTCCTTCTACAGTTAGCACGAATATAAAGCAGATAACCAATTAATATTAAGCAAAAAGAAGTAATCAATATATGCAACAATAAATCAGTAATCAATAAACAGTATAGGGCAATAATAATCAAATAATCAACAATTAATATAAGGCATTAATAATCAATAATAATAAAATATAATCAATATACTAATCTCCCCCCCTCTAAGAGAGAGTGTACCTACACACGAATGAGAAAGAAAAAACACAAAATTTCTAAACACTATACCCTAAAAAAAAAATCCCACCTAAAAAGCTACTAAGTATTTCAGTAAAAAAATATATAAAGAAAGTGTGTAACAGAAATATGCTAAAGCAAGTACCTCAGCAAGTACAATTTTATTGTACTAGTACTTACTCGGTATGGCAATGATAAAAAAACTACGTATGACGATAACGTACCTAATTTTCACCAGTCGATACAACACCAGAAAGCATCCCCAATTACCATCAAGAACGGTTGGGCGCCATTTGTCGCAGGGCTCCCAGATAAAGGGGAATATATAAAAAAATTTAACTTTAAAGGCTGATATATCAGCAATACAGCAGGGTAGGGTGGTCACCCTGTGCCCTGAACAAAATTTTTATGTTTTACGTGCAGTCCCCTCTCTGCATTTAATTGGTGGCGAAAGAGGCTCACACGGCCGACTAGACAAGTACCTGGGGTGTGAGTTCGAACAAATTGGAGCTTTCAGATGTAAGCTGGTGAAAACAAATACGCTTCTTACTATAACAGATTTAATAATATTTATAGGTAATCTTACAGCCAAATACCAAAGATAACATTACACACGATCAATATTACTTATGTGTGGCCCACACTTATCCTAACACAAAACATATGATAAACTTAAAACTAATAAAATCTTAACTACTAATAGGCAAAATATGACCCCCCCAAGATATATTAGCTTAAACGATTACATTAAAATACTGAAAATAACATGAAATGAACAAAATAATGTGAATTGAATAAGTGACGATAGGTTCAAGCGTGGTGTTCAAAACTATAAAATTTAATTGGTCATATGCAAAATATTTACTGATAGTTTACATTTAAAGTGTAATTAGTACCGTAATATAGCTGACGAGCTCCCTATGTCTCACGTAGAAGGTGGTATGTGATATAAGGTCCCCCGTTAGGTAATTCAAAGACGCTTACCTCTAGCAGGTTTCAAAATGTAACCACTAGGCCTACCAGGGGAGCGTAGCTTCCAAGGGAACCAGTACGGAGAGTCTCACCGGTACACTCAGGATTCCAAATTTACAAAATATCTTGCCAACCAAGTTTCAGTACCAAATTCACATACAGATGTACAAATCCAACAGGTAAGATGTGGGGTCAAACATACATGATGCAGTACCAGTAAAAGTCCAAGTAAAATGAAACCAAAGGAACAAAAGGTACAAAAGAACAAAAACCAAGAAGAACAAAAAGCCAAAAAGTCCAAAAAGAACAAAAAGCCCTGCAATAAAGAAATAACGAATATTACAAATCTATTTTCTAAAGAGATTTCAGAGGTATACCTTAGATGTTGAGTGGGCTTTCAGAATTCCTTTGCCATGTGCTTCCAGCAAGTTGATTTATCCGGAAAATTCCGTAGCAGTATTTCCCAACAGAAAATCATAAAAATATCAAAATTAAAACACTGCTAATTTGTCACTAGAGCACTAAATCCCATTAAAGGAGCAAATTAACAAAATGCTATCCACGTGCTCAGTGACACAACTTCTCTTCGAGCCGGCAAACGGAAAAAAGTCCCAAAAATGGCCCAGGCGGAAACCTCTGTCAAAATCTGAGAATGACTAGAACTTTGTCCATGGGTACGTTCCGAATGAACACTATACAACATAACCCACAAATCTGATAAATCTCCCTTAAAGACGTCTATATTCCACACATAATACAGTATTTCGTGATTCCATTCACAAAACATTAGGTTTAATTGATAATAACGGTCTTGAAAAGGTTATAATCGAGACGTTCGAAACTCGCTTCCTAATTAGGTACAGTTACAGTGCGTTGCTAGCAATGCGTTGCCAGCAACTCGTTGCTAACATCATTGGCGTGGCTCACATGGAGCACGAACGGTAGGCAACCAGTTATACTATATTAGCATAACGATATTCAATAGGCAACCAGTTATACTATATTAACATAACGATATTCAAATTGTAAATGTGCAGATACGAAAATAGACTGTAACATTGTGGATAAAAATTACTTTACTCGTTAAGGTGGCCATTCCCTAGAAAGAGACATCCGATGGGGAAATATTTATTATTTTTGCCCATAACTTTTTTCTTAGTACATGTATTTAAAAAAACTATAAGAGTACCTAAGTAGAATTATAACAAGACTATTACTATGAATTTTCACTCAATAGTTTCAGTGACTTGCAAAATAGCTAGATTTAGAACTACGAAATAGGAAGATTAACATAATTTTTAAATTTAAATCTAGCTATTTTGCAAAACTACTGAAATTATTGAGTGAACATTCATACTAATAGTCTTGCTATGGTTCTACTTAGGTAGAAAAGTTGTAGCAAAAAATAATAAATATTTCTCTATCGGATGTATCTTTCTAGGGAATAGCCACCTTAATGTTGGTTGCGCAAATTGAAAGTAAGTGAATTCCCTCGTTAATAATTGTTGGTTTTGAAGACATTTATCTATGACCAGTAGGCACTCATTGTAATGAAACACTCCCCTCGAAGAGGGCATATTGAATGGTCAATAGATTTAAGACTTGAGTTTGTTTCTCTTAGTGTTATTTAAAATCGTTAAGAGTAAATTTTAATAGTAAGAAGAGTTCGAAAACAAAATTAGGATGGCTGTTTAAGAGATCTCCTTGCACGTTTTCCAAAACGTACTAAGAGTCGTTATTAATCGATTGCGATATTATCAGGCAGCTGGAGTTATCTATTTTAAGTATCTGCTTTCATTTTTCTTCAGTATTTACGCATGAAATATTTTGCCTCAATACATTATTTTTAAATTATTTTATGGAATATCTCTAAAATCGCGAATCATAGATCCTTTCGATCCTATATCATTTAATTATTGAAAGGCATCTATATGAATTTAAAAATATCTAGGCTCTTGAATTCAACAAGCGTAATGTATCGAAAAATAAAAGTCGTCAGAATAGACTAAAAAATCAGTTTAAAATTTTAATATTAAATTTTATTTCCATTCATATTTTGTCCATAAAATAAGATGTGTGATATAAATGTAATGTTATTTTAATTATAATTTTAAATGTTCAAAATGGTAAAAGAAGTTTTTATATTCTTATTTCTAGCTATTCATGTTTTAAACACCATGTTAGGTAACAATGTAGCAATTTAAATTTTGCCGAGTTACTATTTGCTGAAGTATTGTTCCCATAGTCTTAGTTTTGAAATTTGTTGTTGATGAGGCAAGTAATGTAAAAAAAGATTTTTTATTTATTTACTTTCCATGATTAGAAAAATATTTAGATATTAAACAAGTGAAAATATTTCACACGTTTTATATTCAATTTTCATACTTAATATAATATTATCTAGCTCTTCCTACAATTAAATAGCGAAATGTTGCATTATCTAGGATATAGTCATCATATTTCTTATTTGAAAGGTTTGCCAGGGCTTAGACTTATTCTGCCTACAGATGCATTTCTTCACATTCTCGTGCAAGAATTATTCGATATTACCTACCTAAATACCCATTTATAACATGCTCTATTGAAGTCCTCTATTAAATCCTCGGCTTTCTGGTAATAAAATCTAGAATGAACAAAGTACAAAGGGGATTCTCTACCAGGGGCCGATTCTTTAGGAGATATATCCACGTGATTGCACTACTGGTCGTTAATATTTTATGATGTTAGAAGACATCAAGACTAATCGTTTTATGACAGCGAGCAAATGCCTGTTTATTTTAATGTGTTAATAACATATTATCATGCATTTGGTCACACCATTAAAAGGCCATATAACTAAAACACGTGAAATTCACAAAAAATTGCCGTAAATTTTTGGCCGGTAAACAATTCATTTGGAAGATTATGTACATAAAAGGAAGGCGAGTAGGTAGTAGAAGGTATTTGGTATCATTATGACATTCAGTAATGACAAAATAAGACTACCACCTCACTTTTCACATAGCCTGCTTCCGAGATAAAATCTGGGCGAAGGCGGCACTGAAAGATGCCATAAAACTGTAAATGACCGTTTTGTGGTTATTTTACTAAGTACGGTGTCATCCACAGCCCCATTGCGTCCGTCATTTGGTGTCTGGCGCTGACGGGTCCTTGCAATCGTGACATTGTGTGCTTTGCTATAACAGTTTGCCATGCGTACAAGACATATGATACAACAAAACTGTCGACACACACACGACATTATCATAAACACGAGTTGCTTGCAATAAGTTTGAGATACAAATGATTAAGTTAAACTAGCGGTTTTTTGTTGCTTGAAAAAATAAAATTTATTTTATTATAGTATACAGTATAAATCAGTACGTATTTTAAGGATTAAATAAGTTAAATTAATGCCGCTTTCTCTTTTTATTATTAAAATTCCGATTGTAATAAATCTTATACTCTGTAATAAAAATAAATTTAATATGGCTAAATTAATAATGTTTTTTAATGACATAACAGAACTGTTCCATATTTTAACTACTGTAGTGACATGGATATTTGCCTGTTGTTTAAATAAATACATAATACGACAATTGCGAGCCATAATCTTCAAATAATTAATATTTCTGTCATTATTAGGTACATGAATTTAGAAAATAGAGAGGACGTAGGGGCAAAATCGTGAAGGTGGTAAATTCAATAGTTTTGTATCATCAATGTACTAATAAAATATTTCACCCCTGGTAGTACACGAAACTTATTGACAGATGTCATGCTAGGTAATGTCATACAATTAATAAATAAAATATAGGTTCAAAAATGTTTAGAAACCATCTTTTTAAAAATGTACTAAAGCTAAGAAATTATATCTTAATATTAATATAATAATAATTAATACAGCTCGAATCTGCTTATGACTCCTCTATTGTAGGATTGAGCGCGTCCCGACTGGGGAAGGACAAATCCATGTGACTAGTTAAAGAAATCAGGAGGAAAACTCTGTACTTTGTACTCTTCTCAATAGGAAGCACGTAAAATTCAGAAAGTATATCTGGGAACCCAAACCGCCGACCAGGAAGCCAAGAAAAAAATTAAACAACAGCATCAAAAAGAGGAAAATAGAAGTACTCAGCGCAAAACCGATGCTTCGAAAATTCTTCCACGACCTTGGTCGACCAGCAGTTGAAAAGGAAACGTCAATAAAGTGGTTGAGTGACTCGGGCTTGAAAGGGGAAATAGAAAGTTTATTAATAGCAGCGCAGGACCAAGCGCTAAATACCAGATACCACCAGAGATTGATCCTGAAACAGCCTGTAGACAACAAGTGCAAGATATGCGTCCTAGCAGAGGAACATGTCAGTCACTTGGTGGCAGGGTGTACTACTGTGGCACCATCGGAATACACACACACTGGGTCATACGATGCAGGAAAATATTATAGCTATACACCTGAAAAAGTTGTTAATACCAATGAATATCATACGTGTGTGGGGCGTGCCCATTATTATTGACAGGAAAATTCGTGCGAATCTACCAAACATCGCCATACATAATAAAATGGGGAAATCCTGTTTGCAGATCGATGTGTCGATTCCAAATGATATCAACGTGATGCTCAATGAAGCTGAGCAGTTGAGCAAGTGCAAAGACCTAGAAATAGAACTGAGTAGAAGGTGGAATACAAAGACCACACTTGTGTGAGTATTTTTAGAGGTCCTCGGAACAGTTAAGAAGAGCCATGACCGGTGTTTACCTGATCAACCGAGCTCGGAAAATCGTCCTATTGGGAGCGGCACGGGGCGCACATTCTAAGAAAAATTTTGGTCTAGGAGTCTCTGTGATCTCTTGTTGAGATCTGATCTGTTGGAAGAGACATGACCAACGTCCTCATAAGGATCCCATAACCGGGAACGGCCTCCAACACTCCAACAGAGCTGCATTCCTTGGTGTAATGCCTGGGGATCAGTGAAATTTACCCTCCAAGGAGGAGTGCAAAATTCCATAATAATAGTGTTTACTTTTCCCCCTAAGATATACATGTTGCACAGGTGCATAGTAAGCAGACTATCCTGGCTGCAGCATCGGATCATGATCATCAGATAATTGTATTGTCATCGTTTACCCAATTCTGCTAACACATAGCAGTGAGTAGCTAATATTTGAATGTTTTAAAAACCACACCGAACTTTTTTCTTATATAGGTACATGTATTTGACTATTAATTTTTTTCAGGTCTTCCGATATGCATACCGGCATGAAGAGTAAAATATGTGAAAACGCACATTCATAAATTTGAATAGCGTTTCACTGCCAGTATTAGTCAAGGCTATGTATTAATTTCCAGGCACCTTATAGTGGAACCTTACTCTGTAGGATGTTGTAAGCAATGACAAATGTTTTTAAACTGCCATAACTTAATTGTTGCAAATAGAACACCCCGTATGTTTCTACTTAAAATGTTTTAGCAATCAATTATCTACATGCTGATATTTTTTTTTTTTTTTTATGAAATTAATTGATTGCTGAAACATTTTAGGTAAAACTACACAGAATATTCCATGTGAGAAAATTGAGTAAACATTTTAAAATGTAAAAATCTGAATCATCGTGGAGAACACCCTATAGAATAAGGTTCGACTTTGTCAGGCCTAGAAATTAGTATATGTTATTGACCAACATTCACAGTGAACCGTGAACCGAAGGTCAAATTTATGAAAACACATTTTTTATGGTGGACAGCTGCACATGCATTTCTTATCGTAAAAGCTGAAATAACGTGGCATTGTCGCAGTGTAAGTTCAAAAATCATATGCACCTACGTAAAGAACTAAGTGTTAAATATATAAAAAAGTTGGATGTTTCATTTAATAAAATCAGGTATTATTCTGCCACCACTACGCAAAACACCCTGTACGTTTAAAATATTTAACAATATGCCGCTGTTGATCTCCTGTAATTTTTGTCCAAGACATTTTTTTTAAATTTCAAACCATTGCGAAGATATTGACCCTCCACACACTTGTATAGTCCATTTTCTGTTGATTTTATCCTAGAAGATTGTGCTGTCATCGATACTATGTATGCAATATTTCGAGGCAATACATCCAGTGGAAATAGTTCAAAATTGGCTTGCAAGATATGAACTAAACTGATTGGCTTATAAAATAGACAAATTAGATATAGATGACAAAAGTCACATAAGCCACTAGATTTGTCAATTTTTAATAACCGCGAGACATGACATCTGTTAGTGAACCTCTATAATACTAATCCAATATTCACTCCACTACGTGGATGTGAAGTAGGATTATATTTCCTTTATGAATTAAGGTTTTTGCAATATCGAGTTTTACTTCCGAAGCTCAACATATACCAAAATAAATTTATGTGCCATCAACTTTTCGGTGACGAAAGGGAATGTGAATCTTGGCAAAATTGCAGTAAAACATAATGGATTTGTTGAAATTATAGTTTCTTCTACCATGCAAACACTCAATTGTTCTACTGATTCATCTATTAAGAAATGTTTGAATCAAATATTGTCTCACTAGAATGGCACTGTGTTGGAGTAATAAATGATGTTCTAAAAAGGATTATAGTCTATCAGTGGGAAGGAAATCGGAACCCATGAAATGATTTCTATTAAGATTGCTTGCAGTCTTTGGGTATAATATTTCCTACAAGGTTGAGAGTTTCCCTGCAGTTGTGTCTATTGACAGTTTCTGTAGGGAAAAATGTACTCCTCATTCGAAAAATAGACATTATACAGCTTTGGATTTCCTTCGATATAATTAGATATATTTCAAAATTTCACCCGACGAGCATACTCATCTTTTGCCACTCATGTAAAAAGATAATTTTACGTGAATCGAATTTTGCTACTTTAATAATTCTACGAACACTAGTTCTGTGGTTTCAAAAATTTTGAGACGAATGTCTAACATTATTATTTTCAACCCGGTCAACCGCGATATATTCTGTTACCTGCTGTATTGATAACAGTAATTATCCGATTGTTTTTTGTTGTCAATCACATCATTTTATTAGGTTCTTTTCCAGCTATATTACATACTCAGCACTAATATTTTTGTCAGGAATCTTTTTATGGACAAATCGAGCACTGGCTCAGCAGGCTAAATACAACTTCACAATATCTCTTGGGTTGGAGGGTAAATAGGGGAAAATAAGTAAAATAAGCTGGTAAGGATTCATAAATTTGAGATTTGGTGTATACCTATACTAGAAACTATGGCTTCAAAGGCAAGTAAGAGTCCAGAAACTTGAGATTTTGTATATACTAGAAGCCAAAATCTCAATTTTAACATTGGAAATGTTTAAGGAATCGGGAACGTAATGGTAGATACACATATAGGACATCGAAAGTGAAATAAATATTCCGGCGCGACCGCTAGAAGCAGGGGTATTCAGATCGGGGTGATTTGAGTGACGTTGTGTAGGTTGGACCTTTGTGCATCGAACAGAAGTTGCCCGGGCATTATAAGTTTACGGGGGCGGCAAGGGGAAGGTCAGTAGTGAAGCTCTACGTCTTGACTATTTTAATAAAATTATGCCGATGTTTAAGTGCGATATAAGAAAATTACGGTGGTCAGATCGGGATGATTTGAGTGGCGTTGTGTAGGTTGGACCTTTGTGCATCGAACAGAAGTTGTCCGGGCATTATAAGTTTACGGGGGCGGCAAGGGGAAGGTCAGTAGTGAAGCTCTACGTCTTGACTATTTTAATAAAATTATGCCGAGGTTTAAGTGCGATATAAGAAAATTACGGTGGTCAGATCGGGATGATTTGAGTGGCGCTGTGTACGTTGGACCTTTGTGTAGCGAACAGAAGTTGTCCGGGGGCGGCAAAAGGGAGGTTAATAGTGAAGTTCTACGTTTTGACTGCTTAATATGAATGAATGGTTATAAAAATAAAAACTTTTGGGCATTCATTTGGACGTAGAGCGGAGCTATAATACCGGTGCTCATTTTTGAGAGTTTTCGGGAGGGAAGAAGGGCGTTGGAAATGTAGTAAGATACCTTTGTTACCAGAATTTCTTTAATTCAATTTGTATTTGTATAAATACATAAATACATGTATTTACTCGTATATGCTAGTGATGAGGCCTTTCAGTTTATTTATGATAACTATGTTCATTTCCAATGTGTAAGAAGATTGCTTGATGGCAATTTCTGTAAATTTTTTTATATCATTTGCCACCCCATACCACCACCCTTAAAGGGGTTAAAAAAATAAAATTGAAATATTGACTTAAAATTTAGTACACGTATGTATTGTAACGAGATATGGAATTAGATTATATTTTTAGATGAATCCGTTGAGCGGTTGCAGATAAATATGGGCAAATTTGTAAAGCAAGCTAGTAATAAGACTCCAGAAACTTGTGATTTGATGTATGCACTAGAAGGCAAGGTCTCTAATTTTGTTTAACCACTGCCACCCCCACCAATCCGCCCACTCCATTATTAAACGAATTAACGAAATAAAACCAAGATATTCATTTTATGGTACACGTACGTATTATAACGAGATTTGGACTAGATTATATTTTGAGTTTGAATGGGAAATCTGAATGTGGAAATAGTGATTCTATTTTCCAGTGCTTTTTTATATCATTATTCTTTCAATAATCAAGTATATTATTAATAGTTCAAATTGTATGTACCAAATATTTTATACCAAAATAATATTACAATAGAAATTTCAACGCACCATTGTTACCATAAATTATATACATTCCATTGTTATTTCCGAGACAGTTAGTTTGTTTTAAAGAGAAAGATTTAAAACCACGCTAGATTTGTGTGAAATATAGCAGCAATGTATTTTATTGTACTATAAACTGGCAGTAAAATTTTATGATAGTCGATAATCTGCTGTCACTTTATACTAAAGCAACAATATTTTTATATGGCGATTTAAGAAGTAATTAAATGGCGTTATAAGTATTAAGATATAGGTAGGATGTTATATTCTGGCTTGGATAAAATATGCAACCCTAGTAAGTCGTTAAGAAATCTTACGATTAAAAGCGAAAGGCTATAGCCAACCAAACGATATAAAGTGGGCCTCAGCTCTAAATTTAACAATTTTTGTTGTGGATATTGTTCTTTGAGTGAGTGTTCACATGCTCAATTATTGTCTAAAAGTTGTCAGTTTTTGGAAAAGAAATCATTTCTAATTTTAACCTTGGATATCGAGTTTCGAGGCAAAATTCGAATTTTTAAATTTTTTTTCATTTTCACTCGGAAGTTCTAAATTTTCATCAGTTTTCACTAACAAGCCATGGAAACAATTAAAATTGCCAGTATTGAAGAAAAGCCTACGATAAATAACTTATTTAACAAAATTCAAACAGGAATTCAAAATTATCGTAAGCAGTTTCTTTCAACTAGCTCACCTTCAAGTATGAAAATCCAAAATTCGAATTTTGTCTCCAACCTCAGTGTCCAAGGTTAAAATAAGATTCTAAACGACTTTTCTAGTAACTTTTTCGATATCTCCAACGCGACGCAAAATATTGAAAATCTGTCCTATTCACGAGGTCGCAGTAGGCTGGGGTCACACCTGACACTTGAGTTCAGTACTCAGAAAGAAATAAATAGTACTAGAAATAAATTAAATACATGGGTGTCTTCAAGTGTGTCACACTGTGAGAGACCGCGCTTACTCAATAGGTCGGACGAGTAGGCAATTAACGTCTAAAGTTACGAAACATACTTACCCCCTCGTTTTCGAGGGTGCCGAACAAACGGCCAAAAACCACCCCTTTTCATAATTTTCGTATAGCGTGATTTGGAATATGAATTTAACCGGCGGGTAAATGGTTCTGTTTCCATCAGTGGTTCTGTTTCCAACAGTGGTGATTGAAGAGAGGCGGGAAATGATAGCGAGAGCATGTTAACAATATTTTTCCCGGTAATTAATATTAAGAAATCGTGATAACGGGTGGTTATTGTCCGTTTCAGGGTATATAAAGGATTAAATAGCTCTGACAATATTTCTTTCATGTGCAGCATCCTCGAAAGCGGTGGTAGGTACATGTTTAAACCGATAATGTAAGAAATATCAATTCTCCACCCCCTGATAGGACAGAATTAGCCCCAAGGGTTGTTAGGATGCTCTCATTGTCATTGCCCGGATTGTCCAATCACTTCTGATGGAAACAAAATCACGTTTCCCGTTTAACCAATATTCCGAGCCATGTTATGAGAAGATCATGAATAGGGGTGGTTTTTAGCAGCTTGAGGGGGTAGGGAAAGTCAAAGAGCAATATAACCGTCATATTCTTGTACAGCATCCTCGAAAATGGGGAAGGTAGGTATAATGAAACATATTCTTATGGTAAGGTAAGTATGTTTCGTAACTTTAGCCGGAATTTGCCTTTATTCCAGGTTTCTCCGATTTATTGACTCCACTACTATCGGACACAGGTAATTTTTGTGCAATTTTAAATAGAAAATTTATACTGTACATAGACAAACACGAAGTAATTAAAGTGGCTGCTCCGTTCGAGTGATTGCAACAGCCAGCGAGTGCTCCATACAAGCAAAATCCTCTCAAAAACTTTTTTCGGCATCTCTACACTAGTTAATTACAGCCACTCCTCACACTACCCATTAGTAGCTGTAAATACCAGAATCGTATACTCTAAGCATATGAAGAGATGATTATTTCATACCTCGGAATGCATCGATCATTAACATGACCTTGGCAAAGTAACAGCGGTATACTGAAAACCTCAAAATTATTTCCTCTTTTCTAAAACCTTAGTAAGGTCTCGATAACTTGATAACCTAACCTAATCTAACCTAGCTCTGAAAGTAGAGTAAAACTTAAATTTTTTGGTTCGTGCCAAGTGATACGGAATGAGTGATTTCAAGAAATTCGGCGCATCTTGTGCTCGACTACGGACTCAATATCTGTTGAAACGTAAAGAAACCCTGGTGTTGGCTTCTTCTCATAAGAGTACACCAACATGTTGATACGACCACTCTGGCAGACGATAACAATTTGTCGCCTTGCACATTACAAGTCTCGTCTAACTTAATCTGTGGAGCATATTTCTTATTTGAACAATCCTGTGCCAACTTCTAAAGTTTTCTCACTAACTGCAAAAGCGGATCCGAACTGTTCACATGCGTAACCGATCTGCCATGTACACAATCCTCGTTATCCCTTTAACGTGGGAGTCAGACCCAAGGAACGAACTGTTTAGGATTATTGTTCCAATAAATATTCTAGCAGGTATCCTTGTCCAGCTGGCTCGGCTCATCTCCCGTCCAATTTAAAAAGTCAAAGAAGTAGTTCAAAATTAAAATAGCAGACATCATAATTGTGGAAACATCCTATGATTTTTACTGCGTTAGGAGTTCACAGTTGTTTTGTATTGTTGGCTTCTCTTTGCTGTAGCATATGGGATAGTATCACAATATACCTGCTTTACTAACGATCCCTGTCATGCTTCATCACCAATACCATTATTATCAACAAGGTCTCCAAGGTATACCATTTTGTTAACTGCCTCACACTCACCTCCTTAGCTGACTTGGATGGTTTTCATTGATAGGTCTGCAATCATAATTTTGTTTTATTATAATTTACATTTAAATCGTACTCAGTGTTTTTTGTTTGAAGATTGTCGAGCAGATGGACCACATTATCTTCGCTTGTTGCAACTAAAGACTATCATTATCAGGTGTATAGTTTACCTCAGACTTATTGTCGGTATAAAAATATCGAAGTATTTGATCTTTACCGCAAAGTCAAAGGCGCCGACACTAGATAAATGAGAAGAAGTATATACGAGGAAATAAAGTCGAAGAATTTGGTATAAACAAAATAAAAAAGTTATATAAGTAAAGTTATGAGGCTTGAATATGTGAATAAAATATCAGCGACGTAAGATGAATCGAAATTGTTACTAGTGGGTGTAACTTTCTATGTAGGTGGCAATGCCGTGTAGCTCCTTGAGAATCTTAAATATATGATAAATTCGATGGTGCATAAGATAATAAAAATGGAGAAAATCACACTAATTGAGGTGCATGTTTCATATATCAGTCTTGCAGATGAAATCTCCGATTATTACATCTAATATAATGTTATTGGCAAAAGAAACTAATAAATTTGTTATCATTTTGAATATAATTTAACATATTATTCTAAAGGTGTCATCATATTGATCAATATTCATAGAAAACTGAACCGTCCAGGTACGAGTCCAGCATAGCGTGAATATGGTCAATCAAGCGATGCAAGGTCGGGTGACCTCGCTGGATAAGGAGGAACAACAATGGCAAATATAAATGGCAACACTTGATGCCCAAAGCCCTTGAATTCATTAGTCCATGTTTTCCTTCTCTCTTTATGCCCTTAACACGCGGGGGAAGTAGACAGATGAACTACTTATGCTTTAAATTTTTTAATCATCGATCCAACAACTCGATTCTCCAAGATACACGCCGTTCCCAAAATTGATTCTCAAGTAACGTGTTATTATTAGTTTCTAACCACATTAACCGGAGAGAGGCTATATGAAGCGAGGAAAAGTCAGATTAGAAACGGCGATGAAGTCAATGCCCTCCTGGGCTGCTAGTATCAAGGAACTGAAGAGGGATAGCTTTGTTAAGCTCATACACGTATCAGGTAACTGCGGCGTATGGCATGATGCTGCTAGACATGTCATACAGCAAAGGGGGTCACAAAAATTAAAAAAACAGTTTCACTGCAGTTAGAAGATGAAATGAAGGTCGAACAATGTTTAGATAGTAACTAATTATGGAATAAATAAGAATAGGAACATGAGAGTATGCATGCAATTGATACTAAATGTGAAAAAAATCAGGGAAAATGAGTACTGAATCAAATATTTGTAATTACCAAATTTATAGGTCCCGAATATCGTAGCTAAATACAGTTGATGTTGATGGGAGTGTTAAATAGCGAATATAATGTGTCCTAAAAGTATGATCCAGTGATAAACTTCAGGACAGCAAAAGATACAAAGAGTCGGATAAAGATTTCTAAATAAAGAATTGTTATTAAAACAAAACATCTGATGTCGCCAGCATACTATTTTCTTATAGAGAGAAACGATTAAAGAAGGAATGTAATATACTATCTAGCTCAAATCTGTAAATCAATAACGATGGGAAGATGAATTAAATTTCAAGTTGAAAAAAATCAGGATTAATATCCCTTTGTATTTAAGTACCTAAAGTACGAAAGTGAAAACGAATTATTTACTTTCAAAAGTCAGTTTATAATGTGTAACTTAAAAAAACACGTAGTTTCCTATGCCATCATCATATCACAAAGAAAACATTTAATCGATTAATCGTATCTAAAAAAAAAAAATTATAATTATTTAACGTAGTGTTTATCTTTTGTTCCAGGTAATAGCATTCAAGATGGGGCATTATAGGGTAAGTCATGTTCATGTTTATAAAATCCCAATTTCACGAAACAGAATCAGATAGGTATATGGAAGGTGTTACGTACTTACATTTAAGTGCTTCTAAGTGCACATTTTGAGCAAGTAAACATTTATTACGTGACGATAACACTAGACAGTTCAGATAAAACTAGACAGAGGTCAACTCTTAATGCGCTTGTCAACGAACATAGATGTATTAAAATTTTTGGTGGTCAGGGCCGGTTCAACCAGCAGTTTATAAAATTTATCTTTTCTCTAAAAAATCTGAATTGTCAGTGTTAACGTAAAAGTAAATACCACAAATATTTACAAATGATATAGTCAAAGAGTAAAAAATCCTTTCGTGTATTACTGCCCAAAGTGATCTTTGTATTACGAAGAATAGAATAAATCCATCATAAACGTTATTTTATAATTTAATCTTCATTTTTGTTGAAATTTTCAGATGTTTTTTTTAGCGTATTAAGAAAAGCAAATTAGGACTGCCTCCGATCCTCCGAAGTAGTTTCGTCTAGTAACACTAGACTCGCGTTTCGCCAACCACGTTAGTATTCGCAGGAACTGATTAGTTTTAATTATCTCCCGTCGAAGCCAACGCAACGTGCGAAACACACGTCAAGTGAGAGTTCTTATTCCAGTATATTGGTGTTTGTGGAAACTACTTTAGTGGTTCCAAGACCATTCAGAACATATTAGGAATACATCATTTTTTTAAGCACTAATAATTAGTTCTAGTTCTAATTCCTAGCTAGTGAAGGTAATAGTAGATTTCTTAGAAATAAACGTATTGTAAACTGCAGGAAATAAATATTTATTGAATTTTATTTACTTTAACAGCTACCCAATCATAATTAAATCATTAAGCCAGGGTCACACAATTCGCAAATATGTAAGAGCGCGAGTCAATATGATTTACGCAAGACTCTCACACCACTCGCACATCATCACAAGTATTCAGGAACACTATTATTTACGAATATGACCAATTCAATAGTGGCCGAAAAGTTGCCATTAGTTTATCCACAGTGTACTGCGATATTTATGTGGGGAATGTTTGATATTTCATAAAATTGGTTTTCTTTCGATAGGTCCAAGAAACCAAATGACCCATTCTCTGAGAACTTTATTCTTCATATCATGGATACAATGTACCTACTGAAGAAAAATCGATCGCAATACAGTGAAAAATAGCTATGACTCGTGAGTGGTGTGGAAATTTCTAATGAATGCCATGATTAATTTTGTTCTTGATTCGCCACAAATGTACTGAAGCTTATTGGGAAAGGGCGAGCATGGACAAGTATTTCAGTGTTGAAGCCAATACCATTCGCAAATGGGTGCCAATAGTCCATGTATATTTCCGGGTAGTGCGGCTCCGGCTTTATAATTGCTAAAATACTTAAAAAATGTTAACGTCCTCGAGCTACGTGTCAACCGCCACACAGCGATTTTATAACCTCTTTGTTGTATTACGTAATCCTATAGTGTCTAAATGTTAGTCGTGGCATTTTCTTTTTGGCGCCTGCTGCCGTCAAATATATAACAAATGTGTACAAGTATCTGTTAGCGCACTTTTGGTTCCTACTGCTTCTTTTTGACTTAGCTGCAAAGACTGTATTGTAACATTTTTTTAAATGGTCCCCAAAAGAAGTCACTAAGAAGAGGGTTTCACAAATTCATTATTTTTAACCGATTATAATTTTGTTCTTTATATAGGAGGTTCTCAATTCAACCAGTATGTATATTTTTTTGTTTGTTCAATTATCGGACTGCAATGTCTTAAACAATTTCTAGGAAATATTTGCAAACTATAGAATATGGCTCAGCGATTCTTTATTGGGGAATATGATGAATGCGCTAGTGATAGAAAACAATTTCGTTGGAATTGGATTGAAATTGAAATTGACGTTAATCCTAAATCTAATACCAGAAGGTAAAAATTGAAAACGATACTGCCATTATTGCAAAACTTCTTCAGATTTACACAAAAATTAATCATTAAAAATTATGAACTACAGTGTAAATGTGAACAAATATCAAAATCGTATGTAGTTTTAACCAACCTCAATATCTATATTAGGTAATAAAGTTCAATTAACCAGATGACGATGTTTTATCTCATAATTTTTAGTGACCGTTTTCTTAAGGTTGAATTTTTTTCAAAACATTTTTTAGTAACAAAAGTTTAAGAACTCCTGATGTTATGTGCCTAGAACCTTCCTCTGATCGTCAATATTTATTTATTGAAAGTTTCATGTTACAGATATTTTTTCAAAAATTGCTGAGGAAACAGGGATTTTTAAAAATTCTTTTGAAATTGTTAGTCCTCTTTTCTGCCTCTCTTTACATGGTAACACTGCGCATTTTCTTTCCCAACTGGTATCATATTAATCCAGTCAAATCGGATCAGTAGTTTTAAAGTTAATAGATCATACATGCATACAAACGGAAGGATATATGAACAAATCCATAACCGAACTGAGACCCTCCTTTTTATAGTTAGTTGAAAAATTAAGTGTCATTCTGGACAATTTAATAGTGATTATTGAAATAGAAATGAAACTCGAATCGTATGATGAAAAATTAGTAACATATGGTATTTGGCTTAATAATATGTATATATATATTTATTCAAACACTTCATTTTCACCAGGGCCGTCGAGAAAAAATCGGAGTCCGGAGGTAGTAACATACGACTCCCACCAATCTTCAATATAAATTTCGAAGAGCTGGGTGGAGTATTCCTTGGGATTAAATATTTATCCTGATGAAAATTTTGAAAGGAGGAGGGTGTGGTTGATAAAGAACGCAAGGGGGAATATTCCTTTGCCTTTGCCATATTTATCTCATTATAAACATTTACTTAATGCAAATGCAAACCTCCAACTTCAGACATAACCCGTGCCCCCTCAAAAGCCACCGGACCCGGGGAAAAACACCCCCGAACCCCCCCTCTTGACGGGCTTGAGTTTCACAACACTTTGAAAAGTCATTTTTAAAATTCTATTGTTTTTTGCTTTCAGTCAATTTAGTAGCTTATTAATTTTGCAGTCTCAGATATACAACTGGGCGGTTGAAAAGATGCTTGTGAGTAGCCTCTTAATAACGGAACTAAAATACAATAAATATTTATTTCTTCATATCCTGAAATAGATTGAACACTTTTTCTCAGTGTATACCAACCCTGAATAATATATTATTCAATATGTTGATGACATATTCTCTTGACCTCTTAAAAACCCCAAAAAATATCTGCTATGCAATAGTATCTAGTACACACTTTTGAAAGCGTTAATCAAAAATACATTTGCGATACCCATGGTAAAATGATTCATAAGGGAAAAATATTGTTCGTCTAGAGTAAAAGTAAAGAACATATACCCCGTTAGTTAATAATTTCATACTACATTAATAAATCTGAAACATCGGTCTCATATTTTCCTTACTTAATTAATTAAAAAGGGTCTGGAAGGCTTGGTTCACGATCTGGGAGAGGGAGAAACAGAATAAATTACTTACGAACGAACAAGAGGGATATTCCAATAAATTTATACTACCTGTCATGCTTAACATATTGATTTTTCTTGCGCGTATAAAACCGGTTTAATTTGCTAACTAGTAATTATTTATAAAATGCATAAAACTTAGTTAAATAAATATAATTTATAATTATTTCTCTTAAATGTGTTCTTCCCAGTACGTCTCTGTGCATCCAAGTGGCACGCCCGTTTATTAGTCCTTTAAGTTTAGAGAACTTGGAGTGTTTTGCCACAGATGTCACTACTTTGTCATGTTTGAATTTTTTGTTATAAAAGTAATCATTTATATGTATTCGCGCGAACTTACATGTTGTGTTATAGGTAAAAATGTTGAATGTTATTATGGGAATTCTATTGTATAGTGAGGTGTTGCTTTTATGAGTTACGCATCGCATATAATAAGAATAACGTAGAGTTAGCCGAGTGGGCCGACATAAAGAGCATACGGTTGCGTGTCCTTCTAACAGTGTTGAGGTTGAGGGCAGGCGTATATCGAACGCCGCGTGCCTAAGTCTGGTCCCTATTGGCCGGAACAGCACCTGCCCGGATTGGCACGATTGTGGAGGGGCGCCATTACGCTCTAGTACCGTGGATAAGGCATAGAGGGCTATAGACTGAACATACATGGGTCATAAAGGATTCGAAGAAGTAGAGGAGAAGGACGCGTAAGAAATACTCTGCAATAGGGTTAAACGACGTTATTGATATTGCTGAAAGTGCCCGGTCATAAAACGTAAACCGTGTGCGGTGATAATCACATGGACTATGATAAAAAGTGCGCGACGGTGCAGTGATTGGGACCTTGCACGACAGCAATGAGTTCCAAATTTATCATCGATAGCATGCTACCTAAGTATCATCAACAGTTCCATCACCAACAGTTGTTTCAAAGTCCTGCCAGTACAGCTTCAATTGAAGCCAGTTTAGCTTCCGTCGTAAACTACAGTTCCTCTGGATCCCCAAGTGGTTCTTCTCCTCAACATTCTAATAGCAGCGCTTCCTCCACCTCACCCGCCTCAAGAATGTACCCTTATGTGTCGGCGGCTACAGCGGCCGCTCACCACCATCATCAACAGCAGGCCGTAGCTGCAGCAGCTTTTGGAGCTGCAGCAGCATCCGGAAGTATGGTTCCAGGAGGTTTTCCAACTAGTGCAAGCACGGCTGCATTGGCAGCCGCCGCCGCTGTTGATGCCGCCGCCGACAAGTCATGCAGGTATACCGCCGGTCTTGCTGGTAACGTTGCACCCACAGATTCTATGGTAAATTATACACTGGGACATCATCATCAAAATGGTGCCGCCGTTTCTGCGGCAAGTTCTGTAAGTGCCGCCTCAGCATCCATGGCGGTGGCGGCGCAATTCTACCATCAGGCAGCCAGTGCTGTTGTTGATCCGCTAAATTCTTGTTCACAGCCAACTGCCCCCGGCGGACAACCAATTCCCGATATACCGAGGTATCCATGGATGTCAATCACAGGTAATAATTATTTTATAACCCTTATTGTACTACCTATTTTTATTGCCCATTATAAATAACAGAATAAAGAGTTGCATTTATTATTTTGTTAGTTCTACGAAACAATATCACCGGGAAATAAATATATATAATAAAATATGTGTAATTAATTAAGAAAATATGAAACCTCATTAAATTATTATTATCATGTCCATTATAGAAACAATCAAATATTTTATTGTTATTAATGATATTGTTATTGGCCAATAATAATAATAATATCGCAATAAATTAGTTTAATCTATTGTTTTTATTGTTAATATTCGCTATGCTATAATTATTACTGCTGTAGTCTTAATTTTTTATTCAGTTATTTTAATGTGTTCGTTTCCTTTTAGGCATTACGCATGCGCAATAATTTTTGAGTTAAGTAGTTATGTCATGCGGTCTAAAATATATTTTAAGTTAAATCTACTTAGCACTTATATAGGTATACACATATACGCGATTAATAAACATAATGATAATGTTTGGTTTATTCAGTACATACGCATTCAACCTTAGTATGAAATTTTATTAAAATGAGGCTAGTTTAAATGAAATTAAAATAAGGTTTTTAATACATTAGTACCTACCTGATTTATTTTATAACTTAAATTTATAAAAATTAATAAAAATACTTTGTTTGTGCCATCAATTGTTAAATAATTATTAAGTACTTAGACAGAAATGTTTAATTTAAAAATCAGGATCGTAATGTAGGTATACCTGTCGACAATATTCAGTAGAGTTCACCCAACAGCATTGTAATTTTTATTGTATAATTACGAGGGATTACGCGAAGATATAACACCTTCCTCGCAGATTACAAGAGAAACACTAAAATAATTAATTATTGCCTTGTTTATTAGTAAGTCGTAAAATTGTTTTATGCTCAAAAAAATATTTAAGTTACCACGTGTCATGCTGCCGTCGGCAATTGAATATTCCATCTAGTCCCGTAGTTTGAACACAGTGAATTTTAACATTTCTCTCATTCAAAAATACCACAATAAACATGCCTTTAATAGCCACTTAGTGGGCTATAACAATAAACCTAGTCATAAAAGTTCACTCTTCAATCAGACAATCAAAATTCTATGGCTACATCAATTGCAAGCAAAGTACGTGAATTTATTTCAAATTACGAAAGCAGATCTTCTCAGAGCTGTTTTAAAATATGTCGTTAATTAAAAAAAATATTTTACTTTCATTTAAATGAACTAATACAGTTGTTGAAATTACTAAGTAGTATGGAACAAACATTTTTATACCTACTTATCGGAATTCACAATTTTTCATGTTTCTTAACTTTTATTTTGAATAATTTGTAATATTCATCCCTAGTTAAACTTTTTTCTTGTTTTTAGACTGGATGAGTCCCTTTGACCGGGTCGTCTGTGGTGAGTACAATGGTACATATTTTTTTTATTCTTTTTATTTAGTTTATAGTTCTTAATATTAGTTAATAAGTATTTTTAAAACTAACAATAATTCAACAGTTATTTTAAAATTTAACTTTAATATTTTGTTTTCATTATTATTACGCCCATCTCACATTTTGAAGGTGTCCCTAAAAAAAAGCAAGCTCATTAAAACCTTTTGTCTTCCAATATGGACTTTTGTTACTTTGATTTGTTATTTTGTTAGCAATAATTTCAAAGCGGTATACATTAAATTGTATTATGCACATACTGCGCATGTACTGGTTTTTCCAAAGCTCCTCACTGGATTTCTCCATTTTATGAAGTTGAAGTTTGAATTCGAATGTATTTTGACTCATTGCGAACGTTTGGAACTGTGAAACAGAATGCTCGCAAATATTCGTCATTGTTCTCAGAGAATTTGCTAAAGGTGCGTTTACAGCTACCAAACGAAGGCGAACGAACGACAGTGAACAAACATTCGCCACTGTTTGGCGAGAATTCGCTTGGACGTTTACATCTGCAGAACATTCGCATTTGTTTAAGTTCGCTATTGCTCGTGAACACAGTGGTTTAATTTTTATGAAATGTCCGACGACGAAAATATCATTATTACAAGTGCGTCATTCATCGTTCTTAATGAACTTTTAAAAAAGAAACCCAGGAGGAAGAGGCGTAGGTGGATTTTTCTTAATTTCCAATACACTAACATTCATTTCTTCCCCTATTTCTCTCCACGCGTCATTTTTTCTGGTTCTTACTTTATAATTATTGTCCTTCGGGTCCCATAAACAAGGACTTTGTTGATATAGGTTAATTAAGGTTAATATGTCTTCATTGGACCACACCATTTTATGTATTATTAGCGCTTCTATAAGTTTATTCACTGATGTTCGCTTTTAACTGTGAATTCCAACGAATGTGTCCAATTACCCGTTCACAGCGAGCACGAACTCTCTTTGATGTACCGCTCCGCTCCCGAACCCCAGCGAACGCGAGCATTCGCCTTTGCTCGCCTTCGGTGCTCTGTTTACAGCATGCGAATTCGGCCATTCGCCAATCTTCATTCGTCTTCGTTCGGTAGCTGTAAAGGCACCTTAATGTGACTTTAGATATCACTACATGACTGCGCATGACTGTTGGCTTAATTATGTTTCTATTTCTATTATGCCCATCAGTATATAGATGGAATCATTTTCAATGCAATAAGTATATTCTATCTTTCATCATTATCATAATTTTTTCATTCACATTTAAGAATATTTGAAATTATGCTCTATGATCTAGAAAGCTGAGTTCTGGTATACGAGTGGGATATATCATTGGAATATAACTTAACATATTTCTTCAGTTTTGATAAATGCTTGGTATCATTTACTTTTGATTGAGTGTAGATAGTGTAGAACTGTCCTCTTGTTCTTACCAATTTAAATAATATTAAGTTAACATTTTCTACAGTGTAGTTGACTTGGTTGTATTTATATGTATATTTTATGAAAATATTTATAATTCGCTTTTAATTTTCTGAAATTTTAGGAGAGTGCTTTATGAGTTCAACTACAGTTTATAGAATATTAAGAATTTTGCAACTTATGCAGATTTTCATTTAAAAATATTTTTACTAGTAAATAATATAAAACTAGATGTAAATATACCGATGTTTACTGATTTATTGAAGCATTTATAAAATTGTAAAATATTGGGTAGTAGTTTTTTGAAAATAAGGCAACTTTCCAGATGTAACTGCTGTTTTAAATTTTCATCAAATCATGCCATGATGCCATTGATTATTAACAAAACGCTTATCAGTACATCCTGCAGCATTTTTGTTCGTTTAGGTTCTTATCAACGGTAAAAAAACATTTCATAAACATTTTTCTTGCAAACATCTTGACTAATTTTCATATATTATTATTCATATCAGCTGTCACTAAGTTACATATAAATTTCAATATGGCCGCAGTTCCCTTCTTACGTTCTCGTGCTGAAAAGAAAAGTAACGAAAAAACAAACAGACATACGGACGGTTTGAAAATTATTCAGAAATCAAGCAGTAAAATAATGGTAGGATTTTTTTTTAGCAAATTAATTTATCTACGATTTTTTAGAAGTTTCCTGTAAAATGAAATATACTCTTCGCTTCGATAAATAGTTTTAAAAATTATTGGCGCCCGTTGTTTTACATATTTATTTATTTATCGAAAATAAAACATCTAGTGAAGTCAGTTAAGGATAAGTTCAGTAAACTACGAAGGTGTGGAAGATGGAATTTTCTTTAAATTGTAAAAGTTGCGAGTTAATTTAAGTTTTTCCAGTTAAATAAATTATTAATTAATTATTTCCAATTTAAACTGTAAACTGTATTACTCCCATTTTGAAATGTAAAACTTTCAGTTATCTTCAGTTCAAACTATAAAAAATTCAATTATCCTCAGTGCGAATTGTAATTCGTTTAAGTCCAACTGACTCAAAGTCCGAAATTAATTAGAAATATATGTGTACATTTAAATTGAAAGTAATGAATTTACTTAATGTTTAAATAATAAATCAATTATTTGCAGTTTAAATTCGAATTATTTACAGTTCAAACTGAGAAAAATAAAGTTCATAATTTGAACGGAGAATAATTACTCTCCGTTAATTGAATTCATTTACTCTAGATTTTTTACTTGATTTAAGTTTAACTAAGAGTAACTGTGAAATAATTCCCATAAGCAACAAAACACGTCACCTCTCGAATAATACAACTCGAAGCATATTTCACCGACCATGTTGGCATCATCAGGAAATAAGTATAATCAATCGAGTATCCACAGACGATATCAACATGGTTGACGATATTCGCGTCGAGTGGTATTTGACTGTAGCGCTCAAGTGTTTTTGTGTTTGACGAAACTGCTTCATGACATTAAAGCTTTCAACTCCCTCCAATACATAACTGGGAAAAATTTTATGATTCGTGGTTATTCTACGTCCAAACTATATGAAAGCATTCCCCTCAAAGATTGGTTTGTGCAACTGTAACACCGTAAGCCAATTTCAACACATACAAAAAATCGATAGGAATTTTCTCAAATTAATGATGGATCTGAAATTCATTGTTATACTCTTCGCAAATATGACAACTAAGAGTATATTCTATATTGATCTATGAAAAATATTCAAAATGTCCGTATGTCAGTCTGCCTGTCCATCTGGCATGGTTCCGGTAACTTAGGAAGGAGAAGTCCGACTATATTCAAATTTGAAAAGTAAGTTGTTGGTCTTTTTAAAAAAAATCAACCAGTAAGAGAAAGTTATGAATAATTGAAATTTTGTTTGAATTGCCTTCTTCGGTTCAATATTTTTTAATTGAATAGACATCTTGTGAAAGCCCATTTCTATAATCATTTTTTTATATATTTCACTAATATACGTATCTTTAATGGTCTTCATAGTCTTATTTATACTAAGGCCTTGGTGGAGTTTATACTACTGCTATTCCATCACTCAACAAGGACACATAGACATCAACACAACAACCATTCCCTGCATTATTGCCATCTACTGCAGCTGAGACTCAAACTCAGGAGAGATCATCATTAGGGAGGGCAGAAAAACATTTTTTTTATTCGGAAAACTTACCCCTCGGCCAGATAAGCAAAAAAAAACAAAGAAATAAAGAATAAGATCATCCAGTCGCCCATCGTCTTCAAGATTCGTAAAAAATGGTGAAATTCAACTAATCTTTGTTTTTTTTAAAAGGTGTCAAACTGATTTAGGTCTCGGAAAACTTACAACTTGCTCCTAGGACAGATAAGTAAATTAAAACAAATAAAAGAAGAATCGGTTGAGATTCAACTAATCTTCGTTTTTTTTTAAATGTGTCAAACTGATTAAGGCCGAACTGCTATACCGCGAGAAAATTACCCCTCGAACAGGTAAATAAAATAAATCAAAGGAACAAAAAATCGGTTAATATCTTCTGGTCGCGGATGCTTTGACCCAAGAATGAACTTAGTCCCCCCCCCTCATCTACCGCGGCGTTGGATTGTCTTATGTAGATCTGTTTCCAATAATCAGTGTTTCGTTTAACCGGTGTTTGTTATGAGTTATTAGTGATATTAGTGTGATGAAAGCTTCCAAGAAAATTACTCGACGGGCGTTTGAATGCTCCTTATTCGGCCATCCAAGAAAATTGTGAATAAACTTCCAACTCATCAGGACGTCCTCGAATGTTACTTCCAACGTTAGAACTTGGCTCTGGAGACTAACAAGAAGTGTGTCAGTTTTCCTAAAGTTTTAGCGACAGTGGCGCAGAAAGTAAAATCAGTGCTTGATAAAGCATCGATACCAATTGTTTCGGAACACATAATTGTGCAGTTAATTAATGCATATCATGATACTATAAACTAAGAAAATTATACAACCGGCAACATTCAAAACAAACTTTGAAGATTTAAAACTAAAATGACTAATTGTGCAGTTAACAATTATGTATTCCGAAAGAGTTGGTATCGATGCTTTGTCCAACACCGATTTTATGTTATGCGCCACTATCGCTGAAACTTTACAAAAACTGACACACTGCTTGTTAGTCACCAGAGCCAAGTTGTAACGTCTCTGAAAACAACATTTGAGGACGCCTTGATGAGTTGGAAGTTTATTCACACTCAAGTCTCTTGTATGGCCGAATAAGGGGCATTCAGAGGCCTGTCGAGTAATTTTCTTGGAAGCTTCAATCACACTAATGTCATTAATAACTCATAACAAACACAGGTTAAAAGGAACACTGATTATTGCAACCAGATCTACGTAGGACAAGCCAACTCCGCGCGTGGCTTTACATGAGAGTAGAAGGGTAAGCCAAATTCGTACTTGGGTGCAGGATGCGCGACTGGAAGATATTAACCAATTTTTTGTTTTATTTTACCTATCTATCCGAGAGGCAAGTTTTCCATGGTATAGCAATTCGACCATAACAAGTTTGACATATTTAAAAAAAACACGAATGTTAGTTGAATTTCACTAATTTTTGCGAATCTTGAAGACGATGCATGACCGGAAGATCTTAACAGATTTTTCATTTCTTCTTTTTGTTTTAATTATCTGGCCGAGGGGTAAGTTTTCTGCGATATAGCGAATAAAAAAAATAAATAAATGAAAATATTTTTCGATCTACCTTAATAACCGTGCCATTTCATAATAATATATTTTCGTGCCGAAATATGATTCTCCGCTGAGCACATTATATTTAGGCATTACCACATTTTAATGCAATGAATATGATCTAGCGGTTTAGTTTTATATTCGAAATCAAAGGGTGTCAGGTTCGAAACATGAATGGATTAATTGTAGTAATTTTACTGTATTTTATTCGGACGAGTATTTCACCAACTAACTTGTCCTCATTAAATTAAAGACGGCTAATATTAACATTATTTACAAAAAACTGCGAAGACTGACCCATAGAATATGCAACAATATATGAAATATTCAATAAATTCCCGATTAGGTATAATGTTTACTTTAGTTCTTTAAATTTTAATATTAGGTCTAAATTGAACTTTTTTTAGTGTTCTGCTTCAAGATGTGAGAAGGGTAATATAAATCATTGACGGTAATCAATGGTATTTCAAAGAAAATATTAATTTCGTATTTACTCTCCCATATTAATATTTTTAAAATATAAACCTATATAAAACATTTCACAACCAAAGTTTGACAATAAGTTGTCATTTAAACATATAAAATAATATCTCTTTAAGGAGGATTGCCATAGCGAAATACAAAATGGAAGAATGTAACTAGGTATATCTATTTTTAGATTAGCATAAGAATAGGAAACGAGAACGTAGATTATCTAGTACTTTCGTATAGTCTTTGCTACATGTGACTTGAATATGACCATGAGGCGAATATCCTCTTTAGCGTTGTTTTGTATGCACATAAGACGTGACTGACCTTGTTTAGACATTTAGATCGCAGAGTAATTCATAAGTGCATACACAAGACAATTCTTTATTCCACAGATAAAATATAATGCGTTGGAACCCAGTCTCAACATAGAGACTTATATATGTAACCATATACAATAGTGTAAACACTAAAATGATATATAACATTGTTTTAAAAAAGATTACAATTTAATACCAAAAATAACATAATTGCATATCACCATGGGTGCTTTGCGTCACAAGGGTGTATCCTATTGTCGCCTACTTCATTTGGACCGGTCCGCGCAAATTATATATATGTATAGGTTACCCAAAGTCAGTTTGAAAATCATAAAAAAGAGCGACAAAGAAATACTTCATAACAGGAGATATGTCATAAGCGCCGACCGACAATTTTTAGAGTCACTTTTTAATTATTGTAAATATTGTTTTATTACTTTGTATTAATTGATAGGACTGATTTAAATTATTTATTTATAGTACATTTTTTATTTATAATAAATAATGTTAGTTTAATGAACAACTCCGTAAGTGATCCAATTTATCATTTAACGTACGGCTATGCTACCGGCAATTATATGAATAAACCAAATCAGACAGCTTGTAATGGTGAGCTAGGAAAACAATCGACTACTTTCGCTTGAGGTAAGCGCATAACATACACTGGTGAACTATATTCGTATAAGGATATTGTTTGCAATATTCAAGTATAAGATCTCGCGTGTCATTCGGTCACAAATAGGCTTCGTAATGACTTTCCAAATTAATAATAGAAATACTATACCCACCGTTTTTTTTTTAAAGACGTTTCATCGTTTGAAGATGACAACTGAAATCTGTGAGAAATATTTACGTCTATGACAATGAATCGACCCCAATGCTATTGTATTCGCTTCGTTCATTTTTACTTAGAACTTCACTTAATTTCAGCAGAATTGATAACTGGTCATAGAAAAATTACCGTTAATTTAGTAAAATATGTATTCTAATTAAATTCCAGTTCAAATACCTAGCTATCAAATGATGAGTAACGTAATTCCGTGAATTAATAAATAATTTGCTCTACTATAGGATATAGATTTAGAGATACATAGATATAAATTTTGCGCGTGACAAGTTGTTGACATCCTAAACTGTACGCATTGCAGAAAAATACATTTTTTGTTATTTTTAAGGAAAATGCAATTTAAACATTTGAAACTTCATATCCACGCCGACACGCCCCTCCATTCAGAATTTAGCAGTGCACGTCGGATTGCGTGATACGTCCGCCTTATAACCTAATCACTCGTCAAGTGAGATTGTAAGATTTGTTAGTTACTAACTTACTGAATGTTTAAGTTTATGTAATTCTCACTAACGAAGTCTTACTCCATAGAAGGGGAAGGTCAGAATATATTTAAAACAGCGAAACATCCGATTTCAAAGTTAAAGGACTAGTTAATAGTTACAAAAAGAAACTTACATACTTACTACTTTGGAACATTTTCTTTAGAAGAAAAAGTGAAATCCATGCCTGCGCCTCCGATAATATGGCCGTCCCGTGATCCAAAAAAATATGCAAGTCGACGCCTAAAAATATTAATTGGTGCAGTCTTTAACGGTGTGATTTTCTCCACAGCAAAAACAACAAACAATCTATACTTTAACTTTATCTATAAAATATGTTTATAGTATCTCGAGTGAGACAATATCATTAGTTCTTTCTCAGTAGTACCGCGTAATATTACTGAAGAATCAATAAGGAGTAAATATAATAACTATCGTTCCTGCAGGTGATCAATTTTAGATATAAATGCCATTTTCATGTTGAGTTAGATAGTCATTTGAATAAATGTTTTCCGATTAATTAATATATTGTTACGAGATAACCCCCTGGTAAACACCCCTTAAACTGTGTTTTTGGCAGTTATAACACCAGATACCACTAACACTATTTATTAACTTATTATTTACTATGCATAATACTCCCTTAATATACATTTAAACAATATTTGTTACATACTATTTCACTTCGAGTTCACTTGGGATCACTCCGAACTTATCTGAACTCAACTGACTCCTTCGCCGCTAACTCGGTCCATATTTACCGCGCCGATGGCGTCCCGACCATTCAGGTCTTTTCTGACAGAGATCTAGAATAATCCATCTGCATTCTAGAAATAAAAATCTTGTAGTTGAACTCCAGTGCGTTTTTCTTTTACAAGCAAGCAGATGAGATACGTTTCTGATGAATTACTTGGTCATATCAATCAATTAACACCCTCCAACTAACTTCTGATGTCCAATGAGGAGATGCATTATTATCCGCAAGAATAATTCTCTCCTTCCTCATTTAAAAAGATGAATGTGGTACTACAGCTTTAGGATGTCCTGAATATGAGGTTAAGAGAAATCACAAAATTTGAATATACCTACCATTCATATGATATCTCAGTGCTACACTTCTTCAAGTACCACGTAGATATGACGCCAAAATGCAAATGATTTCCAGTGACATTTAAAATTACGATTCAAATAAGGTTCTTTGTAGACTGGATTAGGGTTTTGTTGTATTTAGAAGATTTCGATGCATATTTCTTACTTTTGAGTTTTGTGTTTTTCCCGTTTGAGGAAATTAGTTTTACAGTTCAATTTCAGCAATGTTCTGTTTCGTTCTACTACTAAAAATCTAAGAACGCATATTTCATTTAATTAACAGACTTATACATATTCTTTTTCTCAAATTTATGTTATCAAAAAAATCAAGCTCTATTAATTAGGTTTCGGTATATATTATAATGGTAGGTCAGTTCCTAAACCAAACTGGCTGACACTACATACACATTTAAAAAAGCTCAAAGAAATTTAAAAGCAGTTTTAAAATATGTACCAACTAACCTCCATTGTGTCTTGGCTGTATTTTTGTCTAGCTATTTCCATAGGAACTATATTCCCGAAGATAATCACCACAATGTTAATTATTGTAATAATAACAACTTGGCAGAGTTAATCTTAGAACTTTGAAGAGCTAATTTCTTTACGTAATGATCCTCTAGGCTAAATGGCTTCTAGCCTACCTTTTAAAGTACTTTAGTTTTAGAACTCTTTCACACCATTACGTTTCGTCTGTCAGGCTCTAGGTCCGACAAAAATTTGGTAAATAGTACAGTATTAACATGATTGTGGCTCTTCTCACGTTCCGGTAAGGGCTAGGCATCTGATTGCAGTGAGATAAGTAAAAGAGGTCGTCAGGTCTTTTTTTGAGGTCGGATGGAATTATAGTGGAACACAGGCAGCAATGCATGTGTCTACACACCAGTTTACCACAATTGCACTACGAGCCATGATAAGAAAAATAGTCCCAACGTTTCTAGGGAATACACCAGTCAATTTTAAAACCAGATTTGATGAGAATTTGATACAAACCTGATACTTCTTTCTCATTCATATTGCAACTAGATCAAGCCAACCCTAAAAGGGTGAAAGAAGAGTTACAGTATAGATTCTAAAGTTTAAGAGCCTTTTCACACTAACAGGTTTCGTCGGTCATGTTCCTAACCAAATGAAAACCTGAAATATAAGAATACATTAATGTGAGTGTTAATCTTTATACTGTCAGGTTTAGGTTAGACACTTGACGTTTCTGATTGCCGCCGGGCCAGTCTGCTGTTCCTTGGCTCCGGATAAAATGATAGTGAAATGTAGGTGAAAATGTGTGACTTATACAACTGTTTTTTTTCTTAATAGCAGTGTGACTCATGGCAGAAAAAAACATACAGCGTTTGAACGTACTACGTTGTCCTCTTTAAATTTATCAGACTTGATGGAAACCTGATACAGGTTTGACACTTTCCTTTCCTCATGTTCCCTTCAGATCCAGATAGTGTGAAATAGTTCATACAGTGCAAATTGTAAAGTTTAAGAACCTTTTCACACTATCAGGTTAAAAAGATAAATAATAATGCATTGACATAAACGTGGCTCTTTGCGCTGTCAAGTTTATGCCAGACGAATGAGGTACCTGATTACCGGACCTAGTGTCCATGCTTGACTGAATGTTTGAATGGAATACGAAATTCATTTTAAAATCGAACGTGATGAAAACTCAAGGGAACTTGTTGAAAAACTTAATTTTTTTTCAGTGCAACTTAGTTCAGTGTCAATCGAATCCGTCCATATATAATGATGTAATGGTGTGATGGTGTCTAGGAAATCCAACTATGAGTTTCAGTTTATATTTGAGGACCTCATTTCCATAACTATTTAATTTGGCGCAATATTGTTTTAATGCAGCTCTTATACGTTACTAATTTATTGACTGCTGAACGGAAATAACAAGTTAAACAATAAGTATTCAACATGAGACAAAAAAAAATATAAAACCGGAAAATGTTATGTTATGGTGCTGATGTTATAACAGACTTTAAACATTTTCAAAAAGGATCCGTATGTATGTTCTTTTTCGTGGCTATTTGGCGATTAATCTGGAATGGCTTCAGCGATTTCTACGATTTTTTTTGCAAACGGTAGCAGAGTATGACGCGGCGGTGATCCCATATTTTATCTTCTGTATGTCTAGTATAATAGACCGAGCTCCCATGACAAGAAAGGTAACCCGTCGACCACCTCACATAAAAGGTGACAAACTTGTGTAATTTTTTTAAAGGTCCATATTTCATATTCTTTCGCATATAAATAAAAACAATCTTGACTTATTGACAATTTCAAAGTTTTTGATAAAATTCGCTAAAAGTCTATTTTAACGGCAATTTTTTTCAAAATTGCTACTCGTACTAATTTACTACCAATTACTACCATTTGAAATTTAAAAAATGGATTCCTTAATTTACTGCGTTATAAATTATTTTTTTTATTTATGATTGTTTCAATTCCATAGTGATAATGTACAGAAGCTTCTTTGATATCGCGTAATCTATAAATTTGCGAGAGATAAAAGTGAATAAATTTGAAATTGGGTTAAGGTTCTCAAATCATTTCACAAAATACCTATTATGGTAGGTTATGTAATTGTATGTTTATCTTTTATCTAAATAAAATTTGTTTGTAAATGTAAGTACTAAGTACTAATAAATTACCACTTGAAGGTAATAAAACAACAAAACCCTAGTTATTTATAGATGAATTCGAACTTTATATTTGCAAAGTTAGTAATGTTTTTTTACTTATCGTTAATATAATCTATATTTGGACATAAACCAATAGTTTTATTGCCGTGAATTTACTTTTATTTTCTTAAGATGACTTTATTAACAGCTAATAAATCCTTTGTTTTCACTATTTATTTTTTTGTTTGCGACTACTTGATCTCTAGATATTGCTATATATGTCTGCGAAATGATTGATTGCAATTCCTACATAGTAATAGATGATATATATTTTTATAGGTGTCTGTACTAACTCTACATTTAAGTATACTGGATGTACAGATAGGGTTCCCTCGGAAGATTGTGCAAAAACCGCTAACTTTACAAAAGATGTTCTTAACAAAATTAAAGGTGAAAATGATGGCAAAACATGTAAATATCATGTTACGACCGCCAGATCATAAAAAATTTGTTAATTGTTACTTTTTGTGAATTTTTGAAATTAGCTAAAAAAATGATTTTACATTTCAAAACAACTTCTTGAAATTTTCTCATTTTGTGGTAAATAATGAATCATTTTTGAAAAGATTGGTCTGCTTGACAATACTTGTTAACTAATGTGACAGACTTAATTTATTATAGAGCACTTTTTTTATGAAAGTACAATTCATAACACCTCCTTGATTTTCGGTTTAAAATGAAGTTTAATATCTCTCCTCTCTATTACAACTGGTCTGTGTGACAATTTCTGTTAGTTAATGTGACGGACTTAATTTTGAATGTGCAGCATCAGTGCATCAGGATTAATCAGTGCATCTGGTGTTATGAAGTGTACTTTCATAAAAAAATGCTCTATAAAAAATTAAGTGTGACATTAGTTAACAAAAATTGTCAGACAGACCAATACTTTTAAAAATAATTCATTATTTATCACATATTGAGAAAATTTCAACATGGTGTTTGGAAATGTAAAATAATTTTTTATCTAATTTCAAAAATTCATAAAAAATAACAATTAACAAATTTTTTATGGTCTGGCTAGCGTAACATGATATTTAACATATTTTGCAACCATTTTCACCTTTTAAATTTTAGATGTTCGATGGGGTACCTTTTTGTCATGGGAGCTCGGTCTATAAGGTGAGCAAGACTCGGAAAGGAGTAATTTCTTAGCCGACTCTTGTTAAAGAATATTCGAAGTTATCGCGAAGGTGCAAGTTACAAGAAATATTTTCTATTAGAGAATATTCGAAGATATGCCGGAGGTACGGTTGTAACTAAATAGTCAGGTGCCATAATTGCATAACTTTTGTAGATTTGCGTAAAAGGAGTGTAATTTTTTTTTCAAAAAATTTAACAACTATTAAGAACTGATGGCTTAAAATTATGAAATAAAATTTAATCCTTGTTCTATTAGTTGAACCTTCTTACCTAATACCGATTTTGGGGTCGGTGCAAAAATTGACAAATAACAATATCGAACGAATTTTTATCCTTCCTCGAAATCGACATTTAAATTAACAAGTGAAAAAACTACATTTTGATATGCTTTTAATCCAATTTGTTGGAATGATTCATAACATTTTCAGCAGAGGGTCGCAAGATGACTCAGTGCTTTGACATGTTTTATTTTTCTTTTTTTTTTTCTTTTTGCATTGACTAAAGTAAAAGCTAACTACATTTTGAAACACGGAAAGGGCATCGGTTCTATTTTTATTTAGTAAATGAAAATAAGGAAATGAATGATGATATTTTAAATATAACATTACATTATTTTTTTGCAACTCTGTCGCACGGAGAATTTGTCAATTTCTAATATTTTTTTAAATAATTCTATGGAATGCATTTTCGTAAATAACTCGTTTATTTTAAGTTTTTCGAAAAAACTCTATTTCAGATTTTTTGTCCAAAAAAGTCCGTGCCTTATACTGGTTATAGAGATGGATCGACGGAATAGTTAATTTTCGATTTTTATTAGGAAACTGTTCGGAATTTGTAGAATTTATCAACAAAGGATTTGTAGATTCGTTTTTATTTTGTCAAATTTCTCACGAACGTCGACTAATAGATCTAATCGAGTCCTACAATTGCCATTTTTGAAAATCAAAATCGGACCTGCGGTTCGGGAGTTATCAATTTCTTTGAAAAATCATACTCGGCCCTGGAAAACATACTTGCGGTCTACGGATTCGGGCCGCCAGCAATGGGCTTCATTTGTGGCCATGTACCTTTGATCCCACCAAGTCCCATCGAAATCGATCAATATTCTGGACAGTTATCGTGTTTCCTAGCCCGATTTCGAGAAAACCAGTTTTTTTGCAAAAAAATCAATTTTCGTTTGTTTTTCGACATAGTTTCTGGTATTCTTATTTGTAGAGCTTTGCCAGCGGCACCATCTCTTCTGTGAAATATCTCGATCCGACTACCCGTTATCGAGCTATTCAATTTTTCCAGAAAAACTCGAAACGTCTATATCGGGTACTTCCGGTTTCCGAACGGAGCCGAGCGTATGGCGTTACGGTTTTCTAAAGACCTACTATTAACCATCCAAGTTTCATCACAATCCGAAAACGAACTAGGGGGGCTGGGGCGTGACAGGGAGACCGACAGACAGACAGACTGACCGACTGACGGAATTTTCTAAATTCGCTCTCGAATCGATAGATATGACTTTCGTTTCGATCCGACGTTTGTTTTCGGGTTTCGATGGTCCACCGGAAAAATGCAAAACCGATACTACATTTTTTTTCAAAATATGGCAACAAGGTTCAATTAACCGAACGGTGAAATTTTATTTCATCATATTTTGTGACCGTTTCTTGAAAAGAAGTTCAAGTTTTATTATCTTTATTGACCGGGTAGTAACATATTACATTGGCCATTATGCTAATATCAACAATGCTCCGAAGTTTTCGTTATTTCTCGTCTTATATCTGTAACAATTGAACAATATGTTTAAATGTCTTCTCACAATTAAAAATAATTTTAATAAATTTAATTATGTGCTTTATAATTAGTATATGTATAATTTGAATAAAATAATCCGCTTCCATTGTAATTATACGACGATTAGTTAAAAGTATTTCAGATTTATACTCTTAATTTATAAACGAAAGGCATATTCACTAAAACTTCATGCCTAAAAATTAATTGTGATTACTGTTCGTAAGGAACCAATATTTACTCCGATTATTTTGATACATACATTATTTTGTTCTGTATGTACCTACCGAATAATTAAGCAAGTATATAAATAAACAAAATTACCAGTAAGTAATATGCTGGTCCAGACTATTCTCAACACTCCACCACTCTTTCCCTGGCGGAAATTCAAATATTGAACTATTGCAGATATAATATATTTTACAGATCTATATTATTACAGTTGTCTACAGTTCTGTAGGTACTATATAGGTACAAGCCTTTACGTCTTTTGATATGTTCGATGATAGTATAAATCTATATCCGTTATAGTACAGATTTGTAAAAGGCTGTGCCATAGTTTTCAATTTGCCGCCTCGAGAAGGAGGCGTAGCTTGGCGTGGAGCAGTAGTGATGATCTGAGCTGAACTCATTATCTACTAACCTAGCTCTATTTGAAGGTGCAAATTGTAACAGCTATTGTCAGTTTGACTGACTCCTAAATCAATTCTTATTAGTGTTTGGACAAATAATTTATAATTCTTAAAAAAAAGTTATCAAGAATTATGCATTAAAATTTCGGCCAGTTACCAGGTTAATTGGACCTTATTACACAGTATCGCTAATATATTACCCAATACCGCAAGATCAATGTAAAAAAGAACGATAAAACGAGCTATAGTAATAAGGCCTGTTTAAGCCTGGATCACTAGGTGAACTTTATTTCATGTTTAGTATTCTTTCTCGTTGCAAAAATATAAATCTAAATTGTTTGTATTTGTTTCTTCATGTCAGTTTCTATTTACTTGACGTATTATACAATTTGTGTTATATATTAATTATAATGAACAAATTAAACAAATAATTAATCGGACAAAATAGGTGAGAAAATAATTTTCATTCGGAAAGATAAACGACTGACTTGCCCGAAAATGTACTGATTATTTTCTTGAAAGTATTCTTAGACATAACTAATCTCACTAGTCTTAATAAAGTTACAATTGTTTTCTGGTTATAAATACATTAATGTATTGAAGAAGCATATTTATATTATGATTCATGGTTTCCAATTAATATACATTTTTTTGTATAAATAATTCAAAACATAATACTCCTAAAAGATATAGGAGTTGCCTTACATGAATATAAATAAATCGGTAATTGTTTTTGTTTATGGTACATAGCTTCTCGCATGGTTTATTTTATTTGAGGTGAGAGAGGACTAACTGCACGAAAATAAATAAAACAAATAAACAAAAGCTAGTATAAATATCTGAATTAACTAGGTTAGTTATTTCAAGGATTCTTTATTACTTACACTACTATTACATATACTATACTATATTACTTTTATACAATGCATTGCTCTCAATTAAGACTATTTATAAAGTTTAACAAGACAAGCCCTATTTCTAGTTATATTTTCATATGAAATATATTGAAATGATGAAATGATATGCCTAAGAGTAGTTAGTATTCATATATAAGTATTTACCTGAAAATTCATTTGAATTCTCTTGTTTCATTTGTGTTATATTTCCAAAACTATGGGTTAATTTACATGTTAAGTTTGATTTATATTTTTTAACATTATGTTACGATCTAAAAGTGAAGATCGTACATACTTTAAAGATTAAAAGGTCCTAGGCCTTACAAATCCTGTTTTGGTGAGTGTGAGAGGATAAATAAATAGAAAGAATGCTGTAAGGTAAAAAAATTTATTACAACGATTTAATTTTCTTTTTTTTTGGACAAATTTGAGTATTATTAAATATTAACAAAAAATATGTACAATAGCACACTAGTAAGAAAAATAGTGAGTATTATTAATTATTAACAAAAAATATGTACAATAGGTTTTAACGACCGGGGTGAACTATGCCCCAGGTGGGTGCATTCACCAGTCCCTACAACAAAAAATATATAATAGCTCTAGGCCACAAATGTAACCTACACCCTACAGTATATCTCTGAAGGAGTCACTATAACAAAATAAAGGAACGATAAGCAAAATGTTAACTACTAAATGATGAAAGATAAAATATAAAAAAAAAAGATTACTTAAAACTACAGGATGAGCACACTAATTTAAAATGGTACAAAAATAACTTATCTTTTGTTAACCCACGTGAAGAATCGTAGATCTCAGGTGCTCCGGATCTGGGGTCTGGTGTTATGCCAGAACGTCCTCCAGGAAAACACAGCTCGGTATACTTCGCTTCAGAAAACTTGTACCAAAGTTAAAATTATGTGGGGTTGCCCACGTGGCTATCAAACCAATGGAAAATCTAGGGAACTACTACTTTTTGTTGCCCAAAAATAAATCCTCTCCAAAACCGTCTACGATAAAAACATGTAAATTAGTGTAAAGCTAACCTCAAAATGTACACATGGTTGTGAACTAAAAAGAAGTGAAAATACAACTTACCCAGATTATCTGGACGTTAATTACTTGTTGAAATATCTCCGATTTAAGAATCGATAAATTGAGAATATAAAATTATCAATTAACTGGTGAAATTATAGTCTTAAACTCCGATACCAAGATCGATTTGCCTCAACGTGGCCTTTGACTTAATTACACTGGAAACAAGTGTCTAATGAATTTTCGAAATAGAAAGAGGAAGATTCTCTCCGTCCTGCGGTATTTATAACTTCAGTTAATATATAAAAAAAACTAATTCATGTGCGCACTTTACACTTAATTCAACATTTTTGGTAGGAGGTTTGATTCACGTTGTCAACCTTTAAGTTTTCTTACTGAGATCTTTATTATCGGCATTCGGACTTTGCGAAAACTGACATATGGAGTAAACATTTGTACTTTTCGGATTAATGCTGAAATCAATGTATTTTAATGTGTTTAGCACTATAAAAGAGAATCACTCATTTATTACAATGATTAATAAGAAATGCTATTTTATTACCAGGTTCGCCATCTATTGCCTGATAGGTTAACCACAAGCTTATTAGTAGCGAATTGTTTAACCCATGGTCGCTCTTGTCGATTTTATCACGAATAATGACGGATGTTTTCTCTTTTAATCACATATACCGGGTGTCCACATATACCGGGTTCCCCGTAAATTAACTCCCTGCTTACCCCAGATGTTAATGCCAAATAGGGCGTGACAACTCCATCCTATCAAGGAATAAAAAAAAAATTCAGAAGGAATTTTTTTTTTTTTTTTCAAAAATCTCAAATTAATAACTAATGTGATAAAATGACTAGCATTGCTTAAAATTTCAATCCAACAGCAGGTTATCAAAATATGCAGAAACTAGTAACAACAAAATGTGTCGGAAAAAAATGTAAATTTATATGGGGCCCAAGAGAATTGTATCACGGTACGATTAAATTACTAATCCACGTACATTTAAATAATTACCCAAAACAATGTACAGTAAACTTGTTAATTAAATTCCGATCAGAGATCGATAAAATTGCAATAACGAGAATAAAAAAAAATCTCAAAGATATATTTGCAATCGAAACGGGTGAAATAACAGTCTAAATCCGATACGAATCGACTTAGCTAAAACAGCTAGGTGACGTTATTCACCAAAACAAGGTACTTGTAACCAAAATTATCTGTACACGAAAATTAAAACAATGTAACGTGATTACACAGGTTACGTGGAAGCAACGCTTCTTCTGACCCCTTTAATATTCTACCCTGGACCATTATCTAAATTTACAGTTTTCTCAAAAGTTTTATGCTGGTTGGGAATAATTGCATCGTTTACCTGCTCGAAGGAGATATGAGTAAAAGGAATTAGAGAAAAAATGAATTTAATAGAAAATTTTTCTAAACTTGTATAGTAGTTACACATACAAGAAACCACATGAAAAGTTCGTTTTATCACTGGAGAAAGTTATGAACATCACCAATTCCGAGATTATTCATCAAGAACTCACATATAGTCAAAAAGGATGTAACATAGATAGTAGGTAATTCAACTCACACCCATTCTGCGCTAAGTCAAGTTGCATGAAAAGCCTCGATAATGAGTGTTGCTATACAGCATATGAAAAGTCATGAAAAATCCACTCGGAAAAGATAATGCTTCCCCCAGTGTAAAATGAAAGAAAAAAGAAAAGAACAAGAGAAATGAAAAAGATTAAATGTTTTAGGAGAGGACCTCTAAGGATCAGTCTCCACAGACATCGTGGTGAAATGCCTGAGCAGCGTTATAGCGGCTGCCAGTGCTAAAATTAGTTTAGACATAAGCACACCTAAACCACGACACAGAAACCAAGTTACCTGCCTATACTCAACAGTGGGAGAAAATGTCCAGACTGTTGAAAGAAGAACAAATGGATATAGCTCCATGTGGCTTAAACTAGAAGTACGTAACATCAAAATACTTTGGATTTAGCTCCAAGAGGCTTATCAGAAGTACGTAACGACTAGGTGACAAAAAAAAGACCATTATTTGGGAATACTCCTGCTTCCGGCGCGATGAACAGTGCCTCGATCGGGCGATAGATCAAGGGCTGAGGTGAAGCGGGGAGGAAGACCTGTCTCTCGAGGAACGTCAGACGACCTAGGCCACTCCTGACTGACAAGCCCCCTTGCCTACGTGTCCGCTCGACCCTCCTTGACCCTCTGTCATTGAAGACAGCCCGATCGAAACTAGTTCACCCCCATCTCGAAGCAAGTTCCCTAATGGCAACTAAAATATCCCACTAAATAGGATAATGTTAAAAAAATTTTACCTACCTACTAGAGAGTAAACATAAAGCAATATAATCATTGATGCCTTAATTACCCATCAAGACAACAATAGTGATATGAGCAACAACTATACCAAACGAAAATAATTACAATCATGATGACGAAAAAACAAAATGGGACAAAAATTTCTCAGAACACTATATAAACAAGATAAAGATAGAAGATAAAGTATTTTTGCAATTTACCTAGCCGAAGAAACAATAAGCAGTAAAAACACACAAAGATACTGACTTAAATTTAGCTATGACTCAACGTAATGCAAGACAAAGGAAAAATACCCAAACCACCGCTAAGTATCTTGTACTATAGAACAGCGACCACCTGTATAATAAAAGGCACACGCCATACAGGAAAAAATATGTTCCCATGAACAATTTTCCTGCAAAGTAATTTGTTCCCATGAACAATTTACTGCAAAAATACGTGAAGTCAATCCACAAACAAATTCAAAATATGTGGACTTGACCCTCAAACCAATATACGTGGACTTTATCCACAACGAAAAACAATATGTTTACCAGACCACAAATTCTGCCTTTTGGCACACTGGTAATTAACATATCATAAACCAAAATCACAGGTAGGGAGTTTCCTTATAACAAAAGACCAAGGCCTTTCACAAAATTCTAAACATTATTTGAAGAGTACTATAGCAAAATTGTCAAAAAGCTACTTATAATACAAACGGTTAAAGTAGTCAACTAGGCAAAATTAAAAAAACAAGAGGTAGTGATCATAGAGAAATATAGAAAAATAAAGATTTGCGAAACAAAAAGAAAGACGATCACAAAAAGAACGACGTTGTTATGTCATATTATTGATATCAACCATGCGTAAGAGAAAAACGAACAGGTATTTCGACAGCAGACTCCAAAAACTACGAACATCTCGATAAAATACGAGAGTGAGTCGTTTGTCTAACACCCTGTATGTATTCTCCTATGGTGAGATAAAACTTGGTGAGTTTTACCCCGCATGATTGAAATCCATCGCTTGACTACCGACACCCAGAACGTATGCAACCAACAAAACGTGATATGCAAACGCTCGAGACGCAAGCCATCAGCGGAAACGTGGCCCTTTATTAAGAACCTCCACCCTACCGCCCTATTTGCAAATAAACACCCTATGCTACTCATTAATTTAGATTCAGACACCTTCCTCGTCTTACAAAATTGTTCCACTTTCCGTATAAAATCTAACACATCAAGGTTATTTTTACTCTCCCCATTGAAAACAAAATTCCACTTGGTAACAGGAACATAATCAGGGTCAGCTAATACTAAGGTTTGTAAATTTGCCAGCCCCATCGATGGATCGACTGGAGGTTGTACGTTTGTTGCCCCCACTAAATATTTTTTTCGATCAATGAAGTCATCGAATATTTTTTTATAACCCTCTAATAAATCGAAAACTTGTTTCTCCTGGTCCTCATTTTCTGCGGAGATACGCCCAATGCGTCCCTTCAAATGCCAAAACAAAACATCTAGCCTCTCAATGAGTGTTACTGTCATTATACTTTTGGATGTTTTTGTGACTATCGTTAGGATCGTGGCACAACTTTGCAATTCGGTGATGGTATCTAAATCTCTAAGAACTCTAAAGGTTTTACCCTGTGTCTCTAGTTTCAAAAGCGCGGTTAAATTAGACGAAAGGTCTCTAGTTCTATCCCCTGCTTTTACTTCTACACCTCGGATATTAAGTTCATAAATAAGAAATTCTCTTTCTAAAAGTGCTACATTGATGTCAGCCATCTTGTTCTAGGATTGGCTTGGCTTTTTATTGTGATACTTTTTTTTTTTCCAAAGGGGAAAAAACTTATCTACCAAATATATAAAAACTATAGAATTTGCAAGCAAAAAAAAAATGACTAAAAACTAAGTATACCAAACTGGTTCCTGAAACATGTCCTCCTGTACTTCCTAAATTACCAGCATCAAGTACAATATACAATCCCTGGATCCTTTGCTGCCTGTTAATCCAACGTCTCCACAGGATATTCTCACTAAAAGATTCCAAATACAATTAGCAACAATCTTATTAGGTAATATGATTCTAACTATTTCTCCTCTCTCACTCACTTTACAGATCCTGCATGAGCCCCCAAAATAAAATGTTACGATCTAAAAGTGAAGATCGTACATACTTTAAAGATTAAAAGGTCCTAGGCCTTACAAATCCTGTTTTGGTGAGTGTGAGAGGATAAATAAATAGAAAGAATGCTGTAAGGTAAAAAAATTTATTACAACGATTTAATTTTCTTTTTTTTTGGACAAATTTGAGTATTATTAAATATTAACAAAAAATATGTACAATAGCACACTAGTAAGAAAAATAGTGAGTATTATTAATTATTAACAAAAAATATGTACAATAGGTTTTAACGACCGGGGTGAACTATGCCCCAGGTGGGTGCATTCACCAGTCCCTACAACAAAAAATATATAATAGCTCTAGGCCACAAATGTAACCTACACCCTACAGTATATCTCTGAAGGAGTCACTATAACAAAATAAAGGAACGATAAGCAAAATGTTAACTACTAAATGATGAAAGATAAAATATAAAAAAAAAAGATTACTTAAAACTACAGGATGAGCACACTAATTTAAAATGGTACAAAAATAACTTATCTTTTGTTAACCCACGTGAAGAATCGTAGATCTCAGGTGCTCCGGATCTGGGGTCTGGTGTTATGCCAGAACGTCCTCCAGGAAAACACAGCTCGGTATACTTCGCTTCAGAAAACTTGTACCAAAGTTAAAATTATGTGGGGTTGCCCACGTGGCTATCAAACCAATGGAAAATCTAGGGAACTACTACTTTTTGTTGCCCAAAAATAAATCCTCTCCAAAACCGTCTACGATAAAAACATGTAAATTAGTGTAAAGCTAACCTCAAAATGTACACATGGTTGTGAACTAAAAAGAAGTGAAAATACAACTTACCCAGATTATCTGGACGTTAATTACTTGTTGAAATATCTCCGATTTAAGAATCGATAAATTGAGAATATAAAATTATCAATTAACTGGTGAAATTATAGTCTTAAACTCCGATACCAAGATCGATTTGCCTCAACGTGGCCTTTGACTTAATTACACTGGAAACAAGTGTCTAATGAATTTTCGAAATAGAAAGAGGAAGATTCTCTCCGTCCTGCGGTATTTATAACTTCAGTTAATATATAAAAAAAACTAATTCATGTGCGCACTTTACACTTAATTCAACATTTTTGGTAGGAGGTTTGATTCACGTTGTCAACCTTTAAGTTTTCTTACTGAGATCTTTATTATCGGCATTCGGACTTTGCGAAAACTGACATATGGAGTAAACATTTGTACTTTTCGGATTAATGCTGAAATCAATGTATTTTAATGTGTTTAGCACTATAAAAGAGAATCACTCATTTATTACAATGATTAATAAGAAATGCTATTTTATTACCAGGTTCGCCATCTATTGCCTGATAGGTTAACCACAAGCTTATTAGTAGCGACTTGTTTAACCCATGGTCGCTCTTGTCGATTTTATCACGAATAATGACGGATGTTTTCTCTTTTAATCACATATACCGGGTGTCCACATATACCGGGTTCCCCGTAAATTAACTCCCTGCTTACCCCAGATGTTAATGCCAAATAGGGCGTGACAATTATTGCAGAAATAGAGGACTTTATTCTTTCAAAACACTCTTGTAATATTGTAACTAAATGAACTATGTCAATATCCGGCAATAGCTAATGTTGTTTCAAATTCATTAACAAAAAAAAAAGTCGGTAAAAGTATTTACACAGAACTTCCCTCTTTATTTATACTCATTCTAACAAAATTCAAATTAATAAGCCAGATATGAAAATAATAATCGAAATGTAGTTATCACTATTACGATAAAATATACAGAGTGGTCAGCCGACAAAAAATTGCAAGAAATAAATATGAAATAAAATTGAATTATTTTTTACGATCACCACCATGTATACTCTTCAATAAAACTAATAGGTGTCTTCCTTGCCAGTTGTGTTAACTATGTGGTAAATATTATTGCCATCTGTCACATTTTTACTTCCACATCTACGTAGTAGAATGGAAATACAGTATAATTTTCAATAAAACTAAGAGGTGTCTTCCTTGCCAGGAGTGTTAACTATATGCCAAATAATATTGCCATCTGTCACATTTTTACTTCAACGTCTACGTAGTAGAATGGAAGTATAGCAATCGTAAAAAATGTTGAATTATTTTTTTTTGTTGAAATAAGTTTATAATGTATAAAGCGAAAAAGATTTCTTTTTCATATTCTATTCTCTTTAGACAGTTCACCCTGCATATTTTTCAGTGAAAGTCTAACCATCTCTTCGCTGGCAGTAGCGTCAATTACCAAATTTGACTGTTTTACGTCAAGTAGTTTTTGAGTTATAGGGCTAACAGACAGACAGACTGACGAAATTAAAATACCTTCATTTTCATAATCTACATGTTTTGAAACGAGGAAATCCGAAGAAATCGCGGAGGTTAACTTTTTCATCAATACAATACTTTTATTCGGTAAGTGAGGGAAGTAATAACTCAATGTGTTTTGAACTCATTTATCTATTAGGAAAATGTAATAGTATACCCTCTATGAAATGGTCCATTATGCCTCATTCACTGTATGTCTACGGCTTCCAGATTTTAGCACCAACTAGGTAGTAACCATCTCAACACTTGCACCTTAAAATATGGAGAAAAAGAATTAGAGATAAATAATATAAGATTAGTATGTAATAATATTAAAGAACCAAATCGCTACCCATTTTGAGACAAGTAATTTAATTCGCATCAATTCGGCTTTAGAACAAAGCATTTTTTAATTGAAACTATTAACGACGACTTTGAAGAGGGTTTGCTTACATTTTCACAATTCTTAGATCTCACAGAAGCCTTTGACTGTGTCTCACATAAAATACTAGTCGATAAATTAAGCTTTTATGATTTTAGCAACAATAGCGCCCACTTAATAAGTTCCTATCTAAGAAATCGTTTCCAATATATATCATCGTAAAACACAAACTCAAATCTTCTTCCAACAAAATACGATGTACCTCAGGGATCTGTGTTAGGGCCGACACTATTCTTGATTTATATAAATGATTTGCCAAGCATTGCCCTGGATGCAAGCTTTGTTTTATTGGCGGACGATACAACAGTAACAAAATCATTTAAAATTGTTAAAGACTTAATATCTGAAATAAATTCGAAAAAATGTCCAGGGCAAGATTGGTTCATAGCTAATCAGTTGACGCAAAATGATTCCAAAACTGAAAAAGTGGTTTTTACTCTAAGAAATTTGGACAACAATGATTTATCGCTTAGTAATGATGTAAAATTCTTGTGAGTCTACCTTGATAAAAAGTTAACTTGGGAAACACATGTAAATTATATATGTAGGAAAGTAAGCAAAGACATATATTTACTACGCAATCTTACGCGCAGTGTCTCCCACAGAACATTACTTACTACATACCATGGCCTGATACATTATTTTGATTTGGGGGCACTCTTCAGCTAGCAAAACAGTTTTTGGTATGCAAGGGAAGGCCATCAGAATAATTGCTGGACTTAAATACAGAGATGACTGCAAATCTGAATTTATTACGTTAGGTATTCTTATATTATCGTGTGCCTTCACCTTGCAGTCACTCTTATTTGTAAAAGAGAAAGAAGACAAATTCACTACCCACGGCCAGATTCATAGTTACCCAACACGGAATCGGGATAAAATAAATATCAACTTTTTAAGGTTAAATAAAACACACACTGGAACAAATTATGGTACATTGTTGTACAATGTTCTACTAATGCAGGTGAAGCAACTTAACTTGAACTATTTCAAAATCTCCGTAAAGACATTTTTGCTCAGAAGTGCATTTTATTCACTTGAGGAATTCATGGAGGCCGATTTTAAATTTTTGGTATTTATCAATAGTTATTTGTTATTCGTTAAAATATTAGAAACTGTGTCCTCAAATTTTATTATAATCTTTGTATTGCTTTAACCTAGTTTTGTCTTGTCCATTTTACACTTAATAACTTATTTATCTAGTCTAGCTATTTTAATTTCCTTAACAATAATCTGACTTGTGTGACTATTATTATTATTATATAATATCAGAAACAACAAATTACTTTTTCATTATGTATACTATTGATCTAATTCTGACGACGCCAGTATACTAATAAAATCAATCATTACATCAACCTAAATCGCGTGATGCTTTTAGACTTGTAATATAACAAAACGAGGCCAACTAAATAATGTATGGGTCAGAAAACTCATGACGTTATGACTAATATATGTTATCTAGGAGCTATGGAAAGGAGCCTTGGTGAGCCCCTACGCTTAACAGACAACCGTGACACATATCGTGATGTTATCGGACGTGCCATACACTAAAGATAGGCCAGCTGGAATAATGCATATGTCACAAATCGTCTGTTAAGACGTGAGTAAAAAGAATAACTCTTTCTAGTGACGTAATTTACTAACATCTCACGCCAGCTGCTTGCCATCTAATTTCATGACTTTGAAAATTTTGGCTATTTTGAAAACTAATAGGGATTAGATTTTATTAAACACTGCTTCAACTTCATAATATTGTTAGGGTAACAGTTAATCTGAAGATATATACCGTTCTACATAATTCCAAATAACCTGAACTGATGCAGAAAAATATATAAAAAGCATTCATTCTACTTGTAAGCGTAAAAATGCCTTAAATGTATAGCATCCAAGATATAGTTTTGTTTTATTTTTATAAAGTACTTAAGAAGTATATTAAATAAGTGCCTGGCCACGTCGGCGCAGCGCATATCGCACCGCACATCGCACAGTAAAACTAAATAAAACCATTATTTTAAATGACCAAATCAAGAACTTGAGCCTACTTCGCACATCGCACAACCGTCAGCACGGGCGATACCGTGTTTGCGAATCCCTATTTGCAACAAAATAGGTGAAAATACCTACAGCTGATCTGATTTTAATAAAATTAAAGAAGGAAATAGCCGAACAATATAATATGAACAAGTAGTACAATTAATTTTGTATGCAGGCTGGGTGCTGTGCGATATGCTCTGTGCGGTGCGCCGACGTGGCCATGCACTAATGCTTCTGGATATAACACACTCACTGAATTTATTCAGAACCCAAATTATAATTTACAATCATACATAAGATATTAGGTTAAATAACCAATATTCATAATTAATTGGTATAATTTATTGGGCCTACAAACAGAGCTACAGGGGACGGACTAGCAGACATTTCATTCGAATAATAACAAATATGGATTTATTAACATTTCCATATTAAATAAAAATACTGTGGAACTAGACACGATTGCTAAAATTAAAACGAAAGAAGTAAAGATTATTCAGCTCAATTGTACCTTAAAGAAATTATCTTGGAATATATATAGTGGGTATGTCCCTTTATTTAATTTATACCTCGTATACTTTTTAGTCTTCGCAAAAATAAAATTTGCCAAGCTTTCTACTCCATAAAACTTTCACCCCTTTGTCTATTTTATAACCCTTGAATTTATTTGCAAAGGGTTTTTTAGAAAGTTGACAAGTTTTTTTGGCAGGTAAAAGCTATTTATTGCGGCACTTTATGTGCAATACGTTATATAAATGAATAGTTATGTGCCTCCGCCTCCAAAAATTGCTTGTTTTGTATATTATATTGGCTATTAACCAAATAAAAATCATCATTTAGATTGTTTATTAGTAATTATTAAGCTATTTGATATCAAACTCACTTTATAGTAGTAATACAAAACATTCGCTGTAATCTGATGACACAAATTTATAATAAAATTGTTTGAATACATTTTTTATTCAAGTTCAAGGTCGTTTAATTCGTTTAGTGAACTGCAGCTAAGAATGTCGCGCTTTTTTGATAATATTGCGCCAAGCTTTAAATAACTCCATATGGAAAAGAAAAATAATAATTTTGTACCACAGTCGTACACAACATGAAACCAGTCCGACACTAATGGTCTAATTAATTCTGAGCAAGAACCAAACAAGCTTTTGTCCGGATAATGCATAAATCTGGGGTCGAGACTAAACGTGCCTATATCGTTAATCACCCACATAAAAATACTTTTTTTTACTTAACTTGTTGCTGTAAACTTGGTTGAGTTAATGCTGTATTATATTTCATATATACATTGAAACTAACTTTTAGTAATTTATTTGTGTTACCTATTGGTAAATATTATCAAAAGGAGACATCGATAAGGGTGAAGTTATTACAATTTTAGGTGAATAAAGCACTGGGAAAAATAGCATTACACATAAATATCTATATTTTCTAAATTTCGGATTATTAAAATTGCAGGTTTATATTATTCAATAATTATTATTTTTCATTATTATTATACCTTTTGCAAATAATACAAAACCAAGAGTATATTACATCCGATCGGCATATTTCTAAAACTGGTAATATCGTTCGTAAGGAAAAAAAAATCATACCACTGTGTTGACTTTCAAAATGTCCGTTCATCCGTCTGTCTGCCCATATGTCCGTCCGTCACGTATTTTGTGGGCACGTTAACTTACGAACGAAAAGTCGAATTTTAGTGAAACTTCGAATGTAACCTAGTGTTAACTAGAGGAAGAACCCTTTGTACGAAATCGATCGATAAATAAAAAGTTATTAATTATATAAATTTATGTATTTATATTATACAATATTGTTGCATTGCAAAACCGGCTAATTAGGCAATAGTCCCTATTGTTTATCAACTTAAAAATAAATCTGTCACAAATGCGATAAGATTATGGACCAAGCTTTGACGGCTCTCATTCATCTCGCAGTTAGACACGGTCGTGACTCACTAATACAAACTAACACTCTTCGCAAATATTTTTTTATTTGCAATAAAAATGCGGAGAATATTCTATCGAATGTGCAACAATTACATTATAACGAGTGCAGTAAATCGGCGAAGACCATAGTGGTTAGCTTGTTTAATTTATGTTTCAAACTGAGAAATAATTAAAATGTCGTATTTATCAAAAACAGTATTCTTTGGAAAAACGTATTTTTGGAAATTGTTAGACAATAAATTTATTTAAATGTGAGATAAATTGACTTATAAAATCTAATTCTCTGAAATAGTGTTTTATATAACAAGTGGCTAAAATGGTGTTTTTTTACAAGTACGAGCCGAAGGCGACTGCTATAAACCAAACGAATAAGAAAAGACATTTTGGTCTCCAGATATATACAATTTTTTTTGTATCGCCGTTCGAAATTAGAGAACAATATAATTTTGTAAAAATACGGCAAATTGACAAAGTTACTTTGTCATAATGATTAAATGCCCACAAAAACAGATTCTCTCTAAAAAAACAGCATAAATTTTTCCTCTCTGCTACAAAAGCATGAAATGTGAAAACCTATTTTCTTCAAAAATATTTGAAATCAATTAAAATCGCCAAGTTCGGTATTTATAAAAAAAATTATCAAAAAAATTTTCTTTTCGAATACAAAAAACTTGGCGCGTTCCACTTTTCATGTTTCCGCAGATCCTGCATATGTTGATAATCGGAAGTAATATATAATATCCCAATGAACAATTTTGCTCACTTAAAGTAACTGTTATTTTTATAAGTGGTTTATTAAGATTGTGAGTTTATAAAAGTGGTTTATAAGATTACTAAAGAGTTGCGAAGTTGCATAGTAGGTATGTAAAATTACAAAAAATTTTAAAACCTTAGGTTTTATAAAATGGCAACGGAAACATTTCCACCACAGACTTATACAACTTTTAGTAACTGTTACTATAATTTATATAAAGAGTTTTTATAGAAGTTGTAGTCACAAATTTATAAAACTAATAGTTGTCAATTCCTATATAGGGGTTGGCTCTGATGAATATAAAACTTTCTCGTATCACAATAACAACAATAATTGTTAACATAACCGAAAATTCTACGTTTTTGTAAGTTTATTCTCCTTTTTAATGTTTTATTCGCAATTCTAAATTAGAATTAGTGTGACATTCATAAACTCTCATATAGTATACACATTTTTTAATATTGTTGATTCTTATAGGTTGGAAATTCAACTTATAATTAGCGTTCAGAGGCTGAATTTTCATGGTCATGGCAGGGTTGGATTTCGTTCTACTGCTATTTAATTATATTTAAGTTACTTTTACCCTAAAGTAATGATCGAGATACGTATAACGATGAAATAATTCACAAAACTTAATAACAATAAATATCTAAAATAACCAGGTACTAACGCAATCTAAAAGCTGCACTTTAAAATTACACCTAACCATACTGTCTTTATACTATACGTAAATACTTATAAGTAGGTAAACCCGGACATCAGTTTATAAATGAATACACACTTTAATAGCATTTGAAATTGCAGCATATCTGCCTTTCTGTTTGTGAGCGTCCAGAAAAAGGTCGACGATTTTTCCTTTATTTTAATGAGTATTACCAATATTTCATCGCGTTGTCATATAATTCGTTACATATTTTTGTGGAAACGCTTTAATAAATTAATTGATAAAATTTATTAGATATTGATAAATTTATTCAAGTCCACCCCTGACATGTTCAGGGGAAAATTCAACCACACATTCTTGGTTATATAGAGGCACAGAAGTTCTATAAGAATCCCAGATTTATAGTGTCCTTTTGGTATTTTCAATATGGATGCCTTATTTTCGATCCTGTCAGTGGACACCATATTGATACTTTTAAGAAAACTGTTGGAAAACAGGTTGAATATTTAACATACTCAGCTGATACTACATTTTATGTAAATTATAAATATGTACCTATAAGTTAAAAAGTGCAGTTTTTTATGAAGAATCGAATGTTGTGAGAAATGTAAAAAAAAGTTTTTTAGTTAAAATTTTTAAATATATATAATTTCGGTGGCGCCTTTATTTTTTCGAGGTACAAATGTCAATTTTACAGTAAAGATACATTTGCATGAAAATTTCAGAGGCACGTTTGCCATAAAAGTCAAGTATAATATATTTCTAATTGAAGTACGTATATTTCATATACAGAGTAAAAGTCTCCATATTGTTAGAAAGTAATATGTAATAATTTCATCATCATCAACTAAAGAAAGAGAAAGAGGTTTGTGTTGAAAGAAAGAGCAAGAAGGAGAGGTTCTGTATTTAAAGTTTATAAGAGTAACAGTTACATTTCTATTACTTCTTACTATAAAACTTGGAGATAGGTAATGGTGACCCTTATAGATCGCGCCATTTAAGCTCTTTAAGTGGTATAAAGTGGTAATTGAAAAGCTTTCATGGAAAATATTCATTACTAAAGTTTTTATAATTCGGTGATGGTGATATTCAGAGTACCTTTACAAAACAAAAATTGTTCATTGGGATTGCAGTCAGAGGTTCTGTCAACTTGGCGAGGAAATTTGTATAAGATTGATTGATTGATTTCAAATATTTTTGGACAGAATACATTTTCTTATTTTATGTTTTTGTAGAGAGGAAAGATATTTTTTTGGATAGAGTGTACTTGGCTGTCTTTTTAGAGAGAATCTGTTTTTGTGGGCATTTCATTACATTTTGTAGATAGTAGTCCTGTAAAAATACACGCCTACTCGCTTGTCATTTCTGTGAGAGTGGAGCATATTGGAGTGAACTTGGCACAGATACCTTGTTTCTTGATTATGTATCACAATTTTGCAAATACGTAAAGCTATACCATGCCTTTATTATACGTTTAGAGTCACTCAAAATTTCATCAACCACTTTTCAAGCGATGCGTGACAACATGGTGTAAGCATCAGCATACGAATATTGAGGTGAACTTAATATCTGTAACGAAATTTCTTTCGGTACTGCATTACGCATGATGTTGAAGTCTGAATTCACGGCACTAAAGGTACTTAAGGTGGCCATTCCCTAGAAAGGGACATCCGATAGGGAAATATTTACTATTTTTGGCCATAACTTTTTTTTATTAGTATGTATATTTAAAAAACTATAAGACTACCTAAGTAGAACCATACCAAGACTATGACTATAAATTTTCACTCAATAATATCAGTGGTTTGCAAAATAGCTCGATTTAAATTTAAAAATTATGTTAATCTTCCTATTTCGAAGTTTTAAATCTAGCTATTTTGCAAACCACGGAAATTATTTACTGAAAATTCATAGTAACAGTCTCGTTATGGTTCTACTTAGGTACTCTTATAGTTTTTTTAAATATACGTACTAAGGAAAAAAGTTATGGGCAAAAATAATAAATATTTCCCTATCGGATGTCTCTTTCTAGGGAATGGCCACCTTAAGAATTAAAAATTCCCGGACTGGATGCACGGATGGTAGCCCTGACGAGAGTGCGATATTCTATAGAACACTAGGTGGAGCCTGGTAATCAATTCGGAGATTTCATAGAAGTGAGGTTATACTGAACGAGAATAAAGCAGTAGTACCATATTTCAGATTTTATATTTTTGTAAGTTTATTCTAACTTATAATGTTTTTATTCTCATTTTTAAATTGGAACCAGTGTAAGATTAACAAACCTTCTCATATAGAATGCATATGGTTTTTTAATATTGCTGAATATTAAAATCAGACCAGACCGCTGATTATAGGTTGGATTTCCAACCTGCAAATATCGGTAAATTTTTTAAATTAAATATTAAAATATTACATGTATTCTATATCAGAAGGTTTATTAATGTTACGCTGGTTCCAATGTTGAAATGTGAATAAAGACATTCAAAATGAGAATAACCTTACAAAATGTGTGTCTCTTGATTCTATTTCTGTTTCCACAGAAACCAATAATAAAATAACTAAATATTTAATGATTTATTTCACACTGTGAGAATAAAAATAATTATTTTATTAATTCCTTAACGTAATAAATAATAAGAATATATTTTTAGTATTTTAATAGATTTATTTGTTGGCTTTCATGTAAAAATGACAATATACTCTTATACGAAAATATTACGTAATACTCATTATACCTATATCTGACGATTAAGGTCTATTCAAGAATCTGCCAAATACAAACAAATTTGCCGATGGACATTGAAAATTACATCAATCGTCTACTGAAACGAATTTCATCCTATTGAGATCTAATAACTAAGGTATATGGTCAGGCGCAGATTCGGGGTGGGGGGGGCGAAGGGAGCGTAAATCATTTTAACAACTTACTCCTGCCTACCCTGAGATTGTACTTTGAGGTTGTGGGGATATAGCCTATTATTTTGTTGCTCATACTCACCTTATTAATGTAAATTGCAATAAAATCAAAATTAGTAGTTTTTGAGATACTTGGTTCCACATATTTTTGAACGTATGTACATACAGACACGGGGGCCTAAGGACAAACACAAAACCTAACTGAGAACTTTCTTCCGGGAGTTGGTTCACGTTCACGTTAGAAATTATAAATCAGCGATTTCTACTTTGTTTCTTGGACCACCTTGACTGGCATGCCTTGAGGTTTCCTTTGAGAGGGTGTCATATTATGCTACTAAAATATAAATTTACCTCTAAATACAAATATGTTTAATAATCGAATCTGCCTATCGAATTTTTGTCCAAATAGATAAGTCCGCTTTTATGCTAGTTGAGACAAATTATTAACGCATCTCAAGATGTGTATGGTTCCCCTTATCATTATCTAGACGTTTTGGATACTGTCGTGACGACTTTCAAAATCACGCCACCCACCATTCGCGATCTGACAGAGCATAGAAGAGTGCTTTGTATGTGCAGTTGTGGTATATTATCCAGATCAAGGCCTATACCATGAAAAGTTTTGCATTAAAAGTAACCCTGATTGTTTCTGCAAGTAGGCTACTTGACGACAGATGGTAGAAAACGCGCACACAAAAGGATGCGCGAAAACGCGGCGACAATTTGTCTCGCCGTGATATTGGAGGGATATCGCGTGCATGAAAATGGGCCTAACAAATCTTATTTTCTAAGGAATGTAATTGTTTAAGAATAGGAACAATACAAATTCCTTACAAAGTCTAGTTTATCATCGCAACTAATTTCGTGGTACCTACCTATATGATACATGGTATTGTCATATCTTCAGATTAGAGGACTTAATAGCAAGCGAATTAAAATACCTTTACTGAATATAAATTGTATGGAGATATTTGTCTTTGTAGCTAAAAAGAAATTATAATAATTAATGAATTAAAACACAAAGACATAGAAATTAGTTTCCCGAGACTGTACCATTATTTCCTGTACGAAAGCCCTCCGCGCATTCGAAAGTCAAATTCCAAATGTAAACCATTTCGCAGCGCATATTTTCATTTATATAAATAAAAAATAAAACGTGTAAAATGTAAAAACAGAAAGTTGCTTTGTAAAATTCATTAAAAACACAATAATCAAATTACCTTAATTTAGGTAACAATTTAAATGTGATTGGAAGAGTTAAAATATGTGAATTTTCAAGGTAAAACCAATGATGACATGTAGCTAATCTTAAATACTATTTATTAACGCACAAAATTTGAACAATATTGCTTGGTCCGTTTTCGAGAAAATACAGTTTTGATGTTTTTTATTATATTAGTAAATGACCCTACCTTTATGTTAATTTTTTGGAGAAAACCAAGAAGGACATATTCTTAGGTTGGTAATGGACTATCAGTTGAGAAAAGCGATTTTTTTCCGTGATACTCCTTGATTTAAAGTGAGAAATATTAAAAACTAGCGGTATTTGTGAGAGGACTTTAAATATAAAATTTATGCGAGATCGACCAATTGGTTTCAGTGCTAGGTTAACCGACAGTCATTCATATACACACAGACATGTTTTCCAAAACTTCCTTTTCAAAATCTAGTACTAATAGAGAATTAAAATTTATCAGAGACTGAATTTGCATTCTGTAAACGATTACAATAATACTTTCTTTATTTGAAGTGTCAATTGAAAGTAAAAAAATTAACCGATAATCCTTCGTGTTTCAGCACGATGATAAGTGTCTAAGCTCTAAAGAATTATCTAACGGAACAAAATCACACTCTTAAACGTATTACCCGCTCCATTTCGTCACCGTCGGATCTGGGGTAAAAATAGATACAAACAGAAAAGGGAAACATACAGATTTGGAAATACTTTAAGGACAATTAAGAAGAAACAACATTGGAATTATTTATTATAACAAAGTTTTCATATTTATGGAATCGACAATTTCATTATATTCATTTTGTTTCTTTCCCTTTGTTAAATTTGTCATTGCTTCACCCCCAAATTAAGAATTATATAAGATTATTTTAATAATATATAAAATATGAATTTGTGTAACCTTTCTTTTTATATTATCCTGAAAACAAATTTGATTAAATAAATTATATTAAATTATTGATTGAACAGTTTCAATAATGGCTGACAGACACAAATATAGTTTGGCGATATGAAGTGTGTCTCACTTCTCACGATAACACCGTCGTAACTCAGGTCTGCATAAATCAATTGATTTTAAACTTATTGTACCTACTACAGGGTAAGCGGATATACCTATTTAATTTATTACATAGACGCGCGGATTGGGAGGTGAAAATGAGGTATATTTTTAGGTAAATCGTATTAGGGATTCTTTTAAGAAAGATGTATGTATTACCACCATTTTATAGGGGATGCTTTAACATCCCTTTGTGTATTTTATTTTATTATGATTATTTTTTATTACTATTAATTTGATAATAATAAATGTAAACTACAAAGCCTTAAGAAGCTTCCATTACTGTCGCGTTGTTTACGGTTTCAAGGGTAACTAGATTTAAGCAAACAATCTGAATAGGGTCGTTGTTATGATGAGTACCATGATATTTTTTATTATTACCTCAAAGTTGCAAAAAGTGTGAAATTACTTTGGTTATAACTTCACCTCTATTCGAGTTAAAGGCCACAAAATTTTGACAAAACGGCATATTACCATGTATTATATATTATTACCTAACTCTAAAATTATTTGAGATATTTTAACAAAATTTTGTCCCAAGGTGTTTCAAAGGTCGCCTATAAGATGGTAACATTTTCTATTATTAAAAAATCCCTAATATGATATACCTAAGACCCCATTTTAATCCAACTGAAGAAAATACCATTACTTAAGGTGGTCATTTCCAAGAAAGAGACCTTCGATAGGGAAATATTTATTATTTTTGACCATAACGTTTTTTTAAATATAAGTAGTACGGACTACTTATATTTAAAAAACTATAAGACTACCTAAGTAGAACCATAACAAGACTATTACTACGAATTTTCACTCAATGATTTCAGTTATTGGCAAAATAGCTAGATTTAAAACTAAGAAATACCGAAAGAGGAAGATTAGAATTCTCTTTACATTTAAATCTATAGCTATGGTGCAAACAACTGATATTATTGAGTGAAAATTTATAATAATAGTCTTGTTATGATTTCACTCTTATTGTTTTTTTAAATACAAGTAGTAAGAACAATAGTTATGATCAAAAATAATAAAAATATCCCGATCTTTCTTGGAAATGGCTACCTCAAGGTGGCCATTCCCTAGAAAGAGACATTCGATAGGGAAATATTTATTATTTTTGGCCATAACTTTTTTTTCGTAGTACGTATATTTTAAAAACTATAAGAGTACCTAAGTAAAACCATAACAAGACTATTACTATGAATTTTCATTCAATAATTTCAGCGGGTTGCAAAATAGCTAGATTTAAATTTTAAAATTGTGTTAATCTTCCTATTTCGTAGTTTTAAATCGAGCTATTTTGTAAACCATTCAAATTATTGAGTGAAAATTCATAGTAATAGTCTTGTTATGGTTCTATTTAGGTAGGTACTCTTATAGTTTTCTAAATATACGTACTAAGAAAAAAAAGTTATGGCCAAAAATAGTAAATATTGTCTCTATCTAGGGAATGGCCACCTTAAATGTTAAAATCATTTTTGCTTAAAAAATAATAATAAAATTCGGATATTCGAATTTAAAACATTTTATTTACACTATTTACAATTAAAAAAGCTGCATAATGGATTTCTACTTATGTGCAAAATGTTCACATTGCAGTTATACTGAGTAGATTTATCAACGTGTATTTAACATATCAAAATTCATCTAAGAACTTATATTAGTAAGAGTCCAGGGAAATACAGCGTTCTCGCTCCACCTTCTACGACTTGTATATCAGCGCATACGTAGAAGGTATGCAACTTTGGGCGGAGGTTGCACGGTGGATATGCCATCTTTCTCGATGGAGGTGTAAAGCAGTCGGTCCCTTGTATATTAAATGTTAAGGCCACCTTAAATGTTAAACTCATTTTTGCTTAAAAAATAATAATAAAATTCGGATATTCGAATTTAAAACATTTTATTTACACTATTTACGATTAAAAAAGCTGCATAATGGATTTCTACTTATGTGCAAAATGTTCACATTGCAGTTATACTGAGTAGATTTATCAACGTGTATTTAACATATCAAAATTCATCTAAGAACTTATATTAGTAAGAGTCCAGGGAAATACAGCGTTCTCGCTCCACCTTCTACGACTTGTATATCAGCGCATACGTAGAAGGTATGCAACTTTGGGCGGAGGTTGCACGGTGGATATGCCATCTTTCTCGAAGGAGGTGTAAAGCAGTCGGTCCCTTGTATATTAAATGTTAAGGAAGTGAAAAATTCTTACTCTTAGATAGATAAGAGGGTCAGCAATATTTCCAGGATGGCGGTAGTCCGTCTCCAAGCGTCAGTGATTAGCCTTAGCAGCCGAAATAGGCCGACGTTAATTAAATGAATAAAAAAGAAATTAAGTTATAGTGGAGCCAATAAGTGTAGGCAGTAGAGCAAGAAATAAGCGGCATTGTGGTTAATGTTGTTATGTTATACTCCTCATAATCTAGAGAAATTTATTAAGTTTTATCCGCCTACCAGAGGTGAAAGGTCATTGCTACAATCGACCAAATACAATAAATGTTTGAATGTGGTGCTTTTTTGCCTAATAATTTGTTCAAGTACTGTGCAATTTGCGGAACAACTGTCATAAGCGAACTTTACGAGCTCTTCCTACATATTCAGTGGCGCCACATATTTATTAACAATAGTGACGGTTTTAATCCAACGGACAAATATCTGCGGCTGCGCTACTATAATACGTGGATATAATGTTGCCAGATTTAAACTTGATATTTTAAATTTAAGATATATGCTAGCTATGCACAATTAACACAATCCGACTGCTTTCATTTCTACGAATTACGTACGTGCGAATTTAGGAAATTCGTAAATCCGTTAGCCCCTGGCTCTACTGCCTAGACTTATTGGCCCTACTATAAGGTTGTTCCGTTAAGCAGAGAATACTTTCTGAAAGACTGAATAAGTGCTGCCTGCTACTAATGAGTGTAATGAACAGTGCAAGTGTTGATTCCCGAATGACTATTGTGGCTACTTTTTGACGTTACCATAGGCTTAAAATTTACGTCATTATTTTAATGTATAATTTTATCACTATCATTTTTGAACTAGCTATTCCAATGTTTAAATGATGAAAATAAAAATGATACTCTTCCAACTTTACATTTTATATACAATGCACATATGCAGTAAAGACAAATGTATCTGTGTCGATAAAGTGTCGCCATTCCTAACGTGATAGTGCATAAAGAAATAAATCGGGATTATTGAAGTTATTTTTCAATCCCTGTAGTTGCATGAGATGCATGCAGTGCGAAGTTTCTCCACGGCCACGTTATCCAGGGACGTCTCCCGGGCCCTCTTCAAACTATTTTATAGCTTTCTCCCTTCCCGCTCGCCCTGCTCAGGCGAACAAGCTTGATCGAGGAACCAGGGTATAAATTACCCCTCTTTACCTCGCTTCCGCTACCGCTTTCGTCCTCTTGATTCATTCCACGGCAACTTGAAGCTAGCCATGTTTCATTCCTATCCAACCTAAATTGGGAATTGTATTTTTCACCTTTAGATTGCCTGTCTTGACTTATGCTAGCATGGGAAACATGCTGCATAAATTTTATCTTAGATTTATAGGTTAATTTTAATAGGCCTTTTGTTAAAATGAAATATAATTTATCCTAACAACACATTATGTCGGTAATTTATGTAGATCGCGTGATTTTTACCCATAAACGCAAGACGCATTATTTGATTCTTTTAATAATGGCGTTAATAGGTGTTTTAATAATTATATTAATGTATTGTTTCTTTTTCTATTTTACAATTAATTGTTTTTATGAGAGTAAATAAAATATAGCAATTAATGACGTTAATTAGTATAATTGTTTGTAATGTTTATGTAACTGTGAAAGAATAATCTTTAATAAAAACATTAAACATCGCTCTAAATGAGCACCTATCATGTTTGATATATGCAGAAGATTCTTTATATTTTCAGTAAATTCATATGCAGTATAGTTGAACTTTATACAGGGTGTTTCTTGAGGATCTGTACATACTTCCATGGCCAGTAGAGGACACTTGGGTATTCAGGAACGGCTATTGAAATTTTCTTGTCGCTCCGAATATCTGAGATACAGCTAGGGCGATAAACTGATTTTGGTCTAAATTTATTTTGGCCAGAACGTCCTCACTATTGATTGAATTTTGTTTACATTTTAGACACTTTATACACTTATCACAGTTGATAGATTGCTATTATATATATTTTTTTTTGAATTTCAGTACCGAACTTTCTTAATTTGATTGTTCCGATTCCTGTAAGAAAGATCACCCTGTAATATTTTTTTACATTCAGGTGCCAATTATAAAAGTCTATAACATCACTAAACATAGACATGTAATTCGATCTTTTGTCGCACCTTTGTTGATTTTTTTACAACTGTTTGAATTTGGCAAAAGGAGTTCAGTTCGGTCGTCGATGAAGGCAGACGCGTTTTTAAGTGGATCCCATGAAATCCCGAAAAACTAAAGTAAACACGGTGTGAAACGCGCAAAAATGTGTTGAATTAAAGAGTGGAAAATCCTACATTAGTTGATAAATATTAACATAAATTTGGCTAATTCATATAGCTGATATTTGATATTTAACTATGACATCACTAAAGGCGTATATGGGCAGCTCGACAAAGGGTACAGACATCTGGCAACATAACTCGGATAAAAAGAAAATAAACACGTTGAATGGGACCAGGTCATAAACTCGTAAATTATCCACAAGTGCATGCACCTAAGACGACCGACCACCCTCCCAAAGTGGCTAGTACGAAGGATGAAAGATACGTGTTATTTCTATTTATTTCTAAGATAAGATATATTTATTAAACCTTCACAGATGGGAAGAATGTTGTGATTCGGAAATCCATTGTTTCACATATACGCGAATGAATGAATTCTTCATGTGGAACGGGTACTTTGGTTTAAGAAATAATTTATTTACTATAAACTTTTTGTTTCTCGCTGCAGAGTTATTAGTTTTATATGGGGAATTTGAATTAGGCACTACAAAAATCAAAACAATATACAGGGTGTGCGGAGGTTTCTCTCGGGCCGCTTTCTCATTTGCAACTCGCTGTAAAAAGTTATTTTACCGCGATACAGATAACATAATAAAAAGACTCTCTTACAGCAAGCTAATATTGGTTTTGAAAAACAAGGCAAATAAAATGGACACACTAATACAGGACGTTGAAACGAGAACACGTCAATTACTGGTACAAAAAAAAAATCGACGGCGACGGAAACTGTCTATATGGAGCATTAAACCACCAACTGGAGGGAGAAAATATAACATCACAGGCACATACCAATGCGGCGAAAACCCTACGAAAACAAGTAGCTGACTATATCGAAAATCACTTAGACCATTTCATGCCATTCATGCAGGCCCATCCATGAACTAGCACCCCGTTACAATAGATACAACTCTAATACGGGAAAAATAAATGCATTCATTCGAGATCTGAGAAGAGAAGGTTTGGGGGTGGGGGGGGTAGGAGACAATTGCAGTAACAACAAATATGAAAAACAGGACAATAATAGTACATCAAGAAGAAGGAGAGCATATAATCTTCCATCCTACTAACCAACAGGGAAGAGAGAACACACCACTAGAGATAGTATATAGGAAGCACTGAAACGAAAGAAATCACTACGATAGCGCGATTATTGCACAAGAAAAACATGAAGCAGAACAACCAGAAGAAACATACGCTCGAACTGGGGCTATAACACCCCGCCCAGAATTAGAGGAAGCAACGCACATAAACATGTACCAAATATCACAAAGAACAGAGGAAGCCAACAGTCAAGAATTACAACACGATGACATCATTCTGGCGACATGGAATGTCAGAGGATGCATAACGAGAGAGAAAAGAGAAAAAATCGATGAGGTTCTTATGATGGAACACATACACGTTGCATGCATACAAGAGACACACACGATAGACGGAACTGCAGTTACTCAAAACTACAAATGGCATCTAAGTGGAGGGGACAAAGAAAAAACCAGCAGAGGAGTCGCATGGGCAATAAGACGGAACACCCCCATCCAGATAAAGACAAGAAAAGTAAACGAAAACATAGCCATGGCAGACTTACAAATTGGAAAGGAAAACATATGCATACTAGGAGTACATGTGCCCACCGACAAACGGGCAGGACGAGTATTCAGGCAGATTACCCAAGAGACTAGAAGAAATAGGAATAGAAAAATGAACACAATAATACTAGGAGACTTCAACGCGCATATAGGAAAGGACGACCAAACACATGAAGACAAGAATATCATAGGAAAAACCTTACTTCACACATGGACAAACGATAATGGAAGCTTGCTAAAAAACTTGACACATCTGTTAGATCTAACAGTTAGAAACACATGGAGCAAGAACCTAACCTGCCTTAATACCTGGAATAAAGGAAACATCAACCCTCAAATAGACCATATCCTAGTGGATAGAAAAATAAGGGACAGGGTCAAAAATATGAAGGCAAAACAAGCAACAAACGTCAAAACAGATCACAAAATATTATATGGAACACTAGTAATAAAGAAACAAGAAGAAACAAAGAAAAAAAAGATACAACAAAACAGCAAATGACACATGGAACATCTCACTGCTACAAAACAAAGGAATAAAAAAGAAATACCAGGAGGAGATAGAAAAACAGTTAACAGGAAAGGAACTAAATTGGTCAACAATGGGTTTAAAAATCAAAATAGCGGCGAGGAAAACATTGAAAAGGAACAAATCACCTATGAGCCCAAAAAGAAAAGACACGAAAAGAAATTACGAAAAACTAAAGAAAATAAAGGCAACAGGAAAACAATATACACCAAACATAGACAAAAAGATAATAGAAGCGAGGAAAGAAAGAAGAGACACAGAGAGGAGGCACGAACAGAAAAAACAAAATGCAGGGAATTCTTCGAAAACATAGAATCCACTCCAGTAGGACAGAGATTAAACCAAACCTTTAGACACCCCAAAACATACAGGAAAAACAACAATACGCAGTCAAGAAAATACATACCACTGCAGCATTGGGTCAGGAAACTAGAAGAAGGAAACGCAGAGAGAAGTCAAATAGAACCAATACAAGAAATGGACCACTGGCCTCTGGGAAAGCCACCGTCAAAAGACGAACTACTAGAAATAATGGCCAGAGCTAAAAGAAACACGGCCCCGGGAATAGATAAAATAAATAACGAACTAGTATACTATGGACCGGACAACATAAAACAGCTAATCCTAGAAATCATCACCAACGCATGGACGGAAACCACACCCCTGCCTGAGGAATGGAATACAACCATACAGATACCGCTCCCTAAAATCAAATCACCACAAAACGTGGACGATTACAGAAGAATAACACTCAGCAGTGTAGGGTATAAATACTACGCACAATTCCTCCTCAGAGAAATGGAAAAATACATCGGCGAACTACCAGATTATCAAACAAAATTTATCAAGGGTAGATCGACAGACGACCACATGTACACCACCAGACGGATCCTGGAAGAAAAGTGGAAAGAAGGAACAAAACTATATATAGTCTCAATTGACCTCCAAAAGGCATTTGATACTATAAGACATGAGGCTATAGTCAACACTTTGCTCAACAGGGGAGTACCGCAATACTTAATAAACAGAATAATAAAAGCATGCCTACACGAAAACACTGCAATACAATGGTTTGGACAGACGACGGAATCAAAAATGAAGAATATAGGAGTCAAACAAGGATGTCCCCTATCCCCCCGACTATTCACCACAGTCCTGGACCAAGTCAAAACAGCCTACAGAGTCACAAGAGCTCTACTACCCTTCATTGAGGACAACAAACCACCATGGTGCCTAACCAAAAAGGTATACACGACCATCATAATGCCTACTACGATGATATATGGAGTCAAAAACGCAGCAACGATAAAGGCCAACCGAAGAAGCCTGAGAAGAGCTGAAAGGGACATTATCCAACTGCTAGCAAAAACAGGAAAACCACAAAAACGACAGAAAACGTCAACATTACTAGAGGAAAGAACAATAATCAAAAGAATAGAATCATACGCAATGAAATACTGGAGACATGTCCAAAGACGGGACACGACACACCTACTGAAGAAAGCGCTGCGAATGAACAGCAACAAACTGAAAATAGGGAGGCCATGCTACACATGGATTACAATAATCGAGAGAATTATGAATAAGCTAGGAAAGGATTATACACACTGGGAAAAGTTGGCACAACAAAAAATGGAATACAATAAAGAAATATCAAGGATATACACACTGCCAGACTCAGAAACAGAAAACTCAGAAGTAGAATAGGAGAGAAGATGATCACAGACAGAAACTAAGAAGAAGCATATCACAAAAACCTGAAAGTAAAAAGAAGCACGAAAAGCACGAAAACCTAAAAGAAGCATCTCACAAGCGCACTTTCCATCCGATGAAGACAGAAGGAAAACAAGAAGAAACATCTCACAAACACCTACACGCTCCATCCTATACTCCTACCCCATGCGTCATGCGGCTCTCGCTGCTGACAACAAGCATGTCCAATGTCCAATCCAGCGTATGCAGCTGGTCCGGCGGTATATAAAAGCACTGGGGGTTTGTTCTGGCACACGGTGAGATGATCGGTGGGCGATCGGGCTGCGTGGTGGAACAAATCTCCCTGCACCGGAATTGGCAGCAATGCCCACCTTACGCTGGCAAATCAATCAATCAATCAATCAACTGTTTGAATTTGGCAAAACTGGGGAATTTGAAGAAAATCAGCTTTAGTTGCTTACATCTATTGTTCAAATAATTAAAAATGGTCACATCAATTATTTACAAAAATTGTTTAACAAGAGCAAATGTTAGAGGAAAATTCGCTGAATTAACTAATCTCTAGAATTTATTGGGACACTGTAGACTTCAGTTTTGAGATATCCCCATAGAAAATAATCGACGGGGTTAAAATCTGGTTATCTATCCGGTCAAGGATGAGGTCTCCCACGTCCAATTCATCTGTTTGGATACTCATTATCGAATTGCCTTCTAACCTCAATACCAAAATGAAGAGGAGCTCTGTCATGCTGGAATTATTGTCCCCTTTCATTAATACCTTGCATTAAACCAGGTAAAATATTTTGTGAGAAATCTAAATAAACCTCTGTCGTTAAGTCTTGCTGGAAGAATATGTGGGTGAATTAGGTTGTTTATAATCATACCACACCAAACATTTACCGAGAACTTTTGTTGAGAATGGGCTTCTCTTATAGCCTGAGGATTATTTTCGGCTCAGTTATGCGAATTACTTTAATTAAATACGCCATCCCGTGTGAATAAAGTTCGATATGTAGTCGGTCTGTGATCAATAATCCACTGGCCAAATTCTAACCCATTTACATTGTTACCCTGTTGAAGCCTTTGCACTTGCTAAATATGATGCAGCCGTAATTTTTGTTTATTTAGAGTCCTCCAAACCCACACATTAGGAACTCCTAATTGGGCACTTATTCGTCGGGTACTTACTTCAGGGTGTTCTTGAACAATATTTCGTTCCACTTTTGATGATGGAGAACTGCCGTTCTCCCTTGCATAGCAGTACATAGTTGAAAATGTCTAATGATTTGGTGTTCTTCTGTAAGGAAAACGAATATTGCGTTCCTCTGCGGCTTGTGTACCATTACCGTCACGAAATCCATGAACAGAAATAATAGCGGCATATTCCTCATTTGTAAATTTATAAGGCATGGTTATTTGCAGACTAAGTTAACCAAGTACACTTGTTCTACTGTTTATGGCAACAAACAAGAAATGTCAAACTATCTAGGCCTACTAATATATATGTAATAAGAAGAAAACTGTTTAATGATTCCTATTATAAAATGCTCCTAGCTACAGTTTCTTTGGAATAAAAAAACTTTTGTTTTAAATTTTTTGTCGATATTGAATATCATTTACCAAGTTTAAATTGACCAATAATTATTTGGACAATTAATGTAAGCAAATAAAGCTGTTTTTCTTCAAATTCCCCCTTTTGTCAAGTTCAACCGCTTGTAAAAAAATCAACAAAGGTACGATAAAAAATCTAATTACATGTTTATGTTTAGTTATGTATGGACTTTTGTAATTGGAACCTGAATGTAAAAAAATATATTACAGGGTGGTCTTTTTTACAGGAATCGGAAAAATCAAATTAACAAAGTCCGGCACTGGAATTTAAAAAATATATAATAACAATCTATCAACTGTGATAAGTAATAAAAATCTAAAATTAAAGCAAAATCCGATTAATAGTAAGGATGCTCTGACCAAAATAAAGTAAGACCAAAATCAGTTTATCACCCTGTATCCCAGAAATTAAGAGCGACAGGAAAATTTCAATGGCTGTTCCTGAATAACCAAGTGGTCCTCTACCTCCCGTAGAAGTATGTACAGTTCTTCATGAAACACCCTGTATAAGCATTATGTAAATGTTGACTTGGACTAATGATACAAATACTATTTAGCGGCATTAGTCCACGCAAATTAGGTAAAATATAGGAAAGATTTATAAAAACTTTATATTTTAGTGATGCTTTCATTATATCTATAGGAATAACTCAGAAGAACTCCCACATGCCCAATGTGCATTTCAACCCCTTTTAAGGGAAAAACCACCCCCAACAGGAACCCGGCACAGGTTTTCGACATATGTCTCCAACACTTCATACTATGAATATTTATATTATAATACTGATACAAGAGCAAGAATATTGTGAATTGAATTTTCCATGAGAAATGTGTCGTAAGTCATCAATAGCCATGCAATCGCTAATATACTTTTTGAAAAACTGTCCCCAATTTTTCCCACAAGGGTGACATCCCAATGAGAGACATCAAAATTGATTGCGTCAAAGTAATTACATTTTCAATATATACTCACCACAAAAATTTGAGATGAATCAGTTTTTTTTTTAATTGCAGAGGTATCATGGTGTACTCGTGGAAAATTAAACACAATGCATGTCTGATGCTATCGACGTTAACTCACAAGCCGACGAAATTCACATAGACTCTGCTAAAGCAATTGATAGACTAGATCACAGATTTTTGTGTTCAAAATTTCAAAACTTTGTGTTCTCAAGTTTGCTGCTATTTTTCAAATCATATGAAAATAAACATCACCGTACCGAAATATTATTGACAATGGACTGCAGAATTTGTTACTACCTCGGATGTACCCCAGGGCTTTATGTTAGGCCCATTTTTTAAATATCTGCAGTAATGACTTTGCAGAGGAGTTGGGTGTCAATTGTCTTTTATACATTATACGTAGATCATATTAAGTTATACAATAAAGTAAATGACGTAAGTGATCATGTTGCATTACGAACTGCCCTTGATAAAATCAATAAATGGTGTAATTTAAACACATTACAGTTGATCGTTAGGAAGGGTAATGTTCTAACTTCTACTAGTAACTATCAACATGCCCACTTTAATTATTGTATAGAAGATTCAGTGCTTATAAGTTCATTAAAATTCCGTGTATCATTTGACACAAAACTATGATTTAATTGCCTCATAATCACTAATGAATATCAGTCTTTTGTTGGACTGGAATTAGAATATTCGTGAATTATTGAGAAGCCAGATAGATTTTCTTTTTCGAGTCTAGAGACTCGCAGAGCTATTTCATGACAAATGTTTTTTTTTAATATATCAGATTGTGACGCTATCTTAAGTTTACTATATTTTCACACATCTAGACTGCTTATTGCTGCATCTATCGATAAAATATCCCCAAAATATAAATTGTGTAAAAGTTTTCTCTTTGAAAGTTTCGGTTTATAACAACACCATGAGAGACAACTACAATGCGATAATATAACTGTGTGAAATACAGGTAGATTTGTCAAAAGCATTAATCTACTTATTAAATTATGTTTATATAACTTATTTTTTAAGTTAATTTAAAAGAAAAAATAATGTATCATTATTATCGTGAAGCTGTAAGTAATAAGTTATAAGCTATAAGCTTCTGAAACTTCTTGGAGTACGGGTAACATGGAGATCTCGAATCTTTCCTATGATACTAATACCTACGGATATTATTTGCAAAATATATTATACCTGATATTTTGGTATAACAAATTCTGAATTTTAAGTTAAAACTAATAATTAGGGGCGAACGAGGCAGGCCTAGGTATTCAACAAGCAGTTCGAGTAGTTTTGACAAAATGCACGAACTTAGTAGAAAAGTTAGAGAACTCAAGATTAATAAATCGAATGAGGGGAGAATTTCGCATCTAAAGACACCTTCAACGAGCAGTTCTAGCCCTAAAGCAGACTTTATGGAGTTGATCGATATGAAAAATGAACATATCTATGTCGATAAAGTATGTTAGAATCTCACATTATGCTTTAGATACGAGAAATGATTTGAATTTGTATGTTAGTAGATTCATTGATATCACAAGATTGATCAGGTTCCATGCGAAGATACAATTATAAATTACTTTAATTGCTAGTTGCTTAATAAAGACAATATTATTATTATAACAATTAGGCTTGGTATTTAAATGAATGAAGACCATACGTAAGGTATAATACAGTGTGTGCTATGTAATGACGCAACACCCTGTTATTGTGGAACGCGTTGTCCGATCTATTTTTTTTTTCTTTTTAGGTCATAGTACTATTTGAGAATTCAAGAAAAAAATATTTTCAAATTTTCATGGCCTACTACGGTCTCCTAAGTGGGTCAAGATTTCGAAATCGACTGATTTCTGAACAGATCCATTGGTTGGAATAGCCCTCTCATTCCTTGGCCGCCACGTTCAACAGATCTAACACCTTTTAGGTAGAGAGCCGGCTGTATAGATTTCCTATGAATACGATACATGAAAAACTTTGTATGAGTGAGTAAGTACTACCACAGACCTACAGGGAGCCACTTTTCATATAAGCAAATTTTGCCCGCCTAATGGAATTTTACCGGAAGTATGGGAGGATGCGGGTAAATAAGAAGAGGCAGCCCATTTTTTTAATAACTAGAAGGCTTGTACTTTACTTTAAAAGAAAATAATTCATGTATTTGATGACTTAAGAAAACAGAAAAAAAAACTTTAATCGAGAGTGAGTTAGGGTTGCGGGCAAATTAAGCCAGGCAGCCCACTGCAGTCTCGTTGTATACCTCAAAACCTACATTTTGACGTTAATTTTATTTATGTATTCGATGACACATAAAATCGTGACCGGAAGTGACGTCAGAATTCCATGACGCGGGCAAAATTTGCAAAAATGAAAAGTGGCTCCCTGCATGTCTGTGGTAGTACTTACTCACTCACATAAAGATTTTCATGTATCTTATTCATAGGAAATCTATACAGCCGGCTCTTTACCTATTTGATCTTTTTTGTAGGGAAATTGAAAAGAAAATGTTCACCACGCGAGATCACAAAATGTTGCTAGCCGACTTTCGATTCCCTCCAGTCGTTTGTTTATGTTATTTATTAATTTTTAAAGTAGTGTTGACTGTTGTTGTAATTATTTGATGTTGTTCAGGTTACTAAATACACAACTTTTTCAACTTTTGTTGCATTAGTTTATACCAATTTGGCCATTGAGTAACAAACAAAAAATTTTGCATAGGTAATGCTATTTGAGATAACTGCGAATCGACTACGCTATCGGATAAAAATTGCTTAACAGTCGATTTTGAAATTTGGTCCATCTAGTGGACTTCATTCAGTATTCCATGAAAATATGAAAATATGTATTTTTAAATGTTCAAATAGAGCTATCGATTACCTACTATGTCCCCTCTTTTATATATATTTAAAATACTCATATCTACTTCAGGTCCTCTTGAAGTTGATTCATTGAAAATTGAGATTCGTGGAGATATTCTCTTCTGCTTGAATCTCGAAAATTCGAATTCATCAAAATTTATCATTAAGGTAATAAAGTGTCGTTAAAAGTTATTTAAACGTCTCTACAAAATCATGGATGCTTAAAAAATATACTCTTACCAAAAACTTTTCTTTTCGGAAATTAAACATAAAATTATTAATAATTGGAAAAAACGACATATTCAAGAACAGAGAGGTCAATATTATAAAAACCTGCAACCAAACCGACCACATAAGTCATGGTTCCAACAAACAAACATTGAAAAAATACAACAAAAAATCGGCAGGTACTGGAAGCGGCTGGAACATCCCCACTCAGTTTTAGTTAGTGGTGGGTTGCTAAATAGTAGTCTGCTACTTTTTAACTGCTATAGTAGCAACTGCTACGAGTTCTGCTAAATAGCTACTATTTTTATAGTGTGTTGAAATTACTTGCTGCATATGATAACGCGCCCATACAGCAATACAAGCAGGCAGCGTCAGCCCTAAAATGAATCCTTCGTTACTTCGTTAACATTTAGTTTATTTATCTATGGCTTACCGTGACCACAGTAATTATATTGACAGTAGAATTGCAAGTAAAATCCCAACAAACCTGTAATACATGTTTCCTTTTGTTTCCAAAACGTAAAATATATTAATTTATAGTACCTACAGTTTAGGAAAGAATCTGTCAGGCAATTCAAATCAGCCGACATTGTAACAATATGAACCGCCAATCATTTATCTAATTTACGACGTCGAATGTCTTCACCGCCAAAGCAGCAAAAGAATAATAATTTATATTTCATTTAAAAGCGGGTGCTCCAAATTTCTTATATGCGCGTGCGTCATCATCAGCCGTGTAGATGGTATCCGAGACAAGGAGTTTCAGCGACCTTATGCTTTACACTAGCCTTATTTCTTAATTTTTTTCACGGAAACCAAATCGAAAGTGCGCAAGTGTGATAGATCTTTGAAATCGGAATGTTAACTGCGTTTTAATGGTTTGATTACATTTTGTAAGTAATAATAAAATAAACAACTTGTTGTGCCAAAATGGCACTAAACGTAATCCGATCTCAACCAAAACCTTTTCAAATCACTAAAGAAATCCTCGTGTACAATTTCATCCAAATCGGTTTAGTAGTTTCGCCGCTATCGTGCTAACACACATACACACATACAGACAATTTTCAAAAACCACTTTTTTGGGTTCCTGGGATCTCAAAACGTAAAGATTTGATGTTATCTCAATTTTCAATTTTGGACCAATTTTAGTAACCTCCCACAATTTTATGGGGAGGTTAAAAAATATTTGTCATTTACATAAAATCAATATTAAGGACAACAATAATTGTGATTGTTGAGAGTTTGGGGACACCCAACGAATATATTCTGTTAAATTACCTGTTAAAAAGAGAGAAAAAATAACTTTAAATATTTTATATCACGTGAATATATTAAGACCATTATATTTACCACAACTGTTACAGTGAAACAATATAGATATATACAAATTAATTGAAAGTCATAAAAAAAATTGAATATAAAAATATAATTGATGTAACAATATATGAATAAGTAATTATGTTCCTAAGATTTTAAGTTGTTCTAATGTTTTTTCTCAGCATGTTTAACCATTCTATCCGAGGTTCAGTCAGTATGTGCTTGAGACTAGATGTATCCGAAATCGTTCAGTAATCTCAGTTATTCCTAATTCTCAGTCTGAAAAAAAAAAATCGGTAAAGGTATTTACACAGAACTCCCCCCGATATTTATATAGGGCGGTCAATCTAAAAAATATTAATTACGAATGCAGTTATCACTATTTTTATGAAGAAAACCTGACAACTTTTGGTCAAACAAATATACTGAGTGGTCATCCGAGAGCAAGAATTCCATATTAAATAAAATATGCCAAATATAGAAGGCTTGCGTAAATACTTTTACGTATTTCCACCATAGTTGAATTATTTCTTAGGACGACTACCCTGTATATTTTGCAATAAAACTGTAAGAGGTGTCTTCGTTGCCAACTGTGTTAACTACACTCGCAAAAGAGTTGTTTTAATTCATGTCTTTTTATGGCAGCCCGTTATATTGATTTTACTTTAGAAGTTTATGAAGATTATTTTGTCAATTTTGACCTCTTCTTGGTCACAGATGGTAGCGATAGTCGACACAATAATGATTTTCATAATGGTGAGCACGTGAGCAGTACCTACAAAGCCCTTCACATCCAAATCTGATTCTTAGCCTTCGTCATCTTAACTCCCATCTTCATTATCATTTTCCTCTTAATGATTTTTCAAAAAAAAATATTACAGATTTTTAATATATATTCGTAACAAGCTTGGTATTTATTAATCATGGCTTAAGAGTAGATACCTTGCAGTGTACCTCCAATAATCGGGATGTATGCCGGTCGTATTTTTGTAATAACTAAATGGTAATTAATTGATAATAAAGCTTGGTACTTCTTTGTCATACCCAGTGACAGCCTGCAGATTTAGAATGCATGTCGCTGGACCTCCACTAACCGGGCTCTATGCCTACTGTATTTTTGTATTTACTAAGTCAGAAGTAATTGAAGCAAGCTGGATTCTGTACCATATCTTTTCTATCTCTCGTCCTTTAAGAAATGTGTCTGCGCCTATATGATCTCTATCTGTTTTGTGCATGAACAGCAATAAACTTCACAGTATATCGTGCGATGTTTAATTTGCTTTGTTAAAATTGCGCAGGATAATGTTCTGAACTCATTTGAGCACATTTCAGCTAATAAATAATATTTTGTATAATAATTACGTATTAATTCAGCTTTTACTTATAATGCTAAAGAAAAATTTGTGATGCTAATAATATACCTCTAAATTAATGAATTTAAAAATAGTAGTTAAATGAAGTTCAAGTTTATATTATTTCATGCTATCATATGCAAAGGTAAAACAGGTAAAGATGCAACATGTTTCATAATTTTATTTTGCTATTGGTTTTTCACGAACTTATTTTCAGGAAAAATAACTCTACAAGTGACTTTCGACCCACATACACTGCGGAGTCTTTGTATATAGTAATTATTTTTAAATAAGACATTTTTGAAAACGAGGACGTTCCTAATTCAACACGTGAGTACGTTTTCTTTATGTACGATCAATTGTTTTCTCTGGAATAGCTTAAACCATTTCTGTGATGACTTTTGGAAACTGTGGAGTATAGCTTAGCGGTAGTCTCACATGCTGTCTAATATAATGTGAACAAAAGTGGGAAAAATATTTTCTCCATCGAAAATTTGGCGTATGCGCCAGTGATAGTTTCGTCGCAGTAGCCGATCCAGAATATGGCCATAATTGCAGAATTTTTGTAGATTTGCGTCAAATTTGGTACATGGGGATATGTGGATATTCTGGTAACAAGTGGAAGTTTCAAAATTCAAACCAACAGATATTTGCTTTTATTTTGTAAAAAATATATAAGACGCCACTAAAAGAGATCAAAAAAGTCCTTATTAGATTCAGTTAACCGGGCAACGGTGAAATTTTACATTCATGTTTTTAGTATCCATTCCTTCTTAACAGTATTGCATTAAATGCTTTATTTTTACAGACAATCTAATGGATCAGCAGCCACGAGATTTATTTGTATGAAGTATGAAAAAGTTTTACATTTAAATTATCATTGAATTCTCCATAAATTGTTTATCGCCAATATGTTATATATTGTTTATTTATGTTTCCATTGCTCTTAGTAACCTCATAATCAGTTAATGAAATAATAAATTAACACTTAGTCGCCTTAATATTTAAACAAATTTTAGTGTTTCAGGATGCAAATAGATTTTAAACAATTTGAGTAAAGAATTTGTATTTTATTTTCATCACATTGTTGCCGTCACTGTCGCCATTGAAGTTGTCACTATGGTCACACTTAATCTAAAAACATCAGAAGTAGTTTTTGAGTTTTGCATACAATATATCTGACAGGTCATGCACAAAAAAAGGCCGCCAATAGGTACCTTATGAAGTGCATATTCTTCTAACCAAAATACGTTGTTATTTTCATGAAAATTATTCACGTCCTTTTTACTTAATCAAAAGTTATACATTTTAGTTGCCTTTTCGGTAAATGCAAATCCTCTAGTACAGATAACACTGTTCTAATCTCTCATTCTACAAGTATTATTCGATATAAAATTAATTGTGTAATCGATAATATTGTCAAAAATAGTAAGATAAGTCATACTAAATGGAGTGAAGTTGAAAAAAACATTTGTTTCATATTGAATTGTTGTCATAACTAGTAAAAAACTGTTGCCTAAGGAATCACTTCTTCCACTTCCACATTTCCCATCCAAGTCTCCTTAAAGAAAAACATCTTCACCATATTTGCACTCTAGTAGATGGAAATGATAATAGAATTTTAATAATTATAATATTTGAGGCAGATGTTATAAAAAAATGTGAGGCGTTGGCTCCTAGTATATACGCCAAAAATAAAGTTATTGGACTTGCTTTACTTATTTTTCCCTATTTACCTCCCCCACCTCTTCAACGGAATCATCTCAGTCAGATATCATTATAAGATACACGTGTACCAAATTCCAAGTGAATATCTCAGTTTTATTTTATCAGTCCCCTTAATAATGGTGTGGAGGTGATGGAGGCTGAAAATATTATAAAGAAATCTGAGACCTTAGCTTCTACTAGATACACCAAATCTCACGTTTCTGTATTCTTACCAACCTGCTTTACTTATTTTCACGTATTTACTCCTCCTTACCCCCACCACTTCAACGAAATCATCTCAAAATATAAGCCAGGTCCAAATGTCTTTACAATACATACGTGTAGGTACCACATTTCAAGTGAATATCGCAATTTTATTCCATCAGCTCCTTTAAAAATGGAGAGAGGTGGTGGAGGGGTTGAAGAATGTCATAAAAAAATCTAAGGCCTTGGTTTCTAGTAGATACACCAAATCCCAAGTTTCTGTATTCTTACCACCTTGATTTACCTATTTCCCCATATTTACCCCTAATTAGCTCCCAACCTTTCGCCGGAATTAGTTCCATATCTCGTGATGGTACATATACATTGTCTAAATTTTTTGTACATATGTACATATATGTATCAGATTCCAAATCAATATCATTAACTGTTTTAGAGAAAACGTTCATACAAGAAAAAAAAAAAGTTACAGACAGACAGACAGACAGACAGACAGAACATTTGTTTTTTCGCTCAAATTTAATATCTTGACATTTAATATAATTTAAGCCTATTTCAACAAAAAAAAAAATTGATAATTTTTTTACGATAGTAAATATACAAGAAGTGTTTAAAATAGGAAACATTGAAATTAAGTCCTTTGTGATTAATTATATAAGAATAAAATAAGAACATCCTACAAAACTATTTAGAGCTAAAAATAAAGTTAAATATTTATTGTTGCTGTATAATTGGGTGTATATTCCCTTGGAAAGATATATAAACTTATCTATTTTGAAGTCGTGAATTATCTTTTATAATCATCATCCTTCCTTGTTTGTTAAATAGCAATCAATTTCAGTGAAATTAAAACGAAATTAAGTTAATTTTTCTTTCCATTCATTTAAGTCTGAGCGCAATTAAATCAGAATAAATCAGAGTAATATAATCAAAGTCATGCATTCAAAAATTTATTGATGTTCTCTAAATTAAAAGTTTTGGAGTACAAATTTATGCGCCCGATATAAAAATCCTCAAAATTCACCCTCCTTTCCTTTACAAGCAATGCACTACGACATAACCCACTATTGGATTACACCTAGCAGATTTCTCACAAACATATACTCAAACAGGCTGATACTTGATTGACTATCAATCTACGTAAATAAGAAAATATACTGATTAATTTCGAATTAAACACGCGCTACCATACCAGGTGTTGTCAGTTTTCTAGTAAGTAATTTAGACCACATTGTTGTGAATGGTAACTTATATTTAAAATAGAGTTATATTTCCTCTCGTGCTTTATTTCCTATAGAATATTATCTACAATATTTAGTAGAATTTTTGATTTGAAGATAGCCTTCCTTGACTATCCTATTAATTATAAAAATCTACGCAATGACAGCAGCTTTAGTTCCAAAAATGTTGATAAGTCAACCACTGCCACATTAGTACTGGTTTATGGCTGAAATATATAGTCATTAAATAATTGTCTGTGAACTCTTGACCCTCTGATATAAACATCAGAATGAATTGTGTCAATTGGCCTCTAGTTCTAAAGACATGTTTTTTAATTATGATCAAAGTTTAAGTTTATACGATTACAAAAGTAAATGCAATAATAAATAAATTGCTCAAAAAAATTGCAGTCAGTTTTAGCAAGATTCCCTCTGGTAATTTGTCTGCTACGAAGTTTAGTTTAAGTTTCTTTGAAGATGTTTACAAATCCTACGTGCAGTTCTAAATTTTATCACGTTTACACTTCACAAGTAATGGCTATATACAAACATAACACGATACAACCGACTTGTTTCTTTTTTACACAAACTGTGTTTACCTTTTAAATATACATAAACTTCAACAAAGTTCTTACTGAATGCAATAGTTTTTCTTTTGCATATGAGGGGTGTTTTAAGAATTATTATTTAATTTTGTGTTAGATTTTTACGATATTTAAAAAACTGACTAACTAGTATGTGAGATTAAATTAAAGGGAAGAATTCTTTATTCTATAATATCATCAAATGCTAGTATAGCTTTACGAATTTACTTCGTGTGCCCAGATTACTATCTCTAACACTGGTATATTTATAGTTTTACAACAGAAATGTTTGGAAATCGCTGAATGTTCGTAAACTCCTAGTAGTCCTAGTATGTCCATTTGATTTAAACCATTATTTTTTTTTTTATAAAATAGCAAACGAAAATTTTATTATTGTGAAGAAAATATTCTGTATAAAACTCCATTTCATACAATACGCTGAATTCAAATATCGAATAAAAAGATCTATAAACACCTTAACAGATCTTCCCATTTTATTTTTATTTTTCTAATTATGTATATTCTACATATTTTTCCAATTATAAGTACATCGGGTATTCGTCTTGGCAACTATATTACAGACATAATTTTCTCCCGCCGAGCGCCGTTTCTTAATAATTTATTTTTCTTATGTAACTACCCTATAAATTTTTCTCTAAAATATTTCAGGTTTTCTCATCGGCAATGATGTCAACTACGATCCAAATATTATTTCCACCATCGTTTATTACTTAATTATTTGGTAACCACTTTAATACGTGCCACAAAAAGAATTTGAGTCATTGGTTTCTAGTATATACACCAAATCCCAAGTTTCTGGTCTCTTATCAGCTTGCATTACTCATTTTGTCCTATTTATCCTACAACCCTTCAAATGGAGTAAGCTTAAAATATAATTTAGTTCCAGATCTCGTTGTAATACATACATGTCAATGTGTCAGGTTTGAAGTCGATGTCATAAACCGTTCCAGAGAAAAGTTGCTCACGAGGAAATTACAGTCAGACCAACAGACAGACCGACCGACAGAGGGAGTTTTTTTTTTCGCTTAAATATAAAATGTCGACATTTTATCACATTTTAAGTTTATTTCAACAAAAAAATATATATATTTTTACGACTACTCCACTCTGTGCGTGTGGAAGTAAAGAAATAAATATAGAATTTTTCTTTGAGTTTATAGAACTGTATAGGAACCATCCCAGTGGATAATGGAGCCTCCAGAATTCAATGATCGCATTACACAAATTGAAGCAAGCGACGCGACGAAATTAAGTCTCATAGTTTCTTCTCTTTGCAAGGAATCGTAATGTAGCAGTAAGACTTTCGTGTAGAGTGATATCCTTTCCTAAGTGAGTTCCTGTTTAAAGTTAACGGTGTTACTAACTGCAGTAAATGAAGGTATAAATACATTTCCTAGTCCAATCTCTTGGATCTAATTTTAATTCATGTAGTAAATTTATATATACAGCACATTTCTTTAACAATGATTCTTTGGACTATAATTTTTTTAAGTCTCCTCAACTTAAATTTTTTGAGAATACTAATCCCAACTAACAAAATTGCTCTATAAATTTAAAACTAGTTATATAATTGTTACACATTCTATGGGATACTCTTCGAAGCTATTTTTTTGTAAATAGTATTAGTTTTAAACATTTTTTTTTATTTACAAAATATGAAAAAGAATTATTAAAAATATTAATAACTTTTTTATTTATTGATTGATTTTGTTAAAAAATAATAGGGTTCTTTCTCCACCTAATACTAACTTACTGTCCAAATTTCAATACAATCGGACTTTTCATTCTTAAGTTATCGTGCTTACAAAAACGTGACGGACAGACGGGCGGATTTTTTGAAAGTTGTTCAGAATTCGATCACAAACACAATGATATGAACAATTTTTTAAATATTACCGGTTTTAGAAATGTGCCGATCGAATGCAATATACTCTTCGTTTAGTATTTGCGAAGAGTAGTATAATTTTATTTTATTACTATTGCATTACTGCTACTGCAAGAACTATTTTGTGCTAAGAATGTTTTTACAGCTAAATTATAAAACATTTTGTAGAATTTGTTCTTCGCTGTTTTATAAACGTCTATACAGCAATTATTATAGGATGTCTTAACTCACGGAGCAAAATTGATTTATAACAGATTTATGGTAATGGTCCCTGTCATTTTTTGGTAAATTTGGGAATCTCTATAAAACTATTCTTTAAGAGTTTAGCTAAGCACTAATGAACAAATTTTATTAGGATTCTTTTTAACGCAATATTATTTCTGGGGGCATATTGCGTTCGACCGTAGCTGCTAAATAATTGTTATATAAAGGAACACATTTCTCTCATAAAACACATAAAATAGTTAAAAAGCTAAACACTCTTCTTAAAGACTGTAATATGTTCTTTACCAATTTTATAAAACATGGGTAGATGTTTATGCTCTATATTGTTTTCTCATTTACAGTAATGTCTTTTGCTGGACACAGTACCATACTGTGTAATAATGTCGAAAGCAGTACATTTAAATTCATGCATCTGGCAACTAAAAGTTTTGGGGGCGGTCTTATAACACAGTACAACATATGTGTTTTTCTTTTTGGTACATTTTCAAGTTTCCTCATTTTAGTCAATTTTTTTAAATAAAATATTTTTTATATATTTTTATTTTCTACTTTTTAGTATTCAGCTCCTTACATTTTGTGCTAACCAGATTGTGCAGATGTTATTTTGCACATATCGTATTCTACTCATTTAGGATGATGTCACATAACTTAGCGCATTCTACACGTTTGCAAAATTTCAAAGCTCTAGCTCAATTAGAATTTTAATTGCAAGATTTGTTTACAGTGTTACAAGTGAAGCTAAATAAAAGCTTTTAAAATAGTAACTTATATTAAAGTATACAGAAAAATACTATTTAATTACACTACTTGTATCTTATTTATTTCATATGACTATTATTTTTTTACACGAACTCCTCGTAGTTGATTAAAAGGCAATATCAGGCAATATTATTGGGTACAAAATATTAATGAAAATTACCTTTACTTCTTGCAGTACGCCCCTGTCTAATTACAAGGAAATTGATATACAACAATTTCTCGGAAAGTACATTTGTCCTATAAGTGTTTTCATAGTTATAAATATGATTTATAAGATGGACGCCATAATGTTATTTTATCTTTTGTATTTTTAATTTTGATAAATATTCGTTATTTTTAAAGCGCTCAAAAATTTCGTTGTATATATACTACATACTTCACAAAAAAAGTTCCTTCGCAGCTCAAAATCGTTTTGCTGATGGCGTCGATGATGTCTTATCAGTAAACATTTATGTCATATTTCCCTAAACATGTTGTTAGTTTCGCCGCCATGTCACTTAGAATCCCTTGTAATATTTTAAAACTATTTTGAAAATTATTGTCTGCAAAAACATTTAAAAAATAAATCACTTACGTTGTTGTTACTGTACATAACAAAAAAGTATCAATGGAAATAATAACACAATGTCTGTAAAAATGTTTTGTCTTATCTCGAATAATTTTATAATTATCGCCTACTAATTTTTTTAATCCTGTGTAAACGTTTATACAATTATTTTATAACGCCTGTGAGAGCCATAATAAAATTAATTAAAGAACTGCATTATTTCATAAATTATGCCCATTTTGGGTCTATAAGCTTTGTATAAATGTTTTGAAAATGTTTATATCAACAATCTTGTTTTATATAAAACATTGTGTAAACATCCTTTCAGCTTCCGTAAAATATCAAAATGCTAGTTGGGATTTTTAATAGGTACACTTTTCTTTTCATGTGTTTAACTATATAAACTTAACATAGCGAGATCTGTAGAGTACTTAAGTGGTAGCATTCGGGTTAAGTCAGTGGATGTAAGTAGCAGTCAAGATCACTAAAAGACATGTTGCCTGGTAAGATTCAGCAGCAAGTGTAGCCCTCGATGACAGTCGCGTTTAACAATTTTTTTTCCAATTTGGCCTAGCTTTTTAAATTGGAGAAATTCAGAATATACGGAAGTATTATTTTTTTATTTCATAAAGGATGTCATTTTTAAACTATCAGTTGTAAGTTCATCCACTGCTCTTTTTCCAATTAGGTACATGAACAAAACTTGTTGACGTCAATCTTCTAGTCAATTATATACTCCAACAATGAACTTTGGCATATCATAGAACTATTTAAAATTATAAAGTAGTTCTTATTGTTTAGAAAGTAGTTGCCAACTACCATCAAAATATAAGTATTTATTAGATAATAGTCCTATAGCGGCCATATAGAGTTCCTATCTACTTTTAAAATCGTTAACTTGTGTGAGAAATAGATATATAGTATAAGTGAGAGAGGAACACTTAATTCCATCTCTTTGATCCCAGTCTTGACCATTTACCATTTGAAGTATTTTATTCTTTGTACCTATGGTATATTGCTTTCACTTACGATTTGTCTGTTTCTTATACAAGATTGTCGAATAAAAACGTAAACGTACTAAATAGGCAGTTATTTATTTTGGCACATGTTCTTTATTTCTTTTATTTATGTGAAACGTTCGAAGCTGAGTTCTAGCTACAGTCTACTCTTCACAATACACTGCAATGCAGACTATAACGTAAATTAATATAATAATCTAATCGCTCCTAATTCTGCTCCTATAATCATGAAAATAAATAAACACCACGGGTGTTTGTTTATTTTATTGTGGTGGTCTTTTGTACTGTTTTACATGCATATAAAAACAATATGCCTTACGAGCACCTAAAATTAAATATTATATTCGAGAGCATTCAACAATATTTTATTGATACGATAAATGATTTCTCATAGTGGGTATCGAAACAATCTTTCTGTGCTCAGTTTTGTATAATTGAAGACAGATGCTGTAATTGATATGCATTGCAAATCTGAACTACTAAAATAAATGAAAACTGTGGATACAGGTATGATGTAAATATAGTTTAAAATTTATTAGTCTACCGTTAAACTTTCTTTATAATCGACAAAAATTAATTTAGATGGGAATAAAGGAATTATAGTAAAATATGATTTACTCGTAGGCATGGATTTTTATCTAGAGAATAAAGGCCTATTTGGATATAATATTTCAACTAAACTATACACATATTTTAAATGCACACAAGTATCGAGAAAATACTTCAACAATAGTATGAAAAAATATTTAAATTGCATTCACGTGAGAATAAGCATATAGTATTGCCTAAGATAGAAATAAAACACACGGGTGTCAATTGACCAATACTTAAGGTGAAATCCGCGTACAATCTGTATACGCAAAAAACTATAATTTATTTTATATAAAAATATCTGCAGAAGATAATAAATAGGAGCGAGCGTAGAAACGTCTGCATATACTCGTATTTCGATACGCAAATGCAGCAACGTCGGGACGGTTAGTATTTGGATGGGTAAGCCTCTCCAGGGAAACACAGCGTTCTCGCTCCATCTTCTAACACCTTGTATATCAGGGCATGCGTAGAAGGTATGTAACTTTAGACGGGGGTTACATAGCGGATATACTATCCTTCGGAGGGGATGTAAAGCAGTCGGTCCCTTGTATATTAAATGTTAGGCAAGTAAAAAATCCCTACTCTTCGATAGAGAAGAGGTTCGGCATTTCCAGGTTGGGGGTAGCTCCTCCTATCGTCGGTGATTAGAAAAAGGTAATAAACACAAAACAAATAAAAACTATATACGATACTATAGTAGAAACTCCTCTAAGCTACGGCATACTAGGTTGGGTCCGAGTAACACAAACACATCTAACAGGACTGGAACATCTACAGAAGATATTTCTGTAAATAACGTTATCTTCAGGTTCTCCACAGAAGTTCTGTGTTTAGAAATCAAGGTATTCGATGTACGGATTTTTTTCAAAGGTGCAAAATAGCATTTTCATAGAAATAAAATTAACTAAAAAATAAAAATGAGTTCTTACCTTAAAATTTGGCAGTTATATAGCATTCATCAAATACGGTCTCTCCTTATCCACTTGGTGCCATATTGTTCTCATTTGCTATTGTTAGTATTATGTATTAGCGCATTATGTAGTACGTCATTCGTATTACTGTTCTCAAAGCAGGTGTTATGCACACATATCGAGTTTATTTGCATCTACAATCTAATTGTTAGTTAATATATTTTATATTTTTTTCACTACTGATATATATGTAAAAAATAAACCTAATAGTTTGCTGCTACTTATACACTAGTAGTCCGGGAGACTTTTGGAATCTCATCGTTGCGAAAATATTGCATTGTCACTTTTAAATGGGTATCGAAATTATTGTGATGGGAATATTATCTGGACATACCTAATTTTGTTTTTGGGAAGCTTATAATAAATTATGAAAAATAATGATACAATACATTTGAGATGTGGTATATAGAAACTCAAATTTGCGGAAAATGTTAAATTCCTCTGCAGTTGAGGGTGTGTACTACAAGTAGTACGCAACAAAGTTTAAAAAATCCCGTGATCGTTAGAAGTAACCATCAGGGGCTGTAACCCCAATTTTTAAACTTTGACAACTTGTTGGGTACTTCACGGGAGGTGCTCCGCTAGAAGTCGATTTTTAGTCTACGCTGATTTGATTAGACTTTTTGGAAGAAAAAATTCATATGCAAATGATATTTCATGCAGGAGTAGTTTATCGGAGTAGAAATAAGGACCCAAAAAGTTCTCACCCTATTCGTTGATGGAACCACCCTTTTTGCGAAAAACTACCCCTGGGACGGGACTTAACTAGTGTTTATCGCGTTTTTCTGCGAAACCGCCACTCTGATAGGGAAAAATATAGAAGAAAATGTTCTCCATTAAATTCTACGTAAAAAATGTCATATAGACCTATCCCCACTGTTCCTCCTTCTATCGGCGTTCAAAGCAGGGCGTGGGTTCCTTGGTAAAAGTGACCAAGTCTATAATTAGACAGTTATGGGACTTGGGCAGATTTACCAGATTTACAAAATAACTTCGTCATAAGGCACATGCACATGTGATGCTGAAATGTACATTTGGACTTGGTCATTTTTTCCAGTTGAAACTTTTGTCTCGTGCATTATTTGATAATATTAACTCATTTTATGAAAGAAGTGGACCTAGTCACTTTTACCAAGAAACCCACGAGGGGGTAGTTTGCAGCGCTCGGCTCTGCAAGTTCCAATCTAATCAATTAGTACGTGATAGTAGACGTTTTAGAGATATTCAGTGCGAAAAATGACGTAGGACCAATTTTCGCCAAGCGCTCCGAACTACCCCATATTTTGAACGCCGCGCCGATAGAAGGAAAACAGTGGGGAATAGGTCAATAATCTAAATAACATTCTTTACGTAAAATTTCATGGAGAAGATTTTTTTCCTACTTTTTTGTCCCCGTCAGAGTGACGGTTTCGAAGAAACACGCGAAAAGAAATGCGAAAAGTCTTAGATAAGTCCCACTAGGGGGTAATTTTTCACGGCGGTTCCATCAACGTATAGGGTGGGCTAATTATCGCGGACTATTTGTAGATCGTTGTCACCTGTAAGTCGATAATATCAGACAGAGCATAAAACATGTGCCACGAAAGCAATTCAGCTCCTGCACTATAATCTTATGAAATTAATTAAATTAAAAGAGGTTATTGCTTATTTGGCACTGATCACTGACCAGTCAATGAACAAATGCGGCTTGTCCAATCTAGGCAACTTTTATCATATTAGACGTTCAAGAATTTTTTACTCTTAAGCTGTTAATCTTAGGGAAAATGTGCAAGAGGCAAAATATGTCCATTTAAATTAGTTCCGAAAATTTTTTTCGGACTTAAAGTAAGAAATAAAATATGTTTAAGGACATCACATTAACGTAACATTATTATGTGAAAATCCTACATCATTATTGAATGCAAATAAACACTTTTTGACTCTTGTGCCTTTTCCCTAACGTTAATAGTTTAAGAGTTTAAAATTCTTAAATGTCTAAAATGATGCAGATTGTTTAGTGTTGGGAAGCAGTGTTTAAAAAATGTTACAAGATGTCGGGCACATTGACGAGATAATGGTATAATAGTTTATTACTAAATTAAATAGCATACTGGTAATAATCTACCTCTAAGATACAATTATTTAAAAAAGAATAACATAGTATTTTAATTTTGAGGGCTCATAATTTTGCTGCGGTTAAAATATTGTACAACAGTGTCGTAGAAATCATTACTTGAATATATTATTTTGGCAATCATGTCTTGTGTTTTATGAGTTTTTTATTGGCCACAATTAGCAATAAAACAGTAATAAAACTAATAAACTTGTACGATACTTTCATATAGAATGTGAAAGTGTAATTTTATTTTAAAACACATTTTGTTAACTGTTGGGTACATAAATAATATTTACAATGTAATTAACATGTCTCATACAAATTACGATTTCATATAACAGATAATATTAATAATTTTTTTGGCAATTTTGATCATGTTGTGAAACTGTTTGATTTTACAGAATCGTGCTCTAAGAAATAATAGATAAAAGCTCGTATTTCAATCTTTTTTGCAATACTTGCAAATTGTAAATCGTGTTAGATTTAAATTTATCTATAATTATTTGTTACTTAAGAAGATAAGCCAATAGTATAAATACTAAAACCTGGCAGATTACCATAAGCAGCGTGGTACTAGTAAAGGACCAAGTTATATTAAACGTTTTCGACAGAGGATACTTGTTGAGGTGCAATACTGATAAACATTGTTTGCCCTATGTTTCGCATCAAAATAATTGATATTTGTTGGATATTTCCCTCCAACATCTAGATCTTGTTTAAAAGTTAATAACTTTTATAGAAATACAGTTTAAGGTACTGCAGGCTATAAAATAACGTGATGATATATTATTGTACTATGCAGGATTCTCTACACTACTATGCAGGACAGTCGAAATCTATCATTGATACTGATGATTTATCGCAACGTATTGGATACAATATCTGATGATGATTATTACACTTGCTTCAATACCTTACAGTATCTTCACCACTATTGGAATGCAATGAACAACTCATATATCTCTGGAGTAATCAATTCATCTCAATAGCAGGTGCTCAGCGGGTTTCGACAGATCTGGTAACAATTAGTACAAGAGATTTTCGGGTGCCTTCCAGGGTCCGTCAAACTAGTGAACACTTATGTGGTCCAACAAAGGTGTAGAGTGTAGGTATATTTGTGCAATTTAAATGGACTTCGTGTTAGACATATGCGCAGTTGTTACCTGCAGTTGTCACGTTGAAGGCATTCTTGGGATACTAGAAAGATCTAGACGTCCAGGATGTAAAACAGATATAGGATTATCTCCGTGGAAAATGGAAAATATCCGATCTCCCGAATTTTCAGGAGACAAGGCATCCGTAATGAGAATCTTCACATTTCCGTTGGTACTCTGATGTTTCAGAACGTTGCACCAATTTCTTGCAGGATTATGTATACTGATAAAAGTATGCATATAAGATTCCTGTGTACATTCCGCGATAACAAGAGGTCCAAGAATAGAGTTGATGCAAGAATGCTTAAGGCATCCAATGATGCAAATGAATTGTTTTGTATTCGCCTTTAGGTGGCAAGACTGAAGAGGTGTCAATTCCTTCGTTATTCTTAGCCTAAGTTATAGATCGCGTGTGGCATGAGAAATTTGCAAGACATGTAAACATGTACATGCTAAAGTTACTATTAGCCTATAAAATTACCTAACGTTACCAGGAAACCCACAATAATGTAAAAGTTCAAAGAATTGCAAAATCCAAAAGTAACAAAAAATTACAAGTTATTCACCCAATGCTTCCCTTTCTATTTGACGCCATTTATTTATTAGTAATATTCTTCTCTTGGCTATCCATCCAGTGCATTTTTCCTCTAAAAGTATATGAGGTATATCTGTTAGTTGGCGCTTAATCCAAAAAATGTTTGACGAAGAATACTAATATTTTGCATATAGTTTCACACTAATAATAATAATAAAATTTAAAAATATGTCAATATGTTTTAGAAATTATCTATTATTCAGATTTTGAAAGATTATAAAAATTCTCATGTTACCGTAATATTCGTAATACTCGTAAATTGCCGAAAATTAACATTTCTAATTCTAGGGTTGCATCTCATTTAAGAAATATTTATTTTATCGATTATTTTATAACCTATTGATGAACTATGATTTTACTGTATATTTTGATGTAGTGATATACAGGTTACAGGAACAGTTCCCGTTATATATATTATTGGGATCCTAAAATACGAAATGCTGCATATTAATAGCATAAAATGTGAGAATTTTATGTATATCTTCGAATAAATGAATAATATAAATATTAAACATGTAAAACATAATACATCATAGTTCATAGCTTACAACAAACAAGACATTAAATTAATCATTACTTCTTTGAGAAAGTCGGTAGTATCAGAATAACATATTAATTGATAATAATTATTACTTAGCAATTACGAATATGCTTATGAACTGTTAAGTTTGAATGATATATAACTCAATTATCTTCATTAGGTAATAGAGGATACATTTTTAATTATCCATTACGTGGCTGTCTTCTTAAGTTGAAGAGTGGACATAAAGCAATTTTAAGGTACCGGAGTATTCTAAATTATGGGACAGGCACAAACCAAACCTTACACAAAACTGTTGATTAAAAGAGGAAATTTCTTTTAGTATTGGCAACCAGGTTATACAATTTGACACATATTTATCCTTGCTCAACAATATTATTGTTTAATCTTTTATTTCTTGTATTATTTGCTACTCGATCTCTGAATTTCATATTTTATAATCTAATTTTAGTGTTCACTAAAGCTTACACTAAGAGGCCTGGGTGACTTACTCACGTACTGTTTGTTTCATTTATATTTTAACATATTTAACACACTCACAAGAAATTAGTTAGTTAGGTTTCCGATACACCAGCAAAATATTTTGTGTTTATAATTTTATTCTTATTTGTATCGATTGTCAAAAAACACCCTCCTACTGTTCGTTTGACGCAAGATCACAAACGGAGAGGTTATTTCGCGGCAATAACCTGAATATTTGTATTATTTATTAGAAATGTACAAACATTTCTCGGAGATTGTTTATAAGTGAAGTTATATGTGACAGGAAGTCCCAAAAGAAAAAAAAGTAGACAATGAAGTGATTAATGCCTATAAAACCACTGCCCATTCCGATATTCATATCAAATTAAAGAAAAAGATGTATTAGAAGCTTTTTCGCAAATTAAATCTAACTCTGCTGGTAGTGACCAATTTTCCTTAAATACGTTAAGACTTTGTTTAGATTTCCTAGTGACACCGCTAACTCATATAATAAACTTTTCAATAGAAAATAATGTAGTTCCAACATCTTGGAAAGAGTCTGCCATTATACCCCTACCAAAGAAGTATCCACCAGAAAATTATGCTTATTTCAGACCTATAAGCTTTTTAGATATAATGTCAAAAGTTCTAGAAAGAATCATATTAAAGCAGTTATTAAATCATATCCGCTCCCATGATTTATTACCACAAAATCTGTCGGTATTCCGAGCCCGCCACAGCCCTGTCACCACACTCGTAGACATGATCGATGACTTTTTAAAGGCTATTGATAACTCAAGTTACAACTACTGTAATGTTAGATTACACAAATGCCTTTGACTGTTGACATCACGAACTGCTATTGGGTAAACTGGCCTATTTAGGAATTGAGTCGGTAAATTGGTTCAGAAGTTATTTATCCGGAAGAACTGAACAGGTGAAATTATATTGCTCGGAAAAACAAGTGATGTCTCAAAATAGTTTTGTCATAACAGGGGTGCCCCGAGGGTCAATCTTGGGCTCCATACTATTTGTGCTTTTTAAGATTGATCTACATGAGAAAATATAATTCTGTAAATTCCATCAGTATGCAGACGACAGTCAAATGTACACTTCATATAATCAAGTAGATCGGGCAATAGCCAACATAAATACTGATTTAGATTCAATATATAAATACTCAAGTGATCATGGATTAAAGCTCAATGCTTAGAAATCCGTTGCTATTAATTTCAAATCCAAGCGTTTAGCTTCTATTGACGATTTTTGTAAGTTAAATATAAATGGTACGAAATTACTATTCATAGAATCTGCCAAGAGTCTGAGAGTTATCCCCCCAGATGAGTGTTTAAAACTTATTCAAAATTTACTAGATAAAAGTAAATTAAATAGCATTATATCAACAGAACTTTTACTAGCTTTCGACACATGCATCAGTCAAAATTACTTTTAATTCAATAATCAATTTTATATTCAAAACAGCGGTCTACCGATGGGATCACCTCTAAGCCCTTTATTAGCGGATATTTTTATGTCTAATTTAGGGGAAAGTATACTAAATTCGCAACCAGGCAAGAATCACATTCATTTTTGGTATAGATATGTCGACGACGTTTTGGCATGCTTTAAGGGTACTACTAGACAATTACACACTTTTCTAGATTCTATTAATAACATACACCCAAAAATTAAATTTACATTAGAACGAGAAACAAATCATACAATAAATTTTCTAGACCTAACTATCACACACAAAAATTTGATATTTTTAGAAAACCTGCATATACTGATATAACTATCCCCTTTGATTCTTGCCATCCATACGCACATAAACTAGCAGCTTATAATTCAATGCTACATAGAGTTTTTTCATTGCCTTTATCAGAAACGCAAATAAAAACAGAGCTCTCAATAATGCAAAAAATAGCCAAGAACAATGGCTTCCCCACAGAAGCTATCGCCAAATTAATAAACAAGAAACAAAACCAGTATACTTTTAAAGCAATTTATCCCATAGTCAGAGAAGAAAAACAAACACCTTACGCTACACTCACATACTGTGATACACTGACAGAGAAAATATCAAATATTCTCAAAGCACATAATATCAAGATAGATAGCATTTAAACCCCAACAAAAATTATCAAATTTAATTTACAACGCGAAGGATAAAACAAATAAATACGAAAAATCTTTAGTCTATAGGTTAAATTGCTCAGAGTGCAATAGCATATATATAGGACAGACCGGACGTAATTTTAGAACAAGATACCTCGATCATGATAGGTCCTTCAGACTACAAAAAACAGATTCTGCTTTTTCTAATCACATATTAGAGAGTGGACATAACTTCCCAGATATTAATAATATGGAACTCCTACACTATGCCAGCAAAGGTTTTAAACTTAATTTGTTAGAAGCATTGAAAATATACAAATACAATAATAGGGATGATTTAATTTTGTTAAATGATCAATTAGATATTATGTACTCACCTCTTTTTACTGCTACCAAGATGTAATTAAAATTTCTGAGAAACTCCACCCTTAGATAGTTAGGATATCATAAACTACCTGTATACTTTCATAACTCTCTAATCTGTTTAACTCTAGAAACATATTTAAATAGGGACCAAATCTTTTGTATTTCATTCTTAGTTGAATCATTGTTTGAAAATGACCTAAAAAAGGTTGAAACTGCAATCACGTTTTTGTGCAAATATAGTGGTAAAAAACATAGTAGTGTTTTACTCAATTTCGTTATTGCTGGGAGTTATCTTTGAAAAACACTTAACGTTTGAAATTCATGTTAACCAATTACTGCAAAAATGTTATGCGAAGCTGAAATTGCTCTATGCCTTTAAATATACCTTACCAACAACTACTAAGTTAAGTTAAATTATCAGAGTCTCTTATAATATCTCAACTTGAGTATGGAAACGCCATTTATGGACCATGTCTTACTGCCGCAGAACAATATAGACTGCAAAAGTTGCAAAACTCATGCTTACGTTTCTCGGTAGTGATACCTAGGCGTGATCATATCACACCATTTTATAAAAAAATTAATTGGCTCAATCTTCAATCCAAATGGCAACTACATCTGGTATGTTTTGTGCACAACATATTAATATATCAGGAGCCTAAATACCTTAGTAAGAAATTAATATTCCAGGGATCCCTGCATAGCTCTCGTCTATGTTTCGTAGACACTACATTAAATATCCCAAGTCATAGTTCCAAAAAGTGTTCAAATTATTTTCCACGTAAGTCACATTCTAACGTTGGTCATTAAAGCTAACGCCACTTATTTTACATTGATAACCTTGGCAAAGTAGTACTGAATGCTAAATACTGAAAACATTTATGCGTACCTGGATTTCTGTTCAGTAATCTTATTTACCACAGAGAACAACAGTATTCTCGGAATGCCTCATGGCTGCGTCTTGAATTTCCATACCTGGAAAACTGCAAATGCAACGTTTCCTCGAAACGTCCCTTGAACGTGAATATCTACTGCTGGAATACCCACATGGTCCCAACTGAAAGGGGATGATATGTAAAGTGGAATAATAAGCGTTAGAGCTATGTTTACATGCTTCGAGCCCTCGGGTAGCTCAAAACATCAGCTATTTAAATTTTTATACATAAACACAAATTATATCATCCTATAGATTAAATAGGTTAGTGCACTGAATAAAAAACATACATTAATATTTAGAAACATGTATTTGTGTCATTTTTATGCTATTGCGAGTGATCTAGAGCCACTTCATATATATGTGTATTAATGCAGTGTTGATAATCCAGGCATCACTTAGTGCTGCTGATCAGATCTCCTGCCGATCGCAACATGAGCAGCAATGTGTATTCACGTTCATCAGGTGGAACAGAAAGTCATTAGATAATAGAAAAGTTGTGGGTTCCGCCATAGAAGTTACTCCATAAGCAATCATTCTCTCTCGACTTTAGATCATTGTCCAATCATTTGGACAGCTGAATTACATCAATTTTAAAGTTTTCCGTGAAATCAACACTCATATGGAAGAATTTGGTGTTCAACGGGAAGAGATTAGTTGTCACTTCAGACACTATACACCAACGCCTGTATTCGTCTCTTTATTGACTTCTGATACACCGTAGCTTTCTTCTTACAAGACACGCAAGTTGTACTAGTACTAAAAGACCCGATTGATAAAACGTGGGTTCTAACTCTAGATGTTTAACTACTGCTAAAGGTAAGATGACAAGCATTAGAACATGACCGCAAATAGTTAATTCTGCAATTAAAATTTAAGTGACTGTGCAATCCAACACCTAATACGCACGTCTCTGTAAAACCATTCATATTCGTATGCAGCATATGAGAAGCTGCCGTGGAATTTAGGTGTGTTTTTATTGAATCGGATCCAATGAAAGCCTTCGCCAAGATATATATTCACTTCTTATGACTATAAACCCCTTAAGACTTCTTTTTTTCGACTGTGCTAACTGTGCAGACCTTGGCAGAAAGCGCAGTCAGATATTGCACAAAATATTGAACAGTCCAGATTATGACGGTATATCATAGGTCATGTAACAATTTCTTCTGACCTATCATTTTACATCAGTACTTGCAACAATGTAATGCACTGACTGTAGTGCCCCTGACAATAACTTATTATCATTGTTGTAACGTGTGAAATAGCTATCCTTATAGTTCAGTCGGTAAAGTAAAAAATACACCAGAAGCTCGCAAAAAATGTTATCTGAGATTTTCCTTCTGTAACTATTAGTGCGAGGATTAAACATCACAAAACCGCAAAAATTATTTCTGGGGGTGCCGCGCAACATGAGCATTTTTTTTTATATATTCAACGGTTAACAAGTTATCAATAAAATAAGGCTTTTTTCGCTGAAGCGGTAGTTTTTGGGGAGGATTGCGTGGTACCCCCAGAACTGAGTTTTGTGATTTTGTGATGTATCCCTCTACTAACAGTTACTGAAGGAAAATCTCAGATAACATTTTTTGTTATGGAAATCTTTATAATTATTGGACTATTATAGGCATTTTACACAAATATATTGTTTCAAAATTCAGATGTATTTTTATCTTTTCTCTTTTTTAGCGGGGAAATATAAAAAATACCTGAATCTTGAAACAATTTATTTATTTCTTACGTAGTTACTTTTGCTCTTACAACATATTTTAAAAATTATACTTATGGCGTATTTTCTGAGCCTCTGCTTATACTAAAAATGCGTCAACATCAGCTAAGTGCTTATTATTTTGTTCTGCACATTATCGTCTTTAATTTGTGACTAATTGGGAGGTTCTAACAGTAGCTGCTTACTATCAGAATGCGTGTCAGTGAAATAAATACAGCAATGTTGAGTATTCAGGTCTGGATAGCCAGGTGATTAGCGAGACGCCCGTGCATTTGAAATATATTATTCCCCATATGGAGTCACTGAACAAAAATTAAATTCAATTTTTTTTGTTTTTTTAGTAAAGGCCTTCTACGCCTACTCTGTTATGTTTTATAATTTAAACATAGTAGGTTAATTTTAAAAACTTGACTTCAAAAATTATAGTGAAAACAAGTTTGCTCAGTTCCATTACAAGAAATATTTCAAACGAGGAAGTTCTGCAAGCTGCAGGGTATGGCTTGGTTTGTGGTCTAGCATAAAGTGAACTGATACAGAATCTCATATCAAAAGTTAAGAATTCAAAATGACGAATTTAGTAGTGCTGACGTAATTCAAAAGATAGGTTTAAATTTAGGCGTTGGTTTACGTGAAATTTGGCACATGGGGATATCTATTATTCTCTGTTATGAGTATAATGTTGAAGCTACAAAATTCATAGCGAGAGATGCTTTTTGATACTTTGTGTAGAAATTACATAAAAGCCCATTAAAAAGGGTGAAGAAAATTTTGGACAAGAAATTAACAAATTACAAAGACTTCAATATCGGTATTTGGTATAGTGGAGTCGAACAAGCATCAAATTTTAGTGAAAAAGGAATTGTTTTCAGTCTCAACAATTTTTTTGTTAACATGTTAGCTACATTGAATACGAAATGGACATTTTCTACCTCTAGCAAGCCCCACTACGCAAGTTATCGGCCATTTTGTGAAAAATCGACCATTTTGGTAGTTCTTTCTAAATGTAGCTGAGTATATCTCGGTATGTGTAGGTCCATTTTTTTTATTGAGGCTGTTCGTTATGATATAGGCTATCAGCAATTATAATATGAAATTATTATCTGCACACATAACCTCAAAATAAATAAGAACTGAAAAAACTGCTAAATTTTGTTTTTATGGTTATAACATCGGACGTTTTAAGTAAAATTTGACGAAAGTTTCAGAAATTGTACTTTATAATATGAACAATAACTGGTTAAAGTTTCCAGTCAAGATATCTAATACAAGTCTGAAAAATTAACTTCAAATTTGAAAATTTATTGGCCAATAACTTTTGTGCATCGCATATTATGACGTTTTTTTTAATGTAGTTTTTTTACGCACTTCATGATGTGAACAAGAAAAAAAATTGAAACTTGAAAAAAATGAAAGAAATAATTTTTTAAATTTTTTCCTGCAATTTTTTCGAAAAATGTTTACTTTTCTTGATAAAACTCATTTATACATTTACGTAATTTTTGAATATTGAATAAATAATACATAATAATTTATAATTTCAATTTACCAGTTTAATTGAATAACTATATTAATTTATTGCAAAGCAATAATAAACAATACCACGAGGTAACTCAAGCTACAAATCTAAAGATAAAAAACGGAGAAAAATCTTTCTAGTCCCGCGCCCTACTGGGACAAATTATTATAACTCATGTTTGAATTATGGTGGTTTATTTGATTTAAATAGTTTTTTAAATGCTGTTCAGTGCCGACAATTTTGAATTTCTAATCATAATAAATATTCATTTTTTAAATTGTTTCATTTTTTAATGCTATTTGTACAAAATTTAAAAAAAATCGAAAAATTAGATCAGCATATGTTAAAAATTCAATATTAATTAAAAAAATGACTTTTATCAAAAACAAGAAAGTGGAATTTTTCGAAGAAATTGACGAAAAAATAATACATATAATTGATTTTTAATGCTCCTTCGAAGTATTATATCATAAGCTGTTAAACATTAATTATAGAAAAAAAAGGGGTTTTGTCAAAAAAAGTCAAATTTGTCGAAAAAAATTCTCATTTTTTTTCACTCTTCTCAAGTTTAAAAATGTTGTCTTGTTCACCATCATGAAGTAACAAAAAACTACATTAAAAAAAAGAACCTCATACGATGCGATGCGCAAAAGTTATTGGCCAATCAATTTTCAAATTTGAAGTCAATTTTTGAGACTTGTATTAGATATTTTGACTTGAAATTTTAATCAGTTATTGTTCACATTATAAAGCATAATTTCTGAATGCAGTCTTTTTCAGTTTTTACTCTTTTGAAGGTTATATGTGCAGATAAGAATTTCATATTGTAACCGCTGATAGCCTATATCATAACGAACAGCCTCAATTTTACACTTTTTTTTGAACCTGCACATACCGAGATATACTCATCTATATTTAGAAAAAATGACCAAAATGGTCGATTTTTCACAAAATATGGTAGTTGCTAGAGGTAGAAAATCCATTTCGTATAGTATTCGATGTAAGTAACAAAAAAATTAAGACTGGAAACAATTCCTTATGTTTTGCTTGTCTGGCTCCTCTAGTAACAAGGATCAATTAATCAGACAACGCAGACGGTGAAATTCTAATTCATAATTTTTAGTGATTTTATGGCGATCAAATGACTTTCAAAAAAATTTTTGTAAACAAAACTTAACCGATAATTATTTATATACATCAGAGACCTTTTATTGACATCGACTATAGATTTAAAAATGGACAATATATTTATCAGTGGGTACCAGTTACTGTTATAAATAAATATAATAAATGGTTTCTGAAATTTATTACTTCAATTTTGTGTGTATACTTATATCAACAACTATGTAATTTGAATTTTCCGGGTTGGTTTGCATTATATGCAATAATTGATTATTCATAGGTATAATTTAAAATATATTTCAATTGTAATGAACATTTGTATTCAATTAAAGTAACATAAAATTAAAAACTTATCTATAAACATATCAACAAATAAGCAATTTAGGTGCGTAATGAACTCTACTAGAAGGATAACGATGATTAATAATGGCTTTGTTTACGTAATAAATAACATTTCACTTGATGCTGAAAAAAAGAAACAGATACTATTTATGTTTTAAATCAAATTATTCGCAAATAAATTACTGTGAAAGAAATTATCGTAAAAATTGTGAGACATAGTCTATATAGAGACATATCTATTTATACAGGGTGTCCCTGGACAATGGGGTAATACTTCAGGGGCGTACAGTTTGGGTTAAAATAATACTAGAAGTACCTTTAATTTATTTCCCTAGCAGCTATTTAGTAATTACCTTTGATTTAGAAATATGGACTAGTAAGGGGCCTTTCGTATCTTGTTAAGGAAGCCAAAATTGGACCACCCCTAATGCTTTTTGCCTGTGAATTTTGATAATTTAATTTTTTTAAACTTATAATTGTTTTCCTAAATTCCTTCAACGATTTGCTTAAAAAAGATATTCTTGCTTGACATCAATGGAGCGATCCGTTTTTAAGAAAAAAATATTTTAGAAACAATTATAAACAATAAATAATAAAATAAAAATAAATAAAACCTCCGTACTTCTTCAAAAACTGCTCTTTATTGGGATATGTCTCCATTTTCTTTCACAATCTCATTCACAACATTTGCAGGGTCTTCGTAAAACACTGTGTTCTTTCTTGTGATTTGCTGTATACCTTGTATCGCATTTTATATTTTAGTGCAGTTACCGCATTACTGTATTTGATATTTTCAGGACTCTTACAGGTAGAAAATTACTGTTGGATACAAAGACGCAACGCAGCACATGGAATATCTCAATTTTAAAAAAATATTGGCTTCTGTATCCTTCCTTGGAAAGCTGATGTTATATTATTATATAACATATTATGTATCTGTATTTTTTATAAAATTGCCACACAAGTCCTTAACGACCATATGTGTTTCATATATTACAGCTTCGATATTTATGTTTTATTTGTAGGTGCTTGAAATGCTAATAATACTCGTTCTGCCGATTAGATGGATTAGTTGAATAGTAGTGCGTTTCATTCACTGCATTTCTTGCGAACACACATCATCAAATTCAATCAACACCATTCCAATGAACTGTTCAAAATATAATAGTAATCCAGTCACCTTCACTGACTTTCTGGAATAAAAGATAAATGTTCAAATGAATAAAAATGCATGTTTTGAGTAAAGATAAAGTACTTAAATCAGTAAAAGTTCTCAAAAGAACTGACCCGAAGTTTATACAAAAAACAAAAAGAATACTTCAAAAACGTACCATGACTTTTCTCTAGAACGCCGTAAGACATACGAAAGTATTTGACATATATAAAGTTATGAGGAATTAAGGTCACACCAAAAGAATGCATTATACTCCAATTATTTCGTAGTTTGAATGATTTTCTCGCAAATTCAAGTGATAAGTTCATTTTTTTCATAGTTTCTTTTCTCATAATCGCCATATTGATTTCCAGGGGAACTTTTTCTTTGGTTACATTCAACTAACATTAATATACCATTCATTCAGTGATTATTCGCATTTATATCGTCGACCATAATTCCTACAGTGCAGTTACAAAATATAAATTTACGGTATGGACGTGTATCTGACATGTTATTAAATAATGTTTTACAACATTCTTTCATCTTCTTTTGTCTCAACCACAGATTTATTCGAATACCCAAAAAAGTTATCTCCTGTGAGCAAAATCAATTGATAATCAATAACACATGCCTCCGAGTCCATGAAGTTGCCCATGTATTTTTTAGGGGTAAAAAATTATTTCTTCTTAAATTTGTAGCAGAATCCATAAAATGTCGTGAAAAAATATCGCACATAATTTCCTTCTTCAGAATTGTTCAGAGAATACGAATTAATAATTGTTTTTCAATTGTTACTCCTATAAGAAAGACCCTTTCACAGGATCCCAAATGACCCAATGCGGACAAAAGTAGAGTATTTTTGGCGTTTATTATTGTTTATTTGCGATTTTTGCTATAAATTCAGCCTGTGTTATATCACAAGATGGTTATTTAATGGTGTCGATTAATACTTTGTCAATAGAACTTGCACGTTATCAACAATTTAATATTGCTTATTATCATCTCTCTTCCGAATAAATCTAGAGAGTTGCAGTTTCTAAAAACTTTTCAACTGTTCTAAATTTGATCAGTGTCGATAGAAAATTTATAAGTTTGAAGAAGCTGCGACTGTAGTTTTATTCTGAAAAGAAACTCTATTAAATAATAATAAATCGGTTATAGCGAAATATGATTTTAAATAAATTATAATTGTCCAAACAAATTTAAAAATATTAGAATATTGTCACAAGCTAGAACCTGATTAATAATTTATGCAAAAACGAATTGTTAATTCGTGTTCTTTGGACAATAATTTTGAGGAGAAGACTTGCGTGCGATTTCTATATCACTACATTTTCACGATTCTAACGCAAATTTAAGAAAGAATTTTTTTCTGCCATAACAATTACTTGGGAAATTTTAATCTCGGAGGCACCTGTTAATATCAACCGACTTTGCTAAAATTTGGAAAACATCATATTTTTGGAATTTCTTTTCTAACAAATCCAGGAGGTGGGACAAAAAAATCGAAATTCATTTCCCACAAATTTAAATTTGAATCACAATAAATTAGCCTATTTAAATGAGATTTGTTCTTAAGTGATGCGCATGCAAGTGCAATATTTTTACGAAATATTTGAAACAGAGCATCCTTCAAATATTGATACACTAAAATAACGCACACATAATTGTGTGTCGTGGAGGTAATATTTAATTTTCTCCCGTGAAAGCCAAAATTGTTAATGTTCTTTGTAAGTACAATGAGGCATGTGTTATCATGGTAAATAGAAAATCATTTTGTCGTTTGAACACAAGAACATGTTATAAAAAAATCTTGAATGTCAATAAATAAATCGTAATAGCATGCTATAAGCTGAATTTTAATGGCAGTGGTAAAGTCGTAATCAATATTATGAGTTAAGCGTGTTGAATAACAAGTTTATTGAAACATTGGGGTCTTACATTAGTGCCAAACAAACATTAAATCATCAGAATCATAAATATCATTCACTCGACTGAGCAATTACTAAAAAAAGTGGTATTTGTAAACGTAATGAATGATTAAATCTTAAATTATTTTCAACTTTAAATTCAGGACAGAGTAATGACGATAAAATAACTTTTGAGGTAGATAAACTGGTAGCCAAGAGTAACCATCGTAAAACTTGGATTTTATAGGATTTCAATGGACGTACAGCTATAAAAATTAAACTACCATACAGTAGAATGATTGCCCACTTTATAAATAAAATAAACAAATTGGTGAAAAATATAATGGCAGTTTATTTCTTCCTAGAGTTAACAATATATTATGAATATGACTATTGGTCAAAGAAGTATAAGGATATTCTATGCAGAATTTAGATTTACTTAAAATATTTTAGAAAAATTACTTATTAATTTCTTTAACTTTTTGAATTCCATAGTGCTGATTGAATTCTGCGAATTTTATTTTCAAATGAAGTTAGATATATTGTACTAGTCTTATTATAAAGTTAAGTAAAGTCCCATACGCATTAGAATATCAAAATGAAGTGGTACATCACAACATCACAGTAACTTTTGTAGTTTGTCCATATAAAGCCACTGTGTTTAAATATTAGTAGAGAGTAAATACAATTTGCAATCCTAATCAGTAATTTTTTATCATTTACATCATTACTATCATCCAGTTAATTGATCCGTATTTTCTAATATCGATTGATATTTATTCATTTTTATACCGACGTCAATAATGATATTAAAGAAATACGGTTAAACCGGGCGAGGACGACATTTAATTGTTAGTGACTGTTATTTTAAAAGCGGTTTAATTTTTTTCAAAAAATGTTTTCACCCTTTCTAGTGGACGTCGGTGCAATTTCTACCGAGTAGAAGAAAATATCCATCGTTATAAACTGTTAAATTTGAACAATGCTTATATACTGTTAAATGTTTTTGTTTGTAAAGTCTTATCAAAAGTTGTAACACTATTCATGTACATTTTTAGAAAAATGTTTCATGTATTTATTTATAAATAATTTTTTTAATAAGTTTTTTCCTCTAGTTAACACTAACTCACTGCTCAAACTCAATACGACCAATATTCAAGATAAATATTGAATGTATTGGTGATATTGATTGACGATCTTGCATAAAAATGACTCAGTTTCATGTACGAGAAATATTTCCAGACATGTATTATTTTTAAATGGTTGCCGATGCGATGTGACCGATCGCTTGCGACATAATTTAAATTTATATTTAAGAAGAGAACAGAACAGCTCAGTAGTACTTGTACAACTTTTTCTTAGCAATGTGTGTGGTCTAGCAGTATTCATTATGTGGGATCAGAAGAGGCATTTAATGACTGTACTTGATGATATGTTTAGTAATAATTTGAAAAATAATTATACGTGTGTCTGCACATGTATACAATTTTGCCTACCTATAGTAAAAAAGAATGTTTTGCTGTGAGGAGAAATCCAACATATAGAACCCGAAACTCTATGATTTTAATTCTGTATTTATATGTATACAGGAAGGCCGTTAAATATATATTGAAGTATTAATAGAGGCCCAACTTCATCTAGTAGTAGAAAAGGCCAACTTAGTTGTAGTTTGTCGAAAAATCTGCTCCTAGCAAAACAGATAAGGTGTTCGATTACCTAAATACACATATTCCCTAAGGAAGTCTTATAAAAACATTTTTAAAAACTTAAATGCAGGATCATTCATTAAAACTTAATTTTATAACTCTTGTTATTTTTGTTAGCCGCGCCTTACTAGACATTTTGTGATCTGTGCATTATTCTAGCTGCTCTCCGTTTGCTGTATAGCAATTCTGAAAGCAACACGGTTGCTTGTTGGGCGCACGGCCTCATCACCTCTTTCTCATTCATCATCTTGACGACATCAACCCAACGTTTTGAAGAACGCCCTCTTAGTCTCTTGCCATCCGACTTCTCTTTCCAGCTGAATCTATGAGAAAGAAAGAGATTAATTAAAAAAAGAAATGTCTTTTTTTAATTAATGATCAATTCCAATATTTTCACATGTTATAACACATAACTAATGCAATTAATAATCATTATAGTTGTCTAGAACGTACACAAAAGAATAATATACCTACTCCAAGCAGTAGATTGCTCTATTATATATAATGAAATGCTCCTAGTATTAAAAAATTATGCAATGGTTTAATATGGTAAGAATGGTTTTGGTTTCTAATCGCGCAGAATGGTGGTGGTAGCTCCAGAAGAAAACATGTATGTAACAACTTTGCAATAATCGAAAACTATTTGTATATTAAATTCTAACATAATAATACTAAGTATAGTATAGTAATGCCTAAGTTATACAATCTGCAGACAAAACAGAACAAGAATATAATACACCGTGTCCCACCTCTCCTCTATACACTCTCAGATATACTTCAGCTTTTTTCAGATGAACAACAATTTTTACTTGATTATTTTTCTGCCCAAAAGAACATTATTTCATCGATCATGTCCTACTGCATGAGAACAGACAATATTATTTTCAGTCAAAACCCGTATTTTGGCAATAAAAAACTACAGGGTCTAAACCTATCATGCTTTAAGTATTTTTGTGGGCTGAAACATCGAATTTTCAATTTAAACATTTTTTACCGCGCAGATTTCGAGTAAATCCCTGTTTTTATTTTACTCGAAATCTACGCGGTAGAAAATGTTTTAAATTGAAAATTCGGTATCAGCACCCAAAAACACTTTAGGCACATTTTTTTGTTTACCTGTGTTAGTGCCAATTTAGTGTTAGCTAATTAAGTTGCTTCTGTTAAATATTACTAATTTCTTGATACTAGTAATATTACTGTATTTGTAAAAATTACTGATAGTCCAGTCACATAAGGATTCATCTACTAAAGAAATCCAAGTGAGCGAGAATTTTGCATACACTTTTACTTTTATATTACTAATAATGTGTCAAAAGTCCCCACCGATATCTTGCGTTTAGAGTTATTCAAGGTCAAATGTCACAGAATTAGATTTTTCGCAAATATTTTGCTTCCTGTACGTCCTATAACTTTTTTGGTTATATAGAAAATAATGGGTAAAAAATGCTCTTCAAAAAATGTTGTACACATATTTTACGTAAAACCAATCGTTTTCACACTATACACACCACCTCAAAGGTAGGATCCAAGGCGCGGTTTTTTTACATGGTTTCCCCAGTGCTTAATCCATGATTTTGCTTATTTTAGTGACTTCTACAGCTTATCCTTATTCTTGTTCTCTGTCCCCACTTCCACGTCGTCGTCCTCTGTCATCTCCTTCAAGTGCTCGTCCTCCGTCCCCTCCTCCAAGAACTCATTGTTTGTCCCCTCAAATACCTGTTTGTTCTCTTCTATGTCGTGGTTACTTTCTTCCCCAATATTTTCTTTTCCTTCTGTTATATTTTGTGTCAAGAGGTCAACGGGATCAAACTCATTATATTCTTCATCCTGAATATTTCCTTAGGTAGCGGTATCGACCTTTGCATTGAGACATGGTTGACCGTGACAATGGCCACAAAGTATTGAACAGGACAGTCCAACTTTTCTGCACCTGCAATTTGTGTTACATCCTTTAGTGCAATTGCAAAAAATAGGCAATAAAGTCTTAATGGCTCCAAAATACTATTATTTATCTTCCATCTCCATTGTTCGGAATTTAAACCATTACCAATCCAATTCTGTACTTGACAATATACTCGACTTAGATGTTTTCCCATCTCTTTTTAAGAAACATGTATCTACAAAACAAAATTAAGTATATTTATATACTTGTTATATTTATTAAACAAATTTAACAAAAAAAAAAAAAATAAATAAACAAGGTGTAATCGAACCAGGGACTTCTTGAATTGTAAGGGTACACCAGTGAGCTGTGACATAAACAACATCTCAGAATTAGCTTTAAAGTATATTGATAACTTCGATAGTGACTTTCTTATATTTACTACCTACTGATTAATCATTTTATCCAAAGTTACATATAAGCAGAAGTAATTACTAGTATTTTTACCCGTTAGCCGTTTTACCTTTTCAACATGTACCTACTTTATCGGCAAACCGAATATTTCTAAATTTGAGCATGCACACAATGCATCACGCCATCACGATTGATGGTAGTTGCTGGTCGCTGTAGCTAGCAAAATAAAATTATACTTTTAGAGTTCTTTATTTGCTTATGTGAATATATAATTGATGAAAGTGCAGCAATTGGTCTGCGTAGAGTAAAGCAAGTTATGTAATATTGCAATTATTTTATTTTCATTGTTGGTAAAATTATCTTTTATAACAACTAATTTTACATGCATAACTTAAAAAAACTTTAAATTATTTTTTAAAGAAAATTTGTGTAATGATTTATTTAGTTATATAAGAATTTTAAGCCAAGTATAAAGTACAATTTGTGAACATTGATTCTGTGTCCATCCCGATATCTATTTCGATATAGTACTTGCTACGTTTATTTTTTTACTCTTACATTAAATTAGCCTAAGAAAATGTATTAACATGGTATATGAAGTTAGTCCCGATATGAATATAGGTATGTGTTTCTTTTTAGAAGCAACCTCTACGGGAATGAGGTTACCTTTCAGAAAAGAATACAGAAGACTTCAGAAAAACATGGTTGGGGCACGTAACTGATAGAAGACAAAGGAAGCAAGGAAAATATTACTACTAAATATTAATTTACGTAGTTGTACAGAGCAGTGCAATGGTTACCGGTGAAATTTAGGTTAGCCATATCGCATTATTGAATCATTTGAATACAAGCCATACTTTGGAGCGTGACTATCGGCGCCGAATGAAGAAGTTCTTAGTTTTTGATAAATAAAATTTCAAAATGTAACTTCATAAGAAATAAAAATATCTTAATGAAATTTAAGATGTAAAAAATACTTTTTTAAATATTTTACCACATGTTATATGTAATTAACCTATTCTAAGAATAATATCCTACAAAATAATTCAGAATTTGCCCGTAGAGTGATTTTTAAGATATAAATGTTATAATCAATCTGCTAAACGACAACACGTTTATTATCATAGAAGTGAGGTAGTAGAGGCGACTTTTCAGAACTCCGATATAAATGGTACAAAATGATCCCTAGGAAATCACCGTTCAGTAACCTAGTAACTTAAATAGCTATCAGACTGATTGTAAATTTGGTTTCAAACGATGTTAGCACCTTGTCACTCTATTATATCTTCCAATGCGAGGGAAACTGTTAACATTTTATCCCAAAATAATATTTTTGCTACTTATTTTTAAATTTAAATACCCCAGTACTTCCAAACAACAGTGTTAACATAAAGCTTTCAAGTGCAAAAATATTATATCGGAGTAAAATGTTAATAGTTTTCTATGCAATAGTGAATTGAGAACATAGTAGCATACCAAGTTGTTAACATTGCTTGAAAGGAACTTGCAGTCTGGCTATTTAGGTAAACTACAGCCCTGAAAGCCTACAATGATATCCTAATGATAGCATAAAACAGATCTTCCGAGGGTCACAGGTTAATCCTACGGATATATAAAAATACGTTTGTGGGATATCTTGAGGATAAGGAAGAGAGTGTAAATTCTGGATCCCAGGGATTCTTCTGGGCGTATTTTGGGATAACCTCAGGATATTGCTAATCGTAACTTCTATATCCCTAGGATGGCCGTAGGATAACTATGTGCTGTCTGGGAAGTGACGACAATTTCACTGCAGTCTTAAACCTTGTTGACTTCGCAAATGTCATGTACCGATAGTTTTAATTCTAATTTAAGAGTTCCATAGATTGTCAGAAGAATGCGTAATACATTTTCCAAAATCATATCTACTGTACAATTTTCCTTATTAACAACGTCCGCAAACGCCTCTCGAACATTTTCAAAACTTTTATTTTAGAGCATAATTTAGCTGTGTGTTATTTAATAAATCATTGGTTGTACGGAGAAGACTTATATAACTTTTTGTAGAGAATTTCCCATTCTTCGCCGCCAATATTCTTGACTAAAGATGACGGTCTCGGATGATTAGGGGTCGAGCTTGAGCTCTTTGCCCCAATAATCGCTGTAGACCTGGACCGGCCTCGTAAGGGGTGGGCCTGCTTTTTCGCCTATCCCCCCCGCAAATGCGGACAGTATTGACGATGTTAGCAAACCTCCCCTGGTCCTGGCTGTTGGACCCTGCCAGCTGGGTCGTTTCTTCTGGCGCTCTTCTGTCTTGGTTTTCTTTCTTCGCTGGCATGTATAGGCTCCCGGGAGCGTCTTTCGTCTGTCGTGAGAGGGAACAGCTGTTACCGAGCCCTCTCCCAGTTTGAAAGGGATTTGGGGGTGTTGACTAGTCGGAAGCCCAGGGTGCCAACTGGCATCATGTGCTCCAATTTCGTCGGAAGGAAGTGTGAACTGTGTAGTTCAGGATTGTGTTCGGCCAGAGACGCTTTCTTAGCGTCAGAGGCCGGCACGGGCTAGGGTAAGGGTACCGAGCTGGTTGTTTGCTTGGTACCCCCAGGATCGGGTATTGGATGTTTTTGGTCATTGTCTCCTTGCGGTGTGGCTTGCAGATCGGGCTGAATGATTCCCATTCTTCATTTTTTTTTGTAAAAACGTAAGTCGTACGACTCACGAAAAGTGAGATATTTGAGAAAGTATGAGTTTTATGACCCTTGATCTTAAATAACTAAAATCGCAAGCGCAATATTGATGGGGACTTTTTAGACATTGCTTCCAAAGTTAAAATGAAGATGTAAGCAAAATTTAGGCTCACTTGGATTGTTTTAGCAGATTACTGCTTTCTACGGCCTAATATAACTGGAGTTGATATCTTAAAGAGTTCAGTACGTCACCATTTATAAAAGAAAATTATTTGTTGGATCAGAAAATTTTTCTTCGATAAATTACTTTAAAACAGTCATAGAACAATACACGAAGAAGTCGTAATTTTAGGAAAAAATAAAAAATGAGCACACGTTAGTCCCATGCGACCACCAATTTTGTATTCAAGGTCATGTGAGATCAACATCAACATGTCACTAAGTTCAAATTGCACAGCTGCAAGTCTTATCGACACAAAGTTCCCTAAAATCTTCCGAATGCAGTAAATAACTACCTTTCCTATTTTTTGAAGTGCATGAAACAATCTAAATGTAAATACCTTAATGTACAACATTTTATTTTCCGATATTTAAAAAACAACTTTTATATTATTTCACTTCTGAAAACAGAACAAATAAAAAAATCTTAAATCGTTTTTTATTAGGAAAAACATTTCCCTTAACCTTTTTGCTGTATGGTGCCACACAGGTCAGATATAAATGTAGAATTTACCATATTGATTGTCTGATTTCAAAAATACCTAACTGTTTACCTGCAATCGCCTTAACTTTGAATGATTTTTCAAAAGTACTTGTTCTAACCTGCACCTTCGCCATAACTTAGAATATTCTGTACTGCCTCTTATTCATACTCATACTTCTTTCCGATTTTTGCTCAACTTATACCAGACACAACTTAATAAAAAAAAATATATGCGGTCACCATCGAGCCATAATATACAGTTTGAAAAAAGTCGCTTAAGCCATTCCCAGACAAATCGCTGAGCTAACATGAAAAAACATATATATTGATCGAATTGAGAACCTCCTCCTTAAAAATGTTTAAAGTCGATTAAAAAGTGTTTTACAGATCACCACAATAATTTTTCTATTTTTATATACTGTATTCCGAGAATCCTGAAGAGGATTTAAATACCAATCGTAACGGTAACTGAAGCAGTAATTGGTTTTCTGTAGCCCCATTAGTCCAGTCGATAAAGTAAAAAATACACCAGAAGCTCACAAAAAATGTTATCTGAGATTTTCCTTCAGTAGCTGTTAGTGGGAGGATTAAACATCGCAAAAATTAGTTCTGGGGGTGCCGCGAAACCCCCCCCCCCAAAAAAAACACCCCTTCGTTGAAAGAAGCCTTATTTTACTGATAAATCGTTGAAGATATAAAAAATTGCTCATCATAAAAAAGAAAGCTTGACTAATTTCCTAAAAAAAAAGTCCTCTTGTAATTTTCTTGCATATGCCATGGTTTTCGAGAAAATCGATATTGACAAAAATTGCATAATTTGTATTTTTAATGCGCACGAATTTTCGTTTATTTGAAATTTCTTACGCACGGGGCAATAGAAAAATAGAATTGCTCGAAAACCAAAATTTTCCTAACTTTCTCTGCATTGAAGTACTACCTTGAACTAAAAGATATTGCATTTATAACTTATATTAAAGTCAGTTATTTTTTATGGGCCTGTGAATAGTTAAAATCAAAAGGTAACTATGTTATATTGTTATTTTTTATATACTAATATATATCAATAACCATCAGAAATGGAAACACAAGAGAGTATTTTATATCCCCTTTAAACCCATTTTGATTTTTCTTCCTAGCTTGTTTGGTTTTCGAGCAATTCAACATTTTATATTTTCTCGAAAATCATGGCATGTACGTATATATACAAGAAAATTAAAAGAGTGCCTTTTTAGGAAATTAGTCCAGCTTTCTTTTTTATGATGAGCATTTTTTTATACCTTCAACGGTTAGGTTAACGAGTTGTCAGTAAAGTTAGGTTTCTTTCACCGAAGGGGTGTTTTTTGGGAGGGTTGCGCGGCACCCCTAGAACTCATTATTGTGGTTTTGTGATGTATAATTCCTTCACTAACAGATACTGAAGGAAAATCTCAGATAATATTTTTTTTATGGAAATCTTAATAAATATTATACTATATTCCCATCAAATCGTACAATTACCAGGCTGATTGTTCTACTTAATAATCAAGAAATTATATAATCAGCATTAATTTTTTTATCCATAAATATTTCATTACTCAAATCATTCTCGATCAGTATGTATGCTTTTTATGTTTGTTCAGTCATCTCTGTAGAATGGTTTAAGTGATTTATATAAAAATTGTAGGGCCTCGTATTAGTTTCATCAGCCATCTTTGATATCTAAGGTGAGCAAAAATCGAAAAAAATCGACTATGGCTATAATGCGCCGCAGCTAAAATTGTGAATTGATGGTTGATAGTAATTCTTAGAACAGATCTATATATTTTATTTCTTTATCTATTCAATGCCCTTATTTGTATTAACGTCCTGGTGGAGTTTAGCTATTGCTATTCCACCATGACTAGTTATCGTCAAGATAATACTGAATCTGAAGTTAAATGTTAAATGTTCAAACTGGCGAATCCAATAGAGATGCCATAATTGCATCACTCTTGCAGATTTACATAAAATGCGGTCCACTAAATGGGACTAATTTTGTTTTAATTGAACCGCTTTAAAAAACTGTAAAATGCCATAGACTGGTTAAACATCATTTTTACTTCCGTGTCCATATTTACCTCGTTAATATTAAACCAGAGTTTTCGTAAACTTCATTTACTATGTATATTTTATCTAAAGGTCACTATAGGAGGAAAGAAGAAAATGTAATATAACTTAACAAGCTAAAAAACTACATTTTGATATCCTTTTTTTTCCTGTTGGGATGATTCAGTACATTTTCAGCAGAGGGACGCAAGATGACTCAGTACATTTTCACATGTTTTATTTTTCTATTTTTTCTTTTTGCATTGACTAAAGTAAAGGCTAACTACATTTTGAAACACAGAAAGGGCATCGGTTCTATTTTAATTTAGTAAATGAGAATAAGGAAATGAAGGATGATGATATTTTAAACATAACATTTCGTTATTTTTTTTGCACCTATATCGTCCGGAGAATTTATCAATTTGTAATATTTTTTTAAATAATGCTACGGAATGCATTTTCGTAAATAACTCGTTTAATTTAAATTATTCGAAAAAACTCTATTTCAGATTTTTTGTCCAAAAAGGTATGTACCTTATACTGGTTATAGAGATTGATCAACGAAATAGTTAATTTACGATTTTTATTAAGAAACTGTTCGGAATTTGTAAAATTTATCAAAAAAATCAACTTTTCCAGGATTTGTAGATTCGCTTTTGATTTATCAAATTTCTGACAAACGTCAACATATAGACCTGATCGAGCGCTACAATTACCATTTTTAAAAATCAAAATCGGACCTTCGGTTCGGGAGTTATTAATTTCTTTGAAAAATCATACTCGGCCCTGGAAAAAATACTTGCCGTCAACGGATTCGGGCCGCCAGCAATAGGCTTCATTTGTGGCCATGTACCTTTGATCCCACCAAGTCATCGGCATGGGCGTGACAGACAGACAGACAGGACTGACGGACCGACAGCCCGTCTGACCGACAGACGGAATTTTCTGAATTCGCTCTCGAGTCGACAGATATGACTTTTATTTCGATCCGACGTTTTTTTCGGATTTCGATGGTCCACCGGAAAAATTCAAAACTTATGCTTCATTTTATTTCAAAATGTAGTAAAGCATTAAGGTGGCCATTCCCTAAAAAGAGACATCCGATAGGAAAATATTTATTTATTATGTAGAACCATAGCAAGACTATTACTTTGAATTTTCACTCAATAATTTGAGTGGTTTGCAAAATAGCTTGATTTAAATTTAAAAATTATGTTAATCCTCCTATTTCTTAATTTTAAACCTAGCTATTTTGCAAACCACTAATATTATTGAGTGAAAATTCATAGTCTTGTTATGGTTCTACTTAGGTACTTACTTAGGTTTTTTTTAATATACGTACTATGAAAGAAAAGTTAAGTGCAAAAATAATAAATATATTCCTATCGGATGTCTCCTTCTGGAGAATGGCCACCTTAAGCAACATTTTTCCAAAAAATGAATCTCCTTTAAAGAACTGTCACTAAAATGATGAAATAAAATTTCGCTATCTTTCGGTCAATTGAACCCTATCACTTAACATCGATATTGAGGCCGCTGTAAAGATGAACAAATAACAAAATCGAACGCATTTAACAGACAGACCATGCTGTCGATAATAATTAACAATAGATAATAAGGCTCAATTAACTGAACGACATGCGACAATTAAATTTTATTCCATAATTTTTATTCATCTTTTAACCATCAAAATTTTTTTAATGACTTTTTTGACATTTTTGTGACAAATTTGTAATAAATTACAAATACAAAAAATAGACTTGAACGAGAAGTCTGCTTTAATATTAACGAGATAAATATGGACGTGGTAGTAAAAATGAAGCTTAACCGGTCTACGGGCATTACAAGCTTTAGTATGCTGTGTAAAGTGACCCTTTATATACGGGTATATGGTTGAGGACTGATGAAAATGAAGCCTTTTTGTTTGTTGTTAATTTTATGGAAATAACACTATCTAGTTGCCGCAAGTGTCGGAACGGCTGCCATAAACATTCCCCTTTAACGCACGCACCCTGCAGCACGATATAATTTTCTAGATGAGTCCCCTAGCGGCAATCGGGTTCTAACCGACGATTGTCCATCGCGAGCCAAATGGCCTATACAAGAGATAGTAGCCATAGTTTGCATAACGGGCTATAGCCGGTATATGCGCCATTGTATGGATCGTTTTCTTTTTATAGCAGACCCCTTCTGGTCCAGGGCACATCCTCTGTTCCCGAGGGATCTCTGCTTTTGTTATTTCTCTCCTGGAACTCCCCCCCGACTTCTCTGACAATTCAAATGATACGTGATTATCATACGACAATAGTCCACCAAAATTACTACATTCTTTTACTTTGCATTGTATTATTAGCGGTATTTCAGGTCAATTTTTCTTGCGGGCATTCAAGTGTTATTGGGGTTTAGCTTTAGGGATGAGTCTTCTTTAACAATAGGGTTAATATATACCGTTTTATGATTCATATAAATCAATGACGTTGTGAACTTGCAGCCTCAATAGATATTATTAAATTATTAATATTGTCAGCTTTCATCTGCTCTTTAATTACAAAGTATATTTTTCTGGTATAATTAAATGTTATCCAAAAACTTTTCTACATTCCAATAGATAATTGATATTTACTTGCTTTATTAATTGATTTTGGACAGTATGAAACTAGATATTTTTATACTAATTTACGCGGTATGACATTCGATTCTAGATTCAGTTACTTCATGATGCAGATAAATCTGGACGTGTATTTTAGTATATTAGCCCAAACTAGAAAGAAAAATTGAAACGAAACATTCGTATTTGAGAAACAAGTAATGAGAAGAATTTAAGTCCCAATTAAAGACCATGGACATATAGAGGGTAAGATCATCATCTTCTTTCTCTTCCTTTTCTCAGACGTCTTGTGAATCATGTAATGTTCTAGTTAGACCCTCACTGCTGTATAGCATGTCCGATAGCCTCACATCACCAAAGCTCCTTACCATTAGCTCTGTGGTACCATCAGATCAACGTTTTGGTGGTTTTCTTCTCTTGTCATCTGGTTTTCTCAAAACAATCAACTAACTGTTCTACATCGTTCTCTCTTTGGTTGATGTGGCCAAGAGATAATAGAAGTCAAGTATATAAGATGCTGGAGATTTACTTTTCGGAGGTATTTCTTGGAGAATAGAAAACAGCTTACTGTTGATGTAATAGGCTGTCGAACAAATTCACAGTAAGCGTCTCCAGATCCACATTTCAATAGCACCAATACGACGTCTGGTGGCCTCTCTAACAGTCCTTGGCCCTGAAGTGTAAAGGAAGATAGATAAAACTGGAGCGTTTGCAAGTCTGATCTTTTTACGTGACGTGATATTACCGTTATGCCAAACTTTGTTCAAGTGGAAAGTTGTCGATATTACCATCTGTACTGTGCCTGAATGATTTTCATTTACTCGGTCTACAATCATAATTGTTGGTTTGTTGTAAGTTACACTTAAACCGTACCCAGAGCTTATTTTTCGAAAGATGTTCAGTAGCTGCAACTAAGACAATGTTATCCGCAAACCTCAAGTTAGATACATGAATTCCTCCCAAAATTACAACGCCACGCCCTGCTAGTGGTGTTGAAAAGGAGTGGTAACAGAACTCAACCCTATCTGACGCTCTTGTCAATTTTACGTTTGACGGAGTTTGTATTGTCAGTCTTCACTAAAGCAGAGTATCTTCATATAGTTGACGAATAATAGAGATCAGATGTCTGGAGGGGAGATATAATCAAGAAATTTACCAGCAACTTGAAGGTTCATCTTTGTTCGAATGCGTTAAAATCCGAAGATACATGCACCCAGAAAAGGTGGGATAAGGCTGTTGATGACTATGACAAGAATTCAGGAATGTGGAAATAGGAAGGAGCAGCATATAACAAGGAATACTGAAGGGCCCGGAGTGGGCCATTATAGAAACCTAGGACGAAGACAAGCGGCTTAAACTAGATATCTAAAGTATGTAACTAGTATCCCAAAATAATAAATATGTTTTAAGAAATATCACGTAACGGTTTCACACTGCTTTCTCTCTGGCCGTCAACAATAGCTCAACTATTGGGTTAGAATCACACAATTTATTTCGAAAAATTGTAAATTTTAATTTGTATTCTTTTCAGATTTTACGACAAGAAAAAAACATTTAATTTACCTGTTAATAGTCCAGTTCCAGCTAGTTAGAGTAAGGAACTTTTACAGAAGTATAAAATACAATGAATTTCCTTTCGCCTTGAAGTCCCATATCTTGGCTTTTTAAAAGCAAACTATTAGTTTGACATTATTAAAATGACGATATATCTAATTTAACTCAATATTGAAGACAGAGTCAAATAAATATATAGGGATTATTTTTCATTCTTTAGTTTGACCGAAGAAGTATACATTTACTTACTTGCACTTTCAAACAAACGTACGTTTTCAATATTATTGTAGTCTAGTAAGCTACCCATCAGTTAAAATTGCTGACTATAAATTAATTGAAATGTCGAAATGATACATTTTTTTCTAACTTTTTGTGGATTCTAATTACGTAATATAGGAATAGTCAGTATTTCTCATATACTAGATATGTCAAATTTTTATAAAAATGTCCCTAAAGTAATACCAAAGTAAAATATTACATGTTCTACTTTTTCTTTAAATAAAAAAGTCCCAAAACAAACAAGAAACTTACAAGCTAACTATTACACAAAAAGTCCGATATAGAATAAAAACATTTATGTAGTAAAAATTATTTTAGTTTAAGTTTATACAATCTTTCATTCTCAATACATTTTATTTCATCCGGCAACAAGTTAAAAGTTTTTGGCCCTGGACAATGAGGATATTAGAAGTTATTTTTAATTTAGCAAAGGGAACATACATATTATGTTTCCGTCTCGTGTTTACATTACCATTCTGGCTATTTAATATAAAATCTTGATTTTTAAATATAGGTATATGTGCACATTTCAAAAATAAATACACCCGGCAAAGTTAAAATTTTAAAAAATTTCCCTGCAGGAATGGGTATTTGAAACACCGGCAATGCACTTTACAATACGTTTTTGAGTTTTGAAAATATGAGTCGCAAAAGTGGAATTCCCCCAGAAGCTGACACCATATCTTAAACGAGATTCAACTTGTGCGTATAAGTTGTTCTGTACATAGCACCCCGTTCTTATATTGTTAAATAAATAAGTTGTGGATGCAAGTTTTGAAATTACATTTTCACATTGATATTTCACTTTCATCTGATTTATTTAATACAATTAAATATGTGTCATCAGCTTACATCGTAAAATGAGTATTAGATGATATGGAATCTAATTCATTTACTTATAGTAAAAATAACACAGGACCCGAGACAGAGCTTTGTGGAACTCCTAATATCAAACATGTTGCATGCCATGTTGCCATAATGTAGAGTTCTGCCAACAATGTGTTTTTCCCTCATACTATTATCACTGAATAACAGAAATTTGCTACTAACGTTTTGTACTGAGCAACAGATTATGTTGTTTTTTTTGGCATTGGTGTTTATTTTAAATAATAAATCGCGTGTGTTTAAAAATATGCCTTGCTATAAAGAAATATATGTTTCATTATTCATTAACCATGCACTCCAATGACATATTTATTATCGACATACTAACACATTTAAACTTCTAATTTGGATATTTGGTGTGAAATAAATGTACATTAAAAAATGTTGTTTTATCAATTATTATAACTAATAAATCGCTTATATTTAAAACCATACTTTGCTAAAAGAAATATAGTTATTTCAATGTTCATTAACCATACAGGACCATGACGTATTCATTATCGACATAGATTTTAATTTATAATTTTGCTATTTGGAAGTTTTAGCAAGTAAATATTGTAGGTACAGTAAGTTTTGTTCTATCAAAATCTGTTAACGCCGAAATTAATAAATTTTATAGTATATTGAAATTATAAATCATCGTGGAAACGAATCTTAAACAAAAAAAACTATCTCTTTTAGTAACCAATTTTATTTGTTTTTGTGAGTTGATATTCGTTTATTTCACAATTTTACTGGTGTCTTTGTAAATATTAAATTGCAGTATTGGGCCCAAATAAGGAGGAATAACTGCGATAAGAACTGTAGTAGTTTAACTTTCACTTAAGTCAACATGACATTATAGCAACTTGTTTTATAAATATAACACCTCTTGTTTATTAATATCATATAGTAAATTTTTAAAAATGATATTAATTATTGTTCAGTATATGCTCTTGTATAATTTACCTAAAGGTGTAATAGTTATCATTTATTTTGTTTAATGAACTTGTTGAAATATTAATGTGGACGTAATGTATTTTATCATATGAAGTAAAATCTGTGACAAATGGTTGTTTGGGCCTCAAATAACTTATGCTTTGAGCCTAAGGATTTTTTTCGTAATTAACCCCTTCCACGGGCCCCTAATTTTTAACCAAATCATGAATAATTACACCGGTACATAAAATTTTTAAAAAAATGCTTTGTACAGAACATCCTCCATGTACCCCCATGTATTTTTGGCTGCTGAATCCGAATTGGCCCAGCACCCCAGAATTTCGTAACAGTCAAAAAACCATATGAAAGTCGGCTAAAATAGGGTTTATATGAAAAATGAAAGTGCCCGCAAAAATCTGAAAAAAATTCAGGGGTACGTACGACGGCAAATTGACTGGCGGTTCCGTATCTCGTTTCGTCTTCGAGTTATGATCTGTGGAAGCGGTGAAAAACTTCGATTTTTACCGACCGGTGACTTTGAGCGGCCGTATCTCGGAAACGGAGGACATTATCGACTTCCGGTTTGCGCTATTTGATTTCTCGTTCGATTTTACGTACCCCGAAGTTTTTCATCTTTAGTAGCTTTGGTTTGAGAGAAATGGCCCTCGAAGCTGGGCCGCGCCTTTGAAAATTAGCAAAAAAATGAAATTGCCCGTAAAAATCTGAAGAAATTCAGGGCTACGTAGATGGGCGAGACAAATCGAATGGCGCAAACCTCAGCTCTGTATCTTGTTGCGTTTTCGAATTTTGGTCTCGGGAAGCGGTTGTTGGCCGGTTTTCACGTGGTTTTTCGGCTTCCACGAAAATCCTGGGGTGATGGGCCAATTCTGACCTAAAGTTCTGATTTAGCAGCCGAAAGTACATGGGGGTACATAGGTGAGTGTTCTGTAACAGCTCATTTTTTAAATTTTGTGTGCCGGTGTTATACGCCAGATTTGTAACATTTTCAACTGCTCTGTCTTAAAAACGGTATGGAGAATCGGAAAATCTTTGGACTCAAAGTATAAGTTGCTTGAGGCCCAATGAACGATTTATCACAGATATTACATCATTTGACTAATTTTACTTGTTTAACCAAATCAAAGTGTTACCAGCATCCGTGGCCACCTTGGAAAATCTTTGCACCAAGCTTTTCCTGCTTCTTGTTACCCAAACGTTTTACTTTTTAACATTCAAGTAGGTCACTATTCTTTTTAAAGAGCCTGAAAGGCTCGCGGCCCTGTTGCTCCTTGTCGTGTTCCTAAAGTGTTCACTTTTACCACCTCCTTCCGTGGTCCTTCTCCAAATAGGTGGGGTTTTATGGACTTGCCGTCTATGTGCTCTCATTTCCTCTTCATGCAGACTTAATTTAGAAAATATTATTTTCTGCTAAATTATAAAACATATATGCTGTGTATTTCCTCAACACTTAATGTTGAAAATTTTCAAGGAACCTGGAAGAGGATTTTTATAACGTTTAATAGTTGTAATATTTGCTTCAGAATATATAAATAGCATTGTTGAGGTTCTCCTAATGAATATTAAATATAATCCTTGGAATTTGCTAAGTATAAATGAAACTGTCGCTCTCGACAGTTTTTATATTATCCACTGACTGTTTAGTGCACTTTTATCATGATAGTTCACCAAAAACGCCGATGGTTAAAGGATCACGGTCTTAGGCTAGCACATTTTAAAATCACTTCAAAGAAATTAACAATACAGCTCAAAATTACGGCAATTTAAAAAATACTTACTATTTTAATATATACACCTGAAACATACCAGAAAAAGCCTGGTTTAGCAATCTAACTATCACTAGGAAATTAACAAAAACTATTATTAGAATGAGATTTCCCGCCCACCTACATAAAATTGGCATTTTAGATAAACCCTGATGCCAATGTGGTTGTAACAACGCAGATTTACATCATTTTCAAGAGAAAATGATGTAAATAATTCACAGTTAAATATAACTGTGAATTATACAGACACTAGTCCCTACTTGTCGTTAAAACTCTTACTGATCTTAACTTTAATGATCCACTATGGTTACCAAAAATTTTAATAACCAAGAATATACGTGCGTACAAAGCTTTACAAACTTTTTTTATTTTCATTGGACTGGATATTTAAATTGCGTCCTTTGTTTTTCTTACCTCATGTTTTTTTAACCCATGTCAACAGTGGTCTGTTTTTGTGCGTGAATACGAAAAGGCCTGATGGGGCCCTGGGCGCCCACTCGCGTTCCTTCTTTGTGAACGGTACTTTAACAAATCTAATGGCTAATGGCAATTAGCTGAAAGCCATTAAAAAATAGCAGATCTCTCAGTGCCTATGACATCTCAGATCATGTAGCTAATATTCCAAACTCTAAAGTGCTCATAACTTTTATAACACTCCGAAATAGCAAGCTACTGTAAAAACACTATCGAATGCTTATATAATGTGTAACAGGTCTAAGTTAGTTATGCCCACGAGATGAGTTCAGAAACATGATAAAAACAATGTTATCTGTAATAGTGCAATTATTGTCTGTCATCAGAGGTGTAGAGTTTCAAGCCTCAATGTACAGTATCTTTAAGTTTTTGCTTTGACACTGTCATTAAGTCGTCAGTTATCGGGATTTATCTATTACATTAGAATTAACAAGACATTGAAAATTTGTACAAGTCTACAGTAAATTGGCTCAGCACTAAGCATTTGTTGACAACTGTCTGCCCTTGATCACGAACATTTTTAAAACACGATATCGGGAGAAAAATGACATCCGTAAACACCATAGAATGGCATGTGGAAAATAGTAGAAGTTTTAAAATGACAAGTGATAATTGAGCTGTTATCATTTTCATCATTTTATCTGGAAGATTACTCTGTGCGGAAAGTTCCACACCATTGACATGTAGAGGGGTATCTGGTACGAAATTTTGTATTTGTATGCCTATGTTATAATAATTATTTATGCCTTGAAATGATTAATAACTCATTTTTGCGAAAGGGCGTAATATCCTTTTTCACATGTGTTATATGATTTTTTTCCAACAGCTACCAAAGAAATATCCTTTTTTTAGGTAAAATTGAAATTCAATAATTCACAATACTATTTCAAATGTAGTTAGTTGTCAACGTATTTTCTTGAGTAGTGGTAATCGCTCAAATTTTTTACTCATAGTAAAACACTTGCCATTGTATTCACTACCGATTAAAGATAGATTTTATTCTTCTTTTTATTATCCAAAGTATTACCACAGGAGGTTTGACTTAGAGGGATTTTTTTCGGTTTGCACAAGAATTTCGTGGTTTGCGATGAAACTTTTGACCCAATTACTTAGAGTCAAATTAACAAATCAAACGAAAATTATTGTTGTTTTTTTAGATCAATATTAGGTTCATTCAAAATATATTAGAAACGGAAAAATAAATTAGATAATCCAATTAGATTATGTATTTTCACAAATGCCAGTCTAGTTTAATGATTTGTTTGACATTTCAATACAGGACAAGGATTGCTTTGTAGGGAAACACAATAAAGTAAATAAAAAGCACAACCGCCTTTTTAGTCATTCACATTTTTTATTTTTTTTTAGCCGTTAGCAAATTGGTTGTTAAACATTTCTTAATAGGTAAAAGACAAGAGAGAAATTCTCACAATAAAAATAACTAATTGAATTCCAATTTCACTACAATAAATCGAAATAGGATTAACAATAATGTTAATATACTAATAATTTAATCGATATAAATTTCATATGTCCCAATTAAACATAATAGTATACAGGGTGAGTCAAGAGGAAAAGACAAACTTGGGGAGTATAGACTACACATAAATGTCTGACTAAAAACCCGAAAGTTGTAATTCGACTTTTTATTGTTTTCGAATTACGACGTCTTAAACATTTATTAATGGAAACAATATTGAGAACAGCCCGTCTCGCTCTTTTATTTTTTAATTAAGTTTAATCATGTAGCAGTTGTGAATTGTCAATTATTAACTTATTTTCATTTTTTATTGATTGTTTACGATTTCTTAGAGTGACAAACAATTCCACACATCTACTCGTATCTTGAATATTCTTGAATATGAAAACGAAGTGTTTGTGTTGTTTGTTTTTTGCATTGGAAATACTCGTGTTGCGGTTGAAGAATATTGACAACGACTTCCACATCGAGGAGTTCCGACGTAATTTTTACGGTCTTCAAGACATCATGTAATAGCGATAAACTTCCCAATGCTCATGCACAAATCATCTGAATGTGCCTAGAGACAAGATGTAGATGAAGTGGAAAATGTTCTAGATTTAGTGGAAGAAAACCCAGATCACGAAGAATTGCCGCCCAACTTGACATTCCTCAGACGAAAGTGATCCGCGCACTACATGAGCAGGACTGATATCCATACCACTTATAATAGATACACCATCTGCAACTGGGAGACCATACTAGACGCATGGAATTCTTTAGTTCGTGGTTTACTTTTTACCGATTCACTAGTGTTGGACTCAACAGTATATACCCTTAACTCTCATCGATGGTCTGATGAAAATCCACACGCAACAGTAGAAACAAAGCTTGAGCATCGATATTCAGTTAATGTGTGGTGTGGTATCGTTTATAATTATTGCTTCATTGGTCCTTTCATTTATGAGAATCGACTATTAAGAGAAAATTGCCTGTCATTTTTGCAATATGATTTATAACCATTTTTAGATGATGTATCTTTGGATACAAAAAACATTTTCAGCGTAATGAAGCTCCTTCATATTCTGGTCATCAGCGCATGCAGCATTTTAACAAAACTTTTCCAGGAACGGATTGGTCGTGATGATCCTATTAGTTGGCCGTCGAGGTTTCCAGATCTCACACCGTTAGACTTCTGTTTGTGGAGATAGATGAAAAGTGAAGTGTATAAATTAATAATGGACATGCTCGATGCCTTATTTCCTCGTATCTTAAATGTTGCAACTCAGGGAAAGGACTATCAAAATGAACTCGGAAGAGCAATACGCTCTCTCTGTAACAGAGTCATAATTTGTAGCCGAGGTCATGTGAACTAGTGCAGCACAGACAGAGCTCTTTACTCCAGATGATAGGTATATACTTTTTCTTTAAGGTGTGTCAAAATATTATTTCAATATTACATTTCTTGAGACATCTTTACTGATCGATTGCAAGTTGGTAACTCTCATCAAAGTGTTAACTTACGTTATGTACACGTTATAAGGAATATCATTATTTTACTACAATTAAAATGGCTTCGTTCTATATAACGCGCACTGCAGCATTTTAATAAGCTTGAAGAAACAGTAATTTATACACATTTAGTCCAGCCGTTAATTTCTTATTAATGTTACATGATTACGCATCTACAGCATTTAAATAGAATGATATGGACCTAATGTTAGATAACATGGTAAATTTAATTTTCTGATATTTCGTATCTCTTCAAAAGATTTCATTTAATTATATTAACTGCAATAATTGTAATTAGATAGTAGAAAATCTGACAGTTACTTACAGTATATAACTTGGCGAAGTTATTTACAATAAAGAGATATTATTTTAATACTTCGTTTTCATTTTGAACGTTCTGGGATATCCGAAGTCATTTGTGGGGATCTGTGGAGGGCAAATTCTTTATTAATTACATTCCGCCTGCTATTGTGCTGTGAGGCTTTCTAATTACGCCGCCAAAGCTCTGAAATAGCTTGGCAATATGCCACCTAATGGATATGAGCCCATAACTCATCGCACAACGGGTCAAATTAATTTAGACTATAGGGAATTGCTCAGAATCATTACGACTGATGGGAAATCCACTGGAATTTTATAAAAGAATATTCAAATTCATTACATTTGGATTTTGCAACTTTTGGCTTATCCCTTATATAATACATTATTTTGCTAAGAGAATAAAAATAAAAATTAAGTTATGCCGCTTTTAAGTAAGAACTTTTTATGGACAGAAGTTCAATATGTAATTTATATTTCGTAATTTTAAATTTACTGATATTGCAAACAACTAAAATAATTGAGTGAAAACATATAACTCATTCTCAGTTTTATTAGGTATATTAGTTTTTCGCAACAAATTAATAAAAAAAAATAATAAATAAAAACATTTACCTATCGACTCTCTCTCTCTCTCTCTCTCTTTCTCTGTTTCTTGGATATACCAGCTTTAAATGAGGTTTTCAAAAATTGTTAACTAATATTGAAAAATATGTAAACCAAGATTTTCTCTTCAAAGAAACTGCGTAGTGTTGCAAATACATATCGAAATTGTGCGGTAAAGAGAATGATAAATATAAAATGTTTTAAGAAACCAAGCACGTTTTAAATTTCATTTAAAATAAAAAGTTCATCCAATGTAAATAAGAAATAAACATTTGCTCAATTATAAAACATGTTAATTACACGGAAACATGAAATTATGAGTATCATTGTTTTAAGCGTTTTGTTCTTTAGAGTATATACATATTGTACTTTTTTAACTGATAATCTACATGCTAATTTTATTACATGTTATAAATGTTAAGCAAATTGACATACCCTGCCAAGAATATGATTGAGTGCTCTGGTGCATAGCATGTCATGCTGATTATTTACAAAACAAACAAGTTTGATCATTACGATAATTTTTTAGTTTTAAATCAAGTTATATACTCTTGATAGAAATGTTCATAACCAACTATCTAATTTTCAATTTACTTGGTATCAATATTAGATTTTATTCCAAACAATCAAAACATAATTTATTCTAATTTGTTTATATGGTTCTAGTTAAGAGCAATGGAATGGATCATGCACCATGATTCGCTGACATTTTTATGGCAGTGAAACCAAAATCCAATGTATGGTCGTCATTGTCGTAGCCCATGAATTTGCTTATTATTTTATATGTCATTATTAGGAGTTCTGTATAAATGAGTATTACAGAAAATTACGACTAATAGTGACACGACAGACAAAGCTGTCTAAGCACATCTTCAAGTTTCAGTAAAAATTTCAACTAAGGTTTTGATGGAGATGATTCCTATTTTTTGTTTTGGCTGTCGCGTCGATGCAATGAGTTCTGTCTCGCCAAATTTTTCCCAACTGACAACTTTTCGGCTTAGCTGTCTATTTGCTACGAATCTCTCTCGTAGTTACCGGTATTGCCAACCAGATTCCCAAGGTGTCTCATATTGTTATAACCTTCACCAACCGTACTTTGATGACCTTCATTTTCTACAATCATAAATTTTGTTGTGTTGTAATTTATGTTTACTATACTCGGTTACTGTGGACCGTGGAGTATCGAGCAAGTGTCAGTTTTATTATAAAACGCTTATAATTTTATTCTGAAGACAATTTAACTGGTGCTTAACAATGCATTCATCAAGAAAATAATTAGCGTTTGTTTGTCTGTCTAGAACTTGTGAGTCCTAGAACCCATTCCAAGCGACTGTGCACTGGCACACATATTTTACAAATGGCTACTCAACTTCGTCTCTCAATCATCAAGTAAAATTGCTATTCATCACATAGCTGTAGAAACAGTTAATTAAACTATTTTAGTTAAAACTAAGCCACATTTGATACTTTAAAATACATTATTTTCAGCATATGTATTTTAACAACTTCATATCGCTTGCTGCTGAAATTAAAAAATCCTTCAAATCATGTATACAAAGATATACAAATAACAAACCCACACCTATAAGAAGAAAATATTTTATATTATTTATTAGCTTTCTATGTTACTAGAAGTGAGTTTACTCTTAAGCTAGAGATTAACCACAATTTGGTGTACTTATATACCTACAATAAAATTTTAAAAAATGAATTAGACAATAGAGTGGAATATTTGAAAGAATCATTATGATGTATACAATTTTTCGAAGCAATTTACTACTACCCGAACATATTTCTTCTCTCTGTTCATTCCAGAGGAATGATTCATCTGAAAATGTGTGCAAACTGTAGAGTATGGCTCGGTGGTGGTCACCAAGCTATGTCTAGAATTAGGCAAGCAAGAATCGAAAAAACTATTTTTGATTCGAGAATATGTTCTTCATTTAAATTGTGTTAAAATTGATTGTTAGGTATAGGTTGACCCATAGTATAAAAAAATATTCATAAAATCTATAGACAAGTTTTTCGGTCAATTACATGTCTTCTCACATGAGTCCCGCATACATTGCATAAAGAATTTATACAGTGGAAAAGAAATGGCTATTTCGTTTTTTTTTTCAAAATGAAAAACAAAATCCGTCTTGATATGTAGTCCCAAATCGTTCACAACAATGCGTACATTAAAAGAGACGATTATATTTTGATTAAGAAGGTTGATAGGTGTAGATTATATGCCGGTGTAATGTGGGTTAGGCACTTTGGTACGCAACTTGAGAACATGAACATTGAATGCTATAAGGATACATAAACACGCGTAAAGGAGCTATTTCGCGTAACTTTATCGTCATTTTGCCGCAGTTTAGAGCAGACACAGAGTACGTTCGAGGTATAAGATAATGACGGTTGATAGTCTAATGACTGCGTACTGGAAGCTGTGTAAGCTCCCAGGGCGAGGGAGATACAAGCCAATTGCCAAATTAGATTTGAAAATATGATTCAAATTATGAAATCGCTACAAAAGCTACCCCAAGACAACGTCTGAATAGTAAGGATGGAGTTTGAGTTTCTTTAAGATTTACATTTACGCATAAATTGGCATTACCGAAGAATTATTTGACTGGCGTTAAGCCAGTCTTTAATTTATAGCAGCATTTTTTCGTGATGGGGAAATAATTTACCTTTTTAGAGTTTAATGGTAATTGGCCTGTCGCACATTGGTCTTGATCCATAGGTTTTTTTATTTTCTCTTGTGAGAACAACATTTGATAATTTTTATACTTGTGCTATGTGTGGGGTTAGTCGGGAGGAAAGTGACAAACTCCAGGAGAGTATACCATAGATAACTCTATGACTAAAAACCCGAAAATTCGATTTTTATTTAGTTTTTGAGTTACTGCGTCTTTGACGTATTTTGCTAATAAATGTTTTAATCTTGATTCCTTGTGCACCGTTTACCGATCAAGCTACATTTACTCAGGATGACGTCAACAATACCCTCAATTCTCATTGATGGTCTGACGAAAATTCACATCCAACACATTTTTCAATTAATATGTGGTGTTTTACCGTTGCTATTTACTTTATTGGTCATTTTATTTTGGAGAATCGTCTACTACTGAGAGAAAACTAAACGTCATGTTTGCAAAAAGATTTACAAGCATTATTAGATGATGTTCCTCTAAACATAAAAAACGTGGATACTTGTTCTAATCAACGTTAATAAGTCTGAAAAATAATGTCAGGTGTTTTCAATGGGTTGAAATATATTCTTTATAGGATTTTATACAATTTTTGCATTCTTTCGATAACGTGACTTCTGGTTATGCTAGCAAATTAAAATTCCTTAATTGCAATTCTTATTTGAAAATTCTCATTCAACAACTAGCATCCACACAGTCCCCTACGGCGATGCAGGTTAAACTAGTATCTACATAACCCCCTACGGTATATGAAGATTCAGTTAAAAATGAGAACAAAGGCATAAAATGGATTTATTTACCCACCTTTCTTTAAAAAAATTTCATTCTAAAGGATTACATTTTCATAAAATCTATTATTCTCTTTTTGGAAATGCTTAGCCTTTGAATTTTTCGTTCTTATTCCGAACTCATCAGAAAGGCACAAAGCCACTAAAGATGCAAAACCAAGGCAATTTCTATGAATACGTATGAAACATTTCAAAGGCTAAGCATTTCCAAAAAGAGAATGACAGATTTCGTGAAAATGTAATCCATTATAATTTTTTTTAAAGAAAGGTAGGTAAATAAATTCATTTTATGCCTTTGTTCTCATTTTTAACTGAATCTTCATATACCGTAGGGGATTATGTAGATACTAGTTTAACATGCATGGCCATAGGGGACTGTGTGGATGCTAATTGTTGAATGAGAATTTTCAAATAAGAAATTTCACAAATGCATTTAAGGAATTTTAATTTGCTAGCATAACCAGAAGTCAGGTTATCGAAAGAATGCAAAAATTTCATTAATATATTACACATAGCTTTTCTTTTAGTTCCTATAGATAGTTATTGTTTCTGATATTTGCAAAATCCTATAAAGAATATGTCTCAATACAATTAAAGCAAACAAATAATAATTCACTTTTAAACATTTTCCATGGGTGGTTCGAAAGTTGCAAATATTGCAACTTTCAACCCTTATATCTCAAAAACAGCCCATGGAAAACATCTGCCATTATTTTTCAGACTTGTTGACTTTGAATAGAATAAGTATGCAAAGTTTCGCCCGTAACTAAAAAATATATATTTATTTTTTTAATTTTAAAAAAATTCCCACCAAGAAACGGCCCGTATCTTTCGTCTGACATTTTGCTGGGAAGATGGTGGAGTTGATGAATTTTCATAATACCGCGGTCTCGTTCGTAACTCTTTTTTTTTAGATTTTTCCTTCCATATCTCTGCTGTCGTCCATTTCTAAGACTTTTCGTAGAGGAAAAAGAGTTTCGAAATCAACTCAGTAAACCAAATACCAAATGTCAGACATAACTACAATCAATGCCATTTTTACAGGCCCAATAACTTTGTATATCTGACAGTTAATGTTAAGTTGGAGGGAAAAATACTTAAACTTTTCAATTCGAAAAATTCTTCTCCACGTATTTGCTGATAAACATATTTAATGATAAATTTGCAATACGTGAGATATAAGGGCAAGTTGGATTTTTGTCGTCTGTCGCCAGAAAAACATTTGATGTTGTTTGTAATTCTAAAAGTTACTTATGGACAAAAAATCAAATATGTTATAACTAATGCGATCGAGTCATGTCTTTCAGCTCTCTGCCGACTGGTCGAAATAACACGATAATAATTTTTCGATTACGTGCGAATATAAGAAATATTTATGATTTTAAAGATAAAGCTAAATTTAAATATGTAACTATTCCCTTAGTTTATTTTAATGGCTAAATGGTAAGCCCATAAGATAATGAAATTTTTCATATGACACTTTAATTGGGCGTGATTACTTAACATCTCAAGTTTAAGTATTTATTTTGTGCAATTGAAATATTCATAAGTATAATATCTTGCCTAAGTGCTCAGTTGAGAGACCGGTTCCGGTGTACTTAGCAATTAAGCAAGTTGCATTCCTAGTCCTGAAAAATACTCTTCTCGGTATTTCTAGAGATATATGTTTATATAACATATTCCAGTTTTGCATGGTTAAGAAAAACCTTAACTATTGCAGCTGAACGCCACAAATCATTGTTTCCCAAGACATTCTGAGCATAACTCTGTGTTATCAATCCATTTCAGCTACAGAAATTCTACTGTATTGTGCCATCCAGGAGGCAAAGCTTTCCATTTAGTAAAAAATTACAATGTCAGGTGCCTAAAATGCTAATAATATTTATTACAAGATTTGGTGTTCAATATTTTTTGAGAATATTCATGCTCAATATTGCCAATATCCACTTACTTTATCGTAAGAGTTATTGCATCAGTTTAAACATCCTTTATGTTTTATGACATTGTATTATTTTTAGAAATTTCACTAGCTAGAAAAACTTTAAACTCTCATCAACTTACGAAGCCTTCATTTGTTCTCTATAATTTTATTTTTGCCAATATAAAACCTCCATCGTTACTACTATTTATTCTACATACTGTCTCTTTGTTTTATATTTCATAATTAATATTAATCTCAATGAAACATATGTATCTTTTTAGTTCTCATAGATAGTTTTTTCTATTGCTTGCAAAATCCTATAAAGAATATGTTTCATTACAATTATAAGCAAAAAGATAAAAAATTCACTTTTAAACAAATAATATTAATCTAAAATTCAATCATTCTCGTTGTCCCAACCTTTTAGTTCAGGAAGTAAATGGCTTTGTTGGAGCCTCATGGTTATATTAATTTTGTGTGAGTTAATTGATTTCTATCAAACATAAATCAAGACAAAATGGACTTCTGGCATATGTCAGCCCATCAGTTAGTTGATGATGTGGCCGAAAAAGTCACCCAGCTCATGTACTCTTAGTAATGGGTTTGTATTGATAAGTATTTTAATATTAGTCGAACGATGTTGACTTTTGCTAACTTCATTAATGTAATTAAACCACCCTTTTGGCAATTTAAAATTTAATTAACATTGAGATATTTGTTCAGTATATTTAATAATAGTTATAGTTTGTCATTTTCGTTTAGTTAAGACTGCACCAGTAGCTAAACATACATAATTAAGCACGTTTAGCCAACTCATGCGATATGTAAATGAAAGCTTAAAGCAGGATGAAATTCGGTAAGTCACGCGAGCTTTGAAGCGTTAATGATATCATAAAGTACCTGGATTACAGTGGTTACAAAGCTAATGCCTTGTAATGGGTCTTGTTATAGAGTGCTGGCCCGCTGAGCCTGTGTGTGTGATAATTTGATAATATTAGACCGTTATTGAGGGTAATCGTCTTTATATTTCATAACATGTTATTGCGTCCGACACGCTACGCATGTCTGGCTATTTATTAAATTGTTTTCATCTTATCGTATTTATTTAGCTATAATAACAACTCACCCTAATACTTATTGCTTGTTTATTTCTCTGGATGGTTAAGAGCGTACTCGTGTTCCTTTCGAAGCTGCTATTCTAAACCATACAACCAAAGCAAGATATAAATACTTATCCCTACACTGTCGAGGTACTTCGGAATTAATAATGTCAATTAACTGTCATGTAAGCAATTGGGCAGAAGAATTTAAATTAGAATGTTGTTTCATTGCCATTACTTCAATTCAAAATTTTACTTAATAAAAAACCTAACTGTTTTGTGGACAATTAAAATTATTCTTTAGAAGCTTTAACATATTATGTATCAAGAAAAATGAAGTAAATGGGTATATAATTAGTAATTAGTACAGTCCTCAAGGCACCAATTAAGAATTGAAACTACGTATGAAACTTTATGCACTAATAGAATTTTGTAAGCAAAATTAAATAAAATCGTTGGTGAAATCAAATGTGCATATCCCTACAAGTTGTTTTATTCATTAAGCTTTGCGTGTAACATAAGTCTAGACAAAATATTTTCTCATACGATATACTCGAAAATTACTAATCCTAATGGTATCATCTATTTCGGAAGATAAAAAATTTTCCGCCTTATCAAGAACCAAATAAAATATATTTTCTATACTCATTAAAATGTCACCTTCATATTAAGCGATTTTATTAACATGTTGGGATCGTATGGTAAAACTTTGAAATTAATTCATTTCCCGTTTTCTACTTGTGAGTGAGTTAAGTGAGAAAATGGCTGTTCTCTTACTTTATTTTTAATTATTTATCGTAAAACGCCAAGAATAATATTAAATAAACATTTATAATAATTAAAGTACTCTGCGGATCATTGTGAATTAAATAGGATTCTATTATATTAGATGCAGGGATTGAAAAAAGAAAGCCAAATGGATTCGTTAAGGATAGAGTGGGGTGTGCGCTTGATATCTTGATTTTTAAATTTAAATCAGCCGTTTTGAATCCGCCATTTGGAATTTTGAAATTATAGTATTAAAATCGTAATTAATGGCTTGGAAAGCTCCTGTTTTTCGTAATTGTATTACTTGAATTTTTGTTATTACGTTTCAAATGTTTTAAAAATAAAAAATTACATTGTTTGAGTTTCTTCAAAATATTTTTATTTACACACTTTTAATAAGTACATTAGATATTTTTATGGTACATTACAAAAATTTCGTTCAAATTCGTGAAGTTCAAAATATTTTTGTAATCCACTTTTTTCTTCTAAGTGCACTGAACTATATTCTGAGTGTTTGTTATATCTATAATGAAATCAGATATATAATTGTCGCATATTCTATAGGATACTCTTCGCAGTTTTTTTTTTGTAAATAGACATTTTATGTTTAATTTCAAAACATTACACTTTTTTTTTCAAAGTTAAATAAATAACTTTTTATTTATCGATCGATTTTGTTCAAAAATAGGCTAACACTAACTTAATGTCCAAGTTTCCATACAATCGGACTTTTCGTTCTTTAGTTATCGTGCTTACAAGAAACGTGACCGACGGAGAGACAGACGGACGGACGGACAGACAGACGAACGGACATTTTGAAATTTGTTCAGAATTCGATCACCAACACAGTGATATGAAATTTTTTTTCTCTACGAGCGATATTACCGATTTTAGAAATGTGCAATATATTCTTCGTTTTGTATTTGCGAAGAATATAATAATGAAAGTAAATAATCAAACATCAGCATCTAAATTATTAGAAAATGAAAAGATTTTGTGAAATTCATGCAATTCTAGAAAGAAAATAGGGGATAGATGCGTTTCAAATTATTCAATAGATTATTGTACTAGTTGGTTGCCCATTCTTAGAGACGAAGTAAGTAAAAATAATATAAATATAATAGAATGTCTCACGTGACTATGGAGATACATAAACCACGAACTGTCATGGTTGACGGCCACACAGTTTTGACAACGGAAGTTGATAATCCTCCGAAACGTTAACCGTCTTTAGTTTTCATTTTCAGTTTTTAGTTCATAACATTGTTCTAGTTTATATATTTTTAGGTGTGCGACATTTTACATAACAATGCTGTATTCAAGAACCAACCCCCCTCTGTCTGATTCATTTGGCGCAGAGGTTTTTTCGATAACATTTTTAAATATTTTTCAGTGGCACAATCCCCAATAAAAAGTAAGAAAATCTGAATATGCCACATAACAAATAAACAAGTATACACAATATCTAGAAAAGTAAGTCTCAAATGAAAAATTTACCTCCATATTTTGCCTTTATTTCTTTTCGATATACTTCTATTTGTTTTGTTTCTAAAAATAAGGAAAAAATTACCACTTACTATAGTTACCGTTGCAATTGTTCATACTTCATGAATTAAACCTGAACAAAAATTATATTGTCTACACTTATTAAAATTTTTAATTTCATATTAACATATGTTCTTAACAAATATAGCTAGTGATAACACAGCAAAAATTTGAATCCAATTAATTGCTCTGTTTGTCCGTTAGAGTAAGTTAAATTAAAATGAATCCTTGAATATTCAATTAATAAATTCAGTAGATGCTGAGAATAGGGGATATAACATGCGAGAACGAAGCGAAATTATTTATGATAAATAAAATGCACACAGACCTGTGCACAAATCTATACAAAAAAAAAGTTGGCTCCAAGGACTAAACCTGTCATTCCCTGTGTATTTTTCTGTGCTGAATCCGAGTTTTCAATTTAAAAAATTTTCTACCGAGTAGATTTCGAGTAAATCGCAGTATTTATTGCCAAAGTACGATTTTAACAATAAAAACCGTGAATTAGTCGTAATCTAAGCGGTAGAAAATTTTGTTAATTGAAAATTCGGATTCGGCACACAAGAATACTTGATAGGTTTAGTCCTTGGAGCAGAACATTTTGTTTTTTTTTGTAAGGTTTCACATTCTGATATCAAACGAAGCGATTTGAAAATATCAAAGTGATCTGTAGTGTTCTCCATGTAAAAACCAACTAATAGAGACGTATTTCAAATTTTTAATAGTAACTTTAGGGCCCTAAAAGTATTTCAAGTTAATGTAAAAACGGTATCATCTAGTTCATTGAATCGGCCTCTACTTGTTGAAAATCCATATTAAAATTAAATTTAACGAAAACACCATGGTTTAGATTTTCACAATAATGTGAATTATTGTGAAAATCTGAACCACAGTGTTTTGTTTTTAATCATCTTTTAGAGTAGAGCTTTCTCTTTTCAAAACACGATAATAAGTATCGATTCATTGCAAATTTAAGTAATTAAATATTAGTTTCATCACCGAAACCGAGTGCTAGAGCGTTCACAGATAATTGATCGTCGATAATATAAATAGATACAACCCAGTGGGTTGTGCATTGTGTAATCAAGTTTTCCTAGGTAGGCAAGCGCTTCATGGGGTAAAATTAAGGTAACACGTGGCAAAAGGCCGGTTTCCCTAATATATCTGTAAATGGGAAGATAAACTAGAGTAATTATACTCTTCACCAACTTACTGTCCTTTTTATATAATTGTTGCACATTCTGTAGGATACTCTTCGCAGTTTTCTCGTGAATAGTATTAGTTTTAGACATTTTTTTAAAATTACAAAACATAAAAAATTATGTTTATTTCAAATTTAGAAAAATAATGAGTTTTTTATTCACATATCGATTTTGTTCAAAGACAATAGGGTTCTTCCTCTAGCTAACACTAACTAACTGTCCAAGGTTCAATACAATCGGACTTTTCGTTCTTAAGTTATCGTGCTTATAAGAAACGTGACATTTTAAAAGTTGTTCAGAATTCGATCACCAACACAGTGGATATGAACATTTTTCCTCCACAAGCAATATTAACGGTTTTAGAAATGTGCCGATCGAATGCAATATACTCCTCGTTTTGTATTTGCGAAGAGTATTACAATGCAGGCTAAAATGAAAGATTAGACAATATTATGAAAAACAACGAATATTTCTCTATCTGACTAAAACGCTGTGTTGTTCTACAAATTTTCTAAACGGGTGAAATAAAACATGTCATTAACCTTACTCTAAGTGTCACAAATACATAACTTCTGCAAAAATTGCCGCGCATAAAAAAACTTTAACTTGCAATTGCATGACTTGTTACAAGTTCATCAACGTTTCAGATAATATGGTGGTGTCGTACATACAAACCACAGATTTTTAGTATTGCTTAGTTTGTCAATCTCATCTTATATGCACTGGAAAACTGTTACTATTTTTATCATTTCGTAGTTGATAGATATCTAAAACAATATCGTGGAATTAATGCTATCGAAATTGGCCACCCACGTAATACAATGTGTTTGTTAGTGCCGTAGCACTCTCTTATGTTTATTTCTTAAGCATTAAAGACATATGTAAATTACTTTGCTATATGCGAAGACTTGAAACAGGCCATACCCTTGCCCAACATCTAATATCTTAAATAAAATTTAATCAATATATAAATATTGAATAAAAGTAACTAATTAATTTTTTTAAGATTTAAAATAAGGTGGGTTAATCCATAAATTGAATTTAAAAATAAAAATGTGGTTTTATATTTAGAATACAGAAAATGCACAAGTATATAAATAAATTAGGTTACCTTTTGCTATTTTAACATTAATACTATATATAGGTAATTTTAAAATAGCCATTCTAATAAATAATCCTCTTAAAACGTTAAGAACAGTAGTTTGCGTGCCGCAAAGTATCAGTTGCGGTTTGTTGAAATGGAAATTACATTTTAGATAAAATTTATAAACTGTAAATTATGAAGTCAAAGATAAATTTTTCTTGCTTTTAATAATTCTCATTTAGAAAGTCTAATAGTGACCTATTAAAATAGTTTGTCACGCGAATACTAAAAATAGTTCATTACTGTATAAATTAATTTAAATCGACTTAAAATATTTTAAAAATATTCAGTAAAATTGAACGGCCTTCAAAAATAAACTGTCCGACACAACTCGAACTTTCCCATTTAAGGAGTAGCCTAAACCAGACGGCTAATACATTATGTTGCCCGTGTCTATCTTTTACATTATTACGTCTCCGTTATGTTTCAAATGATTTTGACGAAATTTAAACTAATTAGTTTTAATTCCCTCGCATACCGAAGGGAAGTATTTTATTTCTGCATTTACTCTAATAGTTTTTATTATTTTTAGTTTTATAAAATTTTTAAACCCTACCCTCTTCCTCTTTGCACTTCCTAGAAGGTTTCATATCGACGCTAAGGTAACATCCATATGTTAAATATAATCAAAATTGTTGGAGCCGTTTTAGAAAAAAGCTAATTTCCCACTTTTACTGGTTTTTAGGACGTCATTTTTTTCATATTTGAGTTAAGACGGATTCTGCGATTTTGAGGTGCGATCGTATTGAAAACGCAAAATTAGAACAAAGCTGATTCAGTATCTTAGACGATCTTAGACAGGCACGCGACAGATAGGAATTTAGAAAACAACAATTTTATGGATTATGGAGACCTAAGAACATGTAAATCCAAGGTCATAATATTTCCCATACATACTCGTAATTACGCCATATATGAAAAAGCGAGAAAATTTACTAGAAACTATGAAATGTGTGGAGGGGCAGGTTCACCCCTGTACATGTTCTATCTTGAAGTGGTTGTACTAGAGTACGCTTGCTATGAGCTATTTGCGGTATAGTTTTGAAAATCAGACATCAACTGAAGGGACTAGCATCAATCTGTTATCCTCCAGAACAACCCTTATTTATTAATTTTTACAAGGACCAGATAGCTTTAAAAGTTGTGCTAAAATATGCCAAGTGTTAAGTATTGCGTCAGCAAATTTAAAATGAAGAAGTAGCTGGAGGAGGCAGAGAAAATGTACAATCGACAGTACGTGTGCTGATACGTACTAGGTATAAAAATTGTGTGCTAGCAAATTTGAAAGAATAAAATGACTGGATAGGGCTAGTGTTCAAACTCTCGAAATCACCTCATTGGTTTTTAATTATGCAGAAGTGTGCTAGCTTCTAAAATTGTTGTAATGTTGTGCTAGGGTTTGCTAGGTGCAAATATTGTATGCTAGTAAACTGAAGAAAAAAAATTCTGGGTGGGCGGTTGACGGACCTTAGTAATACCAGTGATAAAACGATACTGAACAAAACATATGTCAGTTTACTGGATAATAATGAATCAGGGCGGGACTGAATCAGGCCTATGCCTATGTAATCAAAATACATATTAGCAAATAGCTCTACGCTAATATGTAAATAAAAAAAGAGTTTAAAACACTTATTAATAAGACTCTATATGGTCTTTATTCAGGATAATACACTTTGGTATGACCTCGAGTTCACTGATGTCAGTCTTTCTTGCAGTGAGACAAAATTCTGCTCATTTCTCAGGTGCTCGCAAATTATGTAGGCGTTTCCCAAAAGGAGCGAATCACTAAATAAAATTATCAGGCTATTTTGCATATATAAAATATCAAGTTCAACAAAATACAAAATTGTCAAAAAAATTTAAAAGCGATAAGAAGTTGTCGTCTAGTTCTTTCTCTACTATACATATACTAAGATTTTCTACAATGAAATTATAATCAGTTATTCTGACCACAAACATGTCTGGTAAAATGAAAATATAGAACTTCTTGTTGATAGGTTGTTAATATCTGACTTTAAGTGGATGGCAATTAAACAATCCAAAATATTCAATTGAGAAAACTGTATTAACAAAGTCCTAATCCAGTTTCCAACACCTGTTAGCAATATGACTTTTAGCAACATTACCACAATAAATCCCGATTCGTTTTCTTGATCTAAGAGAATAAAAATTAGTTTTCCACCTGTACTTATAGATACATAATTTAAGAAAAATATTTTAAGATGATAGCCATATCTGTCAGTTGCTGTGTCATACTCCAGAAATAAAAATGTATTTCTTTTAACTTTTGATTTTTTTTCAAGCTAGTACCACGCTAATACTTACGACTTAGTGTTACCGCGAGACGAGACGAGACGAGATCTTATCCATTATCGATATCAGTAAAGTTTGAAATTCAATTCTCGATCTCGAGTTCAAGATTCTCATATTTCGAGTTTTAAGTACGTGCATACGAAAAAATGTTGTCTTTTGCAACAATGCAAGCATATGTTCCGTGCTCTGTATACCAGTCGTTACAATAAGTGTTATCGTTTAGTTGTCGTGATTCGTAGATTCGTGATTACGATGAAACGCAACCGCAATATAAAACATAAAATCAACTGCTGGGAATATTTCAACGAAATGCGATACAAATGCAATGGAAGATGATGATTCGGCGAAAGAAGCTGATTATGACCATATGGAATGGAAAGCAGTAGTGGGCTAAGGGCTTTAAAGGAGAAGGAGAAGATAGTCTAACTGTGGAAGAGTCTTCACGTGACAGCACCAGTATCGAAATTACGTGAAACCCAAAAAAAAACTAAATCGAAATCGAGTAAATCGAGTAACGGTGCTCATTTCAAAAAATATTTCGACATCCAAAAATTAGCAAACAGTGTAAATAGTGTCTCACAGCAAAAAATGACAAAATTATTATCTGTACCCTATGTCATTCAAAAATAATAATGAAGCAACCTAATGCGACTGATTTAAAACGACGCTTAAAAATCCATCACCCTCAGGAATATAGCAAATTAATTCATAACAAGCACATTTCAAGATCAGGCATGATAATATCCTTAAATACCGCAAACACCTCAATAGACTTGATCATGGTTCTGCTAGGGCACTACTGTGTTTAAACTCTTGGCAGTCATGCCAATTTCTGAATGTAACTAAAACGTAGGAGGCTATGTTTTTGTCCGTTACAGATCCTTGATGTCTTATCGATCTCTTCTCGAATGTTTGAGATCTAAAAATTTCCATCTCGATCTTGAAATTCGAGACGAGACGAGACGAAATCGATAATTATCCCATCTTAGTGGCATCACTACTACGAATACGAAGAGTACATTGCATTTGATCGGCACTTTTCTAAAATCGGTTATATAACTGTGTTAATGAACGAATTCTGAACAACTTTCAAAACGTTCGTCTGTCTGCCCGCCTAGATTTCAATAAAATGAGACTTTTTCCTAAGTGCTTATAATATACGTCACGGACGGACAGACGGGCAGATAGATATTTTGAAAGTTACTCAAAATTTGATCAAAAACACGATGATATGATTCCTTTCTCCTCAATTTACAGTTTTAGGAATGCGCCAAAATACTCTTCGTTTTTACGAGGAGTACAATAATGACATTATAATTATCATTTTTATTGATTTTCATTTGATTTTAACATTAATAGACTATTTGATGACATAAGATATTAGTATTTAATTTTTCCTGTTTTTTCTACAGAATGACTGATCTATAGCTTCACTAGTTTTCTGTCTAATAAAAATTAAATTTAGATATACAAATTTAAAGCCAGCGACCAAGTACACAATTGATTAGAAAATTGTTGTTTATGCTAGTAACAGGAAACATTTATAGCCGTCTGCAATCTAATTGAAATTTACGTTTTCAATAAGCCAAACAGCCCTCGCTTTAAATTTAACAGAAATTTTAAAATGTTAATATATAACTCTTCTGCGGCGGGATAGCAGGATTTTATCCCATACAAAATTAAAATTGCGGATAGGGTGAATCAGCGAAACAGAGGGGTGTTGTAATTTGCAGGCGCCATGTTGTAATTGGTATAGTAGCTGAAGTTTAGCCCCTATTGTTCAATAATGCATGTGATTTATACCGAGTGGGCGAGGTGAATCCCAGACGGGGCACCTGAGTCAACGTCTTGTTGTTCTTTATGGGTGGGTCGGACCTGGCACATTAGTCTTCCGAACAATGCGATCCAAGGATTGGCTATAAGGTCCGCTTGGTGATTAATGGCTATCTGGTTAGAGAGAAAAAAAAGTTGTTTTATTTTGGTAATCTCAACCATAAGCTTTTATATCCGTTGCAAGCTTGATTTAGTTAGACCACACCGCAATTTAGAATTAATTCAAACTATTATTAATGAATAATGAGGGTTTGTCCTTTGTTGTTTTCTTTATACGTTTCACCTTTCTTTTTACATTTGAATGACGAAGATTGTACAAATAAAATGACTTGATGAAAATTTAACGGTCACATCTGATGCGCTAAAAACTAGTTATGTAGATGAAATTTGAGTTTCTGTTTTAAACTTGCATCGAAATAGTCCGCTGGCTGAGTATTAATATTTAACAAGGCCATATAATTCTACACAACGAAATACTTAGCTTTAACTCAGCATTAAAATTCTATTATTATGGTAGTTTCAACTAAAATGACTGAAATATAGCGAGATTTGTGCAGATTTAAAATGTGGAAAACAATTTATTTACTCATTTGTATTCGCTTTAGCGCAATATAGTTTTCATTTCAAAATATTTTTACACCAGGGATTCCTTTTAATATTTAATAAATGAGAAAAAACTATTACTATCAAAATCAATGATGTGGTTTAATAAGTACCTACTACTGATAAAAGCAGAGCAAAATTAAATTTGAAAAAGGTATTAATGAAAACGTGTATAATTATTTAAAATTACTTACTCTTCGGAACACTGGTGAGTCCAGAGTGAAAAAGTGCTTGCTTTAGAGATTAGTAGGCAAAAGAGTTATTTTCGATGTTTTGTAGATTGTAGATTTTATCATACAAATTAAATTGCATTAAAATGCATTATTTTATAAATCATTAATACTCTATTTATACAAATTAAGTATTAATTTTCAATTCATACAATACCGTCCAGAGTAATAGAAACGCGGCAAATCCTGCATATGCGAAGAAATTATACTAATCGACGCTTGTCCATTAAATGCATTGTTGTCATACGCAGATTGTATGCCTAGAGGGAGGTGCAGTGAGACAAGTAAAACCGATAGTCCTATATGGCAGCCGGTTCCAGGGATCTGCTTAGATACCCTGACAAGGATACAACGATGATCTACCTGGGAATGTCCAGGAAGAACCTGCGCTTCGCGACAGGAATTCTTACTGGTCATTGCCAGCTGAGGAAGCACCTTTACAACATGAAGTTAAATGACACACCCCTATGCAGAGGTTGTGAACAAGAAGACGAGACTGTCCAACACGTACTCTGTGAGTGCCCGGCAGTCTCCTCTAGCAGAGAATCCATTTTGGGAGAACGTTGGCCTACACTGGCCGACTTGAGGGATATTCCCCTAGGCAGCATCACCACCTTCTTCACAAGATTAGGATGGTTGGAGGCCTAGGTGGAATCCTGTATCCCTCGGGAGGACGTACAAGGGGCCCAATGGGGCCTAGGTGCTGCGGTCACCTAAATGTGACTGCCCTCCCACAAACTCCAACTCCAACTCCATGGCAGCCGGTTATTACAGTTCTGGTAATAGTACTGGTATGTACTGTTTTATCTGAAAATAAAAATGCTTTACGTATTTTGTTATTTTCGAGTTGTTATATAAAAATGCTGCAGTCTTTTTACGAAATAAACAGTAATTCTACAAACATAAAATTCATTCTAAAGAAATGAATCATTTTGAGAAAGGAAACTGTTACTCAGACTAAATCGAATAATGCTGCCAGGGACTGTACCTATATAAACACAAACAGGTATTTGTCGCCCATCGGAAATTATCGTATCTTAAATCGACTTCTGGCAGGAGAAAGTCAACTATTCAACTAGACATTCAAATCAATCTCCATGTTCGTATTCCACTGGCCCAATCTGTATATACCAAAGATGTTCATAATTGAATTGTTTAATTATTATTTACCAAAAATAGTGACAAGTTGATCGACCTCTGAAACATCGCCATCGTCAACAGTGTCGCCAAACTAGGATGAATTATTAATACGTTGAATTGTCAAATTCGTCTGCAAAATTTTTATTAACATTTAATTATTTTAGTTCAAACATTTTGTTCCTCATCGCTGATTACACATTATTGAGCATTTCACATTAGCTTTTTGATAATAAAATCATTCAGTAGGGCAGTCACCATCGCAATTGCCTAAAATTAATTATATAATCGATTCTGAAGCTACATTAAACATTATTTGTGTAGATTGCAAGAAGCTGTCAGAATTATTTTTCTTCAAAGGCCCTTAATAGTATGTTCATAACGAATGTTGTGAAGCTGCTTCTGAAGTTTGTTGTAATGACTTTAACGTTGGTTTTAATTTTGTTGGATAATTCTATCTGCGGTCGTCTAGTAAAATATTTTCAGATATAACTCTGTATAAATGGATGAACAGCTGATTTTGGTTATAGATAAGTTGCACTTTTATTCTTAGTAATGTGTATAGTATCATCATTTTTTTTTCTTTCTCCATACGTTTAAATATACTAATAATTAAAATATAAGTTATTAGCAAGTAGATAAACTAGTGAAACTATTTTCTGTATGAAGAGTTACATTCAAAGTTATTTCTCCTAATCAGCGCAGAACATAAAAATCCTAAAATTCTTAACAAAACTCAATACCTCCAACTCCAGAAGCAGCTTCAATTACTTAGGTTTATTATTTTTATATAACTTTTATGTAAATAAGGTTAAAATATTTTTGCTTCCATATTACATCGTCATATTACAGTGTTTTAGAAAATTGTTTGCTTCATTTAATTCCACTAATTTGAATAGATATTAGAAAGTTCCTTTAGGCTCTAAATGATTCACATAATCAAAGTATACGTCTGTTCTTTATATACATAGCGGATATGGTTTAAAAAAAATAATCAAGAGGTGAGAAATTCATTCAGCAGCAAAATCAATTTATTAGTTTTGAATATGCTTTACGAGTTTGTATGAGAATGCGTAAATAATTACCTTTGAATCATTTTATGCGGTATGTTATATTTTCTATAAAATATTTGGAAGAAAGGATGTTATATTTTATTACACTTGACTCACTTTTCTGCAAAATTTTGTGAAAAGTTTCAATCAGTAAGTAAATATTTTTTTTCATGGAAACAAATTGATCATATTAGTGAGTAAACATTTCATGCCATATCTATGACTCGTATATAGAGATCGTTAAGATTGATGTGCAATATGCATGGAAAACTATAAAATAAATATTAAACATATGTTAAAGAAATCTAGTGTATATAGTATCTAAGATAAGACTACTCAGAGTAGCATCTCGAGAACGGGAAGTGGTATTTGAATTCCTCGAAAACAAAGGGAAACATTTTGCTGAAAGGCTGTAATGTCGTCAAGCCGAATTTTGTTTTCTTTTTATTGATGATATGACAGTAACTCCAGTGGAAATCCCTGGAAGATTGTAGAAAGAAAACGTCTTGCATGTATATACAGATTTGGCGGGCTAAATACGAACACCGATGCAATATGTCCAATAGACTTTCGTTCACTGGCGAATCGATTCGAAAAACGATAATTTCCGATACGCGATGCCTAACTAGCTCGTAGTCATTACACATCATACTGCCACAGAGTTATTGTACTGCACTGCAGCCAATGACTACAATCCATACCTAGCAATAAATAATGTCCTTAGCGAGCACACGTTAAATGGTATAGCAGACAACGAAAATGTTATCAGAATTTTTTTTAATGGTAGGGACTTCACTAAATAATTCAAAATGTCTTTTACAATTGATGAATATTTTTCTCCAGACTACTTACCACTTAATTAATATAAAAATACTATTAGTATATATCCATTTTAATTTAGATCCAGAGGCAGGCATACATGTCGGTTAATGGAGGTCCATAGGAGACATATTGAACCTACAAGGTGTGTTTCCTAATCTTAAAACATTTTTAGTAAATATTCACTTACATAGTTCCAGGTCCTAGAGTTTTAAAACAAGTGAAATATTAATTTTGAGACAAAACAATATGTATTGCTGGTCACCAATGCCATAGAAACTTAGGTCATAAAAGTTTTATATTTAAGAAAGTAAAAATACCTCTATGGTAAATTTTTTGTGGCCCTTACTATTCTTTGGCGAATTTTATTCCTCCATTTGCCTGGTAGATTTCAATTGAACAAGAACCTACTGCGATTGATTTTTACTTAAGAGAAAACATCACCTGGTCTGATATATGTAAATTCATTAAATGTTCCATATATAATCAGACATCCAAGCTCCTAACTGGTAAATTTCTTATTTCACCCACGCCCTTATTCTCTGACTTTGGTAAAAATGTCTCTATTTTTAGGCAATGACTAGTAAATATGCAGCTGATTTTCTTTGATAAATAACACAGGCACACAAAAAAACTTGTTTTTCCAAGGGACTAATCCCCCGACCTCCTGAATCCGAATTTTGCATAAAAAATATATATCATAGTCCAGTTTTTCGCTAGCTACCTAAAGACTACTTTTGAGTCCCGTCAAAAGTGGTTTTTGGGTGGCTAGAGCGAAAAACCTATATTTTCTATGCAAAGTTCGAATTCAGGAGGACAAAATACGAAAGAATAGGTCAGTTCTTTGGAAATACAAATTTTTATATTTTGTGTGCCTCTGTAATTAATTCAATTTATAAATTAAGATTCCACCACTAAGAAAAATTCTCATGTTACCTTTATTGCCATGCTCTAAGGGTTAATCATGTCTCTAGCCAATACAAATAAATCAGGTAATTGCACGCTGGCTCCTATACTATAAGGAATTTATTAAATATCATTTAGGATCTTTAAAATATTGCACAAAAACATCTAACCTAGACTACAAGGACGTGAAAATAACATTCAAGGGAATAGATCCTAAACAGGTAGGTAGTATAGTTGGAATGCAGAAAGTCGAAATTTATTTTCAGCACATCGCTAATCGAGTTAGTCGGATCTTTTAAGAATTTATGATATTTGACGGTGCTTGAGAGGATATCATATAATAATATATCAACGCTGTAGAGACAGGAGGTACTCACAGACTGCATAAGCTGAACATCTTATAGTATAGCCCAAAATTCCAATCCATCAAAATTAGGTGATTGGCTGCTGCAAGTTGCAGAATGTCATCGCAATTACGTGGAAGTACATCTTTTTAACTTAAAGTCTTTCATCATAGTTTAACCATACCAGTTTTTAATCCATTATATCTTGAAAAATATTCCTACTACGTAAATAATATTTTAGACGCCGATAAAGCACGGCATTTTTTGTACGAGGAAATTTTTTCATAATTTTTTATTCTGAAATTTTGCAGTTATTCTCAAAACGTGACGTCATGGTTATTAATAATAAATACATCGTTTTTTCAATTTTTTCTGCTTCTCCGATTCTGAGATGTTCGCGGTTAAAGTGAGGGGTCAATACATATGAATCGTATATTAGGAGGATTAATCAATCAAGACGAAAGTTCAGTTTTTCATAGAAATAGGTTATTCTTACTAGGGGAGATAAGACACTGCATCGCCTCCATAGTTCATCTTACTCACATTAAACACTTAGGGCTACATGACCAGTACTTACAATCTCTTATCTTGCTTTACTCATATCTTAAAATATTCATAAATCAAAATTTTGAGTACATTGGTCCTTTTCCACGATTGCTAATAAAACATATTTAGAAGCATCTAATGATGTTCACTTTGTCTCTTGTCAAACAAATTCATTTGGACGTACTACAGTCGATGACAGACCTACAAATGTGTGTTTATCTGAAGTATTCATTGGAGCAACTTCGGTGTGTCTGAATTAAGAGCCTTCATCGGGCATATCTGGAAAAGTTTAGAGGTGTATAAAATCGAGTTCGCAAGACTGTTAATTATTTCAGTGTTGTATACTGTCTTACAATGTTCTTGTCTTAGTTAGACAATCTCCAAAATAAAAAAGAAAACATTTTGAATGTAACTGTGTTGCATTTTTGTGACAATATATAAGTATGTCTACCTGTGAATAAGAGTTTTGAATATTTTTAAAAAGATTAATTAATAAAGATATACCAGAATATGTTGAAACGTGTTTTACAGGTTCTTAAGTACCACTTTCAATTATTTTTTACGTCAGAGTGATCAGATGGTCTAACCAGTACGTTTACAGGAATATAAATGAATTTAATATAGGTTAGCAAATGTTACAAAAATGCGAAAATGTTTACTGGAAAACTTTAAATATAATGGCATTCACATCCATGATTAAGCTCAATAGTTACGCTCCTTGCTTATGTTTTTTTTATAATAATTAATTATATCGTACACAATATTTTTCATATGTTATGTCTATCTTTTTTAAAAATAAATTTCCATAATATCGTTTTCGTCATTAAGCGACAAGAAAATAAGTGCAATATCAACACATTCATTGCTTAAATGGAATAGACACTCTAAACCTAAAATTTACTCTTCAGATGCACTTATTAGAGGATGTTTTTTACCTTCTAAAATTATAATAATGTATATTTAACCCTTCTCCTCTTCATTTATAACGAAATGTGAGCACCGCTAACTAGCCATCTTTAACTCGAAATTACCTTAGAATTAACTCAGTATAAGGCATTCATTTCGAATACTATACCATTTGCCTCTCTTTCCATCTTGGTTTTAAGGATATCCGCTATCAGTATCTTTCTGAAGCTCTATCCAATGCATATTTTGTAATGACTACCTCTCTTAATTCAAGTTCTACCCTTAGCCATTCATTTGTCCAGTGTGACTATCACAGTAATACAATGTGTGCTCCACTGTCATAATAATATCATAGGATATCATATAATAATATATCAACGCTGTAGAGACAGGAGGTATTCACAGACTGCATAAGCTGAACGTCTTATAGTATAGCCTAAAATTCCAATCCATCAAAATCAGTTGATTGGCTGCTGCAAGTTGCAGAATGTCATCGCAGCTACATGGAAATACATCTTTTTAACTTAAATTGTTTCATCATAGTATGTCTTCCTATTATATACAATTTAACATACAGTAACCAAAACGGAGCCCAGGGCGAGTAAACTAGGAGGATCAATCAAAGTCAAGAAAAAATTCGGTTTTTCACAGAAATAGGTTATTCTTGTTAGGGGAGATAAGGTAATATATCGCCTTCATAGTTCATCTTACTCACATTAAACAGTTAGAGCTACATGACCAGTACTATCTTTATTTGCTCGCCCGAACTGTATATCTACTGCATGAAACACTCATGCCCTTATAATGTCTGTGTCATATAATAGTCCCTCCCCATGCATTTTGCCAGACTTCGTTTCTACATCTGGTGTCAACCGGTTCACTGCTTCATTTTCTAAATTTTCCTATTTTCTCTGCCATTTGGCTGTAAGTTCCGCTCATATATTCCGTGTCTCCTCAGGTGTCTATCTACCTGTTTCTCCATGATTACTTCTATTGGAATGTGTCTGAGGACCAACGTTATTGCTTCAGTGAGTGCCATCCTATATTCATTGATTACTCTTTATGATGCTTGTTCTGCATTTTCCCCTTTAGTTTCATGTATTTTCCTATTTCCTGTTTCTTTATACCGACGCAGCATATAACGGGGCTGAGCATACTATTAAACATAGTACCTACCACCTCGTCATGTGCGTTGCTTCGTTATTTAGCGTTATACGTCTCAATGTGATTACGGTTTTTTTTACTCTTTTGGTGATTGCTGCAACATGTGCTTCAATTCTCATATTTATGTCTAGCTGTAATTACAGGAATTTCATAGCTTTTGTCATTACCGATGTATCCAGTAAGTTAACGCTCGTTTCTTTGATCACTCTCGTGCTTACAAAGCCCTTCATTTTAAATAATTTATAGATTGCCATGTCCAATCCACTCTTGATTATTAGTAATTTATCGTAACTGACAATTCTTCGCTTGTCTGGCCTGTAACTCTATTGACAAGTCAGCTGCGTAGACTACCAATATTTCCTTCTAGGAAATTTAAATTCTCTGTCATAATATAGATTCCACTATAATGGTCCTAGTATTGATCTCTGTAGCACTCCTTAAGTCATTGTCACATTCTTGGTCTCCCTAACAATAAGTTGTGTCGTTCAAGTATTTAACATCTTACTTTGGTACTGTGAAGTGTCTTTGTCATTTAAATATCTATCCCATCCCAGGGTTAAGAACGTTTAAAATACACACAGTTTCTAAAATGAATTTAGATCATCAGTTCATTTATTTGATGTGTCATAAAGTCATGATTATCAAACATTACACTCAAGTTTTAATTATGGTGTGTAGGAGAAGGAGAATGAAAAAAGACGACTTGTACAAAAATTAAACCGCCTTTAAAAAGTGGTCACAAAAAAATTATGAAATAAAATTTTATCGCTTCTTCCTTTAGTTAGTTGAACCTTATTAGGTACCTAATATCGATATTGAAGTCGGTAAAAGATACGTTCAATTTTGATCGATGCCAATGTCGATATTCAACCTTATTACCAAATACAGATCTCAATCAAACGGACGCGGGCCGTGATGATGGTGAAGTTTTATTTCATGCATTTAAGTGACCGTTTTCTCCGAGATCAATTTTTTTTTAAATTTACTTTCACCCCTTTTAGAGCCCTCTTATGAAGTTTCTGCAAAATAAAAGAAAATATTCATCTTTTTGAATTTTAAATTTCTATCAAAACTTTTTATCAGAGAATCTTCGTATTCCCATCTACTAAATTTCATGTATATCTGCAAATGTTTTGCAATTATGACAGATCTATTGGATTCACCATTTTAAATTTTTAACTTTTGATATTAGTTTCAGTATCAACAGTATTCCGTTGAAATTTTGCAATTGGCGCACTTGCCAAATTCTCGAATAAAAAAAAATAGATTTTAACTCATCTTATACTCGACATAATTTAATGAACCTTACAAACACTAAGTGCATCATCGAAACGATTTCCTAAATGAAACAATGCAAATGATTCTTTTGTTACATAATAATCCAAGATTTTAAAAATTGCCGCAAAAAGTAAAAAAATTAGTGGCATGTGTTTTTTTAAGATTATCACTACTCTCTACGCAGACACGCCCCTGACGATGCTGTCAAGACTTGTTTCTAATCAAAACGTTTTTTAGTAAGTTCTGTACCCATCTAAAAGAAACAATTCAACCTGTTTCTGATATGTTTGAAAATGCCAAGAAAATTAACACCCAGTATCTTAGAAATGAAGCCGTTTAGGGTATAACCCTTTTCTCATAAAAGATCACGTCCTTCAATATTTTAGGTTACTTAGGAAACATCCTGTAAGTATATGAATTTTAAAGATGTTCCTTTTTTACATTTATTTTTAAAAGTTCTCTAATATCAAAGAGACAACAAATTTGAAATAACAGAAACATATGTACCTGAACAATGTGAATAAACTTAACGAAACTCCTCCATTTTGTAAAGTTTTTAAGTTTTATTTTGTCAATGTTGATCATTAGCAGCAACTGGTGCCATTCTTTGCATAGGCAAGAGGAAATCGTCATTCATGTCTTAATAAAAATGATGTCCTTCGTTGAAAAGTACAATTATGAAAAGCACAGTAGGGCTGGGAATGTAGAAAAATTAATTCCATTTAGTGTTTTGCCATCCTGTAGACTAATGTATCTGGAAAATGTGCGAGCTAAGCTACCCCCAAACTACTTGAAAAGTTCAGAACTCATTAACTCTGAAAGAAAAGCCAATGAAGTTGTTCAAAGTAGCGAAAAACTTTCGTCGGGCAACCGACCGCAAAAGAGAGAACAGGCAAAATAAAATATAAGTTATGGGTTTTAATCTCGGGTTCCGTAACTGTAGGGAAAAGGCGAACTATGCTATAAATATCACTGACTTGGCATGTATTGCTACATATTTTTGTTAGTAAGATAGCGGTGCATCGTTGCAATTCCCATTGTAGATGGGGTGGAATTTCAAGTCTCTGTTCAAATGTTAGAGGTCGTTATTTAAACCATAAAACTCCTAAAACACCTTGCCTTTTAATGGCCTCGTAAAGATCTCATTACATGACTTATAAATCTAACAATTGCTTCTGCTTACTATCATTGATTTATTGGACATTTAAAAGAAAATTGGATACACAGTAATGCAATGATGAAAACAAATTATCTAGCTGTCCCACACATAAATAATGTCCTTTTGTTTTCCATGCTATTTCTAGAAACTTCTCAGATTGCAATTATGTAACTATTACGCTTACATTTATGACTTTGCATATACAATTTTCTAACAAATAAGCAGTAAATTAGAAAAACTACTTGTCGGTTTAATAATCGGTTATTTTAAATTACTTATTGTTATTTCACCACATATATAAATAATATATGTCACCTGAATAGATAAACAGCAATTAACAATTGTAATTTTTCAGTATTAGAAATCTAAGTAAAACTTAGATTTATTGTATAAGTTTACTGAACCTGAAAATGTGTATGCATATGTTTATGTAAATTACATGTTTACTTGCTTTTGCAGGATGTACGAACACTTCGATTCGTAACCTATTTAGAGTTGTATAGTTTAAAAATATTACAACAAAAGAAAATTAGTGAAACGATGGAACGGAATATATTTTCTCTAACACCATTTCAGAAATTACAAAATCCACAACTAAAAATTATGTCGGAATAAGTATCATTCCAACACACTGTTACGGTATAATACCGCACGGCTTTCGACGAATCAGAAGCTGTTAGTGGTTCGGTTGCTATGGTTACGTCGAACAACAGGTAGCTTCGCATTTGACGTTTTGAACAGTTTTAAAGATTTTTTGTATAATTTCTAAAATCTTGTTAGAGAAAGTAGTCTACAACACGTTTGGAATGGAATATTCCACACTCTCGGACCGTAGTCCTCGCCTTCGGCTCGGCCTACAAACTTTTCGCTCGTGTGGAGTATGAGCCATTCCATAACTTGTTATAGAATATACTATTCTCTAACACTATTTCGGAAACTACAAATTCCACAACAAAAAATTTGTATCGGAACAAGTATCATTCCAACTCACTGTTATGGTATAATATCGCATGGCTTTCGACAAATCAGAAGCCGTTAAGCCACACTTAGTCGTTCGGTTGCTTTGGTTACGTCTAGCTTCGCACTTGACGTTTTACACCGGTTGAAGTTTTTTTGCATAATTTCTAAAATCTTGTTAGAGAAAGTATACCCTAGTAGCACAAAATATTGGACCAATATTGAACCAATATTTATATACTGGTCTATATAGGACCAATATTTGAAATATTGAAAAAAAAAACAGTTTTTCGTAGATAAAAAAACTATGACTCGAATCGACAAAAGTTGAATAAGAAAATTGTAGATGCTAAAAAGATCTTTCGATTGCTGTTTCTTTAAGAATCAGTTGCGATAGCACTTTTCGAGATATGCCTATAAAAAAAACGTCAAAAATCGGCTCTTATTGTTTTCGCTGTAACTTTTTCAAATATACACTTAAATCATTTTTATCAACCTTAAGTATAGCTCACGGCAAGCCGAAAAAATACGTGTTTGAAGAATTTCAAAATATCGTTTATTTTTCGAGATATATCATTTGTCTAATAAAAGACGTTCTCGAAAATGGGATAGACTTGGTCCACGGAGGGTTCTACAGCAACGATTTGGGGTTACTTTTCTTTATAAAGAGCTGTACTATCATTCTGTGAAAAAATTGTAACGATTTTTTTAATTTTAATGGTAAATAAATGGCTTTAGAATAATAGCATTTTTTTAGGTTAGGTTTTTAAAAAATAATTTTGCCAATTTCTGGGCTCCAGAAAGTCGTAGAACAATATTTTTTTGTAAATTCGTTAAAAAATGTCAGTAATCGATTCCCGTATGTTATTTGTGTAAAATTGAAATTGGCAAAATTATTTTGAAAAAAAGTGAACTTAAAAAATATAATTATTTTAAAGCCATGTATCCTTAAAATTAATAAAGTCGTTACAATTCTTTCACAGTATGATAATGCAACTCTTTGTAAAGAAAATGAGCCCAAGATCGTTAATGTAGAACCCTCCTATTTTCGAGAACTTCCATTTTAGAAACATCGATATATCTCGAGAAATAAAAGATATTTTGAAAATTTCCAAAAACGTACTTTTTCGGCTTGCCGTGAGCTATACTTATGGTTGATAGTGAATATTTAAATGTAAAATTGAAAAAGAAGCTAAAACAAGAAAAGTCAATTTTTGACGGTTTTTTCGAAATGAGAGTTAAAAAAATAGCAGTCGGAAGATCGTTTTAGCACCTGCAACTGTCTAATTCAACTTTCTTCGATTAGAGTATTAGTTTTTTTTATTTGCGAAAAATTGCTTTTTCAACTTTTCATGTTTTTTAGGTTAAGTTCGTTTCAGATCGCCTCTATCGAATCACAAATCTTTCTTAGATTTTTTTTCTATTCAACCGTATTTTTTCTTTTCGGGTATGAATTTTTGTATACCCTTCTAGCTATTGATTGGGCTAATTGGCTATTAGTAATTTTCGAGAGATACCGCAGCTTCAGGCCATATTTTGCTATCAACTCCTGTCTGTATCCTAGATAGATTTTAGCTCTAAGTTCAATATTAGTAGTATGAAATCTTTGATCAGGTCGTTACTGAAATTCTATCTCTTTAGATTAGCTTCTCTGAGAACTTACATTTTCTGTTAGCGATAGCATCACATTGGTGCTGCTAGGTAGATCTGTTGAAGCGCTCGCGAAAGAGGCAGTATTCGGAAATTAATCCCATCATCAATATCAACTTATTCGTCTCCAGTTTGGAGTGCTCCTGTCAATATGTGTTAGTAGTCTTGAATCGAGGTTTAGAATGCTTCTCGCCTTCTAATTCAATTATTTTTATTTTCTAATGTCTATAGCCATTCTCTTATCACTATGCACGCTAAGTGCTGATTCTAAGTAATTAAGATCGCTAGTAGCACGCCTCTTGGTAATAAGGTCAACCTTTTGTTTCCTATAAAGCACCGGTATCCATTCTAAACATGGTAATTTGTTAGTTTATTTAAGACTTCCTTGCATTTCCACACCAGTTCAGAGTTGTAAGTATGCGATTCCATGTCCGAGAAGACCTCGTTCGCGAGGTTCGCTTGGCTTCCCTGCTGACTAAATGCAAAGAATATACCTTCCGCACTCTTTATATTTTATAGTCTGTTAAGTCAGAGTCGTACCCTTACCTAAATGAAAAGAAAAATCAACACTATATTTTTATTTTTCAAATGAAAAAACGGTACAAACTGCGATCGGTGATTTACAGCCAAAACACACATAAGTGTTCAAAATCGGTATCTTTCCAAAAATTATCAATAGTTGGAAGTTATTAATTTTTGATCCGATGCACGTTAATCGTACCTGATATTTGTCTGAAATCATAAAAAGTGAAAGTTACAAACTGTATTTAAGTTCAAATGGGCAGCTACTGGAAAAATCTGGAACCTTCCCATCAAAGGTCATGCCCAAAATTAAATTCTTTCATTTTTTTAACGAAAATTTACGTTAATTAGACAGATGAAGTATCTTTGAAAGCTTGCGAAATGAATCAACCCCTGGAGTAAAGAACACTCCCTTGGGACCAAAAGTCACCCCCTTGGGGTAAAAAGATTCCCCATGTGGCTCAAAGGCCACCTTCTTTCGTAAAATGTTATCCTGTTGGGGTCAAAAGTCACCTGGCATGGTTGAATAGTCTCCCAGAGAGCAAAATGCAGAGGTCAAAAAGCATGCACTGGTGTCAAAGGTTACCCAAAGAAGAAGAACAGGTATTTAAATTAAAAATGGGGAGGTACTGGAAAGATCTGGAACCTTCCTATCAAATGTTAGCAAACATTCATTAAACAACCGACCATCGCAAAACTTGGACAATTCTCTTTTGGCGGATAATGAATGGAAAAAGGGCAGTGTGACATCGGTAAAATTAAAATAGCATGTAATTTCGAATGGTACATATAGAATTGATTTTATGTTGAGAAATAAGTCTTTATGTCAAAACACTGAACGTTAGCGGTTCTCTGGTTTCGACATCATGTTAGTCACATACACGCACATACAGGCACTTTTAAAATATCACATTTTCGTATTCTTGGGACCTCAAAATATAAAGATCTGGTTGTGTCTCAATTTTTTATTTTGAACCAATTGCAGCAACCTTCCCATTTTTATTGTTGGGGAGGTTAAAAGTACAGCAACTTTCAGATTTGACGTGTCAAAATAAAACAATTGAAAATTCCAGTCCGGCATTGCCGACTTCGAATACGTATTTAATTATTAATTTAATATTAAAGTAGATACATCATATGAGAGAGTGGAAGAGAGATATTCAATAGGGAAACAGTTATTTTTTTTTCTTAAACCTTATATTGCAAAAGAACTGTACAACGGCCTAGTTAGGACTATGAGAGCTCTATAGTATTATGAATTCCACTCAATCATTTAAATCGTTTGCAAATTCAGCAAAAAGTCAAGAAGATTGGTTTAATTTGTTTTAAATCCAACTTTGAGAAGGACTGAAATCAGTGAGTCATAGCACTACTTTTCGATTCTACTTAGATAGTCTGATAATTTTCCGTAAATATATATATGAGAGCGAAAGTTTTGTTCAAAACTAATAAACATTTCCCTATCGGATCTCTCTCGAATATGCCCACCTTAAGGCGTTAAAAAATGTCAAATGCGTCTCTGGGCAATATAGATTAGAGTTTGTTTCAGTTAGATTGGTATCGTTGGCTGTTCAGCAATCACAATATAATACTGAGTACAAATTGTAGAGGTAGCGAATAAGGGATTTGTATCTATGGGTTTAGCTTCGAAACAAAGAATCCCCAACATTTACGATGCTCCTGGCAGCAGTTTGGCTAGTGAAACATTTCAACCTATCTTGCTATCGATTGGGGTATGTCGGGAGAATGCACCAAATAGCAATTTATTGCCCACATTCACATTCGACACGTTAATGATGATGATAAGGGACATATATTGTTCTTTCTGCTCGATGATCTGAAGGTGTGACAATGTGATAGTAACGTATATAATATATATGGACAGAAATATCACAGAAAGATTAATACGGATTTTTTGAGATTACAGATTTTCTCGTATTATAATGTTTATACTGTGTCTATATGTGTGCGTATGTCTAAAGATATGGTCTGTGATCACTTAGGCATTTATAGTTTTTGTGAGTTTTCTCGTTCTAATTCCATAGCTAGTTTAAATATTTATAACATGTTACTATATAAACCTCTTTGCCAAAAGGATCAGTCACCAGTTGATACTTCAAAAAATATTTTAACCATTTTCCAGATATCTAATCTGAAATAAATGCATGAATCTAAAAGTTTTATTTCATTTAGAACATTCAGTATTACTACTTAAGAGTTTTTTATTGTAGTCGCTTCTTTAATACTGTATTCGTTAAGAATAATACATAATCTTAAATGTTGATACTGCTCTCATCTAGAAATGTTGCGTTTTTTAAGACTTAAAAATTGTTTCAAAGGAGGAGGTTCTCGGTCTTTTCTTATTTTCATGTTTGTGCATGGATTTCTTTGGGATGACCTAACCGATAACTGCGAATTTTTTTTGCTTTGACTCGGAGGTACTTCCATATTACTATCATCAAAGCATATGTATTATAATGTAAGCAAAATCGGAGCTAAGTACTACTTCTATTCCAGAATTGAGGAAATTATGACGGAGACGCCAGTTGTAGCTGGAGATAAATATCTATTTTCAATGTAGCTGATATTGATTCTGATGACAAAAGTTAAAGTTTCAAAATGGTGAATCTAATAGGACTACCACAATTGCATAGCTTTTGTAAATTTACGTGACACTGGGTCAGAAAAAAGGGCGAGGAAATTTGTTTCTAAAAAAATTGAATCTCCGTTAAAAAAAACAGTTCCTAAAAATTATAATATAAAACCTCTCCGTCATCCATTTAATAGAAGCTTATCATCTAATATCGATTTTGTGGTCGGTGTAAAAATGAAGAAACAAAATCGAACCAATTTTTACCCGACCCCAAAATCGGTGTTTTTTAATAAGGTTCAATTAAGTAACCAAATAGCGGTGAAGCATTATTTCATAATTTTTGGTGACCATTTAAAGGCGGTTCGTACCTGGGGCCTATCTTGTTTTTGGTATTTATAAATGATATTGTCGACTCAGTCAAAAATTGGTAAATACTTCTCAGCTGTGCAAAGTGTAATCACTACATAAGTTAAGTAGTAGAATGTTCAAGGAGGCTAAAGAATATGAAGAAAACGAATCTATAGGTAATAAAAATAAACAATAACCTGAAATACACCTACAAGGCGTTAAATGTGTTTTAAAGTATTTTTTAGGAACAAAACGAGAATAAAAATAGAAGAGATAACATGTGGGAGATCCTCTGAAATAGGCTTCTGGTTATAGCTACTGCCGATGATTTCTTGCAGCATATCAGGAAAACATATACGCTGATAGAAAAAACAAAGATGACTCATTACCAGAAAGAAATGGTGGCTTATAGAAAAATGGCTTTCGGTGATAGTCTATTGTATAAAATTAAGAGGTTTATAACTAGGGAATGGCTAGAAATATTGATATGGTGTTAGAAAAAAGTTGTAAGTCCGTGATTTCTGATGTTGTCCACAAGGGCTCCAACATAAAGCATCTTATTAACTACCTCACAATAGCGTATCCTTAGTGTGCCTGGTAGGTTTTCATTTGCTCAGTATATAAACGTAATTTTCGTTTTTTCTTTTGTAATTTACACTCATAGTGCAAGTCAATGAAGCACTTCAGTTCAGAAAACTTTCTAACAGATAGAAATCGAGTGAAACTTTTTTTATTATATTTTTTACTCCAGAAATAGAAAGGTCTATATTATTAGAAGATCTGCTTTTTGTTTTTACGATTGCGTTTAGGAGATATGTTTTTTAATGAAAAACAAGTATAATTTGATTTTATTTAGTATGTTTTTCGATGAAATTATTATAATACAAAATCGTCGATAAAAATGTACTTCTACAACTCTATAAAGTACTGCATTAGACAATTTGTCTGCCCCCTCCAACCGCTAAATAAACTATATGGCCTTTAAATACATATTTTGAATGACAAGGCCAAGCAATCAAGTTCTATCCATTTAAAACAGCTTCCAATGGATTTGGATCCCAGAACTTAATCAGGCCCAATAAACGACCACCATGTAGGTGTCTCATAGCGAAAAATGGTCATTTTTGCTATATGTTTTTGATTTACACTCCAGAGACGATTGGTACCTGAGGACAAACTATCTGAAACTGATGAGCAATCAAGTACGAACGTCATCTAATCATTTTAGATCCCCTGAAGTTCGACTGGGCCCCATGCGTGACCATTAAAAAAGGCACTTTTTTGAAAAATGGAAATATTCGCTCCAAATTTTGATTACCCCTCCCTTTAGGAGCTACATATCTGAGTGAAAATAATTATGCATTTAAGTTCAAAGTATCCGAAACAACTTCCAACTACTTCGGAGCCCCACAAACAGACCTAGCCCAATATGTCACTATTATACATAGCGTCGTCACATTGTGGTACGTGAACGTTTTCACTTCAGGTTTCGGGTATTTATCTCCCCAAGGGCTAGATAGATAGGGTAAAATGGTAGAGTAGTCAACTTCAGATTACTATTAACCATTTCCAAGCAATTAGGACCCACATAAAGTCGACCAGACCCAGTATGAGACCATTATATGAGGTATTTCATGCGCTATGTAGACGTTTTCGCTCCATATTTCGGACGTTTTTCTCCATAGTAGCTTTACCGAAGATATAGAATTGAAAATCGCACAAGAAAAGTTCCTTTCTAATAATAAAAATAAAAGTAGATTTATTACTTTATTAAAAAACCGCTGCCTAAGGAATCAATACTTCCACATCCAGATTTTTTATCCAAGTCACTTTGAAGGAAATATCTTGAGTATATTTGCACGCTAGTATGTGAAAATTATTGATCATAGAATGTGAGTATTTGGGGCAGATGTCATAGAAAAAATTGAGGCGCTGGTTTTCACCATATACGTTAAAAATGAAGTTTCTAGCTGGCTCTACTTATTTTCCCCTATTCCCAACCTACCACCTCCCACCAATTCAACGGAATCGTTTCAATCTGATGTCATTAAAATACGTACATGTACCAACCTTCAAGTGAATATTTTAGTTTTATGTTATCAATCCCTTTAATAATGGAATAGAGGTGGAGGGGGTGGAGTGGTTGAAAAATATTAGAAAGAAATCTGAGGCCTTGGTTTCTGGTGTATACACCAAATCCTAATTTCCTGTGCTCTTACTAGCTTTTTTAACTTATTTTTCCCTATTTACTTCTACTTACCCCCTCACTCCTTCAACGGAATCAGGTCCAAATATATTCTAATTTCAGATGTCGTTATAATACATACGTGTACAGAATTGTGAAAATCTCAATTTAATTTTATCAACCCTTTTAGTGGGGAGGGGGGGGAGATGGAAAATATTAAAAAAACCGAGGCCTTCGCTTCTAGTATATATACCAAATCCCAAATTTCTGTACTCTTACCAGCTTGCTTTACTTATTTTCCCCTATTTACCCCTATGTAACCCCCAAACCTTCAACGGAATCATCTCAAAATATAATCTAGTTTCAGATGTCGTTATAATACATACGTGTACCAAATTTCAAATGAATATCTCAATTTTATTTTATCAAACCCTTTAATAATGGGGGATTGGTGGGGGGGTTGAAAAATATTATAAAAAATCTGAGGCCTTGGCTTCTAGTACATACACCGAATTTCAAGTTTCTGTACCCTTACTATCTTGCTTTACTTCTTTTCCGCTAATTGCCCCTATTTAATCCCCAACCCTTCACCGGATATGTTCAAAACACAATCCAATTCCAGATCTCATTATAATATATACGTGTACAAAATTTCAAGTCAATAATTTAAACCGTTCCGGATAAAACGAGCGGACAAAAAAAGTTACAGACAGATCGACAGACAAATTTCTTTTCGCTCAAATTTAAAATCTCGACATTTCATGACATTCTAAACCTATTTAAAGAAAAAAAAAATGAAAATATTTTTACGATTACTATACTTCTAATCCACTACGTGGATGTAGAAGTAAAAGAAACTCTCCGATAATAATATTTCATGCATGCAAGCAAAAGGTGATGCTGATAGATTGATAATTGAAACTGCTTTAGATATTCAATCTTCTGTTGTAGCTGTAGTATCCGAGGATACAGACGTGCTCGTTATTCTGATTGTCCTTTGCTAACAAAGAAATTTACTTCATGAAACCACCAAAACAGAATATGCTACAAAAAATATATTCTTCAAAGTATAATAAATTTCCTAACTGCCAACCATATATTCTATTCTTACATGCTTTCACAGGATGTGACACAACATCTTTAAAAAAGGTAAAAATAATTTTGCCAAAATTATGGATAATCAGGAAACTATTCAGACTGTCGCGGCTACATTTTATGTTCAGATGCAAAATATTGTAAATATTTTGGACTAAGAGCAGCTTGCACAGGGTACAGTTGTCAAACATATTCAATCATTGATCCATCCCTTTTAATCGCAGAGAATGTTGATATGGAAGGGGGATGAAGTCGATAACGAAGGTCGATTAAACTTTATTAAAAAATGCTTTAATTTAAATTTTGTAATTGTTCTGTTTTTGAAATTCAATAAAGTATTTTGCAATGTAAAATATGGTTACTTTTGTATTTATTAGCATCTTAAAAGCTAAAAGTTTCATTTTTTTCAGTTCTCAATCTTCAGATTCGTAATTACCGACCCCCGAAAACCCCCGAGTACTGAATTTGGTCTTCATACAATCGCCCAAATGTCTGGGTGTTCCCATTTTGTTGATTAAGAGTTTGCTAGAGGAATCTGCAAATGTGTTCTTGTCTATTACTAAATTTATTAAGATATAGCTAGGAGTTTCAAATCTTTCCTCGCCTCTCTGCTTATATTTAGAAAGTACAAAACAAATTTGATACAATCAGTCATTATCTAAATAATTTATTATTTATTACCATGATTTTCAGGATAAGGCTAAAGAGTTACAGCTATTTAGAGCGTTTCAATCATTTATTTAAACAATTTACAGGTTTCATATTATGCAAACTGTTAATCACCAAAATTGAATAAGTAATATGTGAATTTAAAAAAAAATGAAAATCTAATTATTGCAAAACACCTATTTATATGTCTAGACCTCAGGATTGAATTATTAACTTATTAAGAATATTACACAGTAATAAATTTTATGGCTTTGGGATTATTACTTATCATTTCAATGTGTTTATTTAATAAGCAATAGTTAAACAAATTAGATATACATTTCAGTCATAACCTTATCTAACTGTACGCACAATTTGTGTATTTGTACATTTATAATTGATGGATTATTGTAACTGTAAACTCATATATGTATGAAATTTATTTTAAATTTCATTTACTGCGACTGCATAACTCAGTGGGAATCATCTGTTAGCTAATGAGTGAAGCGATAAAAAAATCATTATCAGTTTCATCGCTATTTTGTGCATGATAAGTATTTCCATTAAGTGTAAATTGTTACAGTTGCAAATGGGAACGCTAATGGTTGCCGGTACAGTTATCGTGAAAAATTATCCAACTGGTTGTCACACAAATATGTGCAAATTGCGACGTTTTCTTAAGCCGATTTCAGATAAATTTAGTATTGGATATTATGCAAAATACGCTGAATTCAATTAGAGTTCAAGTATATTTGTTTGCATAAAGAGATATTTTGGGATAATTTAATAAATTGACTGTAGAGACGTTGGTATGTAATAGAATTCAACTAAAATAAATTAAATGTTCTTTGGTTAATTAAAAAGAAAACTCAAAAATACAGATAATTTAATTCAGTAAAGCTATTCCAGAGAGCATTAAATAAATAAATCAAATGTAAATCGACCAAACAACGTAAAATAGAGCTATATTTTCATAAAGAGGCCAACTAGTTAAAATATCATATTATGTAATTGTGTTTTTCATAAATCATTAATAGCCCGGGTGCTAGGTAGGTGGCTTTTGGAAACTTATTTTTCCTTGCATTTTCTGTGAGCTAATTAATTTAATCTATGATAAATTACGACAAAGTAAACTTTTTGGCATATTCCAAACCGTCAGTTTTTCCATGGTTAGTTTACGTCTATTTAGCGTAAAATTGTACATTTTCGCTTTTATAAATACGTGTAGAAATTGTTGCCACCGGAATTTAGTCTTGAGATGCATAATTTTTTATTCAGAAAACTTGTAACAAATTATTAAAAATATGGATGACGTTTTAATAATGATACAATACATTTAAGGATTGTAGGAGATGGAGATGAATATTTAAATTTCGAGTCTATTTGTATTAGTTGAAGCAAGCAAAGGGCATACTTCTTTGTAAATTGTAAGAGGTAATATAAAAAAATTTGGTGTGGAAAATCGAAGTTGCAATCCAGGTAAAAAATTATATCGCAAGGATTAGCACCTCCCGCTCTTCAAAAGAGCTGGGAGTGGGGGGCCCGAATGTTACTACCCCGATCCCCGATTTTCTCTCGACGGCCCTGAATAGAGCATAAAACGATGGCGTGCCGAGAAAGTCATCCAACTCCTGTACTATAACAATATTCCTTCAAATTTGATATGAGTATTAGTTGTTAATTCATTAGATATATATTATTTAAGCAATATAAGGAGAATGAGTAAAGTATTATATTAAATATTTTTCTTGTAAGTTCAACTAACTATAATATTCCGATGTTTCTAAAAATGAAAATCGTTACTAAAACCAAAGGCGTACGTACCACAAGATTACTTACCCAAAATGGGCAAGTATCCTTGATTTCCACCTGTTACTTACTTTAAACTATAATTCCCTTCCTTTCCTATTTTCTGTTTGGAAAATTATAATCTTAAAAGAATTAATCTTTATTAATAAATTGTTTACAACAGTAATAATTAACAACAATGAAATTCAAGAACAATAGACTCCTATTATCATTATTTACGATTTTCTTATGATTATAGTTCTATTATAACGATAAATTAATTGTTTGAAAAATATTCACAGAGAAACTAGTTTCAGACATTGCCGATAGTGCGCCCAATGCCACTTTTGTTAAATAATCGCTTATATCAATTAAAGTATGAGTTTAACAGCAATGAATTTCGTTAAGATTCTATTCTGATAATAAATGAAGAGAATTAAAAAATCTGGCAAATTCGTTAAGAATTGCGGCCAGGAGAGTGTTTCCGTACATAATTGCAAACAACATGGTACAAACCAGCGAACAGCAAGTAGATGTGTTTGGAAACTTAACCTGAATTTCTATGAATCTGAGATCCGGCTTGACATTGTAGAATGGAATCTCTTCTTTATGACAGCGTATATTTAATATGAATTCCTTGCAAAAGATAAGCTGGAAGGATAGTTTCTTCGAGGCAGCTCGGTTCAAGTGCGCTAAGTTATAACGATAGACCACAAGATATGCACTGTGCAATATGAATTCAATCATTTTATTGACTACATTATTTCAGAATAACAATAGAATGTGATAACTACTGCTATAAATTTAGAGCAATTTATATGAGAGAAAACTGTATTATAAAAAGTAATTAAATGCACCTCGAAATGAGAAGTTGCACATTTTTGTTCGATTATTGTATTCTTAGTTTTACGAAACGAATTTTTGTACATTACTTTCGTACGACTATTAATTATTTCTATCGAGTTAAATATACCTATTTCATTAAAACAAATACGTTTAATAATTTTATAATGTAGTTACGTAAAATAAATATAATAAAAGACACCACACAACAAATTTTACGATTTTTTATTATTCCTGTTCTCTACACTGAAAAAGTGTGCATTAAGGTTTTCTTCATATTTTACCAGTTATAATGTATTTATGTTTTTAACGCGCATTAAGGTGACAGAACTCTAATGATTCCGAAGGTATCAATACATTGGACAGCTAAATTGCCGAAAATGTTTTTTTGGATTAATTCCACGTCTTCTACAGAGATGAGGAGTTAGAATGGAACATTTAACCCTTTTCAATAAGAACCATTTCAAGCTGAATTTCTGGCAAATCGTACACGAACCCTCTATTATACATAGAGGGTACTACTATTCTCAACTGACAAGTTCAATCTGAAGCGTCGATACCCCCCCCCCCCCCCTCCCGGTACCCCTCTCTTGATTTATTCATATAGTAGCCGGTAGCATAGTCGTAAGTTAAATGATATTCATTTACTTTTATTTAATCACTAAAATAACATAATTTGTTGTAAATACATTATTAACAACATGCCCATCATTTAGTGTAAAGTAGTAAAACAATATTCAATTTATTTCGGCAATTAAAAGGTGATTCTAAAAATTATCGGACGACGTCTATAAAATTGCTGTGTTTTGTCGGTCCTTTTTTATGAAAATGCTCAAAACAAAACATTACTTTCACATCCACATAAGTGGAGTGGAAGTATGGTAATCGTGAAAAAAAATTCAAAAATTGTTATGAGCGAAAGATATGCACTGTGCAATATGAATTCAATCATTTTATTGACTACATTATTTCAGAATAACAATAGAATGTGATAACTACTGCTATAAATTTAGAGCAATTTATATGAGAGAAAACTGTATTATAAAAAGTAATTAAATGCACCTCGAAATGAGAAGTTGCACATTTTTGTTCGATTATTGTATTCTTAGTTTTACGAAACGAATTTTTGTACATTACTTTCGTACGACTATTAATTATTTCTATCGAGTTAAATATACCTATTTCATTAAAACAAATACGTTTAATAATTTTATAATGTAGTTACGTAAAATAAATATAATAAAAGACACCACACAACAAATTTTACGATTTTTTATTATTCCTGTTCTCTACACTGAAAAAGTGTGCATTAAGGTTTTCTTCATATTTTACCAGTTATAATGTATTTATGTTTTTAACGCGCATTAAGGTGACAGAACTCTAATGATTCCGAAGGTATCAATACATTGGACAGCTAAATTGCCGAAAATGTTTTTTTGGATTAATTCCACGTCTTCTACAGAGATGAGGAGTTAGAATGGAACATTTAACCCTTTTCAATAAGAACCATTTCAAGCTGAATTTCTGGCAAATCGTACACGAACCCTCTATTATACATAGAGGGTACTACTATTCTCAACTGACAAGTTCAATCTGAAGCGTCGATACCCCCCCCCTCCCGGTACCCCTCTCTTGATTTATTCATATAGTAGCCGGTAGCATAGTCGTAAGTTAAATGATATTCATTTACTTTTATTTAATCACTAAAATAACATAATTTGTTGTAAATACATTATTAACAACATGCCCATCATTTAGTGTAAAGTAGTAAAACAATATTCAATTTATTTCGGCAATTAAAAGGTGATTCTAAAAATTATCGGACGACGTCTATAAAATTGCTGTGTTTTGTCGGTCCTTTTTTATGAAAATGCTCAAAACAAAACATTACTTTCACATCCACATAAGTGGAGTGGAAGTATGGTAATCGTGAAAAAAAATTCAAAAATTGTTATGAGCGAAAAATGTCTGTCGGTCTTCTGTCTGTCTGTTTGTCCGTCGATCTGTCTGTCGATAGATCGATCAGTCTGTCGGTCCGCAACTTATTTGTGCGCACGTTTTCTCTGGAACGGTTTAAGATGTTGACTTGAAATTTTATACAGGTATGTTTTAAAACGAGATCTGGAACTGGACTGTTTTTTAACTTATCCGGTGAACGGTTGGGGGTGGGGGGGGGGGGGGGGGTAAATAAAGGAAAATAAGTAAAGCAAACTGATAAGAGTACAGAAATCTGGGATTTGGTGTATTTACTAGAAGACTCAGATTTCTGTATTTTTTAATCCCCCACCACCACCCTCCTCTCCATTATTAAAATGGTTGATAACATAAAATTCATAAAAAGTTCAATCTGAAGCGTCGATGCCCCCCTCCCGGTACCCCTCTCTTGATTTATTCATATAGTAGCCGGTAGCATAGTCGTAAGTTAAATGATTTCATTTACTTTTATTTAATCACTAAAATAACATAATTTGTTGTAAATACATTATTTACAACATGCCCATCATTTAGTGTAAAGTAGTAAAACAATATTCAATTTATTTCGGCAATTAAAAGGTGATTCTAAAAATTATCGGTCGACGTCTATGAAATTGCTGTGTTTTGTCGGTCCTTTTTTATGAAAATGCTCAAAACTGTTTTAAAGGCGTATTTACGTCCTTTACGTGATTGCAAAACTTTGTCCAATTTTGTTGCACTTATTGAATCAATTATCATAGAACCTTTACTGCATGGAATGATAATTACAGGGAAACTTGGTAATAGGTGAACATCCATTCATTATAAATTTAATATATTTTTGCACCTACTTTTTATAATTGTTACATTAAATCACTTAAAGTCAAACTTAATACTAATTCTTCATGTAATATTAATGCTACATTTATTTAATAAAATATATTTTTTTAACTGAATTAATTTTTCTACTGAGAGAAAAATTCTCAAAATAATTAAATATGCAATATTTCTATATTTTATTGATAATTTAACGTAATTATTACAATTAACATCTGTTATAAATGGATTATACTTCATTATTTGCTAATATTATTACATAAGCTTTCTCATTTGATCAAAACTTTCAACATTTTCCTAAACGAAATGCTTAATTAAGATAACGTCCTATCTGATATTCAATGTAATTAAATATTTGAATTCTCATTGCAGCTTTTGCAGTTCTGTATGCATTTAGTGTAAAATTGCATCTCTCATTACAATGCAAACCACACAATATGAGTGTGCACATATTCGGCCGTTATGGGACACAGCATAGCATATCCTATCCCTGTAGGCCCACATGAGCCGCGCAAATGAAGATAACGCCACATTACCCTGCCAATGCGCTAGTGTCGCAGTTCCAACATTGAAACCCGGTTCGGGGAGAAAACCACGATATTCCAACAAAGAGAACATGTTAATTTGCCAGGTATAAGCAAGGACAGAGCTACAGTGTTGGTATGGGAATGATATGGATTGTTTATACTGCACTCTGTATGCAAGAGCCCATTTTGCAGTCCAAAATGCTCATCCCGCTCGACATAATTGGAATGTGCTGCAGAAATTTGCAGATTCCGACTATGAACGCTGCTACTGAGTTCTTTCCATAATCAGCACTTTTGTTGTTTATCGTTGTTTATTTAAACGGCTGTAAAGGGCGCTTTCAGTTCAAGAGCCATATATGTAGTTTATGTTATTGCTCAATTATATATTTTGGTTTCTCGAAAGTTCGTCAAAATAACGATACGGCTACAATGGCTACATATTAAGTATTTATTTACTTCTTCCAGTAACCATTTTTGTTGACACTACTTGTCGTTTATATCTTTTTTTATAACTTAGATACTGTAGAAAACAAACTGACAAACTATAAATGTAAATTAGCATAAAATTATATATACTTTGTATTAATTATGGCGTAAACTTTTATTTCAGTAACACACTCAAATCAAAATTTTCGTCGAAATGTGTATCACTGTGTGCGATACGTTAATTACTTCTTTCACATCCACATAGGTGGAGTGGAAATATGGTAATCGTGAAAAAAAAATCAAAAATTGTTATGAGCGAAGAATGTCTGTCGGTCTGTCTGTCGGTTTGTTCGTCGGTCTGTCTGTCGATATATCGATCGGTCTGTCGGTATGCAACTTATTTGTGTGCACGTTTTCTCTGGAACGGTTTAAGATGTTGACTTGAAATTTTATACACGTATGTTTTATAACAAGATCTGGAACTGGACTGTTTTTTAACTTATCCGGTGAACGGTTGGCGAGGTATATAAAGGAAAGTAAGTAAAGCAAACTGGTAAGAGTACAGAAATCTGGTATTTGGTATATATTCTAGAAGACCTCAGATTTCTATATTTTTTAATCCCCCACCTCTATCTTCCCCATTATTAAAAGGGTTGATAACATAAAATTGTGATTTTCACTTGAACGTTAGTACACGTATATATTGTATTTACACATGATTGAAATGATATCGTTGAAGGGGTGGGGGGCCGGAGGTTGTGAATAGGGGAAAATTAGTTGGCCAAGCTAACAGGAGTCGAGAAATATCATCTATAACGTATATGCTAGAAACCAACGCTTCAAATTTTTCTATGACATCTGCCCGAAATATTAATATTCTATGACCAACAATTTCAGAGTATGAATATAGTCAGGATGTTTACTACTATTTTACTAAGTGAATTTCATGGAAAATCGGGACATGGAAGTAGTGATTCCTTAGGCACTTTAAATCTGTGTTTGATGCATATGTAGAACACTATATGTATATCTAAGTTTACAGGATCACCTCCAGACGCATATAAACTATCATATTTTATAAAATTTTATAATATATAATTTGTCGCTCAGGTTTGGACGAACTTTAGATATATTAGGTGAGATATCAATTTTACTTTAAAATAATACTTATTTGAACACAATAATAATGCAAATATACTGGCTGTGCCATTAATATCAGTGACACCTTGTACAAGTGAATTATATCATATTTGGCAAAATGTTATTAAAAAAGGTTTCGCATTCTGCCATCTCCGACTTCAACTTCTACTCGTTATTCGGCGATATTTGGTACCGTTCTGCATTCAATATCGCCTTGCTGAAAATGTATTTCGGTATTGAATGACATTATTTTATAACTGTTTCATTTCAATTGCATTGAAATTGGTAATTAGGTATTTTCGGTGTAGCTGACACTGATGTCAGAAATTAAAAATGGAAAATGGCGAATGCAATAGGGCAGCCAGGATTGCAAGGCTTTTGAAGATTGACATGACACTTAGTAGGTACGTGCGAATTTTCTCGAATAATGAATTTGATGTTAAAACGCAGTAATTCAAAATGTTGAAAATTTTATGTTAGTTTATAGGAACTACAAGATGCCACTAAAAAAGGCAAACAAATTGGAAAAATTAACAAACAACAAATTTAAACGAATTTTTGCCCAACCTTAATATAGGTATTAGGTAATAAGGTTTAATAAAACAATCTGTATATTTTTATATCTTTTTGACATGACAGCACCAAAATAACTCAATATGTACATAAAATAATATACGACTGACAAATAAGCCTAAGTGCTACGGGAAATGTAGCTTTTTAGAATTAGATTTAAAAGATCTAAGTTACAAAGCATTGCTTCTTGAAATACTTTTGGTATATACGGTCTACGGTAAGGGTATAACTATATGGGTAAAATCGTGACCAGGTTAAGTCATAAAAAGTTTATAGTCCTATAAAAATAGTCAACTAGTGTTGTCGAAGTTTTTTTTGATATATTTTATTTTTAACTTGCACTTTCATTCCTAGCTACCTAGTTTTATTCGCTTTATAGGTAGTCTATTTAAATACAAATAATGATTATCCCAAAATACTGTTATTAATTAGTGCCATAGTGCCGAATACTTTTAGGCTTGGATTTTAAAGATCAGCAAAATATTCAAGTTTTGGTATGCAATGCAGGAAGGCTGATTGAGCAACAAAATGTGATGAGCAAGATAAAAGCCAGACGGTTGCTTCTTAATAGTTTTATGAGCAGCTTTAAAAAACCATCATAAAATATAGTTGACCAAAAGAATTATTAGAACTGAACATTATTTTCTGCATTTAAATATTTTTTGACGAGCTCCATAGTCATATAAACATCAAAAATAAACATTTAAACATCAAAATCAGATTATCCTAAATTATATTTTCAACAGCTTTTACAAGTAATAGGTACTCGATATATAAAATGTAAATATACTCCAATATGATACTAATTTTAATACTATTTTTGAAAAATAGTGAAAGGCGCTTATTAGGGATTATCGGTGTTAATATTTAAGTATTGCCGTGCGTATATTTAAACTTATTTAAACAGTGCGCTGTGGACCTATAACTATAAACGGTTTAATTAGTTATTAAAAATTAGTTAAAAGGCGTTTTTTACCTATAAACTTGAAAAAATCGCATTACTTAAAATACTCGCATTACTTGACAAAGGATTTAATATCTAAACTAATTAAACACCGTGGTAATCCGGTGCCCATTTAAATAAACATTATTGTCTGTTTAAGACTGTGTTTCCTGGACAATAAGTGCACGCTTGACCTCTTCTTATTTTTGTTCCATCTGTATATTTTTGGCTTCAAAAGGTAGAACTACATATTTCAAGAGAATCGCTAACCCAATCATAATCCTTGAAAAAAACTGCATGCAGTTGCCCATGCCAAGCTTCCACGCTGCTTTATAAATGGGCAGTGTAACTACTCGGCCACCGAAATATTGCATTTGTAACCAAATTCATTTTTTAAGGGGGTTCTAAGTAGTACCAAATTAGTCTCATCGAGCTATGTCTAGTATAGGGTGAGCAAAATGCAACAAATAATTTCATCTATTCGAAAATTTTCAGGATTGCAGTTGCCAGGAAACAAATGCCTGAGAGTAAATAATTAGATATCTTCAGAGAAGCTGACACTGAGTCAAAATTGTGAATCCAATAGGGCTTCCATAATACATAACTATGATTTACGTGAAATGTTATCTCTAATAATGGTGGATTTTTTTTGGAAAAAATTAAACCGCCTTTTAAAAAACGGTAACTAAAAATTATGAAATAAAATTTCACAGCGTCTCCGGTTAACTGTACCCTCTAATAACCTAATATCAATTTTGAGGTCGGAGTACAAATGAACAAGTAACAAAATCGAATGAATTTTTAACCTATATCAAACCCGATATTATAGGTTATAGATTGAATTAATCCATGGACGGTAACATTTTATTTCATAATTTTTAGTGACCGTTTCTCTAAGAGTCGTTCAATTTTTGATTTTTTATCTATAGTTGATTAGTTTTGGGTACCGTCTAATTAAATTGCCGATCAAATAATGTGTTCCCATATTTTGATATAAATAATTTATTTAGTATGCCTTGAAAGTAGTGCAAACATGTTTGGCATATGCAGGGATACGATCTAAAAATCCATCCACCTCGCCAATCAAGAGACTCATAAAATGTGCAAACGTACCGTCTAGATGGCGTACACGACCTTGCTTCTACCTTTCTTCGCACTTTTCATTTCCGTTCTCCCGTTACTTTTATAGTTATCACTTCCTTCGTCTCATCTCCGCCTGGATGCGTCACTTTTTCCTTACCCTACCAATTCCAATTCCTCACACGACTTTAATCCAATCGTGGTCCCGGTATAACATACGTCTTCATAAATGCTCTCCATATTTATCATCCTTACCACTGAAAATTAATTTCTTATGAAACCTTCATTTTATCTCTAAATAGTAGTTTTAAGAAACATTACTAATAACAATCAATTGGACATTTATAGAAAATTTTCCTTTTAATGAATTTTTTTAAAGGAAGGCGTTCTCAATTCAACCCATACGTATGTTTTTTCATGTTTGCTCAAACATTTTTCTGAATTGGCGTAAGAAATTTCTATGGAAATTATTTGTAAACTATAGAGTATAGCTCTCTAGTAGTTCCATATTAATTTCATCAAACTGTATCTAGTAAGTATAAGGTAGAAAATATTTTCTTCTATTCCAAAATTTTCGAGATTTTGGCGGAGTCGCCTTGGAATAAATGTCTAACATTTAGTAATTAGATATTTTCAAGGAAGCTAATGCTAAACCTGATATCAACAGTTAAAGATTAAAAATGGAGAATTCAACAGGGCTGCCATAATTAATAACTTAACTAATAACTGCAGATGACAAGAAATTAGGTCACTATGATGGTGAGAATAATTTTTTCTTAATTTAACTACCCTAAAAAACGGTCACTAAAAATAACAGGGGAATAGTCAGGAAATTTCATATTGGTTAGGGAAATCAGAGAAAAGTCAAGGAATTTTAAGAGCCTTTATTTGAATATGTTTTTATTCTTGCTTGAAGTTAAAAAATTTTTATTCATTGAGAATGTTATGCAAGTCAATAGAAGTTGTTTTCTTTGAAAAATTACACAACTAGGCAACATGTATGTTTATTAGGGTAGTTTTTATTATTTTAACTTAAAATCTGATTATCCCATCCGCTCAACTTATTATAAGATAAAATATTTACACCAAGTTTAGGATGACTAGCTAAACTCTTTCCCGTGCCCGTGCCCTGTAAAGAGGTAAGTTTTCATAAAATCCCTAATACTCAGTTTTCTTTATTTATTTTAATCCCTAAAATGTATCCAAGATGCATTTTTGTGCTAAATAAAGTGATTATTAAAGGTATTTTTATAAGCGAAGTGAAAATTCCTTGAATGAAGAAATTGGATAAAGTTTACGAATCGATAATTTTTACAACAAAAATGCATTAAACCATTTTTATAGATCATTAATTAGGGAGTATATATTCTACACATATTTTACTTTTTTAGAATTCTAAATTTCGTCAAAATTTACCCATTTAGAGGCACTGGGAGGGGTTGAGCCAACCACGTAAAATTTTAGTGATTTTATTTTCTTATATTAATACAATTTAAAAAAATCTCTATATGTATATAAGGACCACCCTATCACTTGTTCTTTTTTCAATGTTTTCATCGAGTGATATTTATTCATAGAATTTACAATTTTGCTTCATTTATTTATAAATATTTTTTAAAGCTTATACATGTATTTTCACTTCGCGTTTAGAGGATCATTTGTATGTATTGGGTTGTTTTTTAAACATTTTTATATGTTATTGTTATCCAATTTACTTTGGTAATTTTTATGTTCAATCATAATCTTTATTAATAAAATGTAAGAAGCAGTTAAAATTGACTTTTGGGTTATAAACAGGCAGGCCCAACGAGAGGGGGGAGATAAGAGGGTGATTCCCCCAGGCCTCGTTTGAGGAGGCCCGGATTCGTTTGAAGGGTTCGGTGGAGACATTTTTTTCCAGCCCATTTTACGCACTCTGCTCCTCAGGCTCTTTCTCCCCCTCGCTCATCAGAAATTGTTCCACGGCACTGGTTAGAAAAATTAGTCAGGGAATACTGAAGTGTATTAGTCATGGAAATCAGGAAAAAGTCAGGGAATTTAAATAGCAATTTTAAGTGGCCACCCTGTTGAACCTTATTACCCAATATCAATTTTGAGATCGGTGTAATAATGAAGAAATATCAAATAGATATTAGGTAATAAGAGTGGCCATCTGAACTGGGTCATGTGTAAGTACTGATGGGATCGCTCGAGTGAAATATAACCTATTATCCGGTTATTCAAATAACCTGCATCATTGCAGTTGAAATATTATGTAGAGTTGTTGTTGTTTATTTTTAAAATTCTGACAGTCGCTGGTTCTGACACAGCGAGAAATACTTGATTTTCAGAATTTCAGCGTTGGGCCTGAGTTCAGGTGACATTCAGAAATTTTGATGGTAATTGAAAATACTTCCATACGGGAGATATTTTTGTGTTGGGACACATGTCTTAATCCGCTAAATATCCAATAAATCAACGCGATAGTAGGTAAACTATTAAATCTGAATTTATACCTACTTACAAAATAATAAAAACCAAAATAGCCGTGTGAACCTAGTTACTAATCGTACCGGAAACAAACGAGTAGAATTGGAACCGAATGGCATAATAGTCAGTAATGCCACTGTGAATTATGTCTGGCATTCAGGTGACCATCACTCGAATGATTATCTGGTTATTGAAATCACTCGAATCGGTTATTAAGATTAATCGGTTATACCCACCACTACGTGTAAGCAATACGACATCATCGTACATGGTAGAAAGGAGAAATTCTGTTTGCTGATCAATGTGTGCAGTATGCATCCCAAATGACGTCAACATAATGCTCCAGGAAGCTGAAAAGTTTGGTAAGCACAAAGACTTCCAAATGGAAGTGATCAGAATGTGTAATGCAAAGACCATAGTCGTGCCAGTAATTGTAGTAGTCCTCTATTAAGAAAGGCGGAGTATGCAACTAGTGCCTGGTTAACCGAGCGCGCAAGAAGCGTAGAAGATGGCACTATTGGGATGAGCGCACATTCTAATGAACATCCAGAAGTAGAAGTCTGTGTGATTAACCAAACGATGGTGGAATTTTATTTCACAATTTTCAGTGACCGTTTTTTTTAAAGGCGATTAAATTTTTTTGAAAAATGTTTGTTGCATCGTTTGTATTTGTTAGACCCAATTTCATGTAAACCTACAAAAGTTATTCAATTATGGAAGCCCCATTGAATACACCATTTTAAATTGAAAGCCTCCTCCTTTTAAAGATCTTTAAAATTGATTAAAAACCATTCAACAGCACACAATATGAAAAAAATTATAACCATGATATTATTATATAATGGTTTTTTCTGGAAAATCTTTCGTGTAGATATTTCCAGAGATGTGTTTTCTCAGGTATTAAATTGGAGAACAAAATAAAAAGCTGATTTTATTTTTTTTAACACGCGGCGCACGGTGATTCAAAAATGAATTTTTATGGACGAAATTCGATCTACACCTGAGTTTTGCTTGAAACAAACATATATTAAATTTTATATATTGGTAAGATTTGCAAGATAATGAATTTTTTTAATTGATATTCAAAAAATCAATTCAATCAATTCAAAAAATCAATACTTCTTTATTTATCAATCCAAAAAGCTTAGAATACTATGATCATGTTATAGTTTAAGAAATTGTTTAATAAAAACCTCGAAAATTTTTCAAAAACCCCCAAAAAATGGCGAATTTCTCAAAATTGGGCCACTTTTGGGTAAAATGAATAGCATATTCGTAATCAACGATCCAAAAACATAATGTACAACTATAAAAAAATCAGAGGTCTTAAATGTAGGAAGGTTCATCCTCGCCATTTCACTGTAAATATTTTATTTTTCAAGAAATGAGTCAAAAAACGAAAAAATTAAGGTTTTTAGCCAATTTTCCTTAATTTGGGCAGTTAGGCATTGCAAAGTATTGTTTTGAGAATACCTAAAGAAAAAAATTTCAAACAAAACTCAGGTATAGATTGAATTTTGTCCACAAAAATTCATTTTTGAATCACTACTGTGCGGCGTACCTCTTCAGTAATTTTGCCAAAAAAGTATCTTAAAGATTCTTAGACATGATGTGTGAAAAATTTGGTAGTTGTCCTCACAGAGTATCTTTATTTAGAGAAATGATAAAAAAAAATGATTTTTCAAGTAATCCCGTCACTGCAAATAAGAAACTCTTTCTTTTAATCATTTTAATTGGAGTGAAACCATACTTTTTTGACAAACCAATCAGTTGAGTCAATTGTGAAGAACAATTTATTTCTAAGTTTAAAAAATATATCTTTATCAAAAAGTAAGTAAGTAAGTTTCCAAAATTTAATTCAATAAAATGCGGGGGTAGACATTACATACTTATTTTGCTACATCATTTATTATAATATTATGTAAGCGGCAGATAAATGATTACACAAATTAACCCAGTAAAATAATCTAAACTAGATACATGTCCTATACAGGTTGGTGTATATTATCGTGAACGAACACACAACAAGCTAAAACTAACCATTATACTCTTCGCTGATTTACTGCACATTTTATATAATTGTTGCACATTCTATAGTATACTCTCCGCATTTTATCGTAATTAAAATATAATGTTTGTTATATTAACGAGTAACGGCCTTGTCTAATTGCGAGATGAATGAAAGCCGCCAAAGCTTGATCCATAATGTTATCGCATTTGTGAAAGATTTATTTTTGTTAAGACTATTGCCTAATTAGCAGGTTTTGCAATATAGCAATATTATATAAATATATGAATTTAATAAATTTAACTAATTAATAACTTTTTTATTTATTGATCAAATTGTTTAAACATAATGGGGTTCTTCCTCTAACACTAACTTACTGTCCAATTTTCAATACAATCAGACTTTTCGTTCTTAAGTTATCGTGCTTACAAGAAACGTGACGGACGGATAGACAGACAGACGGACGGACATTTTGAAGGTTGTTCATCATTCAATCACCAACACAGTGATATTAAATTTTTTTCCTCCACTAGCGATATTACCGGTTTTAGAAATATGCCGAGAGTATAAGAAGGATAAGTTCAGGGAAGAGTCGAAGTGAAATAATGACAATATATGGGTTACCAGTGCAGCTGATTTTTTCAAACATATTTTGCTTAGATAGTATAAATGTTTTAACTTCTTTACAGGATTTTCTTTTATCAAACATTTTTTATACTAAAAGGAAGGTAGTTATAAAATTTAGTTCTATATTAGGTGATAAATTGGCAAGCTTCATTAGAACACTTAGATATTACAAGGAGGTTTTTAGGGTTGAATCGAGTGAGACGTTCATGATTACTAAGTTGACTTAGAGACGGGAAAAATAATATCCACTTTAAAGATGTGTGATGACATATAAATTGTTATTATTTAGTACTGTTTTGTCTTTGAAGTCTTGTGGGGTGTCTAAAATAAAGTTTAAATAAGCTTAACATGTTTATGTTAACAGACTTGCACGATGTGCGTATCATATATTTCTCCCCTGATCGATATGCTATAGTGAAAATTTGATTAAACACAAAGTATAGTATGCGTCTCATTAAAATATCTCTTAAATTATAGAACATGTAGAACGTATTTCTTATTTTTGGTACCAGGGACTGATGTGGTATTTTCATTTCAAGTCCTCGTCAATAATAAATATTTCATTTTTGGTACTTTAGCGATGGTTGTAGTGCCGTAACATGATTTACTGCTGTTACATTTTGTGCTGTGCAAAGTTATTGTGCTATTAGGAGTACCAGCACTTGAGATTAATAGTGTTTTAAATTTAGTCCTCTCGGCATTAAGGGTTAACATGATGACAATCCAAATATTGTTTTAGTGCCTGGAGCCCCATTCTCCCTCCAGATATGTCATTATTGAGTTCACTGATTTGAGAAACAGAATTGGGCCAAACACCGTGCCTCGAGGTACATCTATTTTAGTTTGTCTTTTTGTTATCTTGTGGACTGGTTTACTTTGACAATTTGTTCTTAAAATGTACCAGTAAAAGCTTCGATACCAGATAGGTGAATGCTATTTATTTTTATATATGAATTCTTTATCTGTTAAGCATTTGGCGATTAATTGAAAAACTTCACTTTTATGGCAAATTTTTTACACTTCTGTCTTAGTTCTTACACTAAACTTCTTGAGGATGGCTTTATACCTTTCTGGAGAGCTCAAAACAAAGGTGAAAAAAGTTTCAAAGGCTAAACTTTTCCAAGAAATAAAATTATAGATAATACTTCATGGTGGGTCCTTTTGGTTATGACAAATTGTTGCAATAAATTCAGCTTAGAGCACGTTGCTCCCTGACACAGCAATATGTGGTTGTTAGTGAAAGACAAAGAATAATATTGATGTTTAAATTAGATTTTCATTTTTTATTGAATAGATAAATATTGGAGATAAATTCATTTTAAAATTGTTCAGTTTCTAGTATTACCAGAATGTATATGATTAAGGGAACACAAAGATTGGAATTAATATTTACATAGATTTTATTTTTATTTTTCATATATATTACTTTTTCTGCTGTTTGCAAAATCCTATAAAAAATATATTTTATTATAAATTTATTGTATGTTTTATTGCTTTTAAAATTGGGTATTAATTACAAATCAGTAGCAACTATGAAATTACCAGATAAAACTAAAATAAGTAATTATTTTAATTTTTATAACTGTTTAGGGGCCTAATTTAATTAAAAGCCTGGGAAGAGTTCATAGGTAATAACACCCATTCAACGCAATGTGAAATGTAGTTAATTTACATAGAACATGCGGAACAAATCCCAAAGTACAAACAATAATCAGCTTAAAACATTTCCATTATGGTAATTATAATGGCCTTTTATTAATTTGTGGTTATATCTTAAAAACACGCAATCAAGGAATTCTATTTCATGTTTAAGTTCAACAATTTACTGTATTTAATGTTATTGCAGCAAATCTAATTTCGAGTTGAATAATATTAAATGGCAACTCCTGTAAATGATACAGACCACCTTAAACTAAGTAATTATAAAGAAAAAACAGGTTTATTTGAAATTCGTAGGTACCTTACAGCAGTTTATCACGCCTTCACGCAATAAACAAAATTAAACCAGGGCTTCATTAAAATAATTATGTACTTCCTATAGTCAGTTTTCATTAGGAGCGCAATTATTTATCTATTGGATAATATGAAATTAACAGTAATAGTGCAAAATTAAGATTACTTTAATGTTCAAAAAGCTCTTGGTTTTAGGTTATTTTACATAATTGAGGCGCATAGCTCTTGTAATTTCAAAGATAAATAAACTTGTACAAGCTGCAATGATTCTAGGTTTAATCCAAAATTCTCGATGATATTGGAGATCGTCGTATATAAAAACCACTTTTCCAACTTGACAGTAGATTTGTTAGTATCACAATAGTTAGTAGTTATAAAACAAGAATGTAATATATTAATGCAGGAAACCTAGCTTCTTTAAAGCATTGCTATATTAATATAAGCTTGTGCTGGAGCAGCCGACAGTTAGCCAGTCCTAGCAAGGACATCGAAGATGTCATAAGTTGTCCTACCGCGTCATACTATTAAATCTTAATGGAGTTCTTCTTTTGGAAAGTATGGAGAAAAAGGCAAAGGATAGACAAGTGCTTCAGTTAGAGAGGCCTTGTTTACAGGAATGATCTGTTTTAATGAAATAGTGAAAAACAGGGCATGTTTTAGCACACCCATAACAGCCATACTAACATTATCCTCAACTGTATGCTATGCACCTATACATAAAGAGCTATTTGTCCTTGATTTCTTCCAATAGTGTTATCCATGTTCATGTTTTAAATTGGGAATTAAACCGGTTTGTGTTACGTAAATACGTAACATCATAATTTATAATTGCTTCAGTAATCGTTCTAAGCCTTGTAGAATCTGATAAAAAAATGCTATGAACAATACACTGATAGGGAAATCATCAGTAGAACTGTTCAAAAAGTTACTTTCTCATAGTATGGCGACTTATAAATATTTTTAGCTTGAGAAAGTATACTCTTTTAAACTAGATCTATGTTTGCTAAACGTTATAACATTCGTGTGTCGAATTATTGTGCAATGAGTATTATTTTCTATCCCTGGGTCAAACGTGAAAATACTTTATGACGATGTTTCAATGTTCTACTACTAATAACTTAAATATTGATAAAAGAAAAATCCTTTAGGGTATTCCTTAAATTTTCTAGATGAAGTGGAGGATATAAATATAAGTAGGAAAACTTTTTAAAAACAACTTTTTACTAAGATGTACTAAAACGAAAAAAATAAATATTATGTGATTTGATTAGGGCAGGGCCGTAGTCCAAAAAGTGGACAAAGTGCATATGAGAGAAGTTCATAAATATTTAGCTCAACAGAAACAGGTTTATTGTAACCGTATATCGCACGACGAGACTTTAGGTCAGGTCATCAATATTGACAACAAAATTATATTGTCTGTAATTGTTTATTTGTGGCATATTCAGATTTTCTTACTTTTTATTGGGTATTTTGCCACTGAAAAATATTAAAAAAATTAATGAAAAAACCTCTGCGCCAAACGGATCAGACAGAGGTTGGTTCTTGAGCACTTGACTGTTTCAAAAAGTCTCACACCTAAAAATATATAAACTAGAACAATCTTATAAACTAAAAACTGAAAATCAAAGCTAGAGGTAGTTAACGTTTCGGAAGAGAATCTACTTCCGTTCTCAAAACTTTTTTGGCCGTCAACCATGACAGTTCTTTGTTTATGTATTTCCATAGTCACGTGAGACATTAAATTATATTTATCTTATTTTTACTTACTTCGTCTCTAAGGATGGGCAACCAACTAGTACAAAAATCTATTGAATAATTAGAAACGCATCTATCCTCGTTTAATAAAATAATCGCGGATTCTTTAAGTTTTCTTTTAGTTCCGTTGCTCTCTTTTTCCAAAATCTTCGCCGAGTCCCATTTAATTCTATGATTATTATCCCACGCGTGTTCACAAATTTTGGATTTTTCAAATTCTCCCCTTCTAGCGTAATTTCTATGTTCACCAAGCCTTACGTTGAAAGGTCTAGATGATTCACCTACGTAATGTTTTCCGCACTCACACGGAACACTATAAATACAATTTTTTGAACTTTGAACAATATTTGGAGGTTTGGTTCTTGATAAAACCGATCTTAGCGTGGAGCCCGTTTGAAAAACTGTTCGTACGGAAAACCTGTTCCCAATTTTTCGTAATTTATCCGATAAACCATGTATATATGGAATTACTGCCATTGACCTAAATACCTCAGGTTGTGATAGTATATTCTCTCTACTATCAATGTTCAATAACTGACTATCAACAAAACTCTCAGGATATTGATTATTTAATAAGACAGTTTTTATAAATTGTTTTTCGTTCCTTAATATTACATCATTTGAAGAAATAATTTTGGCCCTGTCGTACAAACACTTAACAACACCTTTCTTAACACTAATATGTTGATTTGAATTGAAATTTAAGTATCTGTTTGTGTGTGTTTGTTTTCTATACACACTGGTTTGGTATGTGTTATCTAATTTTTTAATTAAAATATCTAAGAAAGGTAATTCATTATTATTCTCTATTTCTATTGTAAATTTAATTGAAGGTTCTTTTTCGTTAATCTGATTCAAAAAATTACTTAAACATTCTTTACTATAAGGCCATATAGCAAAAATGTCATCTACATATCTCCACCATACAATGGGTTTATAAGCTAGATTATTAATATTACTTTCCTCGAAATTTTCCATGAAAATGTTACTTAATATTGGAGATAATGAAGAACCCATGGCCATCCCAAAGTCTTGTTGATAGAAGTCATTATTTAATTGAAAGTATGTTGTTTTAATGCAAAGTGTAAGTAATTCCATTATAGTTTCAATGCTTAACTTAGTTCTATTCGCCAAATTCCCATCTTGTTGCAATTTGTTTTTAATTATTATTAATGTTTTATCTACAGGAACATTTGTAAATAGACTTACTACATCAAAACTGACCATTAGATGATTATTGTTAAAGTGATTTTCTGACAGCTTTTCCAAAAAATGTTTGCTATTTTTAATATAAGACTCGGAGGAACCTGATAAAGGATTTAGGATTTTTAATAAATATTTTGAGAGTTTACTACATGGAGAATTAATTGAACTCACAATTGGTCTTAAGGGGATGTCAGGTTTATGAATTTTTGGCAAACCATAGAAATGAGGAGGCTTGCTGTGATGTGGAGTTAACATCTTTCGTTCAATATCTGTAAATTCGTTTTTGTGTTTAAATAAGATTCTATATATTTTGTTTTCTAAAGAATTTGTAGGATCTTTATTTAATTTGGAATAATTTCCATCATTTATCAAGTTCGTAATTTTTGTATCATATATAGCTGTATCTAAGATTACCGTGGCATTGCCTTTATCAGCTGGTAAAATTTTAATGTTATGATCATTTTTTAGAGATGAAATGGAACGTTTTTCATCGGATGTTAAATTATCTTTAGTCTTATATTGTTTCTCTAATTCAATTTTAGACCGAATTCGGTATTCATTAGCATCATCTAATGGAAGCTTCTGTGCAGCCTGTTCAATTGCAGTTATTATATCAAATTTAGGAATAGCCTTTGGTGTTAACGCATAATTTAAGCCTTTAGTTAATACTAGTTTCTCGGATATATTTAGTTCGCGGTTTGACAGGTTGATGACAGTTTTGTCAATTAAAGGATTATTTTGAAAGTTTTGCAATTCAATATGTTGTCTTTCACTATATAAATTTCTAAATTTATTTAAATGACTATTCTTTTGTGAATCAAAAACTATATTGTACGTACGTAAGACACTATTATACATTTGGTTGTAATCATCCTCTTCGACGCAGTGACATAAATTTTCTAAAATAATTTCAATGTCTCTTACAATGTGTGCTTTATTTTGCCTATGGAACTGTATTCTTTCCCGAACCATTGCAGCACTGGCTCTTCTTAAGATATTATTGCATCTATCGCTGGTATATGATGCTCTTAAACGCAACCCTTTTGGAATAATATCATGTTGACGACACTTGCATAAAAAGGTAATACTATTTTCAGTGTGAGCTAATTTTTTATGTAAAATTTCCAAATCTCTAAAAAATCTATTGATATTAGGCCCATACCTGTGATCCAGATATTGTCTGTAATAGTTTATTTGTGGCATATTCCACCATTGTATGGTGGAGATATGTAGATGACATTTTTGCTATATGGCCTTATAGTAAAGAATGTTTAAGTAATTTTTTGAATCAGATTAACGAAAAAGAACCTTCAATTAAATTTACAATAGAAATAGAGAATAATAATGAATTACCTTTCTTAGATATTTTAATTAAAGAATTAGATAACACATACCAAACCAGTGTGTATAGAAAACAAACACACACAAACAGATACTTAAATTTCAATTCAAATCAACATATTAGTGTTAAGAAAGGTGTTGTTAAGTGTTTGTACGACAGGGCCAAAATTATTTCTTCAAATGATGTAATATTAAGGAACGAAAAACAATTTATAAAAACTGTCTTATTAAATAATCAATATCCTGAGAGTTTTGTTGATAGTCAGTTATTGAACATTGATAGTAGAGAGAATATACTATCACAACCTGAGGTATTTAGGTCAATGGCAGTAATTCCATATATACATGGTTTATCGGATAAATTACGAAAAATTGGGAACAGGTTTTCCGTACGAACAGTTTTTCAAACGGGCTCCACGCTAAGATCGGTTTTATCAAGAACCAAACCTCCAAATATTGTTCAAAGTTCAAAAAATTATATTTATAGTGTTCCGTGTGAGTGCGGAAAACATTACGTAGGTGAATCATCTAGACCTTTCAACGTAAGGCTTGGTGAACATAGAAATTACGCTAGAAGGGGAGAATTTGAAAAATCCAAAATTTGTGAACACGCGTGGGATAATAATCATAGAATTAAATGGGACTCGGCGAAGATTTTGGAAAAAGAGAGCAACGGAACTAAAAGAAAACTTAAAGAATCCGCGATTATTTTATTAAACGAGGATAGATGCGTTTCTAATTATTCAATAGATTTTTGTACTAGTTGGTTGCCCATCCTTAGAGACGAAGTAAGTAAAAATAAGATAAATATAATTTAATGTCTCACGTGACTATGGAAATACATAAACAAAGAACTGTCATGGTTGACGGCCAAAAAAGTTTTGAGAACGGAAGTAGATTCTCTTCCGAAACGTTAACTACCTCTAGCTTTGATTTTCAGTTTTTAGTTTACAACATTGTTCTAGTTTATATATTTTTAGGTGTGAGACTTTTTTAAACAGTCAAGTGCTCAAGAACCAACCTCTGTCTGATCCGTTTGGCGCAGAGGTTTTTTCATTAATTTTTTTAATATTTTTCAGTGGCAAAATACCCAATAAAAAGTAAGAAAAACAAAATTATGTTATTTGTTTAATTCAATAATTCTTAACTTACCATTGTTAACATCCACTTATCTACACTGAATCCACTTATGGCACTACGGTCCTGCCACAGTCAAATCACATAATATTTATTTTCTTCGTTTTAGTACATTTTAATAAATGCTTCTTTATAAAATGTTTTTTTACTACAGTAGTATATAGGTGCGTATGTACCATTTCAGGACAATAGATCAAGTGGAAGTGATTCAAAATTGACTTATATAATTTGACCTAAAATAAATTACAAACATTTGAAATTGAATAATAGCCTGTAACAAAAAAAGTGGCAAATTAAGATGTAAACCATTTAAAAGCCTAATTTAACCAATTCCGCTATCACTTGACTTTTTAGTGTTTGCCCGAGGCAAGTGATACAAACATGATCTTCTTTTTGGTCTCTATTTTCGATGGACTTTATCCTAAAATAATCAACTTGGCATTGGTACCACATATGTATGAAAAATTTCAAGATCAAGTGATGGTAGTGATAGTAGTTGCAATATTTGACCCTTCCTAGCTGAGAAACGTAAAGATGAATAAAAGTTTGTGAAGTGAACATTGTTGATTAGTGTTACAAAAAAATTAAATGAATTTAAAAGCGTATTTTTGGTATCTTTACATTTAACAACGTGCCGACTACAATGTGAAATTCCATGTTTCGGAGATAAATCACTGTCACAAGCAGACGTAGACAGACGGATGGACAATCGAGACATTCTACGAGGATTTCAATTTCACTTTTGAGTACCTATGAAACCTTATATTACGGACAAATACGGGGTGTAATTAGTTTCATGACATTAAAAAAAACTGGTGGTGGGAAACGACTAGACAAACAAAATATATATAACATGGGGTCTAAAGCCCATAGTCTTGGATAATTAGAAATGAATATATAAATGTTTCAAACATTTTTAATGATATTGTTTGAGATCTGCTGGAAATTATGGCTGTATTATCGTCTTATGATATTCTCAAGCATTATTTTAGTTTCCGTCGTTACTTGGCTAAGAACGCATATACGACCTACCCATTCGTTGCTATTGTATGTTGCGTTTGTTCTTTTTGAATTTTGCGCCACCGAAGATTTATTTTATAGACTGACTATTCAAGTTGTTAAGTACCTGGTTATGTAAAGACACTACTTATTTGTTCGTTCTCTTCTTGGATTTTGGACCAAGTTTTATTTTCTTTATTGGCAACGTTAGTTGATGGTTTAGTGTGGTAATTTAACAAATGTGTTGAACGTAGTGCATATGTCCTTAGTCCGACGTTCCGAAATGTGTATTGATGGAGATGAAGGTCGTTTTGAACAATTTTTGTGATAAATTGAAAATAATTGTTCTATTACTGGGTGTTCCCTATTAGGCAATAAAGGTATTATTGTTATTATTATTATTCGCTGTTTGGTTCTGATCTGTATATTATAGTTTACATTAATTTCCATGGAGACCAAAATCTCGATTTTTAGTTTTCGATACCTGATTGGAAAAAATTATGCGCGCAATTCGTTAAATCAGATTTTTACTAACTTAAAATACAGATAACTATTGCGGTGGCGGCGAGGACACAAATCGGTAGGTTGCGAGCACACAAATCAGTAGGTAACCTCTGCATTTTTTATTACTTCTATATGATTCGGAACTGTACGTGAATTGACCCAGATAAGTAGTGGTTCTCAAATGACTTCTACCTTAACATTCAAATGTTTGACCTCGGTCCGTGTTTTTTAAAGGGCCCCTTGAAGAAAAAGTCATAGGTTTTTCTTTGTCTGGTCTGGTATGTTATGTATGTTATGTATGTTATATTATGACTTCTATATGATTCGGAACTGTACGTGAATTGACCCAGATAAGTAGTGGTTCTCAAATGACTTCTACCTTAACATTCAAATGTTTGACCTCGGTCCGTGTTTTTTAAAGGGCCCCTTGAAGAAAAAGTCATAGGTTTTTCTTTGTCTGGTCTGGTCTATCACATTACCAGTTTTTTTAATGACATGAAACTAAGCACACAATGCATATTTACGAGATAATTAATACATTTCAAAGAATATCATCTAGGCATATTTCTAAGTACAGATACCCAGCATAATATGGTCAAGCTTTCATTGCTTACTTGCTTTTTGTAAAACCCTAAATCTTTAGAATAATATGAACTAGGGTAATTTTTTGTATCACTTTTGAATGTGAAGCAGTGTACTTTCATCTAACTTCTTACAACCTAACTTATAACTTATAAATATTTTCCTCTGGTTATATTCTACTGCACTGAGAGCATATACTATATTTAACAAATTTTTGGCGCGAACTTCTCCAAATTATCCGGGGATGAAGAAATTATTCAAATATGTCGAAGTAAACGACAAGAAAATAGATACAATATCGCTCAAATGCTGTTGGTCATTAACCAAATAAACAAAGATGCTACATTAGAAACCTAACCACATATATACTTAACTGCAGTACCTTTTGTTTGTACAAATATTTCATTCAGAGCATATTATTTGGGTATTTTGCAGATAACTTTCATATACATTCGACATCTAATGTTTAATATGATAAACAACAAATTACTTATTCATTACATACACCGTTAATCTGTTCTATTCACGTTAAAAAAAAGTCAATCGATAAAATTATAATAATACATATTAAGTACTCCTTGTACAATTTCTAGGCAGTTCAGTCGATTCGAAGAAGTATGTTATTGGTTAAGACATCGATTAGTTTTATATTTTACTTATTTTTTTCAGTAATGTCCAATTTTCTAAGATAACAAATGTTTGGTTTAACAAAATAGTAATAGATTAGTGACTAGGGTAAAACAATTACTGATTAAAGTAATAGATCTATTACAATTGTAATGGTAATAGTCTGTCAACACTGCCGGTGTGTTCTCGGGTGTGGCCATAAATAGCCTACTGGTATTCACTGGAAGTCAGTTGATCGACTATTCCACATGTAAATCTCACTTGATGCTCAGATTTGACTGCCAAAACCCGTATATATGTGTATAAATGTATTACCTGAAACATATTAATATTTCCGAAAATACTTACAATCTTCCAGAGTATAGAGTAAAGACAGTTAAATTAGAAATGGCCAATGTTGAATTTGTGCTATAATTGCATTTATTTAATTAATAAAACTTTTTTGTTTCATTTGAATACTGAAATTACTACCGAACAGTAATTTACGATTTTACTTGTGTGAATTTTACTAGGTAAATTAGTTTCTAGACTTTATAGTATGATAAATGTTCAAAACGTTTCAAGAAAACGATATTGAGAGTTAGATGTAATATCATCGTAGTCACGATTTGTGCGCCGGCTGCAAGTGAGCGAGGAAGGACTGTGAAAGAAAAGGAGACGCTACGTGAGTTGAATATCATAATCCTGGTTCCAACAGTCACAGTCACAGATACCCTGCACGAATTCTCTTTGATTTGCATACATTTATTCATGCACCAGATGGCGCCAACATCTTTGCAATTATTAATCTAACGTCTATTGGACTCGCTTTGAATCATGATTTTGATGGGTGTGTATGCAATAACAAGTAAGGCAGTTTTTTAATCATTCACGATAATTTCCCTTCAGTCATAGAATGGAATTATGAATAAGCAAAGTTGCACTTATACAATTAACAATATATATGTATCTCATATTTCATAAACAGCTAAAGAGTAGCTAGAGTTTATCTGCACATTCAAAAGAACGATAAACGACAATGTAAAACGTTGCCTAATAATATAACTTAAGGTGGCCATTCCCTAGAAAGAAACGTCGGATAGGGAACTATTTATTATTTTTGCCCATAACTTTTTTTCTTAGTACGTATACTTAAAAGAGCTATAATGGTACCTAAGTAGAACCATAACAAGCCTATTACTATGAATTTTCACTCAATAATTTCAGTAGTTTGCAAAATGGCTAGATTTAAAACTACGAAATAAGAAGATTAACATAATTTTTTAATTTAAATCTAGCTATTTTGCAAACCACTGAAATTATTGAGTAAAAATTCACAGTAATAGTCTTGTTATGGTTCTACTTAGGTATTGTTTTATAGCTTTTTTAAATATACATATTAAAAAAGAAAAGTTATGGACAAAAATAATAAATATTTCCCTATTGGACATCTCTTTCTAGGGAATGGCCACCTTAGCTGGAGATCAGTTGGCATTAAGAAAGACCCTTGAACAAGTGACACTCACACGTCATAGGCATAGTTATAAGCAATTAAATCAGTTTATATTATATGTAGTATTTTAAATTCGTGTCTGTTCTAGGACATTGGTGCCAAAATAAATAAAAAATATTATGTAGCCAACTACTAATACGATTATTTTGCAATCATTGGTTGTTGTTTCTATGCATCTCGACACTTATTTGGTGGATTATTAAGCACTCGGAAAAATCTACTGCCGCGCAAGATGCCAAATTCAACCAGTCAGCAAACTGTAATCCCTAATGTCTTACGTCACTTTTTATGTGCGTTGTACTGTCCCGTTAAATTCGTTTTAACTGCATTTGCCTACCGCATGGTGGGTGTCCAATTGTAAAGCATAATTTAAAGTTAGCCAAAGCGTATATAGCGTTTTGTTTCAATAGGTTTCTCACCAAGAGTATGGTGACAGATGATATTTAAAAGTGCATTAGGCGTTATATATAATGTAAAGTTAACCAGTCAAGAAATTCAATGACTTTGATAAATTTTAATAAATACCTTGTTTTTCACCCTTTTCTCCCTGGTGTATTTTTTTCAGATTGTAGCTTGTCAATAATTGTCTGTTTGTATGTAAATAATCTATAAAAACATTCTCTAAGCTGCGCAACGCTGATGAGGAGCAGCAACTTCGGAACACGTACTGGTACCTGAATTATTGCTCTTTCTTCAGATGTGAGAAAACTATTCTTGTTTTTGTAATTAATGAACCCTATTTACTCTGTACTTCTTTATTTGTTTTTACCAGGTAGAAATATAACAGTATAAATAAAGCTCCATATGCTGACTGCTGTTACCAAAGCCCTAAATGTGACACATGGATGTGCGATGGTACAAATTAAGTACTGTGCACAGTGCTTACCAACCTTTGATCGTTTTGTTCCGCTTTCATCACTAACGCGCTTTAGCCCGCTGCGCTACCGTGCTTTAATTCGTTTCTTTTTTTAATTAACCTTTTAATTATTTCTATAACTTGTAGGATTATTGTCTTATCTCAGTATCTAAATGGAGTTGCACATTACATTTAATTGTATTAACTTTACTAACAAAATTTGGCGTTGAGTTTATTATTTATAAAAATTGTATACCAAACAATAGAGAAACCGCTGCCTAAGGTTACTACTTGCACATCCAGATTTTCCATCCAAGTATCTTTAAAAGGAAACTTCTTGACTTCTTATTTGTGGAAGTAACTGGTCATAGAATTTTAATGATATTTGGGGCAGATGCCATAAAAAAAATGGAGGCAATTACTCCTCCCTCCATCCTTCAACGGATTTATCTCAATTAGACGTCATTACAATACATACGTGTACCAAATTCAAGCGAATATCAATTCTATTTTATCAACTCCTTTATTAATGGAGTGGAGGTGGTGCGGGGGTTGAAATATATTATAAAGTAATTCGAAGCTTTTGGCTTCTAGTGTATGCACCAAATCTCTAGTTTCTGTACACTTACCAGCTTGCTCTACTCATTTTCCCCTATTTACCTCTACTTACTCCCCACCCCTTCAACGGAATCATGTAAAAATATAATCTAGTTCCAGACGTCGTTATAATAGCTACGTGTACCAAGTTTTAAGTGAACATCTCAACTATTCCAGCCCCTTTCATATTGGGAATGGTGGAGAGATTGAAACATATTGTAAAGAAATTTGAGGACTTGAGTTCTAGTATAAACATCAAATCACAAGTTTCTGTACTCTTACCAGCTTGCTCTATTTCTTGTCCCTTTCACCCCTGTTTAACCCTCAACCCTTCAATGAAATCATCTCCAAATATAATTTAATTACCATACATGTACCAAATTTCAAGTGAAGATCTCAATTTTATTTTATCAACACATTTAATAATGGAATGAGGGTGGTGGAGGGGTTGAAAAATGTTATAAAAAAATCTGAGGTCTTGGCCTCCAGTATATACACCAAATGTAAAATGTTTGTACTCTTACCAGCTTGCTCTACTCATTTTTCCCTATTTACCTCTACTGACCCCCCACCCCTTCAACGGAATCATCTCAAAATATAATCTAGTTCCAGATGTCGTTGTAATATATACGTGTACCAAAATTCAAGTGAAAATCTCAATTTTATTTTATCAACCCTTTTAATAATGGAGTGGAGGTGGTGGAGGGGCTGAAAAATATTATAAAAAAATCTGAGATCTTGACTTCTAGTATTAACACTAAATGCCAAGTTTCTGTACTCTTACCAGCTTGCTTCATGTATTTTTCCCTATTTACCCCTATTTAACCCCCAACCCTTCACTGAAATCATCTCAAGATATAATCTAGTTCCACGTGTCGTTATAATATATACGTGTACCAAATTTCAACAGAATATCTCAATTTTATTTTAACAACCCCTTTAATAAGGGAGTGGGGGTAGGTGGGGGTTGGAAAATATTACAAAAAAATCATTGGCCTTGGCTTCTAGTACATGCACCGAATTCCAAGTTTCTATACTCTTACCAGCTTGCTTCACTTATTTTCCCCTATTTCGCCCTATTTACCTCCCAAACCTTCACCGGATAAGTTCAAAAGACAATCTAGTTCCAGATCTCGTGATAATACACGCGTGTATAAAATTTCAAGTCTGTATCTCAAGCGGTTCCAGAGAAAACGGGCGCACAAAAAACGGTAAAACAGACCGATATACGGAAAAATTTTTTTTACTCAGATTTGAAATCTCGACGTTTCATGACATTGTAAACCCATTTCAACAAAAAAAAAAATGATTTTTTTTTTACGATTACTAAGTATACTTCCCACTCCACGACGTGGGTGTGGAAGTAAAAACTAATGCGTATTGAAAATAGTCATAGCAATCAACTTTTTGTCACCATTTAAAAACATCTTGTGGCAATTGTCGCGCAAAATTTTGATATGCTTCAGGTAGCATCTTCTCGCAGCATCGAAAACAATTTATCGATTTATTGTGGTATTTGTACTCCACACATATTTTACTTTCTGGAGGAGTTTCAGCAAGTGTAGTCTTTTTCTAGTTAGAGGTGGTAAGTTTGTTACAACAGACAAAAGTAATGCAGAAGATTGAAGTGTTCATGCAAAACAGAAAGCGCTAATTCGTTTAGATATATTTTCATCTGAAGATTACTTAATGTGTAAATAGTTTGCTACTTAATTCCTGCTATACTCAATAATGCATAAAATATGACCATTAACCAACGTCTTGTGATACGTAACTACACACTAGTTCATCAACTGTGTCAACGCCACTCTTGGTCGAATTGTCTTTTTCAGTTTAATCGGTGACAATTCTTCTTCATCTTCACTATTTCCTTCTCCATCCTGTCCTGTGTTAGTATTTTCATTTGGTTGCCCCTCTTCACTAAAATCATTATCCTCTCATTTCATCGGATTCGATTTCTTCTAATAATCGAGTAAGTCTGGCCTGTTTTGCCTTATAATCCATAGTCATAACTAGCTGAAACTATTATCCATAAAATGCAGACAATTAAAGGTAGGCGTGGACTCCACGCACCCTACGCCAGTACTGCAAGGTTAAACGGCAGTTTAGAACTCAAAAAATATTTTTAAATTAACTGTCTGATTTGACAAATTTAAGGACCGCTAAAATAATATAAATCATTGAAAGAAGGAGAAAGTAATTTAAACTGATTTTTGTCTTTTTATTTAAGTAAGATCTTAAGGCATGTTTGAAATTTAAGATTCAGGAACATACTTTCAAATAGAGAAAATGAGGGTTGTTACTTCATGTTGCACAAAGATGCATGTAAATATCAGATTACCTGCATATACTGAGGAAAGTTGGAAAGTTCATTGCCACGTGTTCTTTTAAACATTTTCTGGTAATATATAACCACATTTTTTATATAAAATAAATAATTTCAAAAATACGCGACTGCGAAAAACGAAGTTCGAATTAAAAGGAACTAAACACGATAGTTGATGTACCTTTAGGTAAGTAATTATACATGTTAGTGGAATTAATAAAACATTAAAATTTTTATATTACCTTACTTTTCATATTAGGGTAAAATGTCATCATATCATGTCTTTATAATTTGGGTAGTTCATTTTAGTTCGAATTTCCTTCTCACAATCGTATCTTTTTACTATGAATTATATTTGCAATTCAGGTTTGTGTATTTTCACTTAAATAATAATGTAGCTTAATGATTCAAGAAAATCTGTAGCATTGAATTTTATTTGCTTGCTGAATTGTCCTGACGTAACTACCTAATTCAGTGTTTTCACAAATTTTAAAATCTGTGGCTGTGAAGAGAATACTGAATTATGTTTAAAAATACTTGAATTTTCAAAATCAATCGAGTAGCACCTCAAAATAAGCTTTTTAAAATTGAATTGACATATTAGCATCAAAAGTGCTACGTCACATCATCAGTAAACGACGTCATCACTTGTAGTGCTGATAAATACGCGTCGCTGTGTATTATAATTGCATGTTATTTTGCAAAATTTTAACGTGTATTGGAAATTAAATGGTAATTTATGCCAAGATGCAATACCTCAAATATAGAACATATTTTCCCGACTATTCTTTGTTTACATTACAATTTTATCAGCAGTATTTATAGGTTATATTTATATTATTCAACCTTGTATGTACAATATTACACTGAGAAATTATACAATATTCATATTATAGGAAATCAATGTACTACGTAAAAGTAGATGAATACAAACAGAAAGAAAAATAAAGTACTTACATTACAACATTAATATCCCATCACTTCTGCTACGTCAAAAACGTTCATCTTTTTTCATAAATTCGGCAATCATAGACATGTCCACAGGTACACACACTGTATTTGCATTTCCCATATCTTATAAATCAATATTGTTGTGCGGCTAATCGAAAATACAAGTAATATTTTGCTCTAAAATGTTAATGAAACAGAACAGTTTATACATGTTAGATTACACATCTCTAGCGATCACCTGTATGACGGATTTGGTCCAAAAGCAATATGGAATATTATATTCCATATTGCTTTGTACATTTTTTGGTATGTTCCAAACTGTTGCCATAGTTACAAAAAATAATCTACACACATACATACTTACTCACATACATTTCTTATTCGATCTTTGGATTCAGCATATTATTAAACGAATATTTTTACACAATATGTTTTTAGGATTATTAAAAATATTTGCCCCCCCTTTATGATTTACCTATTTCAGTATATCATATAGGTATAATAAATACTAATAATGTCCTCTCAACCTTGTTTTCTGTTAACGTTTTGCCGGAGCATATGATCTGATAACGTTAAGTATGACATGCAAGTTACAATTTATTCCTTGCAATATAGTAGACAAATTTATAACAATATTGAGTAATAAACATTGATTGTTTATGGGTTTGTGCAAGAGATCGTTCCACACCATCCACGAGGCCATTGATAGAATGTGTGAGATATACTATCTACTATCACCTTATTAATGGCCTTTGCTGTCGGTGTATACATTAAAGATAAGATATAAGCGGGCAGAACGGCCAAAGCCACCACGGTGTACACAATGGAATCCGGCTGGCTAGGGAAGCAATATGGCGGAGCCACCCGTTTCCATAGTAACCGACCCCACGCGGCAGGGTTACACCCTTCGTCTGGTGCAGGGAGAGAGCCGTAAATCACCACCACAACTCCGAAACATCACCCGAAAGTGATTTATGGCTCTGTTAGCAATTCAGGAACAGTAATTAATGCAGAATTCCTCTATAAAATCATCTACCACAGCGGCTCTTATCATTTGAGATGCCATTTACACAGGCCAGTAACTAATTACATGCCAGTAATTTGACATTCGGTTTTAATAATCGTTTGTAATAAATTTTCGGCAATATGTATTTATATCTCTAGTACACTTAGAAACCCAGAGAACTGTCTTACTATAGCAATTTTTGCCGAATCTTGTAGCATTACAAGTGTAGTAAAAAGTTTCTGGTTGAATGCAAGTGATGGAATTTCTTTTAAACAAAATAATGTTCAAAATTGTGTCACAGCAGCTTTTCCTAAATATTTCGACTATAGTTATATCACAGGGAGGCAAGAAACATATTCACAATGAAATTGGGAAGAAATCTAGATTTATTGAAAAACAAATGCATTTGAGAAAAGCCATTTTTAAATAATTAATGATAGCATATTCATAAAGCACATATTTTAACGAAACTTTAGGAGAATACCCCACTTGTAGAAATTAATCATCAAAGCAAGTCATCAGATTATATTTTTTTATGTATGTGATTTAATAAATATAAATTAAAAAATTTTAAAACTAATTTTTAAAATTTTTTTCTAATTTAATCAAAAACCAATCCATTTTTATTCACTTAAATTCTTGGAAAATTTTCAACTTGCAGTTGTATCATAATTCGCCGAAACGAAAATATCGCACACGATCTATTTCCGTTGTTTAAGGCACTCCAGCATATTCATGACGTTATAAAAATCTGTTTCATCACCCTTCAACTTTATCGTATTGGAATATATTTTTCCTTTTTAATTGATGTTTTTTCTTGTAGATTTTAGTTTTACTCTTTTTAGATAAAATACTTCAACAATATTGTTAAAAGTTCAAACTAAAACTTTTATTTATATTTTTTCGTAATCGCGCTTTTAGAAATTGAAATGAAAATGTTATTTGCGTTCTATGAAATTTTTTATATTTTTATAGTGGAGTAAAATTTAAGGTCTAAATCACCCAAAAAGAAATCTTCTTGCTGTAGCATTATTTTCACTGCAAATATTACAAGAAGTATAGTTAAAAAGTTTTGGATAAAATTTCAGTTCCGGACTAGGGGTTAACCGCCCCAAAAATGTTTGTACACCAGATTTCCTTTTTGATGAAAATTTGCTCCAATTTCCTTCGAATTTTTTCGGATTTTCTCGTTCAACAGGGGAATTTTTAGAATAGGTCTTTTTGCAGTTCCCTTAAATATCTCTGGCTGCATTGCCCGTACCACAATGAAAGAGAAACATATTGTTTGTAATAATATAGCAAGGAAAAGAGACGTTCGAACAAAAACTTTTTACAAAACCAAAAGTAGGGATGACTGAAAATATTTCTACGTCCAATTTTTCGTCCATTTTTACTTGAATTGCTAAAAGAGCGACTAAAAAATTAGAAATTAAAATTTTTGCTTGAAATTTTTAGTGTTGTTTAGTTCAGTTTATCTTAAAATTTGGAAGCAATACTAAAATCTACAAGAAAAAGAACTATTATTTAAAAAGGAAGAAGACATCGTGATACAAGGAAGTTGAAGGTTGATGAGACAGGTTCTAATTACACCGTAAAATGCTCGAATGTCTTAAGCTATGGAGGTAGGCCGTGCGCGACATTATGGTTTCGGTGCACTGTTGGGCAACTTTAATTCAATAATTTTTCAAAAATGTGTGTGATTAAAACAATTGTAGTATGTTAAACAAAAAATTTTAAACACTATAAAATGCTTAGCGTTAGTTTAAAGTCATTACTATCACTTGGTTTGTTTGTAAATGGCTATAACGCATAAAATTTCATATCTCGGCTCGCCTGATCATTTTTGTTTTTGGGCAAAATATTCATGAGTAAAATGGATTCATTTAAGAAAGAATGTAAATTTTTTTATAAACTGGTTTTAAGTATTTCTTATTTCTTTTTTATTTAATATTACCGAAAGGTACATAAAAACTAAAATTTGAAAAAGAAACATAATTTGGGACATTCTATTGGTTAAACAAAAGCTTTCCATTAATCGTATTAAACTTTTTATTATAAGTACTTACCTACCTAATTCTTATAATGTTCACAAGTTCCAGCAAACAAATTGTTATAGTAAGAGAGACAATTCCTTTTTAGGCAATTTAATATAATATGTGTTGTTAGACTTCAAGAAGTAATTAATCGTATTAAAATCTTGTATTGACTTAATTTTTAAATGTTTAGTAACAGCGGAATTAATTGTAGATGCAATTATAATTTCACGCATGAAACTTATTGTTACAATTATAAGTTTTACGTTCGTAAAACAATGCAAATTAAAAAGAAAATTAATTATTAACTTCTACACTTATTTAATTATGTAAATGTATGTTTGTATAAAGCAAATGTAGATTATATAATTATAATATAATAGTAATGCATTCGCTTTATTTATATAAAATTAATTGCTTTGTGAACAGGATCTTGAACTAATTTATTTTATTTACAAGTTATAAACCGGTCATAAATTTATAGTTATAATTTCTCACATAAAATTTGTGCCACATAAAAAAGTGAAATGAATTTAAATTTTGATGAGAAAGTAATAACTTTCAGGATTTTTCTTGATGCGAATATAGATAATTTACTGATACACACACTGTTATTTATTTTAACAACCTAATCAACTTGATCCCCTAGAATCGCGTCAGACATTATAAACTTGATTTTTACCTATTCCTTTAGTGAGAGACTTGTCAAATGATGCTATATACTTTTTTTAAGATATCACCTAAACTACTGAAAAGTCATTAACCTCATGGGGTGTGGGAAATGGCTCTAGTAACTCTCCGGCACTCTTCTCTTGTAGCACGACAGGCCACGTGAGAAATTCTCTAAAAAGGAAATTCGTATAAAGAGATCAACATTGTGTCAGCATCATGAAAAGGATGTTCGGTGTACGAAATTCCTATTAATTCACAACATCTAATAATATATTGTAATATACAGAAAAATAAATGATTGGATAACACAAACAAAGTGATCTGAACTTGGGCCGACATAGTAATCCCCATCTACTCCGACGTGTTAAGCACGAATCCGATGTCCGTTAAGCTCCGTCACTCACCATTTTTTAGTAAATCGCAAAAATAACTTAAACGATTCAGATTTTCTGTTATTTTTGCGATTTACTGAAAATTGGTGGGCAATGGAGCTAAGCGGACACCGAATTCGTGTTCAGCACGTGGAAATACATAGGGATTACTATGTCATGTCCCAAGTTCAGATCATTTTTTTCTTTGTATACTGATGCACAGGCAGCAGATATTAGTTTTTAAACATTGTAGTTATAGGTTTACAAGTTCATCGGACTCGAATTTAGTATATAAAATTGAACATTTCAGGATACGTATTTGATATAGCGTTGCATATATCAAAGAATTCTGAAGATTCTTTTTCAAAATCGAGAATAGGTAAACAAAGAATTTCCATTATGAAAATAAAAATTTCTTTAACTGTGTAATTTTATGTTTTCATTTCCTTAAGCAAACAAATTTATTAAAACAAACAAATCACTTTGAGTTCCTCAAAACATGCTAATGATAGATTTCCCAGATCGCGGAAAGCGAATTTCATATGAAAAATCCAAAATTTTAGGGCGATTTGAACAGTGAGTGAGTTAATAATAAAACTTTAATATTTCCCTTTATAATTGACAGTTTAAACTAATATTAGTGTTTAAAATATTGAAATTTTATTTAATTTGGTTTTATTTCCCTTTATAAGAAAATTCACTGAGTTATAATGGATAAAAGGTATGCGAAATCGAGTTCATAAGTTTTGGCATTATGTTTATCTGGTGTTAATAACAAATTATACAACGAAACCATATTATTTGGAAAACAGTATTTTTTCGCATTAAAATATTTGCTTCAACAAACAACAATTCAACAAAGAAGTAATTTTTTAATACCGCATTTTCAACACTATTTATGGATAATGATTTTTCCCGACACAGGCATGGAAAATTGATGAATTTTCATTCCACAGTTACAAGATAAAATCATATGAAAGGAAATCGTGGCAGCATTTGACTTAATATAATCTAATTTTTAGTATGATACGCTCTGGGGTAAAATGTGAAAACCTTGGGACAAAATAAGCTACTTTTAATGCAGTGAACGAAATTCCGTTATTTAAGTTATATATCGGTCAATTTTCATTGGTCAGCCACAAACAAAAAATCAAATATAAGGTTATTTTTGAAAAATCCAAAAATATTTAATGTTGGCCAATTTGTCACACATTATTTTGAAGCTTATTTAAATTATCTCCTCTCTGCTGCTATCATCGGTGTGTTACATTAACTGCCAAGGAGTTTATTAAATGTCTGAAAGATAAAGTTACGCTTGTGCAAAACATAATTGCGATAGTCATATATAAGTTTATTTTTGTATGTAAAATATGTTTCATAATAACTTTAAAGGAAAATGTTAATACCTAGGATTTTCTAAATTTCCTTCGACAACTATATTTCTGAAACTGAAACTAAATGGTACCGTCAGGTGTACTGTTAGTCAAATAAATACTGTTCGAAATATCTAAAGGCAACTTTTAATCATTCTTCAAATGAAAAGAAATCAAATACTCGTTCTGTTCTATAATTTTCAACAAAACCGTAAGGTTACGTGCAATATTTCAATCTTTTTATAAAATTACCAAATTTAAAAAACAAAGCAAACATACTGATTGAATTCAGAGCCTCCTTAAAAAAAATGTATTGGCTTAAAGTATAAAATACCAAAAAGGATTAATTATAGGTAATATTACGCATCCAATATCAATATCAATATCAGTTTCATTTGTGTTAATCGTTTAAAAATTTGTTGCAAGGTTGAATTTGTTGCAAATATTCAATAAACCGATTTCAAATTTAAATTGCACTTTAATACTTAGACTTAACAGCAGAAATTGCAGTTAAAATTATCTAAGAGTTATAAAGTAATAACTTTCTTCGTATTGCAGATGAAAAAAGTTTTCGTTCAAGTTGCCACTACTAACATTTGTTTGTGATATTTACAAAGTGACGAAATTAAATTACTACTATTAAATTTCTCCTCTTCTTTGGCACACAAGAAGACCGACCAATTTAACAAATCACTTGATGACTATTAGAAGATTAGAAATTGCTTGTAAAATGAATGTTGTGGAGCCATTTGCCATCATCATTTTGGCTACAAATGCCATCCGACTAAAGTTATGGGAGAGGCAGTGTGCGTAAGTTATGCCTGTAAACAGACACTTTACATAACGAGATGTTAACCCCAACTGCGCCCTCGAGGCGCAAGGGACCGACATGAACAAATCTACTTCTGCTGCCCTTTTCTACATCTACTAATATACATTCAAATATATTCCGATGTGTACCAGACTACTTCTCCTTTAGGTTTCAGAAATTATTTAATGTTAGATAATAAATCAACCACTTTTTAAAATTTTAAAAAGCAGAAGGTTCTCAATTCGACCCGTATGTATATTTCTTTCTTTTTATGTTCATTTAATCATTGGCTTAGGATGGCTGAATCGATTTCTAAAGTAAAATGTTAAAAAATAATAATTGTGAATCCAATAGGGGTGCTATAATTACTAAACTTTTGGATATTTACATTAGGTACATGATAGCTTGATGTACATCCTGGAATCAGCTTAAATGAAAATTCTCGTATTTCCTTAGGTTTCGGAAAAATTGCAATATTTATAATAAAGTACGACTGTTTTATATAATTATATATTATACTTTGATATGCATTACTTACGATTATTGTGATTACATTTTTTTTTAACACTCTAACATGTTATGGGAATATGAGGTTTTCCTGATACCTCATATATAGGAATAAATACGGGGCTACTAAAAATGGTGTCGAAATATTTGTAAAAAATTAAACCTCCTTAAAAAGAACTATTATTAAAAATTATCTAATAAAATTTCACCGTCGCCCGATTAATTGAATCTAATTACCTAATACCGATATTGTGGTAAGTGTGAAAAGAACAAATGACAAAATCAAACGTATTTTTAACTAACATCAATATCGACGTAAGTAAGTAAGGTTCATCTAATCAGGCGACGCCCAATGGGAAAAATGGTGCCCCTTTTTGGGTAATAATCTGCCGACAACGGATATATCAACGAATTAAAAATTGTAAAAAATTAAAAATACCCCTAAGACATTGTACTTTAGAGTAATGCTGCGGCAGTGTGTGTTAGCTAGAGGAAGAACCCTATTGTTTTTTAACAATATCGGTCAATAAATAAATGTTTATCTTAAATGTTTTCTTAACCGCTTCTCAAGTCACCGAGGTAACTCCTTGAAAATCCAGAATGATTTTGTGTTAGGAAAAGAGAAACGAGGCCCTACAGTTTATAGTGGAGTCCGAACCACATCTGGGGAATAATTTTATAATTAAAATTATTTCGCGGTGAGCAGGGATTGTACCTGCTTTGCTAGGTATGCAAGTATGCAAGCTAGACGCGCTAAACCACTGAGCTATTGTCCCCTTAAAGAAGTTATTGATTTCTTGAATTTGAAACAAACATATTTTTACATTTTATAATTAAACAAAAAATGTCTAAAACTAATATTATGTACAAAAGTAACTGCGAAGAGCATCCTATAGAATGTGCAACAATTAAATAAAAAGTAAATTGGCGAAGAGTATAATGTTTACTCTAGTTTATTACATACAATTTTTCAGTTATACGTTATATTAGGTTTAGAGCTGTTAATTTGGTTAGAGTATCCTATAGAATGTGCAACAATTAAATAAAAAGTAAATTGGCGAAGAGTATAATGTTTACTCTAGTTTATTACATACAATTTTTCAGTTATACGTTATATTAGGTTTAGAGCTGTTAATTTGGTTAGTCTGAATGCTTAGGATTAAAATCATGTGGATAAAAAGCTATCCTTATTTTTACCTGTCACTAAAATGATATCTATAAGTCCAAACGCAATTAGTGACGAGTATTTGGAGTATCGTGATTTTTAGATCGACCCCTGTTTTTATTTATTTGAAAGATCAATAGGAGTAAGACTAAAGATGAGGTCAGCATAAAAAAGCTAGCCGTTTTCTTCCAATTTTGTTTCATTCCTTATATTACTGATTACTAAAATTATACAATTTTGATGATAAACTTCAGCAGCGTTTTTGGTGTAAAATCAAGAATGTATAGTAATACTTTTAGAATATTCTGTGGTCTGTTGTCAAATTTTATAGTTAAAGAGATATGCCAAATTTTATGTTTCTTTCATTTACTATATTTTGAGATAATAAATAAAATCCGCACATTCTTTTAACAGGGCGAAGTTGAACAGAGAAGACTTATTTTGAAAAATGTTCAGTGCATCACACTTAATATGAATGCACCTTTGCATTTTCATTAATTTTAGATATAAATGAATTATTTTTGGTACGCATGGGAACTTACAAGAAGCATCTCACAAACACTTACACTTCCCATCCTATTTTATACATTATGCGTCATGTGGCTCTCTCTGCTGGCAACAAGCATGTCCAATGTGCAATCAAGATTACCACCATCTCATAAGACATCCTTTAAAACCCCTTTGTGCCAAATTTTGTTAAAATATCTCTAGTAGTTTTAGAGGTATAAACAGGTATATATGACGTTTTGTCAAGAATTAATGGCCTTTAACTCAGAACGAGGTGAATTTAGAAGCAAAGTTATTTCACATTTTTTGCTACAAATTTGAGGTAATAGGGAAAAATATCTTCGTACTCGCCAAAGACGTGACTAGATTTAAAACAAGTAAACGGTAATAGGGCCCGTATAAATGGGGAGATTTTTCTTAGCGTTGATTTATTAATAACTGAGGTTAATTGTTACCGTGAAAAATGGGACACTATAAAAATATCCAGATTGGATATCGGGAAGTGGCAGCAGTGTCTACCGTATGCTGGGTAATCAATCAATCAAATCGATCAACCATACAGCTTCATAAACTGCACCTTTTAAGGTATTTAGCTTAAGCAAAGTTTCTAAACGCCACCTACTACACCCTCTTAACGAAAGCGAAATCAAATACTTCACTTCGCGTTGAAGATACCGAAAAAGTTATTTAAAGGTGATAAAAATCATATTTTTAACCAATAGAAAAGTGCTATATCAAAGGTAATTTCATAATAATTTGAAAAAATAATATTTTAAAATTAAAACTAACAAATTAAGTTATATCGGATGTAATCTATCTCCACTAACCCACATTGATCTGGATGCACTTATCGATGAGGTTTCGATTATTTAGGATAACTCTTCTTGCCTGAACCGGTTTGATTACGGGCTTCGGTTATTCTGGTTCGAAGATCGGCACTATTTAGAGGTCTCCTTTTGTAAACTCTGTTCTTTATGTTTCCCCAAAAAGTCAAAGGGAGTAATATCGGGCGACCTCGGTGGTCAGAGCTTAAAAAGGCTGTCTCTTCCTGTCCAGTGCTGTGGAAAATGTACATCTAACCTTTGTCGACCAATCCTAAAATTAAGAAACAACTTAATTAGATACCACTACTCGTTTCTGTAAAATTTTGTTAATTTCTTGATACTGGTAATAATAGTGTATTTGTAAAAATGGCTAAGTAGCATTTTGATTCCTTGAATAAATTAAATACTAAAATTTTACACTGGTCTACAAAAAGGAAAAGACATTCTGCTCCAAGGACTGAACTTATCATTCCTTAAGTATTTTTGTGCCCTGAATCCAAATTTTTAATTTAAAAAAATTTCTACTACGTGGATTTCGAGTAAATCGCCGTTTTTATTGCCAAATGCGGATTTTGACAATAAAAACCTCGAATTACTCGAAATCTTCGCGGTAGAAAATGTTTTCATAAAAATTCGGATTCAGCACACAAAAATACTTAAGGAATGATAGGTTTAGTCTACAAAAAAAAATGTTCGGCTCCAAGGACAAAACCTATCATTCTTTAAGTATTTTTGTGTTTTCTACCCCGTAGATTTCGAGTAAATCGCTGTTTTTATTGCCAAAATATGGTTTTTAACAATAATAATCGCGATTTACTCGAAAATTGAGCGGCAAAAAATTTTTTTAATTGAAAATTCAGATTCAGCACACAAAAATACTTAGAAGATGATAATTTTAGTCCGTGGAGCAGAACATTTTTTTTTTGTAGACCAGTGTTATTTTCTCCCAAAAATTTTATGTGGTTGAGTTTTCAATTCTGAACATTTTTATTAATGCAGCTTTTCGAATAAACAATCCTACTATATATTTCTAAATATTTAGTTTTCTAACCGTTCTCAATAGGCCTTTTTTTTAACTAAAAAAAAACAATTTTGTTGACTGCATAACTGACAAAAGTTTGAAAAGAACTGAGAAAGATACAAAGGTGTGTAAGTTCAGAGACGAGACATACTGTATGTAAATTAACTATTTCACGCACCACATCGAGTTAATGACATACCACTCAATGAGGTGACGTCTAAAAATGAAATTGAAGTTTCTTTCTTAGACAGATTTTCATTTCAAAGTTTCGGTTTCGAAATATTTGGTTTCAGGAATTTACATTGTTTCCCACGCCCCTTAGTTTTTCCGTGTGCGCTAAAATTCTGATTTTTTTCGATTTGACCATTTAACAAGTACATGCTCTCAATGAAAATTATAACAAACACTGGAACGTAGGTACACCCTGTAAAAAATTGAAAACCGTTGTTATCATCTATTTAGGAGGAACAAGGTGAAAGGAAAGACAGTTTCCATAACAAATTTAATGTGCGCATTTAAATTATGAAGCTGCTACGGAACCCTGTTGTGCGTGCCGGTTTGTTATATACAATTTCTCGATAAACGGAACGAATTCCTTCTTCATCTTTTTTTACTTCCACATCCACGTAGTGGTTTCAAGAACTTAAACCTTTCTCGTCAACTTAATTAAATATATAAATGTCCAAATTTTCTACAAGCTACAAATATATCTGATTTAGTTCTATTATATTTAAAAACCAGTTTATTTTGATTTTTTTGAACTCTTCTATCGACAACTCGCTACAATAAATATTGAATAAAAAGTAATACATTATGTTGTACAAAGTATTTAATATATTATGTATTTCAAACTCAAAGTGTTTCATATATTTCAAATTTATTTATTTATTTTATAAGCAACGTACAATTTATTTTCACTTTCATTTTACATTTGATTGCAAATTTTGTTTACCCCAGTACGTATACATCTGCACATATGAATAAAATATTTACGTGGTTTCCCATGCTAACTTGTATTGTTTACTTTATAGGTAGTAGCAATTTTTAACTTTTAGATTTACAATTATTTCTTTTATTCTCTTAACCTAGGTACACGTTATTCCAAGAAAAAGAGATGACGCACCTGTCGATAAATATTTAGAATGAAAAACTGAATGTATAATAATACAAAACTGCAGATTGGATCGAAAAAAAATTAATAAAACAAGAAATGCATTGCGACTCTTCGCCCAAGAAACTGAGAGAACTCTAACAGACACAACAAAAACGTATAGGATCAAAGTTGTACAAAGTTGCGTGGCCAGAATTATGGCACGCGGAAGCAACCACATTGTCATTGTTAATTATGGAATTCGTTATTTACATTATTTAACTATGGAAGTGAATATACAAATTTAATGGACTTCCTACACACCGAAGAGAAATTTTCTGTGAGGATGAAAAGTTTTCGATTCGATTTTGGTAGCTCCACAACAAAATTCTTTCAATAATTAATTAAACAACTAACAAATCATTCGCCGATTTGCTGCACTTTTTATATAATTGTGCACATTCTATAGGATATTATTCACAGTTTTTTTTTGTAAATAATATTAGTTTTAAACATTTTTTGTTTAACTACAAAACATAAAAAAAGAAATTATTCATAAAATTAGTAACTGTCTTATTTATTGATTGATTTTGTTCAACAACAGGGTTGTTACTCTAGCTAACACTAACTTACTGTCTAAATTTCAACACAGTCGGACTTTTTGTTCTTAAGTTATCGTGCTTACAAGAAACGTGAGGGGCGGACAGACAGACAGACGGGCATTTTGAAAATTGTTCAGAATTCGATCACCAACACACACAGTGATATGAAAATTTTCTCTACGAACAATATTACCGGTTTTAGAAATGTGCCGATCGAATGCAATATACTCTTCGCTTTGTATTTGCGAATAGTATAACAATAAATACACGGTCACATATGGGGGTCACGCCTTTTGGTAGCGCAACTTTTATGGCGGTTCACCTCTAAACTATAATAGATAAAAATATACATGGCCGTTGACTTTTCTACAGAGTTTTATCCTCTACATTGTTAGTTGTTTAAATTTTTAGCATCTGTTCTCTCAGCGTTTTAGGTGAACAAAGCGTCACGGCGCACCTTTTTTTGTTTTTATTATACTCTTCGCAAACACAAAACAAAGAATATATTGCATTCGATCGGTACATTTCTAAAACCGGTAATATTGCTCGTAGAGAAATTTTTTTTATATGACTGTGTTAGTGATCGAATTCTGAGCAACCTTCAAAATGTCTGTCTGTCTGTCCGTCCGTCCGTCCGTCCGTTCGTCTGTCTGTCTGTCTGCCCGACGGTCCGTCCGTCAGGTTTCTTGTAAGCACGATAATTTAAGAAAGATAAGGCCGATTGCATTGACATTTGGACAGTAAGTTAGTGCTAGCTAGAGGAAGAATCATACTATTTTTGAACAAAATTGATCAATGAATAAAAAAGTTATTAATTTTTTAATTTAAAAAAATGTTTTTAATGTTTTTAATTAAACTAAAAATGTCTAAAACCAATATTATTTACAAAAAAAACTGCGAATAGTATCCTATAGAATGTGCAACAATTATACAAAAAGTGCAGTAAATCCGGACGAGTATAATGGTTAGCTTGTTTTTTTTTTTTCATATTTTCGGACTCGGTCGAGTCTGAAATTATAAATTATTATAATAATTTTCAGTTTTAAACGCTGCATATCACCATTTCTTTTTTCAATCACCCCATAATTATAGCACTACCATGGGAAAACTACATTCGTCAACTACTCATTATATTCTAGTTATAATCGTTATAACAATTTCCATGCATTTTGCTATATCTACATTTTATGTTTATATCCATTTAATGTCTTTATTAGTTCCTGAAAATTAGTAGAAAATTAATGGTTCTAATAAAATAAGTCATTTCTAAAGGTTGTGGAATGTTTTATTACGGTTATCTTGACGTATAAACAGGGCTAGAAATGGTAACGGTTATATTTTATGGCTCTTTTAGTGACAGAAATGGTACAACACTAACAAAAAACCCTTTGCTGGTGAAAGTTAAACTGCTTCTTGATTTCATTTCAATTCTCTAGTTTTTTAGCTATTTAAAAAAGGGTTTTACAACAGGCCTTTAACATGATGACAATAAAAAAGAAAGTTTGTGCCGTGAAACTTTTTATTACCTAGCAAATATCCAAAGGGGTTACATTGCTATAAAAAAGTTTATCTAAAGAGTGTTTCTAAGAAATAGTAGAGGTATAATTTTAAAGTGAGAAAACTTTGTTATTATACTCTTCGCAAATACAAACGGAGTATATTTTTATTATTTCTTCGTCACGAGTCATAGTATGAGTATCATGGTTAAAGTTACCCATTTCGAGGTGTTAATGGTATAATAATATTTATATTTGTTAAATAAAGAATTGTTGTTAATTAACATTTAAAATAATTAAAAATAGTTTTTAGGAGTTATGTTTATATTCCTAGCATGTCACTCAGCAAGTTATAAATCTAGATAAAATTACACAGTTCTTGTGCACAGATTTGACCTTTTGTTTTTTTTTTTTGCAGGCCCCAACGGTTGTCCGAGGAGGCGAGGCAGACAAACATATACCCGTTTTCAAACACTGGAACTCGAAAAAGAATTCCACTTTAACCATTATCTGACACGAAGAAGGCGCATTGAAATAGCACATGCCCTCTGCCTGACAGAACGACAGATAAAAATCTGGTTTCAGAACAGGCGGATGAAACTGAAAAAAGAATTAAGAGCCGTTAAAGAAATTAACGAACAAGCCAGGAGAGAGCGAGAAGAACAAGAAAGGCACAAACAACAGCAACAGGAAAAACAACAAAAGATTGAACAACAAACACATTCATCACTGCACCAACACCACCATGACCCTATGAAAATGAGTTTAGAAAAGACGGGTGGATCAGATCTACTTAAAGCAGTATCGAAAGTTCCAACATAAAAAATCCAATCGTGACTACATCTCTGACTTTGTGTTAAAAAAAATACTCAAAAGTGAAGTGTAGCGTCAGGATCGGTATTATGCGTAAATAAATGACAGACTTCCATGAAGCGGTTTATGAAGTTTTGTTTTATAAGCTTCGTTGATTGTGTTTAATTCGTTGTACATAATAGTAGTGTGTTCACGTTAATATTTTTTATACTTAAAAGTAATTTTATAGTATTTTTTTTAAGTTATGTTTTATCGATCAGTTTTCTGATCTAAACTCACTCACGTTATATTTACGTACCATTGTTGTGATTAATTATTATTAAATAAGTTTTAAACCTGCATTTCAAAATGCAAATATTTTTCAGTTATATTGTTTCCCGGTGATTTATTTTGGCTAAATTATGGCTGATATCTGTTTGAGGCATATTTAAAAGAAAATTCGATCGGTTTTTAACGAGAGGATGAATATTTTGGCCAAAAGTGAGTTAAAATAATATTCGATGATCTCACACACATATTAAATAATGTGTTGCAATCAAGAATCACAATTTTAGAAAAAATTTCCTAAAACTTAAATGAATATTTCAGTAGGATTGGGTATACATGTTTGGTAAAGCATTTCCAACCCTGAACAGGAAGGTATATGAGGTAATTTGGCGCCTATATAAGTCAACATGCATATATGCAAAATGCTACGGTTTTTTTATAAAGCCGATATTGCACTTCTTTTGGCTCTATTTTCCATTGTTTATCATTTAATAAGCATTGCGCACTTAGATTAATTTTTGATCTTCTGAAATATTTTTTTCGGTATCCGAAATAAATAAATTTTTAACAATAAATTAAAAGTTTCTGTTGGTTAGAAAAAAATATATATTTTAGGATAAAGTTGTAATTGTAGTTAATTCGTCGAAATTCAAAGTTTTATAAAAGAAATGTCTAGGTGTTATAATTATTTTGAAACCTCTCTCATTTTATTCTCTTATGTGGTATTATCATACATACCATCAAAGTTTACCAGTAACCAAAAAAGACAATAGAATACCAAGCGGCAATAATTCTTCATTTAATCGCAACTTAAACATGTGAGGTCCTTCAACAAAAACAAGGCTATTATTTCAAGAACTTTGTTTCAAATGTCACAAAATGATTATTTTTTATGTTTTAAATAAGATCCATTCACTTCCGTGCTTGTTTTCTTATTTCTACTAATGGTTTTTAGTTTTATTTCTGTTCGTAATAATTGTAGGGCAATTTTGCTCTATTTTTGCTATCAGTTGAGGCAGGATGTGAATTTTCTAAATATAGGTTCTCTCATCCTAACCCATACCTAAAATTCCATTGGTGTTAAATCTGTGCATTTTGAGTGCCACAGAAGCATACGCGTTGCCAACATGTCAGTAACAGACTTTAGGGAACAAATAATGAACTGAGTCAGCACGAACCACGCACTAGAAACCAGCAAACATATTCGAAATCAGGTACTCGTAATTGCGAATTCCACTACTCATGCAGATGATTAATTTCTTTATTCGTTTCTTAGACCCTAACAAACAAATGACTCCTATATCTTGCTCTATACTAAAGAAACGGCAAAATGATCACATGGTGAATGTTTTTGGGATAATAGCCTTGATTTTGTTGAAAAACCCTACGTTTAAGTTTCCATCAAATGAAAAATTATTGTCGATTGATATTCTTTTGTATTTTCTCAGTAACTCGTAAACCTTGATGGTATGTGTGAGAATACCATATAAATAAAATAAACTAGAGAAGTTTTCAAAATAATTGTAACACCTAGAAGACTTAAAATTTTTTAATATAGCATTGAAATGTTTTGTTTCACTTCTTTTTTCTAGGCTACAAAAATTTTTTTTAGTTGTTGAAAGTTTATTTGTTTCGGATAGCGAACACATATATTTTAGAATATCAACAGTTAAACTAAGTGCGTAATATTTACATAAATGATAAAGGATGGACATTTATAAAGATAATAAAATCGACACTTTCTATATAGGTATGTTTGCTCACATAGATGCCAAATGATGTCCTAAACCTCCCGTTCAGGGTTGGCATGGCTTCACCAAACACCCTGCATAATATTCGGCAAGCATATTTTAAATGATGTAAAAATCTTTTCCTTAAACTAACTCCTTTTTTTGTATAGAGATAATATTAAATCGTTCTTGAACATAATGACCGAAGACCTTGCAATTTTCAATCGAGGAACGTAGTAAACTCCATAATGCATAAACTTATGTATTTTTCATATCACGTTTTGCAAATATTATAAAAATTACCAGATATTTTTACTAACAAAAATTGAGTACTTTGTCTGTACCAGTATAAGAAAATCATCTATACTGGTAAAAATTAAAATAAATTAGGAGTGCTTTTACATGCGTACATGTTTTTGCTCATTAACTAAACAAGAATTACAAATACAAAATTTTTCAGTTTTGTATTTCAAATTGACGTTATTTATGCGAAAAAATTATCCAAACTTGATTGATAGATTGTTAGACAAATGAAATCACAACAAAATTTAGTTAAGTAACACCAATATCCGTTTTGAAAAATCTTTAAGTTCAGTAAAATGGGATGTTTTACTTCCCCACTACGTGAATTTATCATTTATCAAATTTTGAAAATTCTCCTATTTTACTTTCACCCGACTTCTCTGAAAGAACAAGAATAACAAGAAAATGACGCAAGTAATTTAGATAATTCTTTTTTCCTTGTGCAAACAGAAAGTAGACTGACTGTTTTTCTTTTATCAGACAGTACTACTTAGTGCTGAAAATTTTTCAAATTTATTATCGAAAGTCATCATTTTCGGGCCTAGTTCTGTAGAGTTTTTGAAAACTTCTAAAGCGAGTTGTTTACGTCGTCGGTAGCAGAAATGATAGCGTACACACTACACCCAGAATCATTTTACTCGATTGATAAGCAACATTATATTTTCCGGACTTGATACATAATATATTGTTTAATACCCTGAATTTTTTTAACTAGGTTGCTATTATATTCATTAAAAAATGCTCTGTTAATTGTTACAAAAAAGATATATCTCGCAAATTTACATTTAGAGAATCACAAAACTTAGCTCCTTTGTTCACCTTTTTGAATTGATTTTTAAGTTATGAACTTTTCAAGGTTCGTTACACTGTGTCAAGACATGCCAATTTTAAAACTAAACACATCAACTGGTAAGTCGTTAGTTGCATAAAAAATTATATTATAAATTTCATGGAAAATAATGAAATTCTTACATTTTTAACAATAGAGTTACACTATGATTTGCAACGTAGAAAGAGTGAAGCAAAATGTATTTAATAGGAGAAAAGGGATAGGTACCCTATATGCGAGTGGATTACCGTTGATTGTGTTCGCCTATAATGGCCGATGACATTCTAGTCGCTATGTTCGATTTTTATTGATAATTTTCAATAATGTATAGAGAAAAGATAAAGATTTTATCATTTTAAATTGGTATTACCCATAGTAAGGTGGTGGCAAACATAACGGTTGCGAAATACTGATCTAGCGTGAAAGAAATGTGAGTAAACAGTTTAAAGTCCACAGAATTTTTCAAAATATTACAAAAATACATTCAGGAGATTCATACACATGTAGTATAATTGTATTTGTATTATACAGTCCTAAATACTTATCGTTTATTTTAATGTCATACCTTGTTCAATGCTATTCTTAATCAACTTGTCAAACGGTTGCCATTATAAATCCTGAACTATTAATTTTATTTAAAGAATGTACTATATGAAAATTGTAGAGCATATTTCTGTGAAAAAAATAAGTAGAATAGTTTAATATTAAAACTACGTCATCTAGCAAGACTTGAAGGGCAGACCGCGTTGTACATGATATTTCTCCCCTTCTACAATTCGAATTATTCACTTTTCTGGTCAGTTCCAAAAAGTTTTACGTGGCTTATGATAAAATAATTTATAAGATGAATATCAAAAATTAATTATTTAGTTGCCATAATAATACGAAAGCGTAGAAAGGCCATACTATTCACATTTTTTTTTCTAACTCGGAATTCATAATTGTTAAGTCGAGATACACTACATTCAAATATTATGTTTGAGACACGTTTCGGTCACAATATAATAATAATCTATTGACAGAATAATACAACCGTAACAATAACGTAAAGACGTAAGCCCATTTAGCCCCATAAAGGGTCTGTCTATGGGCAATGTTGACATTATTTGGATATAATCAAAGCTAAAGTAAATTTAACCATTTAAAGTATAGTTATATTAAAGTCATGTTTGAATGAATCCTGTCTTCTCTCTAATATAAATTACTAACCAATACATGATAAGGCCTTTATCATTATACGAATGTTAACACTTTGCAATTTCTAAACTTTTGAAAGCATTCAGTTGTGTGTTATTTGTTACATTGACTAAGTTATTTATGTCTGTCCTATGATTGTTAGCATGTTGATCCATTCTAGAGGTTTTAGTTCTTCCGTTTTTGTGATGGGCTATGTGCTTATTGAATCTAGTGATAATTAGAAGTTTCGATTGTCCAAATTACAATCCTTAGAACTGATTTCATAAATCCCGGACCTTCCGTTTGATTCAATTTTATCCTTTTGGTTTCCTATGATTAATAATTTAATATTGATAGGAATATAATGGTAAGCTTGATGCGCTTGAAACCTTAGAAATAGCAAAATGGAAAACTAGTAAGGATAGTGACGTAGACATTTTCCCTAGGCCACTATATTACTTAGTAGGTCACGGTTTGCCGAGCCGAGACAGAACTTAGGCTGGGATGTGGTGAATGTGTTGAACCATGACATTAGTTAGGTATAGATACAGCACACATTATTAGGTTTGCTTCAATTTTTATACGATCCTCTAAAAAAACATATTAACAGGAACTCGTTTTACAGGTAAAATTGTATCTTCTAGACTGATTTGAAATAAAAGTTTCGCTTTAGTAACATGCTCTTCAAAGAAAATATCGACAAAATATGCGTCTTTCTTATGATCCTAAAAATAATGCCAGTCTCTAAAACTGAGTAGTTTTCACGGCAGTGTAGTAGAGGTCTTAAAGACATTCCTTTATTAAAAATAATGATTTTCAATCTCACTGTAAAGTGTTATCAGTCTTTAAATCAAATGCTTATAAAATACACACTTTGGTAATTTTATTTGAAAATTAATAATAGACAAAGTCAGCTGCGTAACCAGCCATACTTTGTTTCACGATTCGCTGTCTAGTTTTGCGATTTTCTGGTAATTAATTTTATATTAGATCAACATTTTGCGCCTGGAATAATTTTAGCGATTTTTGTTCTTCTACATGGCCTTGTTATCTGCGTGTGAATGTTGGTTAAATTTATCACTTGATTAATATTTATTAATGATATCGCGTGAGTGGGCAGGTCAGTGTTACTACGACGTGTATTATAAATTTGAGAAAAATGATAACTTGAAGAAGTTGCTGATTTATGTAAAAAAAGATAAATTAATTTTTGTTGTACTTTCAAGAATATGGTTAGAATAAAAGACAAGTGAAGTAAAAATCTAAACAAAAAACTACGGAATACTTCAAGTTCATCAACTACATGTATGCTACGACCGACATGTTTTAATTGGTCAACTCTGTGTTTCATATGCGGAAGAAATGAAGAAAAACAGGTATCACTCAATGATAAAAATCTAAGAAATAAAGTTATTAAGGTTGCTAAAATAAGAAAAGAGACAGCAGTGGAGGAGCGAGTTGCATCTCGCATCTGAACCAGACTTATTCAGAGTGCAAGAGCGTCATTATTTTTATCCGCGTTGTCAGTTTCGCTTCTCAAAGAACTAATTAAATTATTTTGAATCTGAACCAGAATGGCGAAAGTATCTTGCACAACGCAGTTTGCATTTCAAGTCAATCTAGACGGTTTAATTTTGACTCTAGAGAATTCTTTCACATGTTATGTTTTCCAGAAAAATATGTTCTAGAAACTTACATACCCAACGTTTTTTCGTAAGATTTATAAGTCACATACTACAATGACAAATATTAGAAAATTTAATTTTTTTAACTAAAAAATACATTTAAAATATGATATTTAAATAAATAATTTATTTTACTCTTCATTAACTAAACCGGTATATCGCGTTTGCTTTGTTTACAATCATTTTTTCAGACACCACCGCTGACGCATGACGTTTTCGATTTCTAAACGACTTATCGAAAATAATTCGCGCGCCTATTACTACTTTTTATTAATTATTTATAGTCAATCCAATATCTCTTTACCAACACAACATCCTCAATTTTCAAAGAGATAGTTACCTCGGTGAGAGGCGGTTACGAAAAAATGTTTTTAAACACATTTCCGAAATTAAAGGTATCTATGTCAATTTTATCTTTACAGAAAGTCTCGTCACATCAAAGGGTGTAAAAAAGAGCATACAAAAAAGCACGGAATAGTTTAATCATAATAGATTAATTAATAGCTCTTAATAAATATTTGAAACCAAGTTAAAGAGCAATGGTAAAAAAACGGCTGCTTTGCCCCTCCGGGCAAAATTGAGTCGATGGTATAAAATAGTTATTTTGGTTATTTTGGTAAAAGTAACAGAAAAGAATAGCGATAAACACTTGGGAACAGTTTTATATACAACAAGGCTGTCAATTTTATCAGGACTCTCTAGGATATCTCGCCTGATATCAATAATTCAAAAATTGATGTCAATTTTTACAAGCTACAGATTAATATTAATAATAATAACAACGTTTATTTACAGACTTTAGGAAATTACACAAGCTTTTACAAGTATCTGCGTGTAAGTAAAAATACATATAGCTCGTAAAAATCGACAACATTTTTCTATAAACAATTTTTTACGCGATTCATATTAAGCAACATATCCTCGAAGGCCGTGATAAAATGGATGGCCTGTACATAAAAATATTCCCTGACCACGAAATCACCTATTTTACACCATTGATTCATGCTTGTCCCCGGAGGGACAAAAAAATGCCGGTTTAATTTTTATTTCAAAAATATAAATTGTTTAATTACAATCAGATTTTCTTATGAAATTTTTGGCTATCTTCGTGGTTCATAGTAATTATACACGGATTAAATTTAATTTCAAATCCTGAAAACAACTCTTAAAATGTTTAATCCGTTATATATCTTGTTTTATTAGTTCAAGAACTCTGTACTGCCTAAAATAAGACTAGAATTAATAACTTGGTAAATTATTTTCATACTATCGTTAATACCCGGCATAATGAAATATGTTTTTATTATTTTAAATATTTAGATGAAATTGTTACAAAATAATAATATATAAAGAAGTATTTATTATTTAAGGAAGTGCAATGTTTATTAAAAGTACGTACTAGTGGTGGGTTAGATTTAACCCATTTTTATATTCACCTCAAACTGATATTAGATCATAGTATTTGTTATTTGTTATGTTTTTCTTAGTTTTTAACCTTGTGCCAAGCTTTTCGAGCAATCCGCCATATGATGACAGAATATTGAATATATTTTTACATAGATTTAAAATATTTCCAAACAGTAAAAAATGGCCGAGTAAATTTACTCTTAGTACTCTTATACGTAATTTGGTGTCAGGGTAGAAGAAACCTAAAAATAACATTTTAGTAGACTAAAACAAAAATTAACTCTAGTATAAAGTCATAATATGCGTAAAAAAGTCTTCTTTAATAATCAAATAGCTCTTGTCGTATAACTTCCCTCGTCTATCTCGTGTAAAATATTTTCTTAGACTATTGATGTTGTTTTGTGAATACTATGTAATAGTTTGTTGAGGCTAGTAAGCCTAATCCACAATTAGATACGTAAAATTGTACAATATTTTCAAAAAATACACAAATTGTAAATTTAATAATAAAATGTACATTTTTTGTTTAATATGTAAAAATATACATGTATACGCGATTTTTTGTTGGTTTTTTCTTAAAGCTGAGTTATTCCATCCTTACACAAATCTTCAGGAAATATACCAATTTTGGTCAAGCATTTAATAATATTAAGATAACATTATTGGCTGGTTTTCCTCGTTAAATTTAGTGCAACCTCTCTTATCCACGGAAATAACTTTTGAATTATCTTTATCGTTATTAAGTGGATTATTATAGTAGTTCGATAAAAATAGGAAATAAAAACGAAAAAATTAGAGAATCAAGTATAAATGTTAATTTTTATGTAATCTTCAGGAGACAAAGAGTACTTCAGGATAGAAGACGATATGATTTTTAAAGGCGAAAGGAACTGGAGAAATCAGTTTAAAAACTAAGCATTTTGTGGAAACATGGTTAATAGAAATAGGTTTGTAAATTTTGTTATTTTAAGACTAGTATGACGTGAAATTCCTATAAAATTTCTCCGAGATACAATATTTCGAAATTGTGGTTTTTCTTAACTGTTTGAAGAAATCAAATTGTTCTCTTTATTTTCGTACTTTATTCAAAACCAATACGTCATACGTAAATAATACTCATAAAGTTTAAAGCTTTCTCAATAACCGTTAATTTCAGACAATAGAAATTAGCCAACATATGGTCAACAGTTCTCCAAAAGTTCATATATTGTTGAAAGTTGAACTCTTTCATAATGCATCCAATTAAAATAATAAGTGGGACTTTTTGACTGTTAGTTTTTCGTTATGGAATTTCACAGTACGTACAGCTTAGAAAAATTGATCCAAAAGGAAGAAAATATGCAAAATTATTCTTTCATAATTTGGCATACTTATAGTATAATCAATGAAGTCGTAAAACGGCAAAATCTCGGAATTCGCGAGCAGTGAATAGATATTCATAATGCCTTCTGTATGTTTGTAAGATTATGTAAATTAATGCAAAAAATTTCTAATACCGGCTTTTTATTTGGGAGTGAACAAAAAAGTTAATAAACTAATGCTTCTGATAGAGAATTCAATTTGAAGAAAATAAAATTTTCCTTATTTCTAAAGGTGAATTGTTCTAAAAATATGTTAGCTTAAATATGGCTCTCGAACGTTTATAAGCTGGTATGTATAAAATTTAAATCTCATATTTCTCAAAATTAATCAGTCTGACATTGAAAATACATATGATGGAAACTATCAGTCTTGAAACTCTATAAAGGATTTAAAATTTCCTTATAACTTTCGCATTTTACAGAAACCGGCAAACTAAATTTGATACAATTATCTTTAATTTAGTTATTTTACTTTTTCTTGTAGGTACGATGACTGTGATGGAAATTAGAGATGTTCTATATTTAAAAAAACTGTATAATTTAGTCGCCAAAAAATTCAATGTATGAGTAATTGAGGACAGTCATCGTAAACGGATATATTGTAGTATAAATGAATACATTAAATTAAAAAAAAAATGTTTAAACTAATTTCCTTTATAAAAACTGCAAAATTTTGAGCTTTTCGCAAGCTTCACTGAATCATGGTTAATTCTAGAGCTGTATGTATTTGAAATAAATAAATGAGGCGCGCGTCACTTAAAAGCTAATTAATTATTTGAAAAAATAACTCCTATTTTGCATAAAAATTGTCTGTTTTTTTTAAGCTGCATGTACTACGGAATTCCTTATCGAAAATTCAATCATTTACTTTTATTATTGGATATATTGATTCGCACACATTGAATTTTCAGAAACATACATTTCTTGGAAAATTTGGCTGTTGCAAAGGTGCTGTGGTGGGTGTAAAACTTAAAGTAATTAAAGATTTCAATTCCATGTTCATATTTTGACGCATTTTTGAGTAAACAACGAAAAGGGAGGATAAAAGCTTTCTTTAAAAAGGTGAAAAATCGGAATGCTGTCTTATCAATTTTTATTGAAAGTGTACGTGATTGACCTCAAAAATAGAGAAAACTTTATGTCCTTTAAAATATGGTTTTAACATTTTTCGTTAAAACCCTCATTTTAAAGATGTTTCCATAAATACATTTATCCCTTTTCATGCTCCTCTATCTAAGGATATTCGCCATCGTTTTTGAGATGGACTCGTATGTTCCTGGAAGAGAAAGTAAAAATAAATACATTAATCATCTCTAATATTTTCGTTTATATTGCTTTGGAACTATTTTTACTGTACTATAGGGTGAATAAATAAAAATAAAAATTCTTTGGCATAGTATGTTGTAAAAATAATTGGGCTATTCGATTACTTTGAGCCGTTCATAAGTAATATTGTACAGAGCAAACTTATGTAAATATTTGAATAAATAGGGCTACGTAGACGTATTATTAATTCATTATTAATATTCAAGCAAATTGGACTGATTAATGCTTTTAAGAAAAAGCTTAAACTTACCTGTAGAATAAAACACTTTAGAAGGAAACCAGTATATGTAGTACAATTACCGTTTAACTTGCCAAGAAGATATTCACTATTTATATATTTTGTGTTTTTCGCACATTGTTTCTTCTCAAAATCCCATCCGGCCTCCACAATTCTGTATGAATGTTTCGTTTGAATGTGTTCAGCGATTACATTTTACAATATTTAATAATATGCTCGTATTTAAAGTTGACACAAAACTGTCAAAATATTAACATTTATATGTAGTCAATATTGCATAACATGCACCGATTTTTTGCTATTTATTACCTGACTATTTTTGGACAAACATTATTAAATTTTGTAAAATAACTGCTCTCTTTAGCCTGTGATAGAAATCCACACCTTACATAAACCATCGGGTTTATTCTGGTCAGATTTTAATAAAATATGCAGATACCTATAACATAATTAAGTTTACATTGATTTTTGTGTTGTAAATTTATATTTGCAAGACAAACTGTAATACGAGACAAAGTGCAATATCAGATCGTATAATTCCTGTTATTCTCGATAACGTTTGTTAATTATTATTTATTATTAGAATAGTTTAATCTCGAGTGCAATCCTTAGTCGTTTTCAATTTAAAACGATACAGAGCATGATTTGGTACAATTTGATTGTTAAGTTTTTGTTTATAAATTAATGTAAATTCAATGTAAACTTAATGCAAAGTGGTTTGATTAATATAGCGATGGTGTAATATGTAAAAATTATTTGTTAAATTCATTAGCCACATTTAATTATATCTTAATCAGACCACTGATTTTACTGGGTTATTTTTTATTTCGAAAATTAGTAGATCATATCATTTTAACACAGTGCGATTGTAACTAAAATAGAAAGTCTGTATGATTGTAATTTAACGTAATTTATAAAATGTTTATATTATCGTAAGTAGAATAAGTGTACATGTTTCGTACTTGTATGATGTAGATTTTACTTCATACGCTCTCAAAGCCGAATTATTCTTGAATGTACTATAAACAATTGACTGTATCACTTTATATATTATATATATCGTGGTACTTTTGCTTTGATGCCATGTTTCTTATATAACTGTATAACCTAATAATATGTATTGTACAGATTGTCTGAACTGAATAAATATTTCTTTGGAAAACACTTTTTTTAATGATATACCCTTCTATTAATCCAACTCCTAAAATGTACATATCGGCAAGAACCATCAATACGGTACGTATTATTTTACTTTCTGATGCAATTGTAAAATGCATGAGACATTAGTTGCATGCATCTATGTGTTTCGATCAGCCAATACAGATAATAACGGTCCTGCTTCTAAATAACCTAATTTTCTGAAAAATAATTAATTTCATTATGTTGTATTCGTAATTATTATTATCTGATTCACTGATTTCTTAATTTAAACCTGACCCAAAAATTTGATGAGGAAAATATCAAAGACTAACTGACTAACGTAATAATAATAATTAGTTATTATATTAATCCATTGGGAGGTGAATGGGGTATCACTAGATACGATATAATAACATGTGACAGAAAATAAACGTATATGCAAAATTTCAAGTGTATGAAAATTAATTGACAGCAATGAAGAATATAAAGTGTGTATTGTACATGTGTATTAACGGTTATTAGTGCTATTATTTAAAAAAAAAAATATTATTTTTGAATCGTTATTAATCTTTACAAAATACTTTTTCGTACGTAAAACGTAGAATTATTATTATTATTATAAATGAAGTGCCATTCTAGCGTATAGCCAAATCATGAAACTACATTGAAAACAATTGAAGTTGTCTCGTTTTCTTCGCTTGGAAACTTCAAATTATACATTTCGCACCCATTGAAGATGAGTCACAAGAAAATGACAACAATGAAGATTTTTGTGGAACAAATCTTCATTGCTGTCAATAGAAAATTCAACAGTAAACAGAAATCGTCGACGATAATGACGAAAGTATATTCTATTATTTTTTTATTACAGTATACAGATATAAGGAAATGACAATTTTTGAAAATTATTTTGAATGGCCCGTTAAAAAATGTTTTTCCGTGTTAAATTAATTCAAGTTTTGAAGAATTTGTTGTTCAGAAAATGTACTATTATTCCAAATTCTTCATACATTTAAAAGTAGGCAGGTGACAGGTGACTAACCTGATATCTGTTTTAATTTTTATGTGCACTGAACTTCGTCAAGAAGAAAAAGATTATTATTTATTAGTGATGTCATGTTCAACTTGTTAATTTAAGTAATGTACTGTAAATATTTACAATAGGTTTAAGTATTTTATCGTATATTGGTCTACTTTTACTTTTACGCACAAATACTTAAAATAATTGTGCCTCTAAGTAAAAGTGCATAAAAGTCCTTTCAAATCTAGAATAGCAATCAAAGATCTCTTAGAATGCAAAAAATATATAAACATATATTTCTTGTGCTTTGAAAAAAAATTGACGTATGTTATAAAAATATTTAGCCTAATGAAGAAACGTTTACGTTAATCATAACGCAGCCATTGGTGTCAAATATAACGTACGTTGTGATATATTTCTAGTAATCGTCTGTAATACTAAGAGAGATGTTTGGTGACAACATGTATGTTAGAGATAACGTAAATATTCCATAATAGGAAATAAAAGTTATTTACAACAGTAATTTAATGAGAATAAGGGACCGCGGCGTTTTCTAAAAATTATTTATTGTTCCCTTTACATTCTAATTCCGGCTATGCATTGGCCAAATAGCTTTAGACAATTCGGAGTAATTGCATTATTATGCTCTCCGCATTTTCATATGTACATATTCTGGCTTACTGATGATGTTAGTCACATCAATTTGTGTGCTATTGAAGTGCCCATATATGTTTTCATAAGTATTGCATGAGAAACCTGCAAGGATATTTCTTTGTTTGCCGAATTTAATTCATGATAAAATTACGTAGTATGCACCCAACTATTAAAGGATATTAATATATCATATTAATATAGATATTAATATGATAATACTTCAGTAAAACTCGCATGTCAGTTTAAATCGTCTTTAAATCAGTGTTACGCTTTGTTTAACAGGATTTCAATCCTGTTAAACAAAACTAATTGAAATTAATTTTTATATTCGTACAAAAAAGTTAAAATTTTAATAAATATTTCCTTCTATTTTCGATGTTGAAAACATTTTTATATATTATTATTCAATTCTAAGAAATGCACGTCTTTTTAATTACAGTCGCAATGTTGGGGAGCCGCTATCTTGTTTTCAGTGTTTAAATAAAAAAAATATATAAAAAAATGTTTTTAAGAAAAAGCTTTTATTTAAAAAAACTTTACTAAAAAGTAAAAAATTATTCATGCGCCTGGAAACCAAAAGCTTTGGGGATGGTCATATAGCAATATTGCATAGTTACTTTGCTCAATTGACCGCCCCCAAAGCTTTTGGTTTCCAGGTGTATGAATTAGTATAGTTTTTTTAAATAAATACTCTTTCTTAAAAGTATTTTTTATATACAATTTTTTTTTCGACATAAGCGCACTTTACTCTTGAACGATCTTTATATTTTTTGCCCTACCCTGCATTCCATTTAACTTGAAGCCATTCTAATTGCACCTGAAATGGTTATCGGACATGCAATAACTTATGGCGTTATTTAAACATTGGTTGTGCAACTAAAAAAAAATGTTTCCATTTTTTGCACACTTAATCGACACTGTATATCCTGGGTGTAGAATCAGGTCATGCCCATCATAAAAATGCATTGTCATCGAAACGGAATCAACGTGTAAAATTTCTGTAGGATAAGAGGAAGTGGTTCTAATTCAGCTTGCAAGATTTGACCTAAACAAACTAACACACTAACATTGCAAGTTAAATAAAAGCTTTTAAAAAATAAATTATATTGAAGATTCCGAAGAGTTATCTCCACTAAATAACTGTTTATAACCATGCGTCACATGGGTGTACTCGAAAATATACCTATATCTTTTTTAAGCCTTAAAATGGGATATCTCGCAAAATACTTGAGATGTCCAAATTAAACTTATCTGTCGATGATAAACTTGAAAAGTTTCGGTATTACGATTTCTTTACAGTGTATTTGGATAAAAGAAATAAGGCACAACAAAATACTACACACTTTCCTCCATCATGAGCGTATACTTCAAATTCTAAATTTTAAAATATATGGTAAATTCTACTGAAAAAGCATTATCCAATAGTGGAGGGCAGTTATGTTTTTTTTTTGCAATTTTCACGCCCACGGTCGTGAACCAGCTCAAAATGTTCGTATTGACGGCCCAAATAACATACTAAAAAGTTGAAATCTCAAAATGGGTGCAACCCATTTTTATTGGCCAAAAACTGGGTTTTGGGCCTTTTTGGGGGTGTAAGGTTTGGGATTGATACCATTTTATTCTGGGTGTCAAAGAAACCCATTGGTTCAAGGTTTTTGAAAATCGGTTAACCCCCCCCCCCCCCTCGAAATATATACATGTATTTTAGGAAAAAAATCAAACTGGTGTGGAATGGCCAATAACTGATGAATTTAGCTGAAAATGTAGGTAAAGGTAGTTCTTTCCACAACTAAAAAAATGGTCCAAGGTTTGCTAAAAAATGTTTGATAGATTTCTGTACAACCCAATTTTAGCCCATTAATTCCGAAAAAATCAAATCCAAATATTTTTTGTTACATAATACATATAATTACATAATAATACATATACATACATACATATGTACATGCATATTCAACACAAATATACATCAATATACGTAAGTCATGTATAGGACAAATGGACCGATGTCCATTGGAGCTGGACTTCTCAATTTTTTCGTGAAATGGTCTTTTGGCACATTACGATGCAAAATAATATTCTAAATAACTTTTATTGATTGTATTTTTTCGAAAAAGTAAAATTTTCGAAGAAATGCGTATTTTCCGAAAAGGAGGAAGAGGGAATAAAAAGTGAGGAGAGAAAAATCCAACAACATTCTGGTGAATGTATTATTAAAATATAAGACTTTTGCCTTTATAACTTTTTCCTAATGTACACTTTGTTCAAGTTTTCCGTAAAAACACGAAAAAAGAACCTGATCGGAAAATGGAGAATTTTCTTATGAAATTTAAAAATCTGGAAAAATTCAGACGTATAGGTTAAGATATTCTTTAAAATTCTGGTCTGTTGTAATATTTTGTAACGTGCACACTTTCCAAATTAATAACAGTTTTTCACGATCAAAAACGTGTTTTTGATCCTGAAAAACTGTTAAAAACTATAACTATAATATGCAGGTCACAACAAAATTACAATGGTCCAACATTTTAAAGAATGACAACCTAGGTATACGTCTGAATTTCATATTTTAATAACACATTAACCAGTATTTTTCTGAATTTTTTCTCGTCACTTTCTATTCCCCCACCATCCTTTTTTGAAAAAATTCGAACCGCTATATCTCGGAAAACACACATGTTTTCGAAAATTTTGCAAGAGTAAAAAGTTTTTTCGTCAGATTATCTAAAAATATATTTTACTTTTACTTCCCTCGCATACCGAAGGGAAGTATTGTATTCGAGAAAAAATCACCTTCCGAGATTTTTTCGGATTTTGGCGTTTCAGATCACGTATATTTCGAAAATATAGGTTTTCACTTCCGTCAGTCTGTCTGTCTGTCAAACTGTCTGTCTGTCTGTCTGTCTGTCTGTCTGTTGGTGCATTAACTTAAAAAAACTACTTGACGGAGAGCAGTCAAATTTGGTTGGTAGTTGACGCTACTGTCAGCGAAGAAATGGTTAAACTTTCACTGGAAAATATACCGTGGACCGTCTAAAGGGAATAAATAATGAAAAAAAAAATGTTTTGCTCAAATTTAAAATTTTTACGTTTCATGACACGCTACCTATTTCAGATAAAAAAAAAATTGAATAATTTCTTACCACTAAAATATATGAAAAATTTTTTTCTTTGTTTAAATTTAAAATTTCCACGTTTCATGGCATTCTACTATTTCAAAAAAATTTTTTTTTTACATTTTTTTTACCAACACTTGAAAAAATTTTTACCACTAAAACACATGGAATTTTTTTTTCTTTGTTGTTCAAAATTTCCACGTTTCATAGCGTTCTAAACCTATCAAAATTTTAGAATAATTTTTTACCAACATTTTCGAAAAATTAAAAAAAAATTAAATTTTTTAACCACCACTATACTTCCACTCCACTACGTGAATGTGGAATTGAAAATGTGACAGATTGCAATAATATTTGGCATTTGCACCTATTATACTTTTATTGAAAATTGTACAGGGTGGTCATCCCAAGAAATAATCCAGTCATGGTGGACATTTGTAAAGGTATTTGCCCAAGCCTTCCATATTTGGCACCTGTTATTTAGTATAGAACTTTTGCTGTTGGATGGGCACTCTGTATATTTTTTGACAAAAACTTATCAGGTTTTCTTTTTAATAATAGTGATAACTAGATTCCGATTATTATTTTCAATGTTATTTCGTAATTATTAATTTTTTAGAGTGGCCGCCATGCACAAATAAGGAAGGAAGTTCTGTGTAAATACCTTTACCGATTTCTTTAAATTTATCTCAAATTTACTTGTTAATATTAACGAAATAAAAAAAAGTAAAATATATTTATAAAAAAAAAATCTGCGATAGGCGATGTTAATTTAGTGGAAATGGGCTCTACATACATCCAAAAATATGAAAATAAAAAAAAATCTCTAGTAGCAGACACTTTGAGTCAAAGTTGTTTCTGGCCCACCGTGCATGGTAATAGTTTAATTCTATTCTTGTTCTCATGTTGTTATAATAAGATTGAAAACCATGTTTTTTATACTTTTATTTTTCCCCTATTTATATTAATTTCCTGACATAGTTTAGCTAGTCATAAGTCATAAGTATTGGACATTCACACACACAGACAACCATATCCTACGACATTGTCATCTGTCGCAGCTGGGAATTGAACTCAAAAGAGGTACACAATATACAGCTGCTGGCCGTGTTGTACTACTCAATCGCGATCTAGCCCGTTACAATACCGCCTCAGTCGTGAAAAAAGGTAATTTTCAAATGGCTGCCAAAAGTTTGTTTGTAATCAGATTGTATCTCAAGTACCCTCCAAAGATCTTAAACCAAATTTGGTGCACGTTTGAGTCCTTTGTTGCAGTCAAGGGGCTGTCGCCTTTGAAGTGTAAGGAAATCTGCCCTAAATTTTCTTACACTTTAAAGGATTGTCAGACCAGAACAAAGAGATCAAACGTGTGTCACATGGTTTTAAGATCTTTGGGAGGTGCAGTCAAAGTTTCAATTCAATCTGACCACAAACAAACTTTTGGTATCTATTTGAAAATTACCTTCTTCGCAACCGATTTTTTGTTAAATTTTTTCGAGAGAAACCCTTATATATTTTTTTGCAGCCCTCCGAGCTCCAAAACAAAATTTCGTTATAAAAAGTACATACAACGAACATATTTTCGCAAATTTTGAATTGTTAGACCTCACGTCTTTTTTCATACACCCACTGAGAGCCTATGCCTCGTCTCTCGCAAAAAAAACCTAGTACAAAATGGGTCCTACTGTTTCCGTGAAAGGGTGCGTGTTAACACTCGCTCGTTTTTCAGATATGGTAGCCCCAGGACTATTTACAGAACGCAGATATATCTTTTAGTTGTCGGGAAGATGACTCTGGTAGTTTAAACTTGATTATGAAGAAAGATACAAGCTGCTTGCAAATTTTAATTCACATTTAAAGCGCCGTAACTCGAAGACAAACACAAATCGGATTACAACTTTTGAGTTTTTTAGTCATACACTGTAGTGTACAGGCCCAAAGTTTGGTACTTTCTTTCTGCCTTTCCCTGTAAATACAAATTTTTGTATAACTATCGTCTCTAGTTGAATACATCGACTTTCTTCACTCTTATATTCCATATAAATGTGTTTATTTTGTTATCATGACATTCTCTAATCCACCCTGTTAAATGAACATTATTTTACATGAAAAAGCATGAAAAGCATAGTGCGTAAATTTGTACATTCCATAATGTCGACAAAGAATTTGTGTAATATTTTCCGGAAATTCTGTAACAGTATGCAATAGTCTGGCTTATAAATATAACAGCGGAGGCAGAAACTTTAGTAGCACATTGTGGTTATTGAATTGATCAATTTAGTCCCAGTATGGACTATTCTCTCGCAGCCTAACGTGGCTTGGTGTATCCCCATGCCGAGCCAACTACGATCCAGACACGATCTGTACGACCCATCCAGCTCAGTAAAAGGGCCTTATTATGTAGTAAAGGGAAAAGAAAACTGGAAGAATGTGTGTTATATGCCTGAAACATATTGTTATGCTCACTTTTTCATTATGCATTCAGATATTCCCAAATTCACAGCATTTACCACGAGTAATATACTTTTCCCTTCCGTTTTCTTGATCAAACTTCAATTACTTTGAGAGGATCGATACGTTAAATATCACATTGATATTATCGTAGGAGATGAGTTTTTCGGTGTTTATATATTCAGCATGCAAAATTTAATTCATTATAACAACAATAACTTAATAATTATTTGTACAGGGTGTTCTGTCAGTAACTGTGCAGAACTTGATGGGATATAGAGGACATCGAGCTCTTGTCAAAATGACACCCTTCAGAACATTTTCTATTTTTTCTCCAAATGTTTGATTATCCACATATTTTAACCATTTAATCAAATCTATTAGAATTTGACATACGTGTTTGAGATGGTCAAACCCTGATCTATGTAAACAAATCTTTAATGATACGAATACAATGTGTGTAAATACCAAAAAATATATATCGCAGTGTTTGGGCTAACTCAAATTTTCTATTCCCAAATTCCAGAATAGTCAGCAAGATAAAAAATTAACATCATTGCAATTATAAGTAAAGTGAAATCTTTACATATATCGCTTTTTTAGTACCGGCCCATACATTTAGTTATTTCTATTCTTTAAATTTTGTTCAAGGAATGACCAGGGTAGTTAAATTTTCAGTATTTTGTAGTTTACAGGCATAACGCATTTGCATTATCTAAAAGTAATTTTTTGATTTTGCACACTGTTCATAATTCGAAATGAAGAAGTATTATAACTTCAAACACCAGATTTATTTCATAGGAATACCTAATATTTGAAAATATTGAATACAATTATACAGAACAAAAAAAAACGGCCAAGTACAAGTCGCGATTAGTATTCCGTACCATCAGTTGTCTTTAAATATATAGATTTACATATATTGTGCCACTATACAAAAATTATCGAGCTTCCTCTTATGTACCAAAAAAATGATCTGAAATAATCCCGATAATCATCGTTGAGACTACAACTTACTCGCAGTGTGTTCATGATTTCTTTCTGATTTTTCTTAGAAATTTTTAGATTTAGATTTAGACATAGATTTTTAAGCGTTTTTTCGGAAATACGTGAAACAATAAATTACATATTTTTGAATTCATGATTTAACAAGCTTTCATTTAACACTGTAAAGGATGACCTTGAATTTTTCTTTTAGTTCCAATTTTACCCTCTCGAAACTAACCTACAAAATCAAAATTATGCTTTTTGTACTTCACGCTTGTAATTGAGCCACAACTTCCTACAACTGTGCTAAATTTAAAATTTCGATATCAAACAGTATGTGAGAAAAATGCCTATGACAGACGGACGAACGAACAGTTAAGCGTTCCATTTTGCCAATTTTGGCACGCAACAATAATTATAATTGAGGAAAATAAGAATACCATGATAGAATAATATAAGTAAATAATTAATCAAGAAAAAATTACTACAACACACAATACTTCAGTTATATGTCTGCTATTGAATAAAGATAATATGTTCGAAGTTAGTATTGACACAAATATGCCTATTTAGATTGAAGTATATTAATGCCTTATATCCTACGATAAAAATAAAAAAGTAGAAAATATAATTTAAAAGTTGTTATTATATTCAGATGATGCCAACATTGTTGACGTTACGTGCGTCGCGTATAGTATTCGAGAGTAGTGTTTAAGTGTTTGTGAAAATTGCTTTATCGTCAGTGTCACATCAAATTTTTCAATCCCCTCTACAAAGGTTTGTTAGCATAACAGAATATATTTGAATCTATAATATGAAATCCCTGTCGTGTGGTTATGTTGGCGAAAACATCCAGACCTTTTTGACATCGAAATTTGCTACCGAATTCGTGGGCAGCTAAAATCGATGAGGAAATTCCAAATTAGGAAAGTTGAAGATGGTTGGTCTAATATGATGTCATCTTAATAAAAAGACAGCTTATCATGTCTTCATCCCTTCTAAAAGAGGGAATCATAATAACAGTAACCTCAAAAGTCGACCGAAAGACTACATCATATAGCGGCTGTAACCTATACTTTCATTGGCTGAAATGGTTTTCTTAGAGGTTCAAATTAAGTTTTAAAATCATATCTGGAGAAAACCGAGAGGAAAATTCGGTACCGTTTGTAATACTCCAAAGTAGCGTCTTTTGTGCCAGTGAGGTTGTGTGTTTCCTCAAGATCTTCATCAACCATTGATTTTTATATAGCAAATACGATATCACTTTATTCTGAAGATTTCGTTTCATGATCAAAGTATAAAGCAAGTTTTTCAAAATATTCTTTATTCATGTTTAAAAGTGAATTATTATTTGTTTACTTGTAATTGTAATGAAACATATTCTTTATAGGATTTTGGAAACAGCAACAGTATTTCTTCTTAGTTCTCATATATAGTTCTTTCTGCTATTTGCAATATCCTGTAAAGAATATGTTTCATTTTTTATTCAAACTACTACCAAATACGTACCCATTCTAAGTTAATTTAGTGTTCAATGAAAGCCGGTAATGTTAGAGAAGTATTATCGCATATCGCGATCTGTTCTAAATTTCCGCTCTGCTCGCTACAACTTATAGTATTCACTGTAATTAGGACGGGATTTCGAGTTAATGAGAAATTAAAAGTCATTTGTCAAATCTGGTGTCCTGTTTAAAGAAAAATGAGAGTCATTGGAATGAATTTTCCTGCAAATTCTTCGCCGGAGGAGGATGTTTAATCAGCTCTATTGGGAGAATTATATTTTAAATTTCATCTTACATTATGTCCACTTGCTTCCACTTGATTCATTTTTAAGAAAAACATTTCTGCAAGTAATTTTTATACTGAGGTACTCGAAAACTCTAAACAGATGTTAAGAAATCCACATAAGACATATACAAGTTGGTATAATCTCAAAATTATTAAAACTATTAACCATATTCAGATTACATTGGTCGTACTGGATATATAAGAGATTAATTATTTAGATGCCAATAACTATTGTGTTTCATGTTGGAATTTGATACATTTCTTTATTAAATATTAAGAAGAATACTGTTTGCAAACGTTATATTTCTAATTGAAAACGAGTGTTACGCCATTGGGTTATGGTCAGTATCGTTAGTTCTTACCAAACAGTTAGGCAAAGACTTCATAAGTTTAACATAAGAACGAGGAGGACGTTTAATTCTAAGTGTGAGACTTGAGTTTCCATAGGAAAATCGTGGGAGGGACGCAACTGAATAAAGAGGTCACTAATAACATGAAATTTAACGTATAGGTACACTTTGGTGATCCATCGTCACCTAAGGAGTCAATGGCGTAAAAATATTATTTGCGCTCTCTTGTGGGTCAAAATGTGAGGTAACTTTTAATTTCCTCTCAATATAATCGTCACTTTTCATTAGTACTGTTTCTCCCCTTTATTTTCAAAAGTATTAGGCTGATAATTCGTTGGAAAACTGCATTGTTATTTATTATAATTCCTAGATAACCATAATGAACTTTCTATTATTATTAATATATAAGTTATTCATAAATATGTTTCACAGAGAAGTTCAGAAATAAGCAAGCAGTTAGCAAGATGAAATTTTATTAATGAAAGCTTTGGCGAATGAAGTAGTCTCATGGTTGATCCTTTTCGGAGATAGGAAGAAACGATCATTGTACAAGAAATTTGATCCTTTATGAATTTACACCGATTAACGAAATGAGCAACAGTGTACAAATGTTGTTCCTAAACAGCTATTAAGACTGCTCACAATTTTACCTCTTGCTATATGTATTTATACCGGGCGCCCACGAGATCAGGCACATCCCGACTTTTTTCTTTATTTTTCAAGATAAAAATTTAGAATTAGGACACAGGATTTTGGAAACACAAATACATTTTTTGACGGAACCGAATTCAATAATTCACTTCCGGTTTAACTGGAGGTACCACTACACTAACTTGTTTATTTCAAATAGAATTCTATATATTAAATATATTAAAAAGTGAGCTTTTGGTGGTTTATTAAAAAAAAAATAGTTGCTTAATAGAAGGCCACAAATTAAATAAATCGCATACGCATTCATTTATTTTAGGTGATAAATGTGTAAAAACACCTTCCAATTAAATACTGTGGATATTTACTAGGTATTATAAATTTAAATATGATTTCCATGACCACTAAATAATTACACAAAATTCTATTTTCATGATCAATTCTGGCACGATTTTGATTAAAAAAAAAACTATTGTAAAGATAATTCAAAGCTCTATCAGATAGAACTAAAAAATATAAAGGGTGCTACTTAAAATATAGACATTACTAGTACTTCCGGTTAAAAAAGAAGTGATTTCTTGGATCTGGTTATGTCTATCTTTAAACCAGATATCCGGCACCCTAATTTCAATTTCTTTTCTTGAAAAATAAATAAAAATGAGGTGGTACCTGGTCTCGGGGCACCATAGAAGAAGACTAAGGGGGAAAGTACCAAACTACGAGATTATATGATATACATAAGTGTAAAAAACGAAATTATTATTTGTTTTTGAATTACAGTATTACTTAAATAAATGTAAAGTCTGTATACTTGAAATGATTACGTATTAAAAAAATCTGAAAAATTAATAAGTATAATAATGTATAATACATTAATCTATAATAAATTTTCAAATATGTCTCCATGGAACTACTGACACTTATGGTTTACGAAGACTGCATGTTGCTCACTCTTGATTATGTTCAGGTAACCCCAGTGACATGCTGATTAGAAGCAGGCAGTGATATTGCTGTTTAGTATCTCAATACCAGGCAAATACATTTAAGAAATTATTTTTATTGGTATCTAAATGAAGCGCTTTTTCTATAATGGCTACTTATGGGCTTTTATAAAAAAGTTGTTTATTTGATTTATAGCACTAATGTAACAAAGAGTGAAGTGTATTTTATAGCACAATTAAATGAAGCTTTAATAAAGCTGTTATATAATGCCGATACTGGATTAACTGTGTGCGGAAATGTGTACATAATTATTTTGTAACAGTTCCAATATGCTGTACGTCACAATATAAACAGCGACTGGAATGTTTAATACAACTGTCAGTAATTTGTTTGCAGCTTTAGTAAAATATGTACCAAATTAGCCAAACTGTTACAGTCTTGTTTCTTAAAAGCTTCTAAGGAAGTTAACAATTTTAGTTGTCGCTATATGTATATATGGAATCCTAGGCGCTCGAATTTGACTCACCCTTGACCGGTTTTTATGAAGTATCGCAGCAGAGTACATGTACCTGCATAAGTACTTCGAACGATACGAAAATTATTACTACCTTTAAAGTCGTGCGTCTTTGTTATAAGAATTATTTTACTTTTTATTTTCCCATTCTTAGATAAAGAGTATAATCTAATGTCAGTGACAAAGTGAAGGAATATAAGGTTTCATTCCCCTTGATTTTATTCAGTTGACCCCAAAAACAGGCTGCTTAGAGGCAGGCAGTGATATTGCAGTTTAGTGCTTCAACACGAGGCAAAATAATCACTGCAATATTGCAGAACGTTGTATTGTCAGCAATGTGATACTTTTACCAGTTCCACAAAGTCCTTATTTGTTCCGCAAGCTGTGCTTTCTTTTAGCTTTATAACAACAGTAAACTAAATACTGTCCTTTAAAATGTTACATTATATGTACCGAATATGGAAGCTTTAAAAGTAATAATTGTTAAATGTGTTCTATATTTGTGGGATAAAAGTGATCGGCAATTAAAAACCAATGACAATTATTTAAAATTAAATTTTACATGCAAAATTTATCTTAAATCGATCGTTTATTATTTGTGCAAAGCATTTAGGTCGATACTTACCATATTCTAATATTTTAGAGAATAACACTGCCTTTCTATTATTGCACCCGTTTGGTTTAATGAAATTAGTATAACCGGACACTCATTTTCAATTTATATGTTAGATAGAAATCATTCTCATAACATGCTGAACTTAGAATCAAAGCAAGTCTATGTATATACAGGGTGTTTCAGGTATGCGGTCATTAATTTCTAGGGGTGATTCTAAAGAAAAAATTATGAAAATAAGTTCATATAAACATGGGTCCGGAAATCCCTCCTAAGGGCGCTACAGGCCTCTGGAAGGAGCACCCAAAATTAGTAAAATTGCATTTATAATCTTGAATAAACTAATGAAAAATAAAAAATTATTACTAAATTAAGGGACTCGACAGGTTTTGAAGGTTAACAGATCAAATTAAATGTTCAAAATAGGCGCCGTTCATTTTCACACAAGCTGCTAGACGACTATTCATTGGAGTAAAGATCCGTTGAAAAATTCCTGGCATCTTCCTGATAATTTCGCACCCCATTGCTACACCTTCACGTAACTCTTCGAGATTTGTCACATGAGTTGAGTAGACAAAGCTTTTCAAATAACCCCACACAAAACAGTCAAGAGGATTTAGATCGGGGGGCCAAGCTACTGGTCCGTTTCTGCCAATCCATCTATTGAGATAATATAAATAATCTCGAACAAGTATTCCTAAATGGGGAGGTGCACCATCGTGCATGAACCACATTGTCCTTTTGGTCTCATACGGCACATCCTCCAAGAGATCTTTTCAATTGTTTCTTAAAAAATCTAAATAATTTAACCCATCCAATCTATTAGGCAAAACAAATGGTCCTAATAATCTGATGCCAAGAATATCTGCCCAAACGTTGATGGAAAATGTTTCTTGGTGCCTGGACTCGAAAAAAGCATGAAGATTTTCTTCTGACCATATGTGATTATTGTGAAAGTTGAAAACGCCATCCCGCGTAAACCCCGCTTCGTCCGTAAATGAAATGTTTTGAATACCTTCAGCACAAGTCATCAACAGAAGGCCCCCCTTCTTGGTAGATCTTCTGGTATCAGCGCTTGCACCCTTTATATGTGATAGGGATATAGTAATTTGTGTAACACCCTCCAAACAGACGATACTTACACACCTTCCTGTAACTCTAGACTTCTTGCACTGATTTGGGGATGCGCATTTACAGCATTTAATATTGCTTGTTCTGTTTCTGGGGTCCTAATATAACGATCTGGGCCAGAATTTTCCTTGGCTGAATAGAACTTACCCCTTTCTCCTAACGAACGATCTACATTTACAAAAAATCTTTCGCAAGGTACTCTTCTATTTGGGAAAGCTTCTTCGTACAATTTTTGCAAGTTCAGATCAATAGACGATCTTCTGTCCATGGCACTTGAGAAAATGTGAAGAAAATGATGAATTCGTTGAAAGAACTATGTTAACGCAAGAAGACTGAAAATAATCCTTTAGGTTCAAATTTCCCGAAACCGGTTGGCCCTACGACATTACAAGATAACCTCTTTTGTGTATTTGTAGCCAAGGAATCATATTCCGATTCACATCAAAAAATTTAAGGGAGATGTAAGTCTCCCCTTTCCAATTTTGTGCACCGTTGATTGAATTTACCCTTGGTGGATAACATCAGATAATGACCTTCATAGATATCGAATGAGGTACAAACACTAGCCACTAACTTAAAGGGTTCCTGATATATTAAATAAAATGTCAGTTTCCGGACCCATGTTTATATGAACTTTTTTTCATATTTCTTGATGTAGAATCACCCCTAGAAATTAATGAATACCTGAAACACTCTGTATGTGTAAACCGTTTCTTGTAATACTACTTAAAAGGTTCGTTTCAACTTTGGACCACATGCAAAATAGCAAAGTAGAATAGTCCCCATTGGACTATACGCCATACAGGAGGTCGCCAATGGCGTGCAAGCTACCTTATTTTTTGGAACTTATGTTTTATTTATACGTTAGAGCAAAATGTTATTAAAGTTCTTGATTAAGCACACAAAAAGACAAAATATCGAAACTACAATATACAGTGTGTACGTAGATTAGAATGTATATCAATTTTATTTTAAGACATTTGTGCGTAATAGTACCATACGAAATAATTGAAAGTTACAATCGAGCGTTGCCGAATACCAACCTACGTATTGAAATAATAAAAATTAAGTAGATGTTGACTGTGTCACCACGTAAAAGTAAACTGTGCCGTATTGGAGCAAAATAGTAATAGATATTGACAGTCGGCCACGCCCAACTTCAACTTATTATAACCTATTAAACAAAACAATTGAGAAATGCTTTATATTTATTGCAATAAAATAGTAATTTTGACAAAGGAAATATACTTTAAATTTACTTTCAAAGAAGGATCTGACAAGTGCCATTAATACGTCTAATCTAAGGTTTCGTCCAGTAATCTGACCGTACCTTTGTACTAACGGACTAGCGCCAAAAACGTCCTCTTTTACTCTACACTGAAGAGAGGTATGATAGTTAAATGTTTTAATTTGCAATTTGTTTCCTAAAGAATCCCCAATTTTATACAAAGATGTTTCCTCTTTCACAGACATTCCTAGACTTAGTGAACATGTCATTCTTTCTTTAGTTTTACACTGCTTTAAATGTTTCAACATGTAGCTTTTCTTACATATTACTTGCAGATGTTTTTTAAAATTTTAAATTATCTGATACTTCTTTATTTAAAGAACTACAACATAATTACAGTAAGAAATATATTACCAGCAATTGTGTCATTCCAGGTATTATTTGTGTACCAGACATAATCTGTCCTCCAACTCATATTCATATATCCAAAGTATACCAAATATATTCTTACATCTTTCAGAGGCAGACGGGAATAAAACTCACGAGAAGGACAACTAGGTCTAGGATCCGTTCTGAGGCACATCTCGATGCACTCGGCTATAATGATTCCATAATGTTGTTCAGCAAGCACCAGGATTTGCTATATGTTTGATACTCTAGGAAGCGGTATGTTTCGATATTATTTTTAAAATAGTGAATATTGGTCAAACAGAAAGAAAATTAATTATGTACAAACAAATGATTAGTACTGTGTGAATCACAAACGTAATTTCTCCAATTTGTTTTTTTTATAATCAATATGCTAGATTGGATTGCCTTTTCTGGTTGGCCAAAACAATATTTCTTGCTGAAAAGTGCCTGTCTAAAGAATTCGTAATAAATATATTAAAAGTACAATTACGCCGTCATCCTAACTCTCAAGTAATTAATTTCTTAGAGGCATAAAGAATAGTGTAAAAAACTAGGCCTGCCTTTTGTGTGTTTCCTAATATTTCGGTCATGCAAAGTTTTGCTCAATTAGCAAGTTGTCGATATTGCCGATGTTCTCTATATAATCACATTCTAGACTAAATTCTAATCCTCATGTCTTTCTCCTCCTCCTCGTTCTCCTTTCTTCTTCACAGAGTTTCCGTATTTCTATTGGGCAAATCCATACAATTATATAAATTTTGTGTTAATCTGAGAATCCGAACAGTTTTTCATCTATAAGAAAATATTTTAATAGTAGATACAGTTTCCAGATTTCTAATGGATCAGTGATCACATTTGTTATATTTTATATAATATAATTATAATATACACTAATTCTAAAATTAAAAATGTTTTTATATACAGTGCAAATTATTTCTAAATTTGGTCGCCGACCTCACCAAAATATATTGATATAACTAATATTTTTGTACAAAATAAAATAATGGGCTAATGGCCGATAATACGACGTTTAAGAAGGAATAGTATTTCACAGTCACCATCATCCAATTATCCCTTCATTAAAGGGTTTGCAACTTGGAGTGATAAAAATGAATTCCTTTTTAGTATGTTTTTGAAACATTTTATTAAGCAAAATGTAAGCTTTGAAGTAACTTACTTTTATTGTATTAAAACCATATTTAACTAAGTTAAGATAAGAAAAGTTACCCCAAAATACAGTTTATAAAAATACGTTTCTGTTAATGTATTTATAATAATAACACTAAATTTATAGATCTTGCACTAAATCTTCATTTATATTTATTTAACCTTGACTTGTACTGTTATTTTAAAGCGAAAGTGGTAAATTGCTTCATTTAATCGTGAATAATGTATTAAAGAAGCAAACTGTTTCTTAAGAATGCTTTTAAAATATAATTTATAACTTCTACTCTGAGTTGAATTATAATATTAATTTTCTCTTTATGACAAAATAAATCCATTTCTAATTGGTTAAGAATAAATAATCTTTAGTGGACAATATATTATGAGTAACTGTAAGTATTAGAATCGTAACAGTAAAGAAGAATGCTGGACAATATATTATGAAAAGTAACTTTAAATTTGTAAGGATTTTGTTTTATGGCAGGTTTTATGGCAGGTTTTGGACAGCAAGAATTGATGTTATTAAAATGCATGTCCGACAGATATATGTTGATTTAACCACGCAGATAATAATGCATTTCTAGTAATATTAATGAAAAAAATAATAATGCAGGTTCACAAAAAACAACAGTTCTTTCTAGAGATCAGAATACAATATTCTCATGTATCTTGAACTGCTGATCATGAATTTGAAGTCCAAACTGCGAAATTTAGCACCACTTCTTTAAATCGTGAAAGTATAACAAAGACACAAAATAATTCAGAGATCAGAATACCACACTCCTATGTACTTTGAAATACTGTACACAAACTGCAAAATTTCACAGAATTTTCTTTTAATTACGAAAAATGGGATATTTAGCCATAAATTATGATGTTTTTCTCGACAAAAAAAATTGTGCGAAATTTCGCAATTTGGACCGGTGTGAAATACATGACAATATGATCTCTTATAGTTTTTGTGTCTGCGTAATTGAGGTTTACAATATTTATATTATATTACTATCATATTCGTAATTCGTAATATAAAGGCAGGAACACAATTTTACTGTTTCATAAAACAAACACCAACACTGATATTGTTGACAATAATATAAATATAGTAGACGTAAAAGATATAGTGCGGTAATCAAAGAGATGCCGATAAAGCTGTTGAGGCCGACAAAGCGACCGACAAAGGATATCGCCGCGCCGCTTTTTCTGCTTCCTCCTGTCACTATATGTATTTCGTTTACTTATACCTATCATATTATGAATATGAAGATTTGCTCAATTTTATGGACCAGAAAATATATACTTCTTAATAACAATTTTGCCAACGTTTTTTACTACTACCAACTATTTTTAAATGTTACATACGTTTTCACTACTCTTTCACCTAGCAAATATGCTGTACATATAAAATCTTATACTGACGTCTTTTTGCATTCTAATATTATTTTTTTCCATATAAAATTTTTAATAATATAACAAAAAAATCGGTAAAGTTGTTTACACAGAACTTCCCTCGTTATTTGTGCATGGCGGTCACTCTAAAAAATTATTAATTACAAAATGATATTGAGAATATAGATCGGAATATAGTTATTGCTATTATTACAAAAAAAACCTGATAACTTTTGGTAAAAAAAATATACAGAGTGCTCATCCAACAGCAAAAGTTCAATACTAAATAACAGGTGCCAAATATGGAAGGCTTGCGAAAATACCTTTACAAATGTCCACCATGACTGAATTATTTCTTGGGATGCCATTATTCAATAAAAGTATATAATAGGTGCATATGCCAAATATTATTGCCATCTGTCACATATTCAATTCCACATTCACGTAATGGAGTGGAAGTATAGTGGTTGTTAAAAAATGTAAAGAATTTTCAAAACTTTTTTTTTTGAATAGGTTTAGAACGAAACGCGAAAATTTTAAATTTGAGCAAAAAAAAATTTTTCGCTCTATTCCAGTGTTACATTTTTTTCCAAAATGGTGAAAGGATGTGGCAAATTTTTTTTTCCGAAATAGGTTTTAAATGTCATGAAACGTGGAAATTTTAAATTTGAAAAAAATATATTTCGTCTATTCAATAATAGTGATAAATAGATTACCTAAACATGTTTTCAAATTTTTTTTAAAATTTTTCAAAAAGCATTTTTAAATTTGTTTGAATTATTTTAGAATGCCAAAATTTTCAATTTTTTAAAAAAATAGATTTAGAGCGCTATAAAAGGTGGAAATTTAAAATTTTAAGAAAAAAAATTCCATCTGTTTCAGTGGTAAAAATTTTTTCAAAAATGTTGGTAAAAAATTTTCAAACATTTTTTTCTTTTAAATAGGTTTAGAATGAAATGAAACGTGGAAATTTTAAATTTGAACAAAGAAAAAAAAATTTTTTAGTGATAAAATTTTTTTCAAAAATGGTGAAAAAAATATTCAAAATTTTTTTTTTCAGAAATAGGTTTAGCGTGTCATGAAACGTGGAAATTTTAACTTTGAGCAAAAAAAAATTTTTTTCATCTTGGTAAACATTTTTTCAAAAATGTTGGTAAAAAAAATTTTCAAAAATTTTTTTTTCCCGAAATAGGATTAGAGCGCCATGAAACGTGGAAATTTTAAATTTGAGCGAAAAAAATTCGGTATGCGAGGGAAGTAAAAAATAGTGAAACGCCTCAATCTAAGTATTTTGGGTGACTTTAACGATCAATCAGACAACACAACTACATGCCCAATAAAAAAATTAGATAATTCAAAATCATGTCATCATAGTCCTTCCATTAGATTTTAGTTGTTTTGTTCATGGCAACTCTTAGTTATAACTAAACATTAGTATAATACAAAACATTTTCTGAAATTTAACAAAAATATATAATAGTGTAATAGTACACCATTATTTAAGCGAAAATTACAGAGATCCTGAAGATCCTGTCTGCACCTTCCATAGTAGTAAATGACTCAATATAAGAATTTAACATGTAGGTTCAATACCTATATAAATTTATATAATTTAACTATAAATCCGAAAAATACAAAACGATATTTGACGCAAGGAACACCTTCACATTTTAGATGTTTACCTGGTGTAGGTATATATATGCGATTTAAAAGCATATATTTCGTATATTAAAGCAACATAAGGGTTTATAATAGATCATCTTTTTGTTGACATTTTCTCAACCGTATAGTATTTCAGAAAATATAGTCCTTTTTACACATTAGCAAAAACACTATGCTTATATTTTTCAAACAAAACTTATTGCAACTTCACAGGAGCAGAATCTGATTATTATCATTATATACTGGGTGGCCCAGCACATAGGAAAACTCCTGTAACATTTGAACGGATCAGTGGATTATTATTATACTCTTCGCAAATACAAAACGAAGAGTATGTTGCATTCGATCGGCACATTTCTAATACCGGTAATATTGCTCGTAGAGAAAAAAAAATCATATAACTGTGTTTGTGATCGAATGCTGAACAGCTTTCAAAAGATCCGTCCGTCACGTTTTTTATAAGCACGATAACTTAAGAATGAAAAGTCCGATTATATTGAAATTGGACAGTAGTAAGCCAATGTTAGCTAGAGCAAGAACCCAATTGTTCTTGAACAAAATCGATCAACATATAAAAAAGTTATTAATTTTTTAAATCTTTCTATGTGTTATGTAATTGAACAGAAAATGTCTAAAACTAATATTATTGTTTACAAATAAAACTGTGAAGAGTATCCCATAGAATGTGCAGCAATTATATATCTAGTTTTCTTTGGTACAGTGATAAGAAATGATGTTTCAAATTATACGATGTAAAGAACAAAAATGGTTCACTGCCGGTTTCAATGCAATTGTAATTAAAGTGAAATTTTTAAATGGAATAATTTATATGTTTTTGCATATCAAGGTGGTCAAAATACATATGACCAATCGTCAAATAATATTTTGATTTTCAAAAAAATGTTTATTTAATTTTTAATTTGAATTATACCAAAATGCAGATACAAACTGTTGGATATGGAATAGACTGTCCGTACAGTTTCGTGTATTATTCGACTGTCTGAGCGTACACCCAAGTACTTCACGCATTCCTTTTCTGGAATTTAGTTTCCGCATATCAAAATTTACGATGACAAACTAAAGGCGCTAAACCACTGGACTACTGCTCCTGTATTGTGGACTGTACATCCTAGGGTATATCATCACGACTACAACATAGAGGGATAAGCAGCAGAGAGTAATACGTTTTTTTAAAGAGTTTTTCACTTCTTATAAAACAACTTTTGTATAAATAGACATATTGTTCAAAAAAGTTTTCATTAAGTGAACTTTGATGTTCAGAGGAGAGTATAAACATACCAATGTTAGGAGTTTTCAATCTTTTGTTAGCAAAACTGTTGAGGAAATATAACCGAATAATAAAAATATAGCATACTCAAGCTTACTTTTAACCTTCCACAGTATTAATATTAAATAATAAAGTCTAATTGACCGGATAGATTGGTAATATTTATTTCATAGATTTTAGTGATATTTTTTAAAACTGAAGACGATTCTTTCTTGTTTTTTGTTAATTTGTATCAAATCGCATTCATGTAAAATAGGCATTTTTTAAACAAATGTATTAAATATTTTATACTCGTACGTAAGAATGGGGTTAATTAAAAATCATACTAATTAAAATACATTTTTAGTTTCACTGCACACCGAATTTAAAAAAATACCTTAGCACTGCATTTTGTACTTATGGCCAATAGACGCGGTTTCAAGATAAACCCTGATAAGAAACTAGTAACAGGATTTCTTACATTTCTTTCGTATTATCTAAATGTATATCTGCTCAAACAGTTTGGTTTCTTTTCGCTGGAAGACGAATATATATTTTACTTCGAAGTTACTATTTTAATGACCAGAACCGTTGCACAGGAAAGCAAAATCCTGTTTGTGTCATTTATGTCAGTGTGTTAAAAATCAAGAAACAAACCCACGGTATTCACGCATAAGTAGACAAAGCAGTATATAAATACGTCATTTCATATTTATGTGGTAATAATTCAAAAATTTATAAATCAGTCAAATGCAAATGTCGTTATCCAACATTGTTTCTCTGATGTGTTAGTACTCAGTTATTTCATCTTGGACCATAAACATCAAAGTTGCGGGCTATAAACAATAAGGAAGTCTATTTCGGTATATTGCTTCATTATTTCTTATGCAATCAGCAAAATCATTTTTGTCTGAAAACAATATGCAAACCACAATTGCATATTTATTTGTGGTAGTCTGCTAAAGCATGTTAACGAATTAAGTTTACACTCAATAAAGGAATGTAATTGCTTTAACTCATATTACAATATTAAAAATCATTTAGAACTGCTTGAACTATTTACAAATAATGAAAAATATATTGAAACAAATCACAATCACAAATTCTCTTTTAAGCATAATAGAAAATATGTTTAATAATTTTATATGAAACAAATGGATTTTTAATTTCTTTTTACGACACCGCTTGCTTTGATGTACCAATAATATTTTTGTAATTTAATTGCTAATCTTTTAATACATTTAAATGGGCCATAATAAATCCACTTAAACTGTGTCATAATACCTTTGTTTTACTTCCTAGTTACTTATATTAATAGGTAACTTTGGCGTATGTTTGGTTAGTTACTGAGTATTTCATTTTTACTAAAATCCCAGCCATTAAAACTATTTGAAGTATTTTGTGAAATAGAAAAAATGTAGTGCCATTATGATTGAACCTGGAGGCGGCTGGAATCTTTGTTGTAACGCCTCTGGAGACGTAGTCTCCACTAGTACTGAAACTCTTAAACTCAAAACTTGAACACCACCACGTTATTTAGAAGTGAAGATATATGTAACTGGAAGTTCAAAAGAGAAAAGTAGAAGCATTAAGAAAATGACAAGACTAACATTTAAAGAATATTTCTATAAACATATATCTAGCAATGCTTCCTAACGTAGCTACGGCCCTCTGCAAATCGTGTCTAAATTTAAGTTTTCACTGATTGTCTCGCGAATAATCTGGTTATTTAAAAATGTCTCTGTTTTTGTAAAAATGTTTAAGAAATTTTATTTATGGAAGCAACCTCAAATTAAACAGAACTATGAAATTTCCTCAAAGTGTCTTCCTTGTTCCATTACCTTTACCTTCGACGAATCATAACGCGCATTAGTAAACGAATCATCAATATTCCATTTAAGCAGCTTTTTGAAAATACTAATTATCAAGAACACATTTTTTATGTAATTTTAGTCAGGAAATCCTAATTTAGTTTAAAAATATAGACTATGGAAAAGTATAAATAATTATAACTATATAATCAACTATCTCTCGTTCCTCTATCTGTGAGGATGAAATTATTGTACTTAGGTTAGTACTACATCAAAATAAGCGATATTACTGTAAAATCGTCTCATAAAGCTGATCCAAAATATTTCCGAAATATTTGTTAATCCCCTTTATAATAAATGAGAAAACAATACCATTTTCAGGTAATATACTGCAATATACCACAAGCTAACTAAAGCCATACAACTGTGCCTAGAACTAATAAATTTTACTCCATGCAGGTTGTGTTGAGTAATTATCCGATATTCTAAACGATATGACCAAAATATTTACATAATTTTAGCAAAATTACAACATTCGCATATCGCTGCCTACTAATCTCTCCCGGGGAGACCAGCGGCTAGCAAATAACCACAAATGGACTCTTATTGTTTAACCTACCCCATATCGACTCGTTCACTCGTATATCCTCTTAAAACCTCCTTGACTTTTCAGTGAGGATCAGGTTACCTTTCCATTCATGGTATTTCATGTTTTCTCTAAGGAGTTTCTCGGCACTCTTCGATTTCGTACTAGTTGTCTCATAGTTTTCCGATTCCATCAGAGTAACTAGGCTAACTCAAATTTGTTTCGACCCGTCACAAGCCTAGGACACGTCTGCAGCTATTGATCGACCAATGTATCATTAATGTCTTGTTGGCCCACTTACTAAGGACTTCGTGATTTACTTCCTTTTGACTTCCAGCATAGGCTTCTATTAAAAAAGGTTCCTTGGCCCTAAACTTAGTCATTTATCTATTTCTGCCCCATTGACTGTCTGTGTCCATCTCTTAGCAGGGGATCAGCCATCTATGTAGCATGTGAAGGAGTGGAGGGAAAATTTCTCTTTCCTCTCATTTCTGTTAGCCAGAGTTACAGAATATTTCCTTTCCAATCTCAACCGATAAATCACCTTCATCACCGTAAGGGTAGAGATAGAAATTTTCTTCCGATTGCTGCGCGACCCTCTGTTCCGCACACCTACATCGATCATATATCACCAACTGCTCAAGTTTTGCATTTTTAGATAAACCGCCAGATCTTGCCCCTTGATACAAGCGTTACGTTTAGGCTGCCACTGCACGTGCGGCAACATGGAACAATTCTACAGGTTAACTACTTGTACAGTTGTTCCACGATGCCGCACGTGCAGTACAGTCTTCATTGGGCTTCTTCTCAATGGCCTTGTTTCTAAGTTTTTCTTTTTAAGAAGTCGGTTGATTCTGATAACCAGCTTGCCCGTTTCTTAGCTATCCTTGATCGTCTCATAATTTGACCGAGACTGACTTTCAGGTAGATCAGAAGTTTCTACTGATTTCGTGGAGTCTCCTCGTTGACTGTTTCGGCTCATATTACCTCCCTGCTCACATAGCCCTCTTTCAATGCAATAAAAATTTTGTACTACAACAATAACAGCCGAGATAAACATAATACAACTTTGACAATATTGGAAACACTGTTTTAGTCATGAGCTGCCAGCCAGAGATTGCGCAATTGATTATCCCAAAGTGCAAATCGACTAAAATTATATTATGTTACATTCAGCTCTAATATAATTTAGTGATGTAAAACTCTAATTGCATTAAAAGATTATGTCTTCCTTTTTCATTGGTTTTTTTGAAAATGGGAAGGATCTCAATTATACCTTTAGTTTTTTACGTTTATAATTTTCTTATTTATATCAACGTTTTGGCGGAGTTTAGCTTACCATTCCACCACTCAACCAGGACAGATGCACATAGAAATCAACACCGCAGCTGAAACTCGAACTCAGGAGAGATAATAGCGAAGAGGCATGTTGTGCTACTTAACAGATGTCTAGTCCCACTGCTACGATTTCGGTAACACATTCAAGACGCCACTAAACATCCATACTCTGACCAGAATTCGAACCCAGGTCTCCGTGGTTGCAAGTCAAACACCTTAGCACTGTGCCACCGAGCCGTTTTTTTTGTTTGTTTGTTCAATCATATTTTGGATTAGCTTAAGCGATTTCTATAAAATAATTTGTAAACTAACTATAGAACATGATGCGGAGGTGGATAATGGTCACCAGTCTAGTCTAGTCTAATGTGGGCAAAATAGGAAAAGAAGCCTTTAATCGAAAAAGAACGATACACACTAATAACATTTCTTTAGAAAACATAGAATTGTATTACTCGGCGATGGTTCCATTGTAGTTGTCTCATCAAGCTATTACTACCAGTGCAGAGTGGGTCGGGCTATCAACAACTGGAGGTAAATCAAATTTCATGATGATTACGTTGAAATTAGTAATATTAGTAGGTATGTTCGTAATAGTTGATTCTGAATCTGATGACAAAAATTAAACATTAAAAATTGTTAATCCAATATTTCTGTTCTAATTGTATAATTGTGGCAGAGCTTCACGACATTTAGTACATTCAAGTTTCTATGATAACGAATCTTATGTTTTAAAGCTTAAAAATCAAAACGATGGATATTTCTTTATAGAGATTTAGCAAGGGACTAATAAAAAAAAAAATACAGAAAATTGAACCGCTTTAAAAAAATTTATGACTAAAACTTTTAACAAAATTTTACCGTAGAAGGATTTTATTACCTAATATCGATACTGAAATCGATGCCAAAAAATTAACAAATAACAACATCAACAGTATCCTTAATCGACTTCAATATCGATAAAAAAGATTAAATTAATCGGGCAACGGAGAGACTTTATTTTTTATTTTGAGCAACATGAAAAGAGAAACATACGTACGGGTCGATTTGAGAACCTCCGTCTTTTAAAAAATCCAGCTAAAAAGGTAAGAAAAGTCGTATTTTAACTGTTGAAATTTTGTAAAATGTATGTTTTAACAAACACAGCTTGTAAGAAAATTATAAAAAATTGTTGTGAATAACTCTATGTGTTATACCATATTTAATTCTACATTAAATTGACAATTTTTTGTAGTACATTATTTTTCTGTTAGCATCACTTAAAAATATATTTTTTAAGAACAGAAAGTGTTTATAAAATATTTTTTATTATTGACAAAAGATAACAGAGTTCCAAAAAATGCTTTTATTGGAAAAGTGCACTCATTTAAAACCACCTTAAAAAAAGGAAACAACCAAACAACACATGCTTTTTACAATAAATTTCTTAGTGACGCATTAGGCGATTTCAGGAAAAAATACAAAAATGGAAGTAATCTTAAACCAACATCAATTGAATAACCACATACATGGTGTTCCAACATCAGATTTCATACTTAAAAATAATGTGATTCAGACAAATTTACTTTAGTTCAAAAGTTAATAGTAACCGAGGTACAGGATATCAAAGTGAATTAAGAAAATGATAATAATAATTTACTCCTTTTATCAAAATTTGGCGTTCGGGATTTTCTGATACGAGGAATTCAAATCCACTCATAGTTTTGCTGTTTTTTGTCACAGTTTTACTTGTCTTTAAAACGTCATAACTTTTTGCGCCTTCGTGTTTCTTCTTTTCTCTTATTTACGTAAAAAAGGAATACCTTTTGAATGTTTCTATGGGTACCCGTCTTTGTTTTCAAAAAAGAAAATTCACTTTAACACCGTATATCTCGGTTACTATTAACTAAGGTAAACTTGGCTGAATGGCGCTAGTTTTACGTAACAAAATCTGCTGTCTCTCTTTGTACCATTACTTATGAGACACTCTGTATATGGTAATTTTGATTGGAAATGACCTCCCCTATCACACTTCTTCGTTTGATAGTTTATTTACGGGACACTGTAGTATTGCAATAATTATTAAGGAAACTATCGATATATAATTCGATATAATTCCGTATAAATTAAAGACGTATAATTTATGCAAGGACCGAATTCAGCACTTGCTGAAGTCCCTTAATTTTATGATCCTAGCAATACTCCAATTTTAATAGCTAACCAATATTTTCAGCCCTAAGGAACAATAGAAGTGTTTTGAATTGCTTATTATATACATAAAAGAACTTAAAAAGGCATAAACTATATATCTTGATGTCATCTCCACGGCATATTGAGAAATTTTGGACCCCTCGACTATAAATATTCTTATTTTCTATTGGACTCTTCAGACAACTTCTAATTTCATGGTCCGACACCGGCGCATTTCTTTACCCCTCTTTCCAATTTTCGAACCCCTGTATCTAATTACAGTATTTCTCTTTGAAGGTTAAGCGATCCAGAGAGATTGGCTGCCTTTCCATTCTCATCTATTATACCTATTGCACTCTCTTTTGCTCCTATTGCTTTACCTGAGTTTGTTTCGTTTACTTTTCTCTTTAATTAGGGAAACCTTGCAAAATGTTCCTTATCTAACGTTGCAACGTTTGTTTCCCACCCACCTAAAATGCTAGAAGAATATTTTACCGGAATAGCCACACACAATTTATGTATATCTTGTTTCTTTGGCAGTGTAGTTAATTTAATGTTTTTTTATCACCTTTGCTTTAGAAAAAGGGAGAAACTTGTTCTCTTCTTGGTGTATGGTGTATGGTACTTTTCGGACGTAGTTTAAAAAGTTTTATTTAATTTTTAACCAAAGCGACTTAAGGAACCATACTATTAGTAGTTGCATAATAATTGTAATAATCTGCACTCAAGGTTGAGAGTTCAGAACATCTAAATACTATACAGGATGAGCGGGAGGGAAATGCCAAACTCCGTAAGTGTATACTACACAAAAGTTTATGACTGAAACATCCAGAGTTTGTAATCAGATTATTATTGTACTCTTCGCAAATATAAAATGAAGATTAGATATTGCATTGGATCGGCACTTTTCTAAAACCGGTAATAATGCTCGTAGAGGAAATAAATTCATATTACTGTGTTGGTGATCGAATTCTGAACAGCTTTCAAAATGTCTGTCCGTCCGTCCGTCTGTCTGTCTGTCTGTCACGATTTTTGAAAACACGATAACTTAAGAACGAAAAATCCGATTGTATTGAAACTTGGAGACAGTAAGATAGGGGAGGAAATCTATTGTTTTTGAACAAAATCAATCAATAAATAAAAAAGTTATTAATTTTTTAAATTTAAAAACAATGTTTTTTTATGTTTTGTAATTAAACAAAAAATGTCTAAAACTAATATTATTTACCAAAAAAAAAAACTGCTAAGCGTATCCTATAGAATGTGCAACAATTATATATTCAGTTTGTTTTTGAATTACGACGTAATAAACGTTTATTAACAAAAAAAATTTGGAAACAGTTTGTATCGCCCTTTAAGTTCAATCAAGCAGGCTACCGCTTTGAATTGTCAAACAATAACTTGTCATTTTTTATTTATTATTGTTTACGATTTTATAAAACTAATAAAACAATGCGACATATCTACTCGCATCTTGAATATGCAAATATGGTATTTGTTTATTTTATTTTGGCAATGAGAATGCTCGTGTTGCAGTTGAAGAGTATCGGGAGCGATTTCCATACCACAGAGTTTCCAACTAGAAACGCTTTTGTCACAATCTTGAACACATCTCTTACTTGAAGTTCTTCAGACTAGAGTCATTCATCCAATACATGAGCAGGGCTTACAGCCATAACACTTCAGCATCTGCAACCGGGAGACCATTATTAGATTAGGAAGGAGGAGCTGATTGATTGGCCTTGACCACCGCGACCCGCATGGATCTATTGTGGTTTTTCCTCATCAAGTAGTTGAAATCTCAGTCTAGCAAGACCTTCGCAATAGCACAATACGTAGACCAAGATTCCTCTGCCTCTTGGTAGATTCTGCATGTTGGGTCTTCTGCCAGACCCATTAGACTTAGATGTTTATTAAGTTTTCCGATCGTTCTTTAATGAACCCTCTAATCTGTCTGTGTCGTGGGAAATGTTTCCACTATTCCACAGAATTGGTTTGCATCCATTTGTTAATGGATGCTCGTATGCATGGCTTGGCCACACCACAAAAGGGTTCGCTACCCGCACCTTCTTTGGCCTGTCCATCAGCACTCTCATTTCTCTTGTGTCGCTTGTGTCCTGGTACCCACTCTACGGTCACTTTATACTGACTATCTAGGTCTATACGGGCATTTATGCAGTCCCATATAGGAAGACCATGCTGGACGAATGCAATTTTTCAGGTGGATTAATGCTAATTATTACTTGGTGCCTGTATACTATTTACCAATGGAGCTACATTCACTCGTGGTGGCATCAATAATACTATATTAGTAACCCTTATCGATGGTCTGATGAAAATCCACATGCAAGAGTAGATACAAAATTTCAGAATCGTTTTTCAATGAATATGTGTTGTGGTATCATTGATAATTACTTTACTGGTCCTGTCATTTTTTAAAATCGTCCATTAGGTGAACAGTGTCAGGTAATTTTGCAAAGCGATTTACAAGATTAGATGATGTTCCTTTAGACATAAGAAACACTATTTAAGATCAGCTTATTGCAGCTCCTCCACATTCTGCTCATCTGGTCACGCAGCATTTACATACGATTTTTCTAGAACGACGGATTGGTCGCCTATTAGTTGTCCAGCAAGGTCTCAAGACCTCACATCATTAGGCTTCTGTTTGTAGGGATGGATGATGAAGTGTATAAATCAAAAGTGGTTCATTATTCGTATTTTGAATGCTGCAGCTCAGATACAGGAACAAGACGAACGCGGAAGAGTACACGCTCTCTTTGTAAATGATCTTTGCGTCCTTGCAGACATATTTGAAAATATATTGTAAACTAAACTGTTCTAGTTTGTTATTAATAATTTAAAACGGTATAATTTCAAAACAAATGAAAATAGGATTACAGCAACTGGATTTTTTTAATCATACACTTATGTGAAGTGTACAGTTCCTCAGTTTTGCACTTTACTTCATGGTTGTCTGCTTGGCTGCAGGTCGCGATCCGGGGAAGCAATTCTTGTAGTATTTTAACCTATAATAAACTTGTTGAATTTTTTTTATGAATATTTCATTAGTTTGACCTATCGTATACTACTGCCATATGTATGTAAATTTGTACTTTTTAGTGCATTTTTCAAATTTGTCCAAAGTGTCAAATGCGAAGCTGAGAAATAAATACATAATGTTAATATATCAAGATTGGCATACATTTAAAAAGACTACATTACGATAGTTACTTTACACTTCGAAAGAAAACTTTCACATTTTTTGTTAACCGACTGACTGAAGTTTTCGCTTTTTCATTTTTTTAGTGTAAGTAAAAAGTCTCAAATATTCTATTGCAGGCATGTAACTTTTAAGGATAAAAATATACCCTGCTGAACTGTTTTTGTCTCTGTCATATACATATTGCTATATACTTTGAAGTGTCTCATAATAGATAATCTGTATTTTACCTCCTAAGAAACAAATTTTGTCTCTTAAACCTAATATCGATATTGAGGTCGGTGTAAAAATAAACAAATAAAAAACCTTCAAGTTTTTTTTGCAAATGAAGTTCTCCGTAACGAGACGGTTAGGGTCAAGGGGGACCGTTGATATCCGCAAAGAGGTATTACCCTCACTATTGTGGAACTTAATGTTTGACAGACTGGCTGAATTGGGCCACGCAGACCTCTATTTACAAGCATATGCAGACGATCTGAACTATTTATAGCGACCATTTCTAAGCTCATGCAAGCGGGCTCTCAACCCTTAGCTCAGGTATCGTGTTAGACACTTATTTTATGTATTAACTCTGGCAAAACAGAGCTAATGCTGTTCACGAGAAAGAATTATTTTTAGCTTCCTTGCCATATAGGTACATATTTGAGTATTTTCCACACAATGAGATGTCTAGAGGTAACCTTAAACTCTAAACTGTCATGAAACAATCACATGGAAGTTCAGACGATGAAATCCTGTGCATCTCTATGCATGTAGAAATGCATCTTTGGTCTTACGTAGGTAATAGATCCAAAAACTACTCTTTGAACGTAGACTGCTATGGTAAAGAAACCCCTTGTAACATAATATGCACCACTAATGTGCTAGCGTTCCATAATTCGGGCTCGCCTATGCCAAGTGCAAATTTTGACTACTTGTCCATTAATATGTAACAAGAGTAATCAGGACCACTCCAACAACTGCGATGGAAGCTATTCTTGGACCCACTTGGTGGTATATTAAAGTGGAACTGTAAGCCAGCAAGGCAGCAAATAAACTGTTCAAATATAGAATGTTAGTACGACGGGCCAAGGGCTGGGATATGCGAAGGCTTTAGTTCTACGTATAAAAGTTCAGGTTATGACCCAGCTAGGTGTTTCACTGTAAGCTCATTTTTCCGTATGCAGTCCTATTTTTCAAATGTTTTTCAAATGGTACCTTGTGTGCCACTGACTTTTCCTATACCTTTATACATTGGTCTCTTGGAATTAATAATTTTTTTTTCGGGTTAGCGATGCTGGACAGTTCTCTCGTGTCTCCGATATTCTCACGGAAGAAGCGCCAGCGAGTTATCTACAACCACTCCCCACATTCCGCAGGGTTAGTGGTTGTAGATTCCAGAATCGTGTGCCCTAAGTAGATGCAGGGACCCCAAGACGACTGCCTTCTGCATTTGGCCTGCCAACCATTCGGCTGATTTTTGGCAGGCCTGTATAGTCTTCAATGCTGAGAGCAGGGTAGGCCTCATCCCACCGAGAACGCCGATTATCAGGACGACCATCTTGACCGAGTAGTCTGGGTATAGCGCTAGGAGCTCATACTGGAGATCTCGGTATTTAGTCCGTTTCTCCTCCTCCTTCACGGTGATGTTTGTCTCGCCAGGTGCCGATTATTATTATTATTGTTATTATTATTATTATTATTCCTTCGTCGAGATGGATAGGAACGTGATAAAAGATATCCTCTGGATTCTGGAGGCCTTAAATGGTTCACGGACGAAATCACCTTTTAGCCAGTTATCCAGTGGATATTTCAAGCAAAGAAATATGCCATCTTACTGTGTACAAACAAAATCTTTGACAAGCATATTTATATATGCAGTGAGAGACAAACTCATATAGTTGCCCGGACACAACAGCGTGGAGAGCAATGTAGAGAAAACTATTTGGATGGAAGGAGCAAGACCTTGCTAATGTTCTTGACTAAAGATGACTCTCGGATGATTAGGGGTCGACCTTGAGCTCTTTGACCCAATCATCGCTGTAGATTTGGACAGGCCCCGTAAGGGGTAGGCTTGCTTTTTCGCCTATCCCCCCCCCCATGAAATGCGGACGATGTAGGTGATGTTAGCAGACCTCCTCGTCTGGCCCTGGCTGTTGGACCCTGCCAGCTGAGTAGTTTCTTCTGGCACTTTCCTGGCTTGGACTTCTTTCTTCGCTGGCATATCGGCTCACGGGAGCGTCTTTAGTCTGTCGTGAGTGGGAATGGCTGTTGCCGAGCTCTCTCGGAGTTTGGAAGGGTGTAGGTTTGTTGACTAGTCGGAAGCCCAGGGTGCCAATTGGCATCATGTGCTCTGATTTCGTCGGAAGGAAGTGTGAACTGTGTAGCTCAAGGATTATGTTCGGCCAAAGATGCTTATTTTAGCGTCAGAGGCCGGCACGGGCTAGGGTAAAGGTGCCGAGATGGTTGTTTGCTTCGTACCCCTGGGATCGGGTGGTTTGGATGTTTTTAGTCATTGTCTCCTTGCTTGAAGGGTCGGGCTGAAATAGAAGAACGGTTAAGTTATACTTCTAGAGCTTCGGCCTCTTGAGCCTCGGAGTGTCATTGGAGTCGTAGTCAGTCGCCTGTCTGACCAGCGGATTCCCATGCTCTGCCGCCCAGGCGTATAGATTCTTCGCTCTGTCCCGGATGGCTTCAGGTACCGGGGTGTATTCCAGGTCTTTGAAGATATCGGTGTTTCTGACAAACCATGGTGCATCCACGGCGCACCTAAGTGCGACGTTTTCCACAGCTTTTATCCCTTTCAGGTCCATGATCTTGCGATTATGGCCTTGTCGTCTCTCCAAAGAGGTCGTTGCGGTTCTTGGCATGTCGGAGGTGTGGATGATTAACAGATGGGGAGAGAGTACCGATCCCTGCAGTACGCCTGCTTCCATGGGCCTGTAATTCGACAGCTTGTTGGCAATCTTCACACGGACTTGCCTCCGGTGAAGGTAGGACCTCACAAGCTTGACTATGCCGACAAAGTAACCCATCGACAACATCTTCGCCAGGAGATCTTCATGCCAAACCCTGTCGAAGGTCTTGGCTACGTCTAAGAATCGTGATATACTCCATTAGAGCAAGAGCTCATTTCACTCTAAAGTGGTTGCTCGGGCTCGATACATAAGGAATTTGACGGATGGTAGGCTTGATAAAAAGGTTACCATCCTCTGAACGAACACCTTCATACAATGAGTTTGAATGACAATTCCATTTGTTAGATGGGTGGAGTGGAGGAAGAAACCATTACTTATCTGTTATTGCGCACGACTAAAGACATCATGGCCAAGGAATGCAATTCCGGTATCCAGATTTCCGGAACTCTGGAATGTTGATCGATTTTTGATCTTGGTAATCCCGGGATTACGATAGCCTATTTAGTTTCTGAAATAATTAGGGAAAATCATAATTGTGCATTTTTGAAAACTCCTCATTTTTCTTCTGATTTAAGTCTTCACATCATTTAACCTTGGGTATTGTAGAGACATTTTTAATATACAGTAAATGCAGGAGAAAGAAAATAATGTCTTTTGTTTTCGAAATAGAGAAATAATGGGAGATATGTAACATACAGCAATAATATTTGACCTATAGTTAGCACAAAGACACCTATTATATATATTCTCATTGAAAAATAAACAGGATTGTAATCCTAAGAAATAATTCAACTATGGTGGAAATGTTTAGGTATTGACTCAAAACTTTCCCGTTTGACACCTTTTATTTGTTTTTTCTTGTCAGTTGTGAACCAATTTACCGACTTAATTCCTAATTAAGCAAGTTTACCCAATAGCATGTCATGGTGTAAACCGCAAAAAGAGTTGTGTAATATCACATTACACTAGTTGTAACTTGAGATTCATTAATGGCCTTTAAAAAGTTATCTGTCATGTCTGCAATTGCAAGTGAGCTCAGAAACCCGACTGATATTGTGATAATAAATCATGAGAGTGGATGTGATTTATTATCTGCTTTAGTATGATTCTTTCGAGAACTTTTGACATTATGTTTAAAAGGCTTATAGATCTGAAATCAGCATAATTTTCTGGAAGGGGTATAATGACAGCCTCTTTCCAAGATGTTAGAACTATGTTATTTTCTATTGAAAAGTTTATTATCAGAGTTAGCGGTGTAACTAGAAAATCTAAGCAAAGTTTTTACATATTTATAGAAAATTCGTCACTACCGGCAGATTTAGATTTACTTTGTGAAAATGCTTCTAATACATCTTTTTCCACTGTGTAATTTTAATTTGGTATGAATGTCGGAAAAGACAAATGGTTTTATAGGCATTAATAATTTCATTGTCTACTTTAATAGAGGGAACTGATTACACAAACTATTTACTAAATGCATCTGGACTCTTTCTTTGCATTATTAATATATATTCAATACATGTTTTTATTCTAGCGTAATAGCTCATGATATTTAATCAACAAGCAAAAATAATTGATATTTAAAGTAAATTCTAAAATATAAAAAGTTCCAAAGGCTCTACTGAGCTACCGTATTTCCACTGGTCAATATCACTCTGTAGAAACATAGTTTTTGTTGATGATAATTCTATTTTTACTAGCTACTTAATTCGTTGACGTTATTTGCTTTATTAATTGGTGTATTCACTAATAACAATTTTACGAAACGAAGGAAATGGGTGAAGTAAAAGACCCGTGACAAAAGTTATAAAACATTCTAAGGTTTGCAACCTGCGTTTGACAGGGGAAATGTAATTTGTGAGTCCCTAATGCGAGGGGCAATCTCGAGAGCACTGTGAATTGGGAATATGAAAATAGGGATTTATTAAGTTCAATAAAATATAAAACAGTCATCCGCGAAAATGTGATGTCATCATCAATTTTAATATAATACAATTTTTTATCTCAAGTGCTACTAAATTTGTATATCATTGAAATTTTTAAGACGATTTAACATCTTCTTAATTATTATACATAAGATATATTAGATGTTGCAAAATCTACATGTTTTAAGGTGAATATCTTAGAGCATGCTTCAATTGTGGAGCACGAAATAACCGTAATATAAAATGTTCATAGATTAAATAAAGATACAATATTTTAAGAATTTATGTAACATAAATAATTAACCGGCATTAAACAAATATAGACATATAGGGTGTAATTTAAAAAAAATGGTAATAGGGACTGACCAGACAGACAATAAACCTATATGACTTTTTTCTCTAGGGGCACTTTGAAAAACTGACCTGGGTTTAGATTTTTAATGTTAAGGTAGGAAACATTTGAGAACCACTGTTTTTCAGGGTCAATGAATGTTATAGTTCCGAATATTAGAAATAATAAAAGACTGTAATACCTGACTTGTGTTCCTGCCGGAAGAAGTACGGCACTTTGATGGGATTACTTGTACCGAACTTCTTATACCACTAATTATGAAAATTTAAATAATTCCTTCTCTTTCGGCACAACGCAAGCATAGCATGACCGGAGGGGTTTAAATAGGATTTGTTTACATGTGTCTTTTAATTTGGAACAAAATTCTTGTAGCGTTTATTGTCGTTTATAAGAATTTATTATGGTGGTTTATTAACATTTGTAACATTGTGTTAAAAGCTTTAAAAATTAGTAATTATTATATGAAATTGGAAAACGAACAGTTAGACGTCCGAGATACGATAATAGAAAATAGTTGTGTATTTTAACTTAGGAAAAAATTTGATTTTTTTTTACGTATTGAGCGCATAATTTTTCCCAATCAGGTATCGAAAACTAAAAAATCGAGTCTTTGGTCTCTATGAAAATCAATGTAAACAATAATAAACAGATCAAAACAAGACAGCGAATACTAATAATAATACCTTTAATGTCCAATAGGTAACACCTATTAACTGAACAATTCTTTTGAATTTTTCACAAGAATTGTTCGAAATGACCTCTATCTCCACGTATACATATTTCGGCACGTCGAACTAAGGACATACGTACTCCGTTCAACACATTTGGTAAATTAGGATCATTTTTTATGGTTTCTATGCACATTAAAATACGTTGTTGCAATTGTTCTAAAGTGTCAATTGGATCATGGTAAACCAGAGATTTAAAATGCCCCCAAAAATAAAAGTCCATCGGATTTAAGTCGGACGATTTAGCAGGCCATGGTACTGGTCCGTCACGTCCAATCCATCGTCGAGGATACTTTCTGTCCACAAAATGTCGAACAGCCAGACTAAAATGGACTGGCGCACCATCGTGCAAATGCCACATTCTTCTGCGCGTAGCCAGGGTACATCTTCCATTTAAGTATACATCACTATTTAATCTAGCTGGTAATTGTATAGGTCCAATTATTTCATTACCGCAAATTCCTGCTCGCAAATTAACGCTGAACCGTCGTTGAAAATGCGCCCATCGTATTACACGTGAATTTTCGTCTGCCCAATAGTGCATATTTTTAAAATTAAAGACTTCATTTCTGGTAAAACACTTTGGACTCATCTGAGAAACATAGAACGTTTAAATATCCTTATTTGTCGCGTGTTTTCTTAAAATCCACCTACAAAATTGCATTCACTCTGCAAAATATTGAGGTTCTAGTGCTTGGACACGTTGATAGTGATAGGGATGTAAGTTCATATCTCTCAATGTCCTTCATACCATAAAATGGGATACTCACACGGTTCGCGATATCGCGGGTGCTTAGGATTGGATCCTCTTCTACAAGTTCCAAAATTTGAACCTCTGCGTCAATTACCCTTTCTTCGCGTTTGGGGGCCTATTTCTCCTCCATGTCCATCGAGAATACCTGTTTCTCGAAGACGCTGGTCAATACTAACAAATGTACGAGCACAAGGATGACGTTGATTGAGGAACCTTAAACGATAAAGCTCTTCCGCACCAGCTGCATTTCCACCACTTTCTCCATACTCCAAGTGCGTATCCGCGAGCTCTAGATAAGTGTAATCTCCCATAATGTCCAAAATCTGCGTTTTAAAACACCACACTAAACTGTGAATTAACGTTATCAATAAAGAAAATAAAAAGAAAAACCTGGTCTAAAATCCAAAAAGTAACTCAAAAATCACGAACGAGAAGTAGTGTCTTACGTAACCAAGTACTAATGACTTGAACGACAAGTCAATAAAATAAATCTTAACATAAGTGGCACAAAATTCAAGAGGAACAAAAGCAACAGACAAAACCAAGGAACGGGTAGGTCGCGTCGTGTGGTACGTTATTTACCAAGTAAGGACACTAACTGAAATTATTACTTGAGAACATTACAAGGGAATATACCACGCGTAATAAGATAATTTGGACGTGAAGAAGCAAAAAACATGGCGGTGTCCTCTGTCGGTCGCTTTTAACTGTTTTGTCGGCATGCTTTTCGATGTTCTCTTAGGCGCACCATACTTATTTGTACGAATGTCCGAGTGTGCCAGCAGTTCTCAAACTATGTTATTAATTATTTTGGAAATTTTTGTTTTTTTTTTCTCCAAAAACTATGAGATTTAGACCCCATGTTATATAAGTTTTTTTGCTTGTTTTGTCGTTCCCTGGCACCAGTTTTTTTATGACATGAAACTAATTACACCCTGTATAAGAACATAGTAATAAAAGCTGTTGCGATTCCATGCTAACTTCTAAAAGACTTCATTCGAAGAGAACTAACGTAGCTCAAACGCGACTTCGAATAGGTCAAACTCATCTTACCTCGAGTTACCTCTTACTGGGTATTCATTCAACCTACCCACTATACAACCGGCAGAGTATGACTCTTCTATTGATCGTATATTTCTATCTTACAATCAATTCGCAGACATCAGACTGAATTATTGCTATTTGTACCAGATACAATATTCGACTACCTCTGTGATAATAAATCCTCAGTGAAAGATACAGTAAAAAAAAATATTAAAGATACTGGTGTATTAAGAAAACTTTTTTTACGTTAATGAAACTACAATGAAAGTAGTTGCGACTAATAATTGTAGTTGTCGACGACGCTAAATAAGGTTGCCTCGACTGTTAGGTAACTGTTTATAATTTTGAAAAAGTAGCGAAATGAAATTAGTGTTATTCGCGGAATGGAGATTCCCCTATGTACATCCATCCGATAACAATGGTTACTTCTCTATCGTTTTGGTAAGGTTTAATGACCTAATACCTCATACTGTTGCATTGTTTGGGAGGTTTTAACTTTCGTAATAATATTACAGAGGTGAGAGGTACGAACGTTTAATTTAAAGAGATAGGTGAGTATTTATAATATAATAATAATAATAGTATTAATAAATACACGTGGCGAGTTGTCAGCAAAAGCTGGTAAATTCGATAGCGTAATTAACGGACTCGTCATTGTTTATCATGGAGTTTATCATGCAGTCTATAGATTTAGGGACTGCTTGTTCACTTACGTAGCTGTTAAGAAGAATATTGACAATTCAGCCGCATTGTCATTTTTTGGTGATATAATTACGCGCTGTCTGATGTGGCCGATTTGTTCTTCAGACGACTAACATCAGGATACATTTTCTGTGTCAAATTACCAAGGTCCTCAACTAGAAAGTGTTTGTATCTTCGGCGTCTGCAAACCTCATCAGCTGAACTTCAAGCGTATTTCATGGTTTGGTCGAGAGCCTCAACTTCTTTTTGTAAGAATTGGGGTATTCGTCCCAAACAATAAAGTTTACAATATTGTGCTTTGCTTTAAAATATTAAATAGAGTATTTTGAAGGAAATTAAAATTGTGATTCACCTAATTTAAATGTAGAATGAGAAGTTTACAATAATATTGCTGCAATTCTCTAAGAAGCTGCAGCGATAGAAACGATGCTAGAAATTCTTCCTGTTAATAGTATATCAATAAGAAAAGGTTTCCCTATACCTCCAGATCTTTTTGAAAATAAAATATTATGGGTCCCAAAATATCATAATAGTCTTCTCTGCTCTTCCGTAAGTCAACATTCATTTTGTTCAACTGGTTGTAACAGAGCTTTGACGTGATTTCGTTCGGATAATTTCGATTTTCTGTAGTAGATGAAGAATTGTATGTTGCAAGCCTAAATATGTTATAAGTTGATAATAATCAATATGATAACATCTTCTAGTTATAATTTTTGGGGCGTTTCCTAGGATTACGTCTCATTTTAGCTTTATTACTATGGGTTGATGATTTTCTTCTTTAATATTGAGTGTACTAAGACCACCATGGTAATTTAACTGTCAAGATGTATCTCAAAGATGAGTTGGAGTCATTGAATTAGAAGAGCGTTTCCTTGGTTAATATCCGATCCAGATTCAATCCTGGACATCTCTCTGTGAAAGGTTTTGTCCAACAAATAACTATATCATTAATAAATTTACCAATGATACCATAAGGGCTCAAATAAACGCAGCATAGCGAAAACTGCACATTTACAAAAAATTTGTCGAAATAATAGCGCCAATACAAATTGTAATTTCGTGAAAATTCCATTATTCTTATGAAATCATTTACACATGCAAACATTTTTCAAGAAAATTCAAGCGATGTTAGAAGGCATTTTAAGCGAAATTTTCTTATAAATAATCTATTTATTATTTGATGCATCCTGTTGAAAAACAACTGGAATAAATTCTTTATATAGAATTGATTCCTTCCTTTAAATTTACTAATAAGAATTTTGAAAAGTTCTGCAAACGGTTCAATAAAATTAGATTAGATTTAGATAGGAGCCGCTGGCAGCTTGGATTTGGTTACCACACCTACCTTTGTGGATCTAATGTGGTGTTGCTATTCTAGTTTTCCTTAGATCTCTTTATCCAGCCTTGGCATTTGTATCAGACTCCACAGCCTTGATAAGGGTCCCTTAGAATATCTATCAGCACTTAGTGTTCCTCTCCAAGTAGCCGAAGTCCCAGTTTAGCTATCCCTTCACAAATGACATAGTTATTCTAGTTTTCCTTAGATCTCTTTATCCAGCCTTGGCATTTGTATCAGACTCCACAGCCTTGATAAGAGTCCCTTAGAATATCTATCAGCACTTAGTGTTCCTCTCCAAGTAGCCGAAGTCCCAGTTTAGCTATCCCTTCACAAATGACATAGCAATATGGATTACAGTTTCTTCTTCAATTTTGCATCCTCTGCTAGACCCATTAGTCTATTAAGTATGTGAAGCCAACAGTATTCGGTTAGAAGATCCACCATTATCCTAGCAGATTTTTCAATATCGCGTAATAAGTCTACCGTCTTGGCCGATCGTTGTTTAATAAACTCTTTTTCCTATCTCTGTCGCGGAAAACCCTTCAATCATTCAATAAATGTATATTATACCCGTGCGTTTAGTAGTAGATACACACGGCTTAGCCACACACAAAAGAGTTCAGTTGCTACCAGGGCCTTAGATGTTCTTGCCCTGGCAAGTTCATCAGATATTCCAATTCCATTGTGTTTCTTATGCCATAGTACTTACCATTTTATTTTGACTTCCTATGTCCATAAAAGTATTCACGAAGTTCCATGCTACTCTCAAGTCAACCTGCATGGAATCGATCTCCGTCCACTGCTTGGCTATAGGAAAGAAGGAAAATTTATGACTTAAGTAGATCCTTACATTATTATTTTATTATACAGAACTGCATACTCATATGGATCTGAAATACTGTGGCGTGTTTTCTTGGACTTATCAAGGTTTTTTATTTTGACATTATTCCTTAAATCTTAGCCCAGACTCCCTGTTTTGTCTTGGAATCGTCCGTGTGCCTGTTTGTGCTAATACAGGGAACACCTTTCCAGTCTTTTCCGTCTGGTATTTTAATTCATTTTGTATTGAAGTTACACTTTGCGACATATGGTACCCGTGTGCATTCCTAGATTGAAATCCACCTTCATCTCTGATTATAACTTTTCATGCTCTATCCCTGCTGCTGCTTCGGCGTTGAGCTTTGAATCATTAGCCTATATGTCACATGCATCAAAGGTGTTTTTATAAGACTATTATAAAACCAATAAATGTTGCACTAGGAGTGTAGTCAACTGCACATAAAATAAGAAAACGTTCACAATATTGAAACTGCAATGTGTCTCCCTCAAGTTCAAACGAACTTTACATAGAATTGAATGTTATATTAATATTACGTTAAACTATTAGAAATATTTATATGTAATAAGACTAATATGAAGTGAATACAAGTAGCAGTCGGACGTTGCCGAATATCTGCTATAGGTGAAAAGTTATTAACTGTGTACTTACTAACAACGGATATATGTTTTTACAACCCAATGATTTGGAATCAAAACACTTATTAATGAATTGCTTAGACAGATAAAAAAACTGGCATTGACTGACATTGCAGAAATTATTTCTATGTAGACCCTAATTGAAAGAAATGTCAATATTTAAACAAGCTAACCATTATACTCTTCGCTGATTTATCGCACTTTTTATATAAGTATTGCAAAATCTACAGAATACTCTACGCAGTCTATTTGCAAATAACGTTAGTTTTAGAAGTTTTTTGTTTAATTACAAAACATTAAAAACATTTTTTTTTAATTTTAATAATTAATAACTTTTTCATTGATTGATGGATTTTGTTAAAATAGAGTTCCTCCTCTAGCTGACACCAGCTGATTGTCCAAATTTCAGTACAATCGGACTTTCATTCTTAAGTTATCGTGCTTACAAGAAACGTGACGGACGGACGGACAGACAGACAGACGGACAGACAAAGTGACGGGCATACGGGCAGACAGACGGACGGACGGACATTTTAAAAGTTGTTGAGAATTCGATCACCAACACAGTGATATAACATTTTTTTTTCTTCGAGCAATATTGCCGGTTTTAGAAATGTGCCGATCGAATGCAGTATATACTTCGTTTTGTATTTGCGAAGAGCATAATAATAACAATGATATAATAGAAAAGCATGTATGCTCAAAATTCAGCAGGGCTGAGGTCCGGTTCTTTGCAAAATTATCGACTAGAGCTATTTAATACGGATGAAATTTTGAACGATACGCATCTTAAAATTAGTATTCTAAGTATTTAATTGTAGACCAAAAATAAATTAATCTATTCATAATCGCTTTCTAACAGAAACTTTATTTGATGGCGCTAAAACTGTAAAATTGAATTTTATTGGGATTGTTTATTTCACAACAAAATTATGTTTTATATTATTTATTTGTTCTATACAATGTTATAATTTTGTAAACATTTGAATTTCCCCGATTATACTCTGTATAATTTTTTATGAACTGAAAACTTTTAACCATTCAAATAGTTGTAAAAAAACAACATAATTAAATAGAAGATGATTTATTACAGCTTACAGCCATAAAATATATTTTAATAGCCATTCCGTGTTTAATATTGTAAGCAAAGATTTGTTATGAGCGATATTTATTTATTTACTAGTATGACCCATATTAATGTAATATGGGTATCAGACTTTATAACACAATGTTATATACTTATGTTAGTTGTTTATATTTTGTACGTACACCGTTAATATGCTTGATGTATATTAAAGACACGAAATTTTAAATATATTCTAATTCTCTTTATATTATTGACAGGCTATTATAATAAGGTATTTTAAATATTGCATCAATCTCTTCTTAGCCTATAATAAAGTAATATATATTGTTATGCATACAAATATTATAGTCGATAACCTAATTAAAATAAACACTAGTATTTCAAATACAAATTTTTACTTTAATAAACAAAATCTTAATGAAAATAAATATAATTTCTTTTGATCTTGTTAAATACAGATTTAATGATTCATTGTCAACAGTTTTTTTACATTACAACTCCTATGATATAAATTTAAAAAATGAAGATTTTAGATTTTAAATTTAACTCTACACAAATAGCACCGCAGATTACTCTTTAAGCAAACTGGAACAAAAAAAACTTTGATAGAAAAATAAAAGTTCTTTATTAAAACAAAGACTAAATAAAAATTAACTGAAGATAAATAGATGTAGTTGTAATTTATATTATACTCAATTAGTATTGTCCAAACACCATCATGTAACCCTCTTTAAAACATTGCAGGCGGTCTGTTGAGCCCTTGTCTACGAGGTTACTAAACAGTCACAGACAACCAACACATATGAATGTAGCGAGATTAAGTTCATTTTAACTGACTATAAAAAGTAATCTTCTTTTTTGAAAAAAATTGAACCGTCTTTAAAAAAACGATCACAAAAAATTATGAAATAAAATTTCAGTGTTTTCGGTTAATTGAACATTGCCTAATACTGATTTTGAGGTCTAGTAAAAATTTGTTCGATATTGTTATTTGTTCATTTTGACATCAACCTCAAAATCAAATCTCAGATAATCAGGTTCAGTTAACTGAACAACGGTGAAACTTAATGACCATTCATAATTAATGACCATTTCTTAGAGACCGTTGAATTTTTCTCAAAACATTTTTTTCAGCCCTATTGGATGAGCATGTAGAATCGTTAGCTTTTAATATCAGATTCAGTATCAGCTACTACAAAAATTCCTTTTTAACTTCAATCGGCGACTCCGCCATAACCCCGCATATTATCGATTAGAAAATAGTTCTTTTCCACTTTTGCTTATTTTATTCCAGACGTAAGTTGATGAAGCTAGTATGGGATCACCACCGATTCATGCTCTACAATTTAAAAAAAAATAGTATAAATCACTTAAATCATGCGAGAGAAATCAGTGAACAAACATAAATAAATATTTATATACATACTAATCAAAGTGAGAATCTTCCCTTTTTTAATTTTTTTTAAAGTTGATTAAAGAAAGAGGAGGTTGTCAATTAGAGATCCAGTCTCGTGATTTGGTACTGAGACCATCCCTGGGTTCTATAAAAAAAATGTACCACTAGAAGAAAAGTTCTTAACGTTAACCCTTTGTGTCCTAATAAGCGAAAGTTAACTTCCACAGATAATGAATTTGACTAATATGTAAATCGAAGCATGTGAATTATCTGTAAAAATAAATTTATCATCTTTTTCATGTTCATTATCTGAAATGTTGCTCTTCTATTTCATGTAGGTATTTAGTAGATCAATGATATCTCGGTGCTCTACATGTAGGGGTACGCATCACTCGACATCCACAAGTAAAAAAATATTTGAATCACGAACCATTCATTGGAAGATGATATTAATTATTAAATTTGTAATGCTGGTAAAAGAAGACTTAAAACTTAGAGTAGTATTATTATGAGAAGATGCTTGCAAAAAATGATGCGCAGAAACGAGTTTGTGTGCATTCATTGATCTAAGCCAATGATCAACCTGCAGTCACAGGGTCTGTGCTGCAGTATATTTGTTGTGTTCGCCGTTTCTGATTAAATTAAATGAAATAACCTTATTTTCAGTAAAAAATGTCTTCATCGTTAACACCAGAGTGGGACGAGGTTTTAATCTACTGCATTACACAGCTCCTCGACCTCGAAAATTTGATTACAATTATTATACATCCTTCTACCCCAGATGATGCTGTCACTGGTAAAAATATTCACGCACGTTGGCTCCGCCCCAAGCATCTTCTCATAATAATACTACTCTACAAACTGCCGATGGATAAGAAGTCTCAAAATCTCCAAGGATAGATATAGTTACGAGTACTCATCATAGTTATAATCAGGGTTATAAGGGCTATTATTATACCTATTGTTATTTTATATTAGACCGCAAAGAGTTAAGAAATTCATGATAACACTATTCTACTGTATTGTGATATAATACCTCCTATTTTGGTGATGTCTAGTTTAATGTCTTTGTCTATCCAATATATTCAACATCTAGGCTAGCAAAGTACATACTGTTATGAATTACACCCCCTTGGAACTGGAGATGATACGCCTATGCCTACTAATAGTGACTGGAAAGCTTCTAGAAGGAGCCATGGACTTTTCTAGAGTGTGGTTGGAGAAGATTCTGGTTTAATCCAGGGGTAATTTCAGAGTATATAAGGAGCGATTACCGGCGCAGAGGGAGAAGTTTATTAAGAAGAAGTTCATAGAAGTGACGTTCGGTATAAAGTGAGATTAAATAAGAAGTAAATACAGGTTATTTTGAAGTATTGTATAGACAGTAAATTATTAAAGTGTTAGTGTTTATCTCTTGTTGAACCCACGGATTCATACAGGGTGTTTTCCAAATGGTGAATAAACGTAATACTTTTCATCCCGGAAACATTTCGTATAACATTTGAGCAATAACACAGCCCCACAAAAGAAAGTTCTATACCAGAGACATAAGTACATAGATTTTGTGTATTTCTTTGTGGTGAATCCGTTGCCGTGATCCAAAAACCGATTTTACAGGGGATTTTAGTAAAACGCAAAAACATCATTTCTTCGCTGACAGTAGCGTCAACTACCTACCAAATTTGACTGCTCTCCGTCAAGTAGTTTTTTAGTAAATTCACCAACAGACAGACAGACAGACAGACAGACTGACGGAATTGAAAAACCTATATTTTCGTAATCTACGTGTTCTGAAACGTCAAAATCCGAAAAAATCTCAGACATTATCCAACTGCTAGCAAAAACAGGAAAACCACAAAAACGACAGAAAACGTCAACATTACTAGAGGGAAGAACAATAATCAAAAGAATAGAATCATACGCAATGAAATACTGGGGACATGTCCAAAGACGGGACACGACACACCTACTGAAGAAAGCGCTGCGAATGAACAGCAACAAACTGAAAATAGGGAGGCCATGCTACACATGGATTACAACAATCGAGAGGATTATGAATAAGCTAGGAAAGGATTATACACACTGGGAAAAGTTATTGGCACAACAAAAAATGGAATACAATAAAGAAATATCAAGGATATACACACTGCCAGACTCAGAAACAGAAGAAACAGAAAACTCAGAAGTAGAATAGGAGAGAAGATGATCACAGACAGAAGCTAAGAAGAAGCATATCACAAAAACCTGAAAGTAAAAAGAAGCACGAAAACTTAAAAGAAGCATCTCACAAACGCCTACACTTTCCATCCGATGAAGACAGAAGGAAAACAAGAAGAAACATCTCACAAACACCTACACGCTCCATCCTATACTCCTACCCCATGCGTCATGCGGCTCTCGCTCCTGACAACAAGCATGTCCAATGTCCAATCCAGCGTATGCAGCTGGTCCGGCGGTATATAAAAGCACTGGGGGTTTATTCTGGCACACGGTGGGATAATCGGTGGGCGATCGGGCTGCGTGGTGGAACAAATCTCCCTGCACCGGAATTGGCAGCAATGCCCACCTTACGCTGGCAAATCAATCAATCAATCAATCAATACAATACTTCCCTTCGGTATGCGAGGGAAGTAAAAGTCAAAAAACCAATGTATTCATGTCTCTAGTACAGAACTTTTTTTACCCCCCTCGTAGGAGTAAGTGTGGATTGTATTTGCATATATTTCTTTCTAATGATCAAAATGTTATTTTAAAATGTTCTCTCAAAGTATTTCAAAAATGTTGCATTTCATTATAAAGCTTTACCTTATCCTCACTGTTTCAGTCTACTTTAGGGGATGTTTTTGCGCCTTACCAAAAAAATGTTGGATTTTGTATTGCGGATTCGGATTTAGTATCAAGAAATACACAAAATCTACGTATTCGTGTATCTGATACACAACTATTTTTTAACCCCCTCGTGGGGGTTGATGTGAATTTAATTTATAAATATTTTTTCTAATGATCAAAATGATATTTTAAAATGTTCTCTCAAAGTATTTACAAATTGTTGCATTTCACTAAAAAGCTTTACCATATCCTCACTATATCACTATACTTTAGGGGATGTTTTTGCGTTTTATTAAAAAATTACCTGGTAAATCGGATTTTGGGCTGCCGATTCGGATTCAGCATCAAGAATACACAAAATCTATGTACTCATGCCTCTGGTACAGAACTTTTTTTAACCCCCTCGTAGGGGTGGGCGTGGATTCAATTTTCACATATTTGTATAATGCTCCTAATTTTATTTTAAACTGTTTTCTGAAAGTATTTGCAAATTGTTGCAGTTCATTATAAAGCTTTACTTTACCTCATTATTTCACTCTATTTAAGGGGAAGTTTTTGCGTTTTACTAAAAAATCCCCTGTTAAATCGGATTTTGAACCACGGTTTCGAATTCAGCATAAAAGAAATATCACAGATTTCGCAATTCTTGCAACCATCGGGACATTGGAAATAATAACACCATACATAAAACCTAAACTTTTTCCGGACTCAGCTTCGCCCCGTCCGGAAGCAGCTACGATCCATTCTCGATTGCGACACGGCTGTATTTAAACCTTAAATGAAAACTGGTAGCTTGAGCCCCTGTGATATATGCAACCCATATTACATTTGCATGTATCAGCCATTGCATATACGACAGCCTCATTCGACCGCGACACCGCTGTCTTTTGACCTTGAACGTGAACTGGTAACTCGACCCCTATATACGAACATAAACATTTCCAATGTTAATACGCAAAATCTGTGTACTCATATCTGGTACAGAACTTTATTTTATGGGGCTGTGTAATCGTCCTTTATTAATTTCACCCTGCTAAATTTCCAAATAATTATTTCAAAGTGGAGTTATAAACTTTTTTTTGTTTCATTTTATTTCATATTTCCTTCTAAACTTACATTTAAAAGTTGCAGTGAAACACTATTTCGATATCAGAACCATTTTCGGGACCTTCAAAAGTAGTCCTGGTATTTGAAATTTGGTCCAGAAGTCTCGAAAATGTTTTTGGTTCCGTGATTTCGAAACCCGATTTTCAATTCGATGTTTTCTATATTTGTTCAACTTTGGAATAGTGCAAGCAATTTTTGTGAAATCTTTTCTAAACTGTAGAGTACTCCTCAGCGGTGGCCTCATCTCAAGTTGGTATCTGGTGAGCAGAAATCGAAAATTTGAGAATTGTGCCTGTTAACTTTCAAATAAATTTTAGATTTCGTCGAAATTGCATTAAAATTGGTAAGTATTATTGAAGTAACTGATACTGAATCTGACGTCAAAAGTAAAAAATCCGAAATGGTATACCCAATAGGGTTGAAAAAATTCTGCAATTATGGTAATTAAAAAACTTTTGCAGATTTGCCTGAAACTTCTAACATGGATGAAATATGAAGATTCTCTGGTAACGAGCTTTATATTAAAATTTACATATTCAAATCGACGGATATTTTCTTTTTGTAGAAACTGCATAAAGGTCACTTAGAAGGGTAAAAAAATATATGTTACAAATAAAATTGAATCGCCTTTTAAAACATGGTCACTAAATATTTCCAATGGCTGTTTTTAGTGACCGTTCAATAATATTTTTCTTCAGAATCTTCAAAGGTGAGGCTAAGCAACTCGTATCCCAACAGAACTCAAGTAACCCAAGGCACAGCTTTTCATGGGAATTTCATCTTTATCACATGAGAAGTTGTGCCTTGGGTTATTAATTAGTAACAATTGCTGGGAAATATCCATTTACTGTTAGTGATAAACTAATAACAAAAATAGGTCGTATCAAATAGGTTTTAGGCAATTTGAGGTGGAATAGCGGTCCAAGATATGGGGAAAAGGTGTATCATAACAATAATTCTATGCGACATCAAGGGATATCGTAATCCGTATTTGGCCATCCTACACATTTCCTAGTTAAACATAAATTGAGGTATAAACATGATTTTATTGAATTACCTTGCGGCTTCAAAAAAATATACGAAAAAATGAAATATAAATTCCCTACTTCTTAAATGTGTCTGAAAGTAATCATTACAAACAAGCATTTTAAAATAAACTAAGTTTCCCATTTAAAGAATTCCCTAACCTCCTCTTGTGAGAACGCTTTTAGAGTTTCATAGGGATCGATTGCTCTCGCTCACGTGTCCCACCGAACGTCCATTCGTCCGTCTATCCGTCTTGCACCATATTAAGTTCTATATACATGAAGTTTACAACAATTATGTAAAATAATGTCCCCAAAAATAACGCGAGAGTTATTTTGCAGGAAAAATTTGCTTGGCTCCTATACATGCAAAAGTTACAGAAAAAAAATGTCGAATATTCGCATGTGACATAGTTGGAAAGAGCCTCTTGGGAAGAGTTTTTCTTCGAATTTTCAGCATCTTAAAATATGTCTTGTGATTCATATAGTGCTCTAGTTGGTTTTTCTTTGCTCTATGGCACGTCCGACAGTCTCATGCCATCCGACGCAGCTGCCTGTTAGGCATACAACCCCATCAAAGCTCTTTCTCGTCAGCTACTGGTGACATTAGTCCAACGTTTTAGAGGTTGTTCTCTTTACATCTTTCCATTTGAATTTCCCTGGACTGTCATGCGTTCTATATTGTCTTTTCCTCGGTTTATCTGACTAAAAATTAAAATATTCGGAAGAATAAAATACTGGAAAATGATAGGGATGAACTGTTCAAACGTCTCTAGACCAACATCTCTAAAGCATGAATATATGCCTCCCTAAATACATGCGCCAATTTTTTTTTAAGAAGTTTTTAAGCTTATCAACAACAAATAAGTTCGATTTGAATACCACACATAATTTAAAAAAAAACATATTTTATTAGTAAGAAGATAATTGTGATTATAGTTAATTGTGAAATAATTAAAATAAAAAATAAAATGTACATTTTTGACCATATTTTGAACACTTTTGCAGCGATTGCACCACAGGTAGGTTCATATAATTATTAGGAATAATTGAAAATAATTAAATGTTTTATTATTTTGTAAGTGTAATCTATTTATTTATTATACCACAAATTAGGTACTAATGACACAATTTGCGAAATGTTAAAATTCAAATTCAAATCTTCTGCAGATTTGCTCTTTTACACGTTCAGTCTCTAAAAAGTAATAGTGAATTGTTTCGTCAGATTATTGCTATAATGTATATATTTTATTGTAGTCCCACACCTTTTATATGTATTAAAATGGCACAATCATACTCGTAGTATTGGATTATAATGTTTTGAAATATATGTCTATACCATAAATGTTATACTTAATTACATTTATAACTAACTAATGCTGGCCATTTGAAACTAATATTATAATCCTAGAGAAATTTTGATGTAGAGAACTAAAGAAGTTGTCGAAACTTTCTAGCAAATAAAATCTCAAATAAAGAATAAAGCACAAGAGTGCATTATTATTTGTTTGCTTATAATTGTAATGAAACAAATTCTTTATGGAATTTTGCACGGTAGAAAAAAATAGCGATATATGAGAACTAAAAGAAAAACTATGTGTAAAAATATTAATAAAATCTTTGCATTCCTTCTACAACTTGAATTCTGGTTATGCTAGCAAATTAAAATTCTAAAGTGAATTTGTCTAATTTCTTATTAATTGACAATTCTCATTCTAACACTAGCATCCACACAGTCCTCTACGGCCATGCAGATTAAACTAGTATCTACTTAACCCCTACGGTCATGAAGATTCAGTTAAAAATGAGAACAAACGTCCAAATGAATTTATTTACCTACCTTGTCTTAAAAAGTTTTCATTCTAATGGATTACATTTTCATGAAAGCTATCATTTCGTTTCTTGGGAACGTTTTTCGCCCTTATTTTGGAGGTCATCAGAAAGCCTATTTATTAGCTAACTAGTATTGGAGCTTAAATACTCTATGCATGTTTAAATAGATAGTTATTTTTTCCTACTGTTTGCAAAATCTTATAAAGAATATGTTTCATAACAATTATAAGCAAACAAATAATAATTCACTTTTAAATATGCATAGAGTATATAGGCTCCAATACTAGTTAGGCAATAGATGGGTGAAGATCTGTTGTTTTTATCAGTCAATGTCAAATATTTTTTCTGCTCTTTGCAAAATCCTAGGATGGAATAAAGTAGCTTAGCTGTGACGTCGATCCATGATAACGACGTTGTCATACGTGATGTATATTGAAACTTTTGCAACTTTACAATATTTGATTGCTTTAGAAAATATAAGAAAGGCATTGCAGTTTGCTGGTACAGACCAGCAATATAACAGATATTGACATGATTTATTAACAAATTGGAGAGATTTCCTGGTATCTGATATTTCTAAAAAACATTTTTTATTGGGTTAATTTTTTACATATTGACCTCTTGCTTTTCCTCCATATTTGAGGTTATGTAGCTTTGAGATTTTTTTTTCTCAAGAAACCATATGTGGAATCTTACCGTACCTGAATGCAATTAAATATGTATGGAACATGCAAGGCAGGAGACTTAAGTCAAAAATTTCTGTTCCCCAAAGCGCAGACGAGGCGATAGCTGCTCATATGGAAATATAGGAAAATTTGCCTCAAGAAATAATCAATAACTCATCATAATTATGGAAAATGGACGACTGCAGTCATAAGGGCTCATGGAGGACACACGTCATTGAAAAAAATAACCTTTGTAATTTTGCTTAATCATTAAATATTTAAAACCAGTGAAAATGTACTATTTATTTTTTGCAAAATCGCTCTTTGTATTGTTTTACTCAGTTACCTAAGGGGCGTATTGTATTCATGGAAAAATCACCCTCCGAGATTTCCTCAAATTTTCACGTTTCACATTGTAGATTACGAAAATGAAGATCTTTCAATTCTGCCTGTTGGTCTGTTGCCTGTCTGTTGGCGCTATAGCTGAAAACTACTAGACGGAAAGCAGTCAAATTTAGTAAGTAGTTGACGCTATTACCAGCGAAGAAATGGGTGGAATTTGACAGAAAAATTTACAGTGAGGACTACCTAAACAAATACTACCAATTATTTCCACATACCAGAATATAAATATAGTCAAGAAACTTCAATGGAAAATCTGGATGTGGAAGTAGTGATTCCTTAGGCAGCGGTTTCTTAATTTGTTTGTTTAATGCCCATGAATTAGCCCTGCGTTACATAAATGTAACACCACTTTTCTCAGTTTTTAAGAAAAAAGTTACCAAAAAATCAATCCATATGACTCTTGTTACACCTCTTGAGTCACAGGAGAAAAAAAATAAGAGAAACAAAAAGAATAATTTAAGTCTTCAAGGGTTAAAAGCAAAGGCGAAAAAAATCAGCGAACGAGAGTAAAGGGACAGTTATAGGGTTGTACTAATGTATTATATAATACCATGTAAATAACCGCGCTAAGTACATCTTAATCTTAAATTCAAAAGCATAACTATAAAAAAATTGAAACAACATTAAAAATGAAAAGTGATAATGGAGATATATCAAAAGTTAAATGAATTATAATTTTTATACAAATACAATGATAATTATAAATCTTGTAAACATGGTCAACATATCACATACCTATTTGATAGCGATTTAAAAATTTTAGGCTCATCTATCTAGTGCTTTTGAAGTTTTCAAATATATTTTTTATAATTTTGATTTAGAAAACTTCTTATCTCTGCTGCTACTAAAGGAATATTTCTTAAAAAGAGCATACATGTAGTTATTTCCCTGAGAAAATTTTATAAATATATATGCTTTTTTTAATTGTCTAATATTTTTATTTCCTGGTTTGATATGTGTACTGAGAGAAATTGATTGTTCGAAGAAATTCATAGTTTTTGCATTTTCTTTTAAACTCTATTGATTTAGATTTAATAACAGATAATAAAAACCATTTACCTGGACCCAAAATATGAAACACGGATATTTATTTAATTTGTGTAATCTAATTATCTAAGCTGCAATAATACCTACTGGATTTCTTTCATTTGTTATCACTTCACCCAAAAATTTGAAAAGCGAAACTTATGCATCAACTATTCGTCCCCTCAACAATTCGTCCCCTCAACAATTCGTCCCCTCAACAATTCGTCCGTTTATCTTAGAGGCCTAATTTTGCAATTATTATAGATAGATACGGAATTTAATACGTAGTTAGAATTTGGTATTCCCAAGGCAAGTCGTTGGTGAAAATATTTTTGAAGCATAGAATCCTGAATCACTCACACTTGATCGGTGTTTTCGGTCTTTTATTTGTTAATACCAATGTTATATACCACTGTCTCGCAGAAACTTCAAAATTTATTTGGAAAAAAAGAAATAATTTTTTGCCTCACAGTTGTTAGCCTGACGACAAGATTTTTTAACAAAATTCCAGCCTGTTGCAAATCTACATTGGGGCATCATGATACTTTGGATAAGGAATTAATGACTTTAAATCAAACGGTAAACATACCTATTTACTAATTAGTAATATACATTCGCAATGATCGAGTACATTTTTTATACATTGACAATTTAATTTATTTGTCTTTCAAGTTAAATTTGTTATATTTAAAGCTCGTCTTTTAGTTGATTTTAATTGCCAATAAAGAAGCGTACACCTAGTAAGACAGATTTTTTTAAAGTGTAATAGGCTCAAATAATTTGTATTATTATGTGAAACATAAAAATTATTTATTATTTTTATATGATTAAAATGCGATACATCGTTTTCTTTCTTAAGCATGTTCGTGATGATTTGTGTTAAAAATTTTAATGTAAAAGCGAATGCAATTACACGGTCTTTACAGATGCTTTTGAGAGCAAGTTCAATTACGGACTTAAACATGAATAGGTGTTACAAATGTATGCTTCATTTTTAATTGCCGTAAACTTTAAAATAAAATTAAACTTTTTGCGTTTAATTGTCCCAAACATGTATTCAATGGGAAATAAAAGAGGCACGTAAGCCTCTCTCCCATCCGTCGGACTGGATCAATGACCAGAAAAACTTCCTCCAAGTTCTAGGCAAGCATGTTTATTTTAACATTTAAATTATATTATTGTTTTTTTTTATCTAAATGGTCATTTTTAACACATTTTCGGTGTTGTGGAATATATTATGTTTTTCGATAACTGTTTTTTATCAGATTAAAATGTGGTAAGCCTAAAAACAAATTATCTTATAATTAATATTTTTTATAATTAATAATACTACTTAAAAAGATAATAGTGCTGAAGTAATAATAAATTACAAATAATCATAATAGGTACATAGTAACAATAATTATCTAAGTACTTAATGCATTATAGGTAGTATATAAAACGAAATTAAGTACAGATTGCAGATTTGACTCTACAAATAAAATTAAGAGATACCCTACTTCGCACTCTTTATTACTTGTCAAATTCTGTAGGGTTTCGGATAAATATAATGATAGGTATATAATATTTAATTAATTTAAAATAACTATTGAGTACTTGGGTATACTTAAAAGGTAATTTATCCAATAAAAGGTAGGTATACAAGTTTCGTAGATGTAGATACATATCTAGGTCTTCTAGTTAAATATGCTAAGTACTTCAGTCAATCATCTGTACAAGTACTTAGGTAGGTAATTAGAATCAATGTGTCGTATGTACAGATGTATCGTTTTTATTTTAATAGCGGGGTCGTGGTTATTAAAAACTTATAAGGTTTTGGATTTACCAACTAATAAAACTTATTGATTTAATAACACGCATTAACAATACCCACAAATAAAACCGGTTAATAGAACAGATGGTATCTGTTTTATTATCGATAATTTCTTCACCGATATCAAATAGAAAGGTAGTTACCATCCTACTTCATATCCAACAAGAAAATAAAATTTACGTCAATGAAAATGCAATACCTACCTACCCAGGTAAGTATGTTACAATTAATTTTTATGAAATATGTGAAGTTAAAATTACAATAGCCGATTCTAAAGCATATAAAGTAGGTGAAAATGAAATATTAAATTATGTTACCTATTATTCCTCTATAATTTTAAAAGCTCTTTAAAATGAAATTACTCTGCTACAGAAATTGTACGTCAAGCTTGGAATAGAAGAACAGCCACGAGAGAGAAAAGCTTAAACTTCTTGGTATGTTAGGTGGGGCCGGAGTGCGGTGACGTCATAAAGCTAGAACCGCCTTTGCAGGGGTTATGGGCGGCAAACAAATAAAATTTACGATGTGCTATTTAACTGCTATCTGCCGGCAGTGTAACGAAGCATGTGGAGGCCATTACGGGACTGCTATTGGTTAGAAAGCAAGGCCGACGTATGATTTAGATTTTCTACCGGAATACGAACGCTTGTAAGTGAAACGGAAAGTGATAGTGTGTCTGAGATCATACGAAAAATCGATTAGGAATCACTTATCTGGAGAAAGTTACGACGCGCGTTTAAGTTCTTGTTCGTTTTATTACACTACGAAAGGGACGATGCCGATATAAACAGTTTGTAGGTTATGGTTTATGTTTAGTACGGGACATTTCGCGGGATATTTAAGATATTATAACCGCTCAGGTTAAGCTTCGAATTTGCTTCGGAAAAAATATGTTATGAACCCAATAGTCTGCAAATTTATTTTTATATCCGAAAGGGATGAAGCTGTGAACTAATGGTATTATATTGCTTTTATTACGAATAAACTTAACAACCAAAAAATTCCTTATATCTATGAGGTTTCTAAATCAATATAAATTTATTTTTACTGTTTTTTTTTACAATTACAAAATACTTGTGCATTCATTTCTAGGTACTTATGTTTGTAACTGACTGCATTTTAACTGACAGGTGTGAATCTAATCAATTGGTAAATTCATAAGTTGAAAAAATATTTGAGTGGCAGAAACACGTACTTAATTAAATAAGAACAGTAGATTAATTGCAATTGCAAGTTTTGATAATCGAATAATACGATCCGTTACAGATATCCTACCTAATTTCTTAGTGATACACTAATCATAGATATTTATGATTGATTAGTCATAATATAGATAGGAAGGTATTTTTATGCAGTTGAAATATTTAAAGGATTATTTTACGTTTTTGAAAGATGCAATGTAATACCTCGAAGAATATCAGGCCTTACGTGTTATTGCGTAGATGCATGGTGGCAAAAGTTAATCAGAATATCCCGTAAGTGTAAATCGATAAGGAGATGCTCATAAGACCGGTGCTTCCCTCTACTTTACAGACAGTAAAATAGACAACTCCGGTAACATAACCGCAAGGGTTGAAAATGTTCCATCGAATGTGCTGTTAGACTGTCTCCATTGCTTTGCGTCAATTTCCACCCTATCTCCAGTGAAATGTTTGTTTACGTTGTAGTCAGTAACAAAGGAAGATTTGGTAGTAGACAGCTGCTAAACTAGCCGCATTACAAAAACGTGAAGACAGTTTTTTCTTAGACTGAAAATTATATATTACCCGTGCTGTATTCTATTCTTATCTTATGCTATGTGAGATTGGTCGTTTGCTCTGTGAGGGTCGAGAAATTTGCTAGCAACAAAATTAGAGAGATTATTGTCCAACAGAGCAAAATACTACGAAAACAAGAGTACAAAATCGTTCGAGAAATAAACCTAGATATTTAATTTTAAATATTTCATATAGGTACTTATAATACTTAATACAAAACAAATAGAAATAAAAATCAAACGTTAGGTAATAATACATTCACAAAAGCTGCAAATTTTTTAATTGAAAAATAAAAATGATCATAGAAACCAATGAAATGTATCTTTGTGAAATATGAGCAAAACTTATTTGTTATTCAGATCCTGCCGCATACATATATAAAAAAGAATATTTCGGATCGTATTATTGATTGTTAATCATTTAGGTAAAAACCCTAAGAATGCGGGCAATCCCCCCATATTCAGAGATATCTTTGTATATCGTACACATACTTACACCCTTTTATTTTCTGATGAAATCAAAAATATTTCGTTGCCATTCTTAAACTAAAATTTTGAAATTATTTTTCTATGAAATGTTAATAAAACACGATATTATAAACAGTTCTTATTTACTTTATGGGGAGATATGTATTTTAATGAATAATAAAATATAAGACTATACTTCAAATGAATAAAATAAATATGAAGTTTGGAACCTGTAGCACCTGAAAACTGTTTATGGTTGAATAACGGTAGATATTGTTTGAGGATGCAAGGAAAAAAGATTTTATGTGACATTTGTAGTAGTAAAGCATTCAACCACTCGTAGTAGGTAGTTGCAATAAAAAGGTCGTTAAAGCGACTTTTACTGCAGTTAAAACTGTAAAAGTGCGTCCAAATAGCCGAATAAAATACGAGCTTCTCTAGGCACGCGCCACAATCATCAAACCACTGTTTATGAGATGATAATAATAATAAAGGCCCAGATTAAACTGATCGTTAAATAAGTTTAGAGCCATATAAACGCCAATTTTATACTTGTTGTGTTTTATGGTTCAATTCCATTGATAATTTACCTGCCTTTTTAAATTAACTGCATTCTTTATTTGCTAATAACTTTATTATTGTGGCTTTGTTATTTATAACATAGGTAATGTCCTGTTTATTTTACAACGCTTTAAAACTTGATTTATCTTGATCGTCGTCGTGCCATCTGCTGGTTAGTGGCTACACTGATTGGGCGTAACGGTTCAACTTAAAGCCGGCAGGAGGGGTGAGTGTATGCTAATATTATTACGGTAGTTCTCTTTAAGATGTCTCTTCGGAATTTTTATAGACTTAAGTAGATTTCTATGTGACAGTAAATTTATTTTATGGTAGAAAACTGCTTCGTGAAAGTTTTAAACTTGAAACTTATGTAATTCAATTTTCTTCCCAACTACAGAGTTGGTTATCAATTCATTTTTAATGAAGTTACAACCAACAAAAACAAACCAGAGAGTATCATTACGCTTTCGATTATTTTATTACAAAGTATGAAGCGATCTATTACTCTTAATTAGTTCAGAAACAGAAGAAATAAAATTAATTTATGATAATACCATTTAATATAAAAATATAAAATTGACTTTAATATTTCTTAAAAGCTTAACAATGGGTGATTCTGTTACTCTTCGGATTAAGAAAATAATAACGTTTATACTAAAATCACCTATCTAAACAGTAATTAGATATTTTTGAACGTAAATAACTTTAAAGATTGGATTTTTATCTCTTATATCTTTTATTTGGATATTCAAAACATGCTTGGAGTTTCTAATCTCTAATTAGGGCGGGAAATCACAAAATCTTTTTGAAAGATGAAAATAAACAAAATCGTGGATAGTTCAGTTTCACGGCGGTCTACGAGAAAAGTAGTTAGAAGATAAAAAAGCTAACAAACTCTGCTGGCTACACAGAAAAATAATATTCTAGTCCGGATAGTGTCTAAAAATTCCCTTTTTTTGCCATTTTAGATATGACGATCGCGCAGAGCTGAACTTATCTGTAAGGGCCAAATGGGAACCATGTATTTTGTGAAGGAAATAAATGAATTAATCATTAGGAGATAGGTTTAATCGTAATCAACGGGTCAACAGCCCCAAAAGTTTTGTTCCTTCAGATGTTTTCCTGGAATGTTCTTCTGGACGTATTTTCTTGGTGGCTTGTCTCTCGATCACAATGTAGCAAGAAACATTGTAATATGTTTCTGCTTTAACCGAGTTATTTTATTGTGTTATCCTGTGTCTGTATAATTTTATTATTTAATTTTAAAATGGCTAAATTGAAGTCTTATATAATATTTACTTTCGTAATATTCATCTCTTCTTTTCATGGCATATTATGGCAAATATAATACAGTGTGAATCTAAAGAAACGCACAGAATTTATATCTTTGGTATGTGTCATTTGTCAAAGAAATCTTCGAATAGGTCGATTTTAGTTTTGTAAATGCTGTATTTTGTCACTGTACCAAAATTTGTGACGTCATTGGTTTTTGAGTTATGATCATATTTTTTTATGGAAACAGACATTTTTGTTTACTGTTTTTGGCAAATGGCATACAATTTTTTTTACCCCAGGCAGACTCGCCAAATAGCATAGTCGTGAATTAAGTTTCATAAATTTGTCCCAGTGTTTTCGGGATAATCATTAAAAACTACTAGTTAGACACCATTCTCAAAGGGCCGTTGCTCCATTAGGAAGCATTTACGGCAATGTGTTTATAGAAACTATTTTTACGTATATAATCAAGTCCTAAGAGGGTTGAGTCATGTTTCTAATATTTTGAATATTATGTGCGACTTACCTCCTAATTCCAAGAGTTAAAATCACCTCACATGTCACTGTCTCTCTTAATGATCAAGATATTTTAATAATAATTGTAATGATCTCCACACAATCACAAACAATTGTTATCACTTTTCACAGTTTTAATAAAAAATGTCTTATATTTACAGTCGGCTTAATCTACTCTAAAATAGAAATTGCACTGAGATATTTCCAAGTGCAACTGTGTTAAGAACAGCCAAGAAAAGGTTTGCTATACTTCTATGTATAGCAATAGAAAACTCTTTCTATTGGTATCGTTATATAGTTTATAATAAGTTTTATTATATTACAAACTTGCTTTTTAACCTTAAACTGTAATGGTAATAAAAATAACTTTCTATTTCAGTTTATTGGTATGGCGGTAAACTATTGAATTTTATTGATGTTATATCTTTATGATGAGAGTCGGAATCTTTGGGTTAACTGCTTGATAATAAATATTTTAGTCCCAGTCTGCGTATTACAGGATGCTCTATGAATTTGTTATTTAAGATAATGATACATGTTGAAAATGAAATTGGTCACCGCATATAAACTATGCTTAAGATGACCATTCCCTAGGAAGAGACATCCGATGGAGAAAAATGTATTATTTTTGGCCATAACTTTTTCTTATTAGTACGTATATTTAAAATAACTATAAAAGTACCTAAGTAGAACCATAATAAGACTATTACTATGAATTTTCACTCAATAACTTGAATGGTTTGCAAAATAGCTAGATTTAAATTCACAAATTATGTTAATCTCTTCTTACTTCGTAGTTTTACATCTAGCTATTTTGCAAACCTCTGAAATTGTGGAGTGAAAATTTCTAGGGAATGGTCAGCTTAAACGTTTTTAATGTTCCTCTGTTCTGATTTAAGACAACAAACCAATATACATATATTTATCGATCACAAAATAATTATTTATTGTGAATGATGTCGAATTTTCCTATTTTCCATTTCAGGATGTACTGCCATATTAACATATATGGACTTAGTAGCCTTTTCATGGATATTGACAGAATATTTGTTGGTTAATCCATATAAGTACTTAAATAAAAAACAAGATTTATTGATTTCTAAATTGAAACTAATAATAAATAAATAAAATTCACTAACATATTCTTCACTTCATAAATGCCATAATTATTAATTGATGTAAAGGATGTAAAAGGCCAGCTTGCGGTTATAGTTCATAACGCAGTTATAATAATAATAATAAGCTTGCTTGAACTGTTGTCTACACCTCAATCTGCCAACTAAAGAAATAATATAAATGTCCATAGATCCATCTGTCTCAGAGTGTGGCATTCCTTCCTTCAGCCATATTAGTGAGGACTCTTTGTCAACCTCTGGACTGTTTAAAGCCTTGGGATCAGTGGCGAATCCAGGGGGGGGGGCTATGGGGCTGCAGCTCCCCCCAGAACGGAGGCAAGTTCGAAAAAAATCACTAAACTTGTTTTTCCTTAATTTTTTTTCTTTTTGAAAACTTGGCAACATAGCTTTATTGCTTGACAGGTGACAGATGAGGTGTTCAACATATTAAGCCAAAAGAGTCGTCGTATGAATATTATATTGTAATTTGTTGCCATTTTCTAACTTGTTACGTTTCATAATAATTAATAAACAATATTTGATACTAGGTGCTAGCTTTTTATATTCATAATTTTTAGCATCGTTTCTTTTATTAAATAATAACAAACAACAATATTAACTAATACAGTAACATACATATTACGTATGTACCAACAATCGCAAACAAAATTATTGTAACTTATTGGTACTATGAATATTCAAACAATGTTTGCAATTACGTTAAAAAATGGTATATTTTTGTCGACGAAACCTATTTTTCGAAGAAAATATTTTTGCAACTCGAATTTCCAACTTTTCATTTTAGAGTGTTTGACCTTGAAAAATACAAAATTTTCGCCTGCGGCGCAATTTTCTTCCCTGTACCCCTATACATCATCATTCTCTACAACTGCGCCACCAACTTTAGCTCCCCCCAGACCAAATTTCTGGATTCGCCACTGCTTGGGATACTTCCCGTGAAGTACCTTATCTTACTACGATGCCTGAATGTCTTCATTTGCACGGATCACCACAGCGTGCTGTCGATCCTTTGAAGTTTAGTGGTGAATACCCGTTGTCACATTCCACAATTTTCCTAATGAATAACTTATCAGAATTATAGAAAAACGATCGCATGTTCTTCTCCTGGGTTTTGCATATCTGGATATTGATTAGACCCCTTTCTCCTTGCGTGCGTGCCATATATAGCCGTTCGACTGCACTTTTTGGGTGGTGCATCCTGAATTTTGTAAGCGTAGTACGCATAATTTTATCCAGTTCTTCCAGGTCTGTATCTGAATATTTTAATATTCCGAATGAATATGCCAGACTAGGGACAGCATATGTATTATTCGCTGTAATCATGTTTGTAGCATTGAGCTTTATGTTGAAGAGCTTATTTAAACGTTGTTTGTATTTTGCTCTGAACTACTTCTTTAGCTGGGTGTGGTCTATCCATCGGTTTTGCAAGATTTCTAGGTACTTGTATGTTTCCTCTGGGGGAAACCGTTCTTGATGGTAATTGGGGATGTTTTCTGGTGTTGTATCGACTGGTGAAAATTAGGTACGTTATCATCATACGTAGTTTTTTTTTATCATTGCCATATCGAGTAAGTACTAGTACAATAAAATTGTACTTGCAAAGGTACTTAGTACTGTTTCTTTAGCATATTTTTGTTACACACTTTCTTTATATATTTTTTTACTGAAATACTTAGTAGCTTTTTAAGTGGGATTTTTTTTTTAGGTATAGTGTTTAGAGATTTTGTGTTTTTTCTTTCTCATTCGTGTGTAGGTACACTCTCTCTTAGAGTGGGGGAGATCAGTATATTGATTATATTTAGTATTATTGACTATTATTGCCTTATATTGATGATTTGATTTTTATTACTGATTATTAGTGCCTTATGTAATTGTTGATTATTTGATTATTATTGCCCTATACTGTTTATTGATTACTGATTTATTGTTGCATATATTGATTACTTCTTTTTGCTTAATATTAATTGGTTATCTGCTTTATATTCGTGCTAACTGTAGAAAGACGCTACAAATTATCGGGATATCGGGTTTGAATTTTTCTTGGGGACATTTAATATCTTTTACTTTCACTATGGAAATCAATCGGTTGTTGGTAGACGAGTTAACTTATGAGCTTTCAATAAGAGGGTTATCTCCAGAAGGTAGCGGAGAAGCGAAGTACTTTGAGAGGGTTAATGCGGTGTGAACGGCTGGGATTCTCAACAAATTCTCCAGATTTGGACTTAGACACTGAATCGGAATTAGATATTTGTGATAAAAAACTGCAACAACTTGGTACCGACATAACAAATTTCGATATGAATAACAAAAACAATGAACACATGTTAATGGTCGGCTATCAAGGTTAATAAATTTATCTGAAAATCAAAACCGTGATAAAGTAAAGTTAATGACACGTTGTATGCAAATGATTGATGATGTTGGAAATTTGTTGGAATCTCTGAATATTTTAATATTCCGAATGAATATGCCAGACTAGGGACAGCATATGTATTATTCGCTGTAATCATGTTTGTAGCATTGAGCTTTATGTTGAAGAGCTAATTTAAACGTTGTTTGTATTTTGCTCTGAACTACTTCTTTAGCTGGGTGTGGTCTATCCATCGGTTTTGCAAGATTTCTAGGTACTTGTATGTTTCCTCTGGGGGTTTTGTTCAAAATCGCGTGTATTCGATGGTTGCTGTACTAACTTTCCTTTTGTGACGTGTTATTTTTTTTTTTTTCAGTTGTTACAGTCTATTTTCGTATCTGCACATTTACAATTTGAATATCGTAATAGGCTATATATAGTATAACTGGTTGCCTACCGTTCGTGCTCCATGTGAGCCACGCACAGTGATGTTAGCAGCGAGTTGCTGGCAACGCATTGCTAGCAACGCACTGTAACTGTACCTAATTAGGAAGCGAGTTTCGAACGTCTCGATTATAACCTTTTCAAGACCGTTATTATCAATTAAACCTATTGTTTTGTTAATGGAATTCTGAAATACTGTATTACGTGTGGAATATAAACGTCATTAAGGGAGATTTATCAGATTTGTGGGTTATGTTGTATAGTGTTCATTCGGAACGTACCCATGGACAAAGTTTTAGTCATTCTCAGATTTTGACAGAGGTTTCCGTCCGGTCTGCCGGCTCGAAGAGAAGTTGTGTCACTGAGCACGTGGATAGCATTTTGTTAATTTGCTCCTTTAATGGGATTTAGTGCTGTAGTGACAAATTAGCAGTGTTTTATTTTGATATTTGTATTATTTCTGTTGGGAAATACTGCTACGGAATTTTCCGGATAAATCAACTTGCTGGAAGCACATGGGAAAGGAATTCTGAAAGCCCACTCAACATCTAAGGTATACCTCTGAAATCTCTTTAGAAAATAGATTTGTAATATTCGCTATTTCTTTATTGCAGGGCTTTTTGGGTTTTTTTGGTTTTCTTGTTCTTTTGTACCTTTTGTTCTTTTGGCTTCATTTTATCTTGGACTTATACTGGCATCGCATCATGTATGTTTGACCCCCACATCTTACCTGTTGGATTTGTACACCTGTATGTGAATTTGGTTTACTGGAACTTGGTTGGCAGAATATTTTGTGAATTTGGAATCCTGAGTGTACCGGTGAGACTCTCCGTCCTGGTTCCCTTGGAAGCTACGCTCCCCTGGTAGGCCTAGTGGTTACATTTTGAAACCTGCTGGAGGTAAGCGTCTTTGAATAACCTAACGAGGGCCTTATATCACATTCCACCTTCTACGTGAGGCGTAGAGAGCCCGTCAGCTTTCTTACGGTACACATTAAATGTAAATTATCAGTACATATTTTGCATATGGCCAATTAAATTTTAGTAATTTTGAACACCACTCTTACAAATTTTTCACAGTCAATTTAACCTATTGTCACTAAATAGTCCACATTATTTTGTTCATTTTATGCTATTATTCAGTATTTTATGTAGTCGTCTAAGCCAATATATTTTGGGGGGTCATATTTTGCCTATTATTAGTTAATATTTTAATAGTTTTAAGTTATCATATGTTTTGTGTTAGGTTAAGTGTGGGCCACACATAAGTATATCGATTGTGTGTAATGTGATTTCTGGAAATTTGGCTGTAATCGTGCCTAAGTATAATTATTAAATCTGTTATAGTAAGAACCGTATTTGTTTTCACCAGCGTACATTTAAAGCCCCAATTTGTTCGAATTCACTCCCCAGGTACTTGTCTAGTCGGCCGTGTGAGCCTCTTTCGCCACCAATTAAATGCAGAGAGGGGACTGCGCGTAAAACATAAAAATTTTGTTCAGAGCACAGGGTGACCATCCTACCCTGCTGTATTGCTGATATATCAGCCTCTAAAGTAAATCTTTTTTACATATTCCCCTTTTATCTGGGAGCCCTGCAACAAATGGCGCCCAACCGTTCTTGGTGGTAATTGGGGATGTTTTCTGGTGTTGTATCGACTGGTGAAAATTAGGTACGTTATCATCATACGTAGTTTTTTTTTATCATTGCCATATCGAGTAAGTACTAGTACAATAAAATTGTACTTGCAAAGGTACTTAGTACTGTTTCTTTAGCATATTTTTGTTACACACTTTCTTTATATATTTTTTTACTGAAATACTTAGTAGCTTTTTAAGTGGGATTTTTTTTTTAGGTATAGTGTTTAGAGATTTTGTGTTTTTTCTTTCTCATTCGTGTGTAGGTACACTCTCTCTTAGAGTGGGGAAGATCAGTATATTGATTATATTTAGTATTATTGACTATTATTGCCTTATATTGATGATTTGATTTTTATTACTGATTATTAGTGCCTTATGTAATTGTTGATTATTTGATTATTATTGCCCTATACTGTTTATTGATTACTGATTTATTGTTGCATATATTGATTACTTCTTTTTGCTTAATATTAATTGGTTATCTGCTTTATATTCGTGCTAACTGTAGAAAGACGCTACAAATTATCGGGATATCGGGTTTGAATTTTTCTTGGGGATATTTAATATCTTTTACTTTCACTATGGAAATCAATCGGTTGTTGGTAGACGAGTTAACTTATGAGCTTGCAATAAGAGGGTTATCTCCAGAAGGTACAGTAGCGGAGAAGCGAAGTACTTTGAGAGGGTTAATGCGGTGTGAACGGTTGGGATTCTCAACAAATTCTCCAGATTTGGACTTAGACACTGAATCGGAATTAGATATTTGTGATAAAAAACTGCAACAACTTGGTACCGACATAACAAATTTCGATATGAATAACAAAAACAATGAACACTCACGCATTCACACACGGTTGCTACATGTTAATGGTCGGCTATCAAGGTTAATAAATTTATCTGAAAATCAAAACCGTGATAAAGTAAAGTTAATGACACGTTGTATGCAAATGATTGATGATGTTGGAAATTTGTTGGAATCTCAGCTTAATTCGCAAACGCAGGAGCCTTCACATGCTACTAGGGACGCAAGTGGTAATAGGACAAATCCAGAATTCTCGTTACTAGATATGGACAATCCTTTACTTCCGGAAATTGTACATGACTCAACTCGTAGGGTTTCTTCTTTGGTCTTAACTACTGACAATAATCAGCAGGAGCTTGCGGAAGCTGCGAATGCTTTGATAGGGTTGCAAACAGATAGACCTCGGGTAACTTTCAGTAGTATGCCACAAATTATATCCAGTTCTCCAAGTTCAGCGTTAACGGTTGATACTAATACTAAGGATGTTAATGTGTCACGACCCTCGAATATGGGTAATTGTTATGAACCGTCTTACTCTTGTAAACCGATTGCAGTCAGTAAATGGAATGTTAGGTTTGATGGGAAGAGTAGTGTTTTTAATTTTCTAGAAAGAGTAGAGGAACTGCGTGTATCTAGAGGGGCTTCGAAAGAGCAATTGTTTTTCGCAGCTGCAGAACTTTTTACAGGGGATGCATTAATTTGGTATCGGTCGTTTGTTAAGGATAGAATAGGATCTTGGGATGATCTCGTGGTCAAACTTAAATCTGCGTTCTTGCCTTATCATTATGAGAGGGATATTTGGGAAGAGCTTAAAAAGCGAACCCAAGGCAATCCGGAACCCGTCATGGTATATATTGCCGCGATGGAGAATTATTTCAACCGGTTGTCCCAAAAGCCTGAAGAGCGCCAACGAGTTCAGATTATTCGAGAACGACTTCTTCCGTATTTACAAATGCATTTAGCTTCACAATGTGCGGACAGACCGATACTCACCATCGATAACTTACTAGAGTCGTGTCGTAATCTCGAGGAAACATACCTTCATACCCAACAGGTTACTTCTCCATCAACTAACTATCGAGCCATGTTAGAGCCTACGTTGGCATTCAATTATTCGAGACTCTCCCACAGAGTCGCATCCATGGAAGTTGGTCCTAGCGACACTATAGGGGATTCTGCTGGGATGGTAAGTCCGGTCAGTGCGTCTACAGAACCGCCGCCGCGGGGACTTACAGGCCTGTGCTGGAATCGTCGTGGTTCGGGACATTCGGATCGCGAATGCAACCAGCCACGTCAACGTTATTGCTATCGTTGTGGTCACGCGAATGTCACTATTCCTACTTGTCCGAAATGTTCGGGAAACGACCATCCGGGACACAGACAGACCGAAATGTGAGCTCGGACAGATTTGCTTCGGTCCAACAAAATCGGCAACAAAATTTTATTGCTCAAACGAAGCCGGTTCTAGACTTTATTTTAGGCCATGTGGACAATGATCAGCGTCCATATTTAGACGTCAAAATTTTAGGTTGTGAGGTCAAGGGTCTTCTCGATTCTGGAGCCTCTAAAACAGTGGTCGGACAACCCGGCTGGACGTTGTTACGTACATTAGGGTTACCAATGATGAACACCTCTAGTACTAGCCAAGTTACGGTCGCAAATAATCAGCCATGTAAAATTGTAGGTCGCTATCAGGTGCCTATGCAATTGTTAGACAAGGTCAAGGTCATTGAGGTATTAGTTGTACCAGATCTACCGCATACTCTGATTCTTGGCATAGATTTCTGGGTTGAGATGGGTATCGTACCAAACTTAAAGCACAGTTGCTGGACATTCGTTAGTGATGCGCCGTCTATAAAAGTTCATTCGGTTTGCGCAGAGGATACACTGACGAAAGAGCAGAGGTTGGAACTCGATGAAGTGGTAACTGCTCATTTTGACCGAGCAGGTACTAAATTGGGACGTACCACTCTACTAGAGCATAAAATTGTAACGGATTCTGAGCCGATCAAACAAAGGTATTATCCGGTATCGCCAGCGGTGCAAAAGCACATAGACGAAGAAGTGCAACGCATGCTCGAGGAAGATATCATTGAGAGATCTCACTCGGCATGGTCAAGTCCTGTACTATTGGTGCTCAAGAAAGATAACACGTTTCGCCTTTGTATTGATTACCGTGGCCTAAATAAGGTTACCAAGAAGGATGCCTATCCTATTCCGTATGTTTCTGCAATTTTGAGCAAGTTAGGTAACGCCCGCTATCTCAGCTCCCTAGATATCAAATCTGCTTATCATCAGGTTCCAGTCGCGGAAGATTCTAGAGAATATACGGCATTTACGGTTCCCGGTCGTGGGTTGTTCCAATTCAAGTGTATGCCATTCGGTTTGTCTAACGCTCCGGCTACTTGGATGCGTTTGATTGACAGAGTTTTAGGCCCAGAGCTTGAACCTTATGTCTTCGTATATCTCGACGACATAATTGTCGCCACACCGACTTTCAAAACGCACGTGCAAACTTTGAAGGAAATCTTTGATCGTCTTCTCAAGGCAGGGTTGACGTTGTCGCGAGACAAATGCAAGTTCTGTCTGGGGGAGCTTAAATACTTAGGCTACCGCGTGGATAGTCAAGGGTTACATGTGGATCCGGACAAAGTTAGCGCGATCCTCAATTTGCCTTCGCCTCGTAACGTGACGGAAGTTAGACAGATCATAGGGACTGCCGCTTGGTATTCCAGGTTTATACCAAATTTCTCTGAGGTGATCGCGCCTATGACAAATTTATTGCGTAAAAAGACCCGTTGGAACTGGACCCGATGAGTGTGAACATTCGTTTCAGTCTATTAAGAATTCGTTAGTGACTGCATCCATTCTCAGCTGTCCAGACTTCACGCTGCCATTTCAGGTTCAAACTGATGCATCATCACATGCCATCGAGGCTGTGCTCTCGCAGCAGCACCCAGATGGTGAGCGAGCTATCTGTTATTTGAGTAGATCCCTAAGTCGAAACGAACGAAATTATTCCGTGACGGAGCGTGAATGCTTAGGAGTTTTATGGGCCGTCGAGAAGCTGCGCCCATATCTCGAGATGTCTAAGTTCACTGTCGTGACGGACCACGCGAGTTTGCTTTGGTTGAATAATTTGAAAGAACCTACTGGTCGTTTAGCACGTTGGGCTGTTCGCCTGCAGCAATTTGATTACGATCTCGTCCACCGTAAAGGCAAGGAGCATGTTGTACCAGACATGTTCCCGTGCCGTTCCTCAAGATGAATCGGACGTGAAAATTGCTTTGGTGCAACCGCATATCGCTTCAGATAGGTGGTATTCGAAAATGTTACGTTCTGTGCAGGAACATCAGTTACGTTACCGACAGTGGCGCGTTCGTGATTCTCAGTTACTTAAACATATTCCGGTAGCATATCCAGATTTGGCAGGTTCAGCCGAAGCATGGAAAGTGGTCGTTCCGAAAAGTAAACGCGTGGAGATCATTCGCGAGAATCACGACATAGAAACTTCAGGTCACTCTGGCGTGTATAAGACTTACGAGAGACTAAAGTCGAGGTATTATTGGCCACAGATGCGCGCTGACGTAGCTAGGTATGTGCGGAACTGTACCGTGTGTATTTCTTGTAAACCGATGAGACAAGCACCAGCTGGACTTATGGGGCAACGACCGCCCATCACTAGGCCATTTCAGGTCCTAAGTTGTGATCTGGTGGGACCACTACCACGGTCTTCTGGGGGTTATACCCATATCCTCACGGTCTCAGATTATTTTTCAAAGTTCGCCCTGTTGTTCCCCCTACGCCAAGCTACAGCGACAAGCATCAAAAAGCAAATCGAGGAGAACGTTTTTCTGCTATTCGGTGTCCCGGAAGTATTAATTTGTGATAATGGACCTCAATTCACGAGCAGAGAGTTTGCGAAACTGTGTGAGGCTTACAAGTGTAGGATTTCTTTTAATCCTGTGTATCACCCTCAAGCCAATCCGGTCGAGAGAATGCACGGTGTGTTGAAAACAATGTTAAGGTCATATGTACAAGACAACCAGAGGCAATGGTGCAAACTACTACCAAAGGTTGGGTGTGCTTTACGTACCCAGAAGCACGAGGCCACAGGCCACACTCCATATTTCATAAATTTTGGCCGAGAACATATCGTGAGGGGAGACCAACACAACCATCCTCTTCGGGATGATCAGCCGTCAGATCTAAATCGCTCTGAAGCTTTTGAACCGCTATTCAAAGATGTCCGTAAACGTTTGGACCTTGCATATCATCGCGCTAAACGACGCTATGACTTGCGAAGGAGACCGGTAGAATTAGCCGTAGGTGACTGCGTCTGGTTACGAAACTACGTTCTTTCTAACGCAGCTAATTATTTTAGCGCCAAACTAGCACCTAAATTTATAGGTCCCTTCCGGATTTCAAAGAAACTGTCGTCGGTCCGGTATGAGTTGAAGGATTCAAACGGTGACTCGAAAGGCGAATGGCACATAAAAGATTTGAAGTTAGATCCCCGAGACGACGCCGAGAAATAGCACTTCTAGTGGCTGATATATTTAGCAGTATCCATTGGTTATAGGGCAATTTTCCGCATTTTGTTTTCTGTAGGTTTTATCGCTTCATGTCGTACTTATCCGATTACTTTTTTCTTTATGTATTTTGGCTGGATAAAGTTTCTTTATCCAAGGGTTGTAGGGAGGGCCACGTTTTGCTGGGTGTAGCGTCATGGACGTCTGCATTCCACGTTTTGCTGGGTGTAGCGTCATGAATGTCTGCATGCCACGTTTTGCTGGGTGTAGCGTCATGGACGTCTGCATACCACGTTTTGCTGGGTGTAGTGTCATGGACGTCTGCATACCACGTTTTGCTGGGTGTAGCGTCTTGGATGTCTGCATGCCACGCATTGGTTGTCAACCGTGTAGTGGAAGCTCGCCACGTTTGGTCTCCGAGTAGGATACCTGTCGGCTACCGAAGTATTTCGTGTGGAGTATTAGACAAAGGATTTATTATCGTACCGTATAGGGATTCTTTTGTTTGTTAGGGTCCGATGTCGAAGTACAGTTTCGTCTCTTACGTTCTGAGGACATTTAGGTGGACTTTCACACACTTGGGAGACATCAACGACTATGACATAACAACGTCATTCTTCTTTATGTTGTCCAATTTCTATCTCTATCTTCTGTCTGCTATTCTTTTCTATGTTCTCTTTATCTCTTCTCTATATTGTTCGGATAAGTATCGATTTCTATTGTTGTAACAGTTACCGTTTAGTCATTGTGTTTATCGCATATTGTTCTCTGGATTACTAGTTTTTTTCTCTCTCTGTCGTATCTTTCAGTATGTTTAAGGTTTAGTAAGTTTCGTGTCGTCCTAGTTGTAGGGTATATTATATGCCATCAGGGAACTTGCCTCGGAATGGGGGTGAGCAGGTTTCTGTCGGGCTGTCTTAAAGGACAGGGCGTTAAGGAGGGTCTAGCGGGCATCTAGGTAAGGGGGCTTGTTAGGCAGGAGTGGCCTAGGTCGCCTGACGTTCTTAATAGTGACAAGTCTGCCTCCACGTTTTCACCTCAGCCCTTAACGTACCGTCCGGATGAGGCACTGTTCACCGCATCTGAAGCGGGAGTATTCCCAGACGATGGTCTCTTTTTGTCATCTAGTCGTGGTTTTTTTTTACGTCTAGTTTTAGCCTCTTGGAGCTATATCCAATACCCAATAACAGTCTAGAATCTGTTATTTAGGCAGTAGTTTATTAACTAGCTGTATCGTGGTTTAGATGTTCTTATGTCTGCTCCAATTTTAGCACTGGCAACCGCTATAACGCTGCTCAGGCATTCCACCACAGTGTCTGTGGGGACTGATCCTTGGAGGTCCTCCCCTAAAACATTTTATCTTTTCCTTTCTCTTGTTCTCTTTTTCTCGTTCCATTTTACACTGGGCGAAGCATTACCTTTCCCGGGTGGGGTTTTCAAGAGTTTCCGTATGCTATATAGTAACACTCATTATCGAGGCTTTTCATGCAACTTGATTTAGCGCAAAATGGGTGTGAGTTGAATTACCTTCCATCTTTGTTATATCCTTTTGACTATATGAGAATTCTTGATGAATACTCTCGGAATTGGTGATGTTCATGACTTTGTCCAGTGGTAAAACGAACTTTCTGGTGGTATATTGTTTAGGTAGTTATTATATAAGTTTTATCTCTTTTATTTTTTGTTCGGTGTCTTCTGTCCCTTAAGGTTAGCTCAGCTCAGCGAAATTCAGGATCAGTTTAAGTCTTTAGGCCCCTAATTTTCTTTTCTGAGAGAATTACGGGGTAATCCTCTTTAAGTTGGGGGGGTGTTACAGTCTATTTTCGTATGCATATTTACAATTTGAATATCGTAATAGGCTATATATAGTATAACTGGTTGCCTACCGTTCGTGCTCCATGTGAGCCACGCACAGTGATGTTAGCAGCGAGTTGCTGGCAACGCATTGCTAGCAACGCACTGTAACTGTACCTAATTAGGAAGCGAGTTTCGAACGTCTCGATTATAACCTTTTCAAGACCGTTATTATCAATTAAACCTATTGTTTTGTTAATGGAATTATGAAATACTGTATTACGTGTGGAATATAAACGTCATTAAGGGAGATTTATCAGATTTGTGGGTTATGTTGTATAGTGTTCATTCGGAACGTACCCATGGACAAAGTTTTAGTCATTCTCAGATTTTGACAGAGGTTTCCGTCTGGGCCATTTTTGGGGATTTTTTTTCCGTCTGCCGGCTCGAAGAGAAGTTGTGTCACTGAGCACGTGGATAGTATTTTGTTAATTTGCTCCTTTAATGGGATTTAGTGCTGTAGTGACAAATTAGCAGTGTTTTATTTTGATATTTGTATTATTTTCTGTTGGGAAATACTGCTACGGAATTTTCCGGATAAATCAACTTGCTGGAAGCACATGGAAAAGGAATTCTGAAAGCCCACTCAACATCTAAGGTATACCTCTGAAATCTCTTTAGAAAATAGATTTGTAATATTCGTTATTTCTTTATTGCAGGGCTTTTTGGGTTTTTTTGGTTTTCTTGTTCTTTTGTACCTTTTGTTCTTTTGGCTTCATTTTATCTTGGACTTATACTGGCATCGCATCATGTATGTTTGACCCCCACATCTTACCTGTTGGATTTGTACACCTGTATGTGAATTTGGTTTACTGGAACTTGGTTGGCAGAATATTTTGTGAATTTGGAATCCTGAGTGTACCGGTGAGACTCTCCGTCCTGGTTCCCTTGGAAGCTACGCTCCCCTGGTAGGCCTAGTGGTTACATTTTGAAACCTGCTGGAGGTAAGCGTCTTTGAATAACCTAACGAGGGCCTTATATCACATTCCACCTTCTACGTGAGGCGTAGAGAGCCCGTCAGCTTTCTTACGGTACACATTAAATGTAAATTATCAGTACATATTTTGCATATGGCCAATTAAATTTTAGTAATTTTGAACACCACTCTTACAAATTTTTCACAGTCAATTTAACCTATTGTCACTAAATAGTTCACATTATTTTGTTCATTTTATGCTATTATTCAGTATTTTATGTAGTCGTCTAAGCCAATATATTTTGGGGGGTCATATTTTGCCTATTATTAGTTAATATTTTAATAGTTTTAAGTTATCATATGTTTTGTGTTAGGTTAAGTGTGGGCCACACATAAGTATATCGATTGTGTGTAATGTGATTTCTGGAAATTTGGCTGTAATCGTGCCTAAGTATAATTATTAAATCTGTTATAGTAAGAACGGTATTTGTTTTCACCAGCGTACATTTAAAGCCCCAATTTGTTCGAATTCACTCCCCAGGTACTTGTCTAGTCGGCCGTGTGAGCCTCTTTCGCCACCAATTAAATGCAGAGAGGGGACTGCACGTAAAACAAAAAAAATTTGTTCAGGGCACAGGGTGACCACCCTACCCTGCTGTATTGCTGATATATCAGCCTCTAAAGTAAATCTTTTTTACATATTCCCCTTTTATCTGCCCTGCAACACAGTTGCCTGTCACTGGACAGTCTTTCCGTGACCTCCGACACCACACGGAAAGAGCGCCAGCAAAATATCCACAACAACTCCCCACATCCTGCTGAGTTAGTGACTGTAGACTCCAGAATCGTGTGCTCTAAGTAGGCAAAGGGACCCCCAGAAGACTGCCTTCTGCATTTGGCCTGCCAAGCAAACAGCAGATATCTGACAGTCCGGCATGATCTTCAGTTAGGAGAGCAGCGTAGGCTTCATATATCCGAGTACACCGATTATTAGGACGACCATCTTGACCGAGTAGCCTGGGTACAGCACATGGAGTTCGTACCGGAGATCACGGTATTTGGTCCGTTTTTCCTCCGCTTTCAAAGTCATGTTTGGCTCAGCAGGTGCCGAGAACTGGATCAAAAACATCACTTTGTTTTGATGGTCGAGGAGGACTATGTCAGGCTGATTGGTTTGAATTAGCCTGATTGTCGGAAAAGAGTAGTTCCAATAAATTTGAGACCTCTTGTTTTCGACAAGGGACTCGATGTCTCCGGGGATATAAGACAGCATTGGTATCTTGTCTATTCCGTACGAGTGCCGTAGATGGTAGTACAGCACCCGTAACGCCGCGTTATGCAGGCCGAAATCGCATATAGCGGGCATGCGGAGAGTATATGCATGAGCGACTCCGATGCTTGACGGCAGGTCCTGCAGTCAATGTCAGGAACCTCTACACCCATTACATGGCCTCGGTAAACCAAAGTGTTAATGACACCATCTTGACAGGCCACAATGAATCCCTCGGTCTCCGACTTTAGCCCAGCTGACCTTTAGGCGAATGTCAGCCTTGTCGATAAACCTAGTGTTTCTAGGTTCTTATAGAACACCCCGTGCATGGGTTTATCGACATGCTGCCTAAACAGACGTTCCTGTTCTGCAGCTTTTATTTGGGTCTTCAGGCGAGGTGGCTGAAGTTCAGTGACTGACTCGGAGTCATCACCGTGCCGGACTCCTCGCCTGTCGTAGAATACGAGACCAAGTTCGTCTGCGACCGGTTTTCCGGGTTAAACAGTCTTGCAAGCACCCCCGCATTTTCGTGACTCTCACTAATTGTAGAAGTGGGTCTGAGCTAACAGGTATGTTACATGCCATGGTCAGTGCTACTCTGCCATGCATGCACTCCAACCCCAAGAGTCCTCGCCCCCGCCGATTACGTGGGAGGTATACACGAAGAACGAACGATCTTGTCCAATCCGAACTCCATACTAATGGCCCGCGTGTACTCCTCGACAACCCTTAGAGCATTTTGAAGTGCATGCTCTCCGGAAGCATACAGCTTAAAGTCATCCATGTAGAATAGATAAGAGGCTTTATGCCGCTGGTTGCTGGGTGGTCCACAGCGATACCCGCGAATTTGGCGGAGTCCAACAGGAAACGGCAACGGCAACAGTGAGATGCAAAAGAGGAGGGGACTTAGAGAGTCTCCTTGGAAAACTCCTCTTCGGAATGCCACCTGCTCTGTTGTAACCCGCTGTACACCGGATGCTATGGTGAAGCGAGTTCTCCAGAGAGGCAGCAGTTGTTCTATGCATCTCACTAGTAGTTCTGCTACCGCAACACATTTGAGCAAATATAACAATAGTTCGTGCGATGTTTTGTCAAATGCCCTACGATAGACAATCCAGGCCATCGATAGATTCTGCTTGTACTACACAGAATCCTGCGTAATACAGCGGTCTATCAGCAGGCTGTTTTACAGCCCGCCAGGCCCTTCTTGGCACCACGCTGCTCGTAAATCTGTTGGGAAACCGGATCAACCTGCCGTAATGTCCTAGCATACAAGACACGTGTAAATATATTGCAGCAGGAGTTCAAACAGGTGATCGGCCTATAATGCCTTGGATCGGACAGATCTCCCTTTTTGTTGATTAGTACAGTACGTTCCTCGACAAACCAGTCCGGGATCTGCTGCCCCTCGTTCAACCACGTGCTGAAAATCGGGCCAGACGACGGTGGATGGAAGGAATTTTTTTCCACCACTAGTTGTTTATGCCGTCTGGGCCCAGAGCAGCGAATTTCTTGGTTCCAACAAGAACTTGTTGAACTTCCTCTGAACTGATTGCCGGGCACACCTCTTCTGGCTCTTCTAAGGTTCTGTGGCAAAGAGCGTCGAAGTGTGCTATTTCTGAAGAGTTGCCATCGAACGGACGTGGCGTCTCGTAGATTCCCTTCCAGAATCTTTTGACATCGGCTACAGCTGGCGGATTGTCGACAACAAACTGTGATTCTTGAAATGGGCGCACCCGCCTTATTAGCTTTACTTGATAGCCACGAGCGCTCGAATCCAATCTGAACAGTGTTGCTTAATTGTGAGCATCACTGTTAGATTTAGTGTGTGGTGCTGGCGTCTTAAGCCGGATACTGTTGACCGAACTTTAGGCGTGAACGCCTTGCCAGCTGCGACGTGATCCACTACACACTGGATTCGAGAAACGTATTGTCTGGCCAACTGCATTTTAACTTCGATCCTCTGTACACGCTGTTTAGCCTTTTCGATGCCTGGTTGCCCTTTCGTGGAGAACGAGTTGGCTCGCAGCGCTGTACACGTCAGTGTGGTTCTACCAGATGTCGGCGACTTTTGGAAGTCCCTCATTGATGACAGCGTCCATTCGTGCCAGGTCTTCTGGCTTTAGGGCAGCCCTGCTGTTAAGGCTAGCCCTCGTCCTTAAGTCGACACCAGTGTACTCTCTGGGTTGTTACCCGTCAGCAACTACTTGCCGCGGTGGAAGTGCGGCTAGCACTCCTTCCTGCGAACAGGGTGCCGTTACGTATCCAGATCTACACAGGAAGGATACCTGATCTCTTGGCTGTTGCTCAGAGAAGGCGCCATTCTGTGGGTGCAGCTCACACCAGATCTCACGCAATTGCGCCATGTACCCCCTGCGAGCAGGTTGTTGCTCTCATAGCAGGCCAGCAAGTCATCCCGAAGTTCCCTCGTCTACTTATAGCGTCCGTGTTCGTCGCGTGGGTTGTATACCATTGAGACCGTCCGGAGTGGCCCGTCCAACTTGTCTTTGACCCCCATCCTGATGGAGTCGGTTGTTAGGAGCCCTTTCTCTTCTTGTTGGAACCAGAGATGTAGGTCTCAGGGTCTGAGGCCCGTGTCCGACATCTGTCAGACAGAGTTACCTCTGCCTTATTATTATTGTTATTAATATTATTGTGAATCGTATTCCGTTATCGTAGCTCATTCGCCAAATTCTCGATTACAAATTTTTCTTGGTTTTTATTTATTATATGACAGCTATAGATGCAAATCTCTACATGTCCCATATTGATCAACCTAAGCTATTTGTCATTGGAGAGAAACTTTGAAGATTGGAAGCGAGAACAGACAAATTTGCAAGGTATGTAAAACGTAAACATATTTTGTAGGTTAACCATGTGGGAAATCTGGATTTTAGGTATTCCTAGAACAACCTGCCACTGTTTATACGATGTGAACATAAAGTAGTCAAGGAACCTTTTGTATGTTGGACACTTGTTGGACAAGAATGACGTAAAACGCTTTTACGAAAAATTGTATTCAAGTAAAAAAAAACTGTCCAAGACTCATTTATAATTTCGTAATACTCTTCTGTTCTTGCAAAGAGGAAACAATCAAGGAATGTTAGTTAAGATAAGCCGAATATTATTACAATTACTTATACTATGTACAAAATAACGTGACAAAAATAATAGTTTGCCGGGACTTATTTCTAGGAACCTTAGCAATGAAAAAGGATAGAGATTTAAGAGCTATAGAAACAATCCCTAAAACTGGAATGCCATCTAAAGAAGCTCGTGGTGATGACCGCAACGACTTAAAAGAAGAAGATATAAAACAATTTGTCGAATCGCTCAAATGTATCGTACTTCTTCTTCTCAAAGAGTACCTGCTGTGTGACCTAAATAAAATGTGGAAATTGCATGGTAGAAAAATTGAGAAAATCTGAGGGTTAATTAATTATTTTAATCAAAACTATAATGTAGGTTTTGGTACTCCTCAAAGCGATCTTTGCTCAAAGGATATAATTATAAATCACACAGCAGGGCAATGGGCATAGTTTTAGATGCATATAAATTTTTACAATGTTGGTGTATTTGTTGGAGCTTCTAAAACCAAGTTAACATCTCAAAATGTATCCTCTTTACTTTGAATCGAGGCAGAAGGAATAAAAAGTTCAAACAAAATAGCGTCGTCTATTCATCACACGCTAATTAATTTTTAGTTTAGCCCCGGATGATTGGTAGTTACTTAACTACCAATCATCCTTTTTTGCAATGGTTGTGGGGGACAGAATAAATATTCAATCGTTACGGGCATGCTACGTCACTGGTTCACTTGTTCTGCCTCTAGTCACTTTAAAACTGGAAATAATTTTTCCTACAGAAAGATATTGTTATATAGCTCCCCATAGTCAAGTATAAGAAAAACTAGAGATTTGGTTTAATGGCACACGTAGACAGACATAATAAAAACCTTGAAAATGTGCTAAGAATAGGCCACTTCAAAGTATTTGACTGGTAAAAGGAAACCAAAAAGAAATCTTAAAATTAACTATAAACTGCCCACTCCCACACAAATTCAAGCCCACAAAAAGATATATTTCTAACAAAAGCGGTTCAGGTATGATATTTTTAGACAAATATTTTTACAGAAATGACTTCGGGGAACCCAAAGGAATCTACAAAAAAGGAAAAAAGATTGAATTCATGAAACTAAATGTACTGCCTGTTGTAGTGACCTTAAAAGAAGATAAGATTAAAGTATCGACTACTTACCAACGATTCATTTTGGGGAAAAGTGGAGAGAAGATAAAATCCTAAAATATTTTTGTAATCTTTTTGCGGGTAATCTTGCAGCCCTTGGTATTCCTGAACACCCAGTTTCAAATCTGAAGGAAGTTAAGGAGGCCACGGCATAAATATTATTTTATAACTATAGATTATGATGTGTCTTAACTAATCAAATTTCTGAATATATTTGATTTAGTTATTATAACTGATGTGCACACGTTATATATTAGATTTAAAGGTCCTCTAACTTCACCGCAGCACCGCACTGAACTGTTTAAGAGATCATTTAGTTACCAAATTAGTAAACCGTATAATATGGTTTGAATAATAATCAGCTAAAAAGGAACAGCACTAGTAGGTTCAAAAAATAAATAAATCTTATTTGTTCGAACGTCAGTGTACAGGATTATTGTAGCCTTTTCAATAGAAAATTAATTTAAAAAAATTTTGAAATATGAAAATCGTCCTCTTGCAGCCTAGTATTTTTTAAAAAGCTTTTATTTAACTTGCTTTGTATGCTAGTTTGTTAGTACGTTTAGGCCAAATCTTGCAAAATTGTATTATTTGTAATTATATTGGAATTAATGTAAACTATTTTCTGTTCTCTTGGAGACAAATTTCGTATCCCTGATATATCTCCAAAATACAAACGTAAGGGGCGGATTCTGTGCAGTGCGAATAGAATCTGGTTAAGTGAAAGGAAAGTGTTTATGATTTGTTGTAAATTGTGATCGGTTAATTTCGTCATTTATTTGTAATGGTTCGTTTTGTAAAATCAATAATAAATTGAATTTCTTTAGATGAAAAATAATAAAATGAAATTGAAACATATTCTTTATAGAATTTTTCAAACAGCAGAAAAAATAACTATCTATAACTAAAAGAATAAGTTTGTGTAAAAATATTAATGAAATCTTTGCATTCTTTCGATAACCTGAATTCTGGTTATGCTAGCAAATTAAAATCCTAAAATAAATTTGTCTAATTTCTTATTTGACAATTCTCATTCCAATACTAGCATCCACACAGTCCCCTACGGCCATGCAGATTAAACTAGTATCTACATAACTCCCTACGATCATGAAGATTTAGTTAAAAATGAGAAGAAAAACCTAAAATGAATTTATTAATCTACCTTGTCTTAAAAAAAATTCATTCTAATGGATTACATTTTCATGAAATCTATCATTCTGTTCCTTGGAAATGCTTAGCCTTTGAACGTTTTTCGCCCTTATTCTGGTAGAAAAGGTAGATAAATAAATTCATTTTAGGCCTTTGTTCTCATTTTTAACTGAATCTTCATGATGGTAGGGGGTTATGTAGATACTAGTTTAATCTGAATGGCCGTAGGGGACTGTGTGGATGCTAGCGTTAGAATGAGAATTGTCAAATAAGAAATTAGACAAATTCATTTTAGGATTTTAATTTGCTAGCGTAACCAGAATTCAGGTTATCTAAAGAATGCAGAAAGATTTCATTAATATTTTTACGCAAAGTTTTTCTTTTAGATATAGATAGTTATTTTTTCTGCTGCTTGCAAAATCCTATAAAGAATATGTTTCAATACAATTATAGGCAAACAAATAATAATTCATTTTTAAACATGCATAAAATAAAAATAAAACGAAAGTTTTGCAATATATCCATTATAGTCGAAATAATCCAAATGCAAAGTGCGACATGTCTAGCGATCAAGTGATATCGACATAATTATGTTTCTGTAAGAAAAGAAATCTTAGTGAAAATATATAACTCGTATACCTTAAATGTGTCAAAATATAATGGGCACGACTCTAAATATATTGTTTTCTACAAATGTTTGCAATTTTTATAAGTGGACACTGGATTTTCTTACTTTTTGTTAGGTTTTTTGCCACTGAAAAACATTTAAAAATTTTAATGAAAAGACCTCTGCGCCAAACGGATCAAACAGAGGTTGGTTCTTGAATACGTGATTGTTTCAAAAAATCTCACACCTAAAACTATGTAAACTAGAACAATGCTATAAACTAAAAAGTGGAAATGAAAGCTATAGGCAGTTAACGTTTTGGAAGATATCTATGCATTTCCATAGTCACGTGAGGCATTAAATTATATTTATCTTATTTTTACTTACTTCGTCTCTAAGGATGGGCAACCAACTAGTACAAAAATCTATTGAATAATTTGAAACGGTTCTATCCTCGTTTAATAAAATAATCGCGGATTCTTTAAGTTTTCATTTAGTTCCGTTGCTCTCTTTTTCCAAAATCTGCGCCTATAGCTTTCATTTTCATTTTTTCCTTAATAACGTTGTTCTGGTTTATATATTTTTAGACGTGAGACTTTTTGAAACAATCAAGTAGGTATTCAAGAACTAACCTTTGTCAAATACACAATTATAGACAATATCTGGACACTGGATATTTCCAGTTTTGTATCTATATCCCTCAGTTACTTACTGCTTATCTGATATCTTGCTTCAACAGACATTAATCAATATTATAGTTTTTCCTCTATTGGTTTCAATATTTAATGTTTAACTTGTCCTATCTACTATTGTTTTTGCAAATAAGTCAATAAATGATCATTTATTTATTTTCTTTTTTAAGAAAGAATTCTTCATCGATAAATATATTGTTCACACATTCGACAACATTCAACAATAGAAGGATACCTATTTTCGAATATCATTATTTCGGAGTTAGTCATCTGTGTATATATGTACGTCTATCTATCTGTTAATATGACATATTGTCGTTCAATAAAAACGTGTATGTATATATACATTTAACTAAATTTCTCCAGGTCTTGCCATGACCTCTTAATCCAACAAATTTTACATTCTATCAAAAATAATGTCCAGATAATGTTATGCTGCTTAAAGTTTTCTAGTGTTGAACACAAATTGTAAAAGTGTGTCAAATGTTCTCATTTTATTTATTCCTTTTAACTATTATGTCCATTTTTAAACAACATTGAAACAGATGGATATTTTATAAAGTGAAGTTACATATTAAAATATTTTTATGTACTGGAATTTGGAATACTTTATAGAAAAAAACTGTCTTTTGTTCTACGACTCGTTACAAATACCATAGTGCCATCTATTGCTTTATTCACAATGCTTTAATGTTACGTTAGAGAAATCTCTCAGAGGTAACAAATCCCCTTTAGGGTTTCTAAGTTTGAACCCCTAACATTAGGTGACCCAATATACATGCATCAAAAGCCGAAAACGTGTAAAGCACAAAATATAACGCATATTATTCATAATAACACATATTGTTGCTATGGAGTTATGTCACTGTGTGTAGCATTTTTTTCAATTTCGAGGTAAGAATGGCAGAAAGTTATATGTGCCATGGACGTTATTTCTAGAAAATATATGAGCTTTATCAGTTTATCACTGATCGTTCTCTGTTAGAATAGCAAGGTCTAATCTATATAGAGCAGGTTTAAATAGTCTTGTACAATTATTGTCCAATTGTACATATACTTCAATCCATTATTTTCTAATATATTTATTTTAATTTTTGTTATTTTTACTTTCTTCGTCTACGGTAGGGAAGTAAAAAGTACTTTATGAGATTTTTTCATATTTTCAGTTTTCAGATTATGTAAATTATGAAAATTAAGGTCTTTTTATTCCATTAGTCGGTCTGTCTGCCTGTTTACGCTTTATCTGCTATTTCACGAGGAAAAATAATATTTGTTAGGTGGTTGACACTATTGCCAAGAACGAAAACGTCTGATGTACTTTTAATGAAAAAATATGCAGGGTGGTCATCTACGAAAATAATAATGATTGACACATAATAGGTGCCATACATAAGTTTTGTGTGCACACTTTTAAAGATTTTTATTTTTTAATTCATTTCGTAATAAAAAGTAATAAAAACAACTGTATGTATTTGAAAGTAGCAGATTTATGAGACCCCGCCTAGTACAAACGTTGGTGCAAACTCCCCCGCCCATTCTACATTTAAGGAGATAGAATTACACTCTCTTAAGAAAATATTCTGTTGATTTTTTGGGAACGTTCACTTTTGTACTTACCCTCGCATCACACCACAGTTTCTTACATTTTCGGTGACTCTTCCCTTAAAGCTAATGTATTTGTTGAATGCACTGATCAAGAAATAAACATAGATGTTGAAAACAGCAAGTAGTGTTTGAAGCCAAAGTCTTATTTGTTGTGTTTATTATTTTGTTTACATTTTGTCGGCTTATGATTGGCAATTTGAACCACCCGGTCAACATACTTGATGATAGTTGACATATCAACAAAAGCAATCCCTTCTGTGTTTCTAAATTTTTGTTTCTGTACGATGTGCTTTATAAAGTGTTAAGACATTGTTTATTGATATACATACAATTTTAATAATGCCTAAACGTGCTTTATGTGCAATGCGTATCAAATGAAAGAATATATGCCATCTTTTCATAAGTAAGTCAACAGACGCGTAGGCGTAGAGGGCCGGTCAGGCAGCCATGTTTGTTTTAAGTTCATAAAATTATTATTTAAATCAAAACATGTATTTTCTCGTTTTTTTATTTTAATATCTTAGATGAATCAGAAATATTTCTGTAATATAACTGTTTCAAAAGAACCAAAGCATCAAAAATTAATAAGAATCCTGCAAACATAACCCCTCCTTGCCCCTTCTCTCACTTTATTGTTTACTTTGGCTTCAAACACGGTATATACGATTTCTACAGTATTCTCTATCTACGTCTTTTATTAAAATGTGGTTGAATGGCCCTCTAAAGGATCTCATAATTTATGATCTATTACTACAATAAGTAGTGGCAATACAGGGCGCAGAATATTGTTCAACATTTTCTTTCTAGTTTTATATTGATATTTTGTTACATTTTTCAAAGAGATTTAACAGAAAAAACGGGACGAAGTACGTCTCTGACCTTCATGGTGCCAAAATCGTACTCTTGGAAAATTAGAAATTAGAAATTAATATGGAAATGTAGGAAATGAAAATGTAAACAGATGACAAGAAATGAAACGGACACTTCTTGAAATGTTGAGGTGATGTCATCAAGAAGTCCATGAGAAAGAGAGAGAGAGAAGTTTTGATGAGGCCATGTATCTAAAACAACCACAACACATCTCACGATGCTATTAGACGTGATATACAACAAAAACAACAAAACAACAAAACAAAAAACGTCTGCCACGATATTTTAGACTGCGTCCTCATTGACGCATGCCGTCGGTTTTTTCTGACTATTCGTTCTATATTGTGCTTTCTCTGATTGATGTGGTAAAAATTATAGGAATTGGAAAATATGATTCTGGGAAGTCGTTCTGGGGGGAGCATTCCTTGGAAAATTAAGCTCTTGGTGCAATGTGATGTCCTACGGATGTCTCCAGTCCAACATGTAAAAAACATCGATGCATCTTTTCGTTTGTTTTCTTAAGGTAGTTTTGTGATATTTGTATTGGTCTTAATTTAGTTCAAACAGCAATCGATCTTACTATTTGTACTCTATGTCGAAACTAATATTTGAAGTTACTCATATGCAGTTACTCACCCATTCTTTATGGATTTGAATAGCTTTCGTACGCTTGGTCAGCAATTATTGTTTTCTTTTATCGAAATATATCTTTGAGTGCCTAGCCTAGATAGCTAGAAAGTGTTCACACTTTAGGTGACAACTTGCGATACCGAAAGAGACAGATAAAAGTAATATCGGCTATAAACTTACTTTTTTAGGAGAACCGGGGCAAATGAGTTAACGAGACTCTGGGGTAAAATAAGCTTAAGCTATTGAAGCTCGTCCGTAATATAACGGGTTCTTGGGACCACAAAGTGTAAGACTACTACTACTGCTCAGAGATTATTGTTTGAGCTCATCTCCATTTCCTGCAAATAACGTGGTATCATTCACAAATCTCAAGCTATAATTTTTATTCCACTTATAGACTATATAGTTACTAGTCCTCAGGCTTGCAATAATTGACAATGGGTTCACTTATTTACTTACCGTCTTATATTAAGTGTCTCGACTGTAATATTGTCGACTCCAGGTGCTTCTCCAGTTTTTAGTATTTGCATAGCTGCCTCTGCTTGTGATTTCCACATTGTTTGGCTGCCATCAAATAACTCAGAGTGATTCCTTTCGAAAAGCTTTTCACGGTGCTGGAGTTAAACCAGAATAATTTGCTCCCTCTTATACTTCATACGATCTCAATTGGGACAGCATAAAAACGGAGTCCACGTGGACTTGATCCGCCTGTCACGTAGGATTAGATGCCCAGCTAGTTTGATTTGTCAACACAATGTGACATATTGTGACAGGCGGATCAAGTCCATGTGGACTCCGAGTTTTCTATTTTATGCTGTCCCAATTGATATCGTATGAACTGTACTGGAGTCAGTAATTAACCACTTTTACTTCCACATCCACGTAGTGGAGTGGAGGTAAAAACATTTCAATTTTTTTCTTATTGAAATAGGTTTAGAATGTTACGAAATGTCGGAATTTTTAATTTGAGCGAAAAAAAATTGGGTGTCTGTCTGTCGATCTGTAACTTATTTTGTGCGCACCATATCTCTGGAGCGGGTTTAAGATATCGGCTTGAAATGTTATACTCGTATGTACTATAACGAGATCCGGAACTGGATTGCTTTCTGAACTTATCCGGTGAAGGGTTGGGTGGTAAATAGGAGAAAATAAATAAAGCAAGCTGGTAAGAGTACAAATATTTGGGATTTGGTGTATATGCTAGGCCGCAGATTTTATAATAATATTTCCATCACCTCGCACCACCCACACTCCATTGTTAAAGGGGTTGATAAAATAAAATAGAGATTTTCACTTCAAATCTGGTACATGTACATACTGTAATGACACCTGGAACTAGATTATGCTTTAAGATGATTCCGTTGAAGGGTTGGAAGTTAAATAGAGGTAAATATTGGAAAATAAGTAAAGAAAGTCAGCAAGACTACAGAAACTTGGCATTTGGTGTATATACTAGAAGCTAGGGCCTCATATTTTTTATAATGTTTTTGAGTAAACTGCAAATTGGGGATAATAAGTAGAGCAAGCTAATAAGAGTCCAGAAACTTAATTTTTGGCATATATGCTAGCAATTAACGCCTCAATTTTTTTGTGACATCTACCTCACATATTTTAAAAATTCTGTGACTAATTTATTTCCACATACTAGAGTGCAAATATAGTCAAGATGTTTTCCTTTAAAGAGACTTAGAGTAGTGATTCCTTAGGCAGCGGTGTGTAGGTTTGGTCAGCAAGTTGTTCAGCGGTAATCTTCTACTATCAAATTTATTTTGAAATCACATTGAATTCGCCCAACACTTGGTTTCACAAAATATTTAGTTGTTGATATATAATAATGTCAAACCACAATCCTAAACTATTATAATCTAGTACTGTGCTATTTTAGGTTCGATCACTTAGAGACAGTTTCTAAATGGCGCATATGTCTGTGAGATTATTTCCGTGTAGGTTGTCAAGTCTTTCATCCCCCACTGTTTTAGTTTCATGTTCGTTTTAATAAAAAAAAACTTTTAATATGTTTGCTCAAATAGTGCCTACACATTGTTTTTAATAATCTAATCACTTTTAGGGGATATTGCACTTTCAATTATATGAATACTTTTTAAACATTGAGATCTACTTATGTAGCATCTAAGAAGTACACAGAGTTTTTCCCAACTGTTGAATGTATCAACTGTAATAGGACTGACGAGACAGCTAAGTATGATAGCCGTATTTGTGATGTGAGCCTGATAAGGAATATCCAGTACATTGACCTACATTTTTGAAATATCTTGCTAAGATTATTAAATTTGCCAGACATATATGAAGCAAAATTATTTTATAAGCTTGAAAAGCCAATTTAAATGTCAACGTTATGTGTATTGAAACTCTGTAATATTTTTTTCTTACATTTTGTTGGGTATTTTGCCACTGAAAAATATTTAAACATTTTAATAAAAAACCTCTGCGCCAAACGGATCAGACAGAGGTTGGTTCTTGAATACTTGATTGTCTCAAAAAGTCTCACACCTAAAAATATATAGACTAGAACAAAGTTATAAACTAAAAAATGAAAATGAAAGCTATAGGCAGTTAACGTTTCGGAGGAAAATCTACTTCCGTTCTCAAAAACTTTTTGGCCGTCAACCATGACAGTTCGTTGTTTATATATTTCCATAGTCACGTGAGACATTAAATTATATTTGTCTTATTTTTACTAACTTCGCCTCTAAGGATGGGCAACCAACTAGTACAAGAATATATTTAATAATTTGAAACGCATCTATCCTCGTTTAATAAAATAATAGCGGATTCTTTAAGTTTTCTTTTTGTTCCGCTGCTCTCTTTTTCCAAAATCTTCGCCGAGTCCCACTGAATCCTGTGATTATTATCCCACGCATGTTCACAAATTTTGGATTTTTCAAATTCTCCCCTTCTAGCATAATTTCTATGTTCACCCATCCTTGCGTTGAAAGGTCTAGATGATTCACCTACGTAATGTTTTCCGCACTCACACGGAACACTATAAGTACAACTTTTTGAATTTTGAACAATATTTAGAGGTTTGGTTTTTGATAAAACCGATCTTAGCGTGGAGCCCGTTTGAAAAATAGTGAAAATTTTTTTAAATATTTTTCAGTGGCAAAATACCCAACAAAAAGTAAAAGAATATACCGCAAATAAACAATTATAGACAATATCTGTAATATTTTATTTGCAATTCCCTCGCTGGTCCCATCATTTGTCTGGATAATGTATAATAATCTTTCTGTAGGTTTTCCAAGGTCATCTAGTGTACGAATTACCATGGATCAAATATCATTGTTTGATACACATAGCGTATGGGCTGTCACTATGGTGTAAAAAGAATAACGATTTACTTCATCGGCCACTTTTTTTATATTTCTACCCAGAAGATGATTGAACTCGTTTTAATATTGAGCACCTAACTCGCAAAAAAGTTGTCTATCCGCCTATTTTAGAATTGTGGAAGGATACTCACACTTCTCCATAGTTATGTTCTTGCTGATCTCTAACAGTTATATATTCGAGAACTGATAGAGTTACGTTTTTAAAGGTCTACAATACTATTCCAGTACGGCTAATGTTATTGTTTCTAGAAAAGTATATTATGCTTCCCGGCGAGGGTCTGACAATATGTGGCTACCTATAATGCATCTTCACAAGGTCTACTATTTTGATTTTGAGTGTGTAAGAGTCCCTTACGTAGTAGGTTGCAAGTCAGCTTTCTTTGCTCAGTTTTCATTACTAGTAGCGCATTTCGTCCAACGAGCCTGGTAAATCCAATAGTCAGTTTGATTACACACACAATATTCATATTTTATATTCTTTATTTCTATATAATGTATGTACATTTAGCAAATTGAAATTATAAGAAACCAGTTTTGTTGTGTTGTTAATTTATTAATATTTCAAATCACGTCTACCTACCCATTCAATTATATTTTACTTTATAATTATCTGTGGGTGTAACAAGAGTTTAAATAAACACTAAGTTATGAATAAATATTTAAAGGCAGCATGAGCAATAAAACATATTAATTAGTTACTAAATGTTCTCTAATTAAAAAGCGGAATCCTTTACAGTCAGTGATATATTTGAATAACAGAATTCCGATATCCCACCCAATTTTTGATTTTCTTATTGTTTCATTTTGTTTTGGTCGTCCAAATACCTTAAATAATTGGTAAGGAAATTTCAAATGGAACTACAAGATATTATTAAAATTCCTTGAAAACACATAATGTAGCTTTTTTAATTTCTAGCTGTCCCACCTTGACTATATCTCAGGTAATTTATGGGAGGAGATAATGAAATTCTAACAGCAAATGCCTCAGCCGACAGTGCGACCAACCTGATTCATTGCTGTCACGGTAGACGTTCTAAATAATAATAACTCTTAATTTAATTATTGGCATTGAATATACGTCACAGTCGACATATCAACATTTTCTTCAGTGTTCAGTTTAGTAATACGTATTTAGTAAAATATATCAGTTATATGAATAAGGTCTTTATGAAGGTAAAGTTTTTAAAAAATATATGAAATAGTTATAGACCAAGCGGCAGAGAATTTTTTGCACCAAAAAAGGCAAAAGGTTGTTTTCTGTAAGCGCTAGATTTCGAGTGATTCTAAAGATTTACCTAGATTGGTCATTTCGAATTTCTGCAAAAAGAATGTTGAAAAAACAGATTTTTTCACAATAATATTGCTATTTGCCACATTTCTAGTTGCACATCCACGTAGTGGTATATTTTCCAGTGAAAGTCTATCAATTTTTTCGGTGACAGTAGCGCCAGCTACTTACCAAACTTGATTGTTCTCCGCCAAGTAATTTTTTTAGTTCATAAAAACAGACCGACAGACAGACGGAATTGAAGAACCTTGATCTGAAATGTGAAAATCCCAAAAAATCTCGGAGGGTGATTTTTTCTCGAATACAATACTTCCCTTTGGTATGCGAGGGAAGTAAAAAAATATGCGTTTGAGTTCAAATTTTAGCGAATTATATTTAAACATGTCCTCAGAAATATGACGCAGAGCAAACTAATTTTGAAAATATTAATTTTTGCGAGGATTAACCTAATAATTTGGAACATCGCTATGGCTCTTGAGATCAGACACCAAAATAGAAGTTCTTATTAGCTCAAAGTTTAGATTTTATCTTTTGTAATTAGAGGAGAAAACACTTATTTTGGTTTTTACACCTTTTCCCATTTTATATTGACTATTACCACACGTCAGTTGGTTCAAACGTACGAAAAGCGCTTTACAGGTAGCAATCCGTAACGAATTCACTAGATTTTTTTAAATTGCATCGTCTTCTATTAGAGAACTCTATTGAATATTATAACAATAGGTCGGTATCAAGCTGATTTCTTTGTTGTCGATTAATTGGCACTTAGTAATTACGAAAATACGATCGGCATACATCCCGATTAGTGGAGGTCCAAAGGCAGACATTTTGAACCTGCAAAGTCTCTACTTTTAATCCATGACTAAGTTTTCACCAATAATAAAAATTCTCATATATTACTTTTGTTGTCTGCCATGCTCTAAGGCAAAGGATTATTCCTGTCTCTAGTTGATAGAAATGGATCGAGTAATTACACGCTGGCTCCTACACTATTACATATTGGTTTCTGAGATGTGTTGTTTTTCAAACTTTAACAAATTTAGAAGAAATGTATTTTTTTGTATGGTTATGTCGTTAAAATGTGAGAGTTGGCAGGCGTAAATATGGCATATGGATAATTTTTTTATCTTTCGATATATATTGGCATGAAATAAAGATAGAGTCTGAAAATAATTTATTTGGGAAATTTTCTCTAGGTCTAGTACTTCTCGAGAAAATAGCATATGAAAAAATTTGATCAATGAATCAATGCTTTACGCATAACAATTACTAGATAAAACAACTCGCGGGGTATGCACTGGTTGGTTTTCCTAACGGTTATATATATTTTTTTGAAAAATGGATGGATAGAAAAGAAATTAGAAAATTTCCTATCAGTAGGCTAATCTTCAAAGAATGCTTTAAACTGAACCCTGCATCAAACTGATATTAACTTTTTTATATCTCAAGTTCTACTAGACGGATTTTAAAAATTCCAAGCTCAAAATATTTGCTTCAATAACATTTAACAGACCATTGAAAAAGAAAATGACGTTTAAAAAGATTCTAAATATTATATCGATATTAAATTTTTTGAAAATGTATAGAAAGGATTAAAAATTAAAAATAGTCTACTCAGATTATGAAAATAGCGCTATGTACCTACAGTCTGAGTCTTAAGGATGGCTACATTGTTGCTCGATCCCGAAGTTATACTGATTTTCCAGTTTTACCGTCAATGCTGAGAGGTGTGCTGTATTTGTTCAACAACTACACGATGAAGAACTTTAGCATGGTTATTCTCAACAGACGGAGCAATAGGACAACAACATGGAAAAGAAATAGGTAGTTATACAGTTTTTGATAACCTTCTGATAAGTTTACATACAGAGTTGAATTCCTCGAAGGTCACCTTGATTGATCATTGTGGACTATTTTGTTATCCTTTGCTTGAAAAATAGGATTTTCAGAAATCCTGTATATAATGTTTGCATTATGGAACAAAGAATTTATGAAGAATGTACAACCATAATACCGTTAATACTGCAGAATTCTTTTAGTAGCATGAGGAGAACGTGAACTTATTATATTGAATATGGCAGTCGACAATTTCAAGGTTCTTTAAATTCCCTTTTCTGTTAATAAAGACAATAATTCTCTTTTATCTACTATATTTTAACTTTATCTTCAGAATTAAAAATATTTGTGCACGTTACTGATATCAGTGTGTGAGGTAACCTGAAAAATTTAACATAATCATTACAAATAGTCCAATAATTATAAAGATTTCCATAACAAAAAATTTTATCTGAGAATTTCCGTCAATAACTGTTACTGGGGGGATTATACATCACAAACTCATAAAAATCAGTTCTGGGGGTGCCGTGCAACCTCCTCAAAAAACTACCTCTTCGGTGAAAGAAGCCTCATTTTACTGACGACTCGTTAACCGTTGAATATATAAAAAAATTGGTCACTATAAAAAAGAAAGCTGGACTAATATCCTAAAGAAAAGTCCTCTTGTAATTTTAGTGTATGTGCCATGATTTTCGAGGAAACCGATATCGAAAATATTGCAACATTTGTGTTTTGTATGCGTACCAATTTTTCTTTATTTGAAATTTTTTGCGCACTGCCTATAGAAAATGTTGAATTGCTCGAAAGCCAAACAAGCTAGGAAGAAAAATCAAATTGGGTTTTAAAATAAAATAAAAATAAAATACTTAACTATTCACAGGCCCATAAAAAATACCTGACTAATATAAGTTATAAATGCATTATCTTTCAGTTCAAGATAGTGCTTCAATGGAGAAAAAGTTAGGAATAAAAATATTCACATTTAAGAATTTACCAGCATGTTGAAATTAGCCAAATTTTGGCCAATTTCTTATTGTTTCCTAGAAATTTTAAGAAGACCCAAACGTCTTGAAACTTCAGCTCAATTTTTTTTTTGAGTTTATATATCATGTAACTATTATTTCTAACCATTTAATAGTTCAAAAATTGCATAATAAGAATATCAACAAAAAATTAATATGCAGCATTTTTTTGGATTTTATTTGGATAACTTCAACATGCTGGTAAATTTGTAAATGTGAATATTTTTATTCCTAACTTTTTCTGCATTGAAGCACTACCGTGAACTAAAAGATGATGCATGTATAACTTATATTAAAGTCAGTTATTTTTTATTGGCCTGTGAAAATTTAGATGCACATAAAATCAATGTTTTTTATATTATATTGTTATTTTTATATACTAATAAATATCAATAGACATCAAAATAGCAACACAAGAGAGTATTTTATATCCCCTTTAAAAGCTATTTTGATTTTTCTTCCCAGCTTGTTTGGTTCTCGAGCAATTCAATTTTTTTTATAGGCCGCGCGTAAAAAATACCTATTAAATGAAAATTCGTGCGCATTAAAAATATAAATTTTGCAATTTTTGTCAATATCGATTTTCTCGAAAACCATGGCATATACAAGATAATTACAAGAAGACTTTTTTAGGCAATCCCTCTTTTTTATAATGAGCAATTTTTTTATATCTTCAACGTTTAACGAGTTATCAGTAAAATAAGGCTTTTTTCACCGAAGGGATGATTTTTTGGGGGGAATGCGTGGCACCCCCCGAACTAATTTTTATGGTTTTGTTACTGACGCTACTAACAGTTACTGAAGGAAAATCTCAGATAACATTTTTTGCGAGCTTCTGGTGTATTTTTTTACTTTACCGGTTGGACTAAAAGGAGTGACACAAGGTAAGACAACACTCTTTAATTTCATGACCATTTTTGAGGAGAATAATTGTTAATATCACCGTTCAATGTACATTCATGCTTTTAAGGACTTACCAAACGCAAATACAGTAAAATATTGATCTATTTTACCTCAAGAGGTCACGATACTCACGATAGATATATCGCAAATCTAATATCAAAATTCAACTCAGCATTGATAGAGAATTTTAAGCTTTCTCCACCTTGCAAAGAAAAAAGGTATCGCAAATCTGATGATCTGACACTATTATTTAGTTATGGTGAAAAGAGGTCACTGCAAAATTCTTAGAGCCTTGGAATTTTGCAGTGACACCTATTCAATGTACTTAAATGTAAAGTGCCTGGAGAATTAATTGCAACAACTAACTCTGACCACCACGAATGTGTTACAAAAAATGAAATAAAAGTGTGTAATAGTAAAAAAGGGAAAATTTGCATTGTAGTCAATTAATATATATACAGGTTTTCTTATTATCTAAAAATTTTAAGAAATAAAAATTACATCGGTTGTATCTTAGTATACATATATTGGAATATATTGGTATTGTTTAGTGAGAAAAGTCAATGTGTTAAATATAAAAAAAAAATTCGCTGCCATGCAATAACTGGTAATCTGATATTATAACAGTGTAACTCATAGAGCAATATATTTTGTAACTTTTATCTCCATTGATGGAATTCATGATGTCTTTTAAAATAGTATAAAAAATTTCTAATTTCTTTGTTTTCTTGGGTAACAAAACATTATAAAATAAAATGTGTTTGCTAAGTAACGATATGAAAAATGTTTATTTTCTATTACATATAAGCTTAATTTTATTATGAATAAGTCTTACATCATATTGTAATTCCATAAAATATACGTTTATGACTTAAATTTAATATAAACAGAACCAAATTTTTTATTAAAAAAAAATCATTACAAGTGACCGGCAACTCGTCACCTCTCGTAAATATGATGGTATCGAATGTGAGTAGATATATTGTGTCCATCGCGAATGACATCGTGGTAGAATCTAAACAGAGGCATGCAGACCAATTTAAAGAAAGATACGATCCAACATAGTTTAATCTTATAAAATATTCGAAACCATTAATTTGAATAAAGGCAACATTAAAACATCTCAAGGTGGCAATGAATCTTGCTTGGTGCAGTCGAAGGTTTCCAGCCTGTTCCTCCTCGTTTCCTTGGAAACGTAAGTTTCTCCGCCAATCCGCGTTCTGCAGGAGGTGGCCGTGGATGCTTTAAGACCCAGATACGCATTCTTCTTATTTCCAGCATTCCCATTACTGCGGATTCCCCTGCGATGCATCTCTCCTGCTGGAGATATTGTTCTTGTTTCCTTAACGGCTTTTTCGGACACTGACGTATTGCCCCGCTGTGTGCCGCAATTCAACTTATGCTCGGAATTGTGCAGATGTACCACACCCAGAATGCCTAAAAAAGGTTCATATTAGATTTTTTTATTTAAAAAAATTAAAATTTTATGTAGTAGGCTGATTAAATTGATTAAATGAGGATGCATATTCCTAAACATTATAATGAACTTTCGATTTATTTATTTAATATTATTCATTATTCAATAGTTCAGTACACTAATTCATATTTCTTGACATAGGATATTTTTCTTTTGCAAATAATTTTTATTGCTTAGTATTTGTACCCAAAGAGTGTAATACTAGATTAGTAATTAACTTCACTAATGCGTAATATAAATGAGGAACATCTTTAAAAATAATTGAGCTGCCTGTAAAAATACCGCCATGAAAATTATGAAATAAAATTTCAACGTCGGCGTCGCGTCGTGTCGCACAGTTAATCGAACCTTATTATCTAATTCGATTCGAGGTCAATTAAAAACAAGCTAATCGTTATACTCTTCGCAGCTTTACTGCACTTTTTACATAATTGTTGCACATTCTATAGGATACTCTTCGCAGTTTTTTTGTAAATAATATTAGTTTTAGACATTTTTAATTTAATTGCAAAACAAAAAAAATATGTAAAAAATGAGATGAGATTTTTGTGGATTTTCACGTTTCAGATCACGTAGATTACGAAAATATAGGTTTTTCAATTCCGTCAGTATGTATGTCTGCCTGCCTGCCTGCCTGCCTGCCTGCCTGTCTGTCTGTCTGTCTGTCTGTCTGTCTGTCTCTCTGTATGTCTGTCTGTCTGTTGGTGCATTAACTAAAAAAACTACTTGACGGAGAACAGTCCAATTTGGTAGGTAGCTAACGCTACTGCCCGCGGAGAAATGGTTAAACTTTCACTGGAAAATATAAGTACAGTGTGGACCGTCTAAAGGAAATAAATAATGAAAAAAAAATTATTTTGCTGAAATTTAAAATTTCCACGTTTCATGCCATTCTAAACCTATTCCAGAAAAAACATTTTTTTTACCAACATTTTTGAATAATTAGAATAGATGGAAAAAAAATCTTTTTGCTTAAATTTAAAATTTCCACGTTTCATAACATTCTAAACCTATCTCATAAAAAATTATTTTAAATATTTTTTTGCCCTTCATGAACATTTTTTTACCACTAGATACATAGAAACATGTCTTTTTTTTGCTTAAATTTAAAATTTCTATTTCAAAAAAAAAAATGTGTTGAAAATTTTTTTACCAACATTTTTGAAAAATTTTTTACCACTAGAATAGATGGAAACATCTTTTTTGCTCAAATTTAAAATTTTCACGTTTCGTGACATTCTAATTTAAATCTATTTGAAAAAAAAAATTAAAATTTAAAATAGAAGAAAATTTTGAAAATTTTGTATAAACTGAATGATGAAAGAAATTTTTGTTTGCTCAAATTTAAAATTTCCACGTTTCATGACATTCTAAACACATTTCAAAAACAATTTTTTTTAGAAAAATAGAAGAAAATTTTGAAATTTTTAAAATCTTGTATAACCTGGATGATGAAAGAAACTTTAGTTTGCTCAAATTTAAAATTTCCACGTTTTGTGATATTCTAAACACATATAAAAAACAGAGAAATATAGAAAATTTAAAAAAATTTGAACATTTTTTATAAAATGGGTGATGGAAAAAAACATTTTGTTCAAATTTAAAATTTCCACGTTTCGTGATATTCTAAATCTATTTGAAAAAATCGGTAAAGGTATTTACACAGCACTTCCCTCTTTATTTGTGCATGGCGGTCACTCTAAAAAATTAATAATTACGAAGTGACATTGAAAAGAAAAATCGGAATATAGTTATCACTATTATTACAAAGAACGCCTGATAAGTTTTGGTCAGAAAAATATACAGAGTGCTCATCCAACAGTAAAAGTTCAATACTAAATAACAGGTGCCAAATATGGAAGGCTTGGGCAAATACCTTTATAAATGTCCACCATGACTGAATAATTTCTTGGGAAGACCACCCTGTACATTTTTCAATAATAGTATAATAGGTGCATATGCCTAATATTATTGCCATCTGTCACATTTTCAATTCCACATACAGGTAGTGGAGTGGAAGAATAGTGGTGGTTAAAAAATTCCATTTTCTTTTAAATTTTTCAAAAATGCTTTTAAAAACATTTTCCAATTTTTTTTCTTCTGAAATAGGTTTAGAATGCCATGACACGTGGAAATTTTAAATTTGAGCAAAAAGGAAAGTTTCCTTCTATTCTACAGTGGTATTTTTTTTTAAATTGGTTTAGAATGCCATTAAACGTGAAAATTTTAAATTTGAGTAAAGAAAAAAAAATCCCATCTATTTTAGTGATATTTTTTTTTTAATGTTGGTGAAAACAATTTCAAAAAAATGCTTTTTTTGAAATAGGTTTAGAATGCCATGAAACGTGGAAATTTTAAATTTGAACAAAGACAAAACAATTTTTTAGTGGTAAAAAATTTTTCAAAAATGTTGGTGAAAAAAATTTTCAAATTTGCTCTCCGTCAAGTAGTTTTTTAGTAAATGCACCAACAGACAGACAGACAGACAGACAGACAGACTGAGGGAATTGAAAAACCTATGTTTTCGTAATCTACGTGATCTGTCACGTCAGAATTCGAAAAAATCTCGGAGGGTAATTTTTTCTCGAATACAATACTTCCCTTCGGTATGCGAGGGAAGTAGAAACATTTTTTGAATTTTTTAATGAGCAAATTTTGCTTAATGCTTACCACGTCTTCCCCCCTTTGAGGTTTGATCTATTTCACTTTAAAAAGAAACATTACGAGATGCCACAGTCAGCTTTAAAACAATATTTTGTATTCAGATTATCATGATTATTTCTGCAAAATCAACCATGATACAGAAATTATAACACAAATAGAACACTTTTTAGAAAACTTAATTAAGCGTTTTAAAATTCAATCAAGATAGCTATGACGGCACACCTCGTACAGCATAGAGCACTGTTGTGTTAACTGGGTAGGACATTAAAAGCATCAGAATTAGAATTGCACCTGTTTGTGGGCGAATTTTCTTTCTGCCGAGCTAAGGTGCTGGATATAACCATTTTCAACTTTATGCAAGCATTATTCACGTAAGTGATTATCTGGTTGCCTAACTGCAGGACATTTCAAGGATCGACAAATGGATGGACAATAGCTTATGATTTTAAATTTACAGGAATTAAGTCTAGATTATTAAATGAATTTTTGTCGATCTGTTCAATAAGAAAATATTCATTACTAATTTGGAATTTTAATATTTCTATTGGAGGCATGTTAATTTGTATTCAGAAAAATTTAAAATTGTGTGAGTAAAGAATGGTTGTAATAAGCTATGTTGCAAAAGTCATAGGTATATAACTTTGATATTTGTAACGTCCACCTAGTGTTAATATAAATAAAACTGTGTACAAATAAATTAGAAATTGGCATATATTTGATTATTTGTGAATTTTGGTTATTTCTTTGTAATATAATGGGTAATTTTCGAGATAATTTCATTTTGTAGATTATTTGGACGCATTACTTTTAAATGAAATACATATGCGGTAGACATTCCATAAAGAAGGATGAAAATATTAATACACATACAACATGCGCATTGTAAAACATTAACTAAGACTATAAGGAACTAAGTAAACTATAAATATATTCTAACATTTTTTACTTTCGCTGCAAATAATTTGGTGAGATATTCCAAAAAGATTTTAGCTGAGAGGAACTGCCTACTGCGACCTCTATAGACATGGTCCTTACTAGACTTCGAGTGTTTATAAAAAAAAATTATCTATGTTAAAAAGACTAGAAAATTTGGAAATACAATTTTTATGCTTCCTCCATCGAAAAGGTATGATAGAGTGTTATGATTGTAATATATTGTAATTAAGCTTTGATAACCGACTTTTTTTCCATAATTTTTCCAAACAGAACTTCTTAAACAACAGAAAATGCCATATTACGACTATGTCCAGGAATCCGTTATAGAAAATCAATCGTACAAACTTTACTACGACCGATCAATAATAACTGATTAAACTATTCATAATAACAGACCGGATATAGTGCTTTATGACATAAATAAAACGGTGTACATTATAGATCTAGCTATACCAAACACCCACAACTTAGCTACTACAACACAAGATAAAATAAGCAAATATGTAGACCTTTAGATCAGAGAAACAAAAAGAATATGAAAAACTGATGAAGTGTATATTGTGCCAATTGTTATATTAACGACAGGGGTTATACCAAAAAAAACTGCAACAAAATTTTGAGAAGATTGGACTTGAATCAAACATATATGCTACACTACAAAAAGCTACACTATTAAATATATGTCGTATAGTCAGAAAATTCCTTGAGAATTAGTAATGAATCAAAATGAATTTGAAAGCCTCGCATTTTGATTGAACCCAGCCAAAACGCTGATAATGGAAAATAATATTAATAATAATAATACGTTATTGAAAATAAAAGTTTACAATGATTATTCTTAATATAGGCAAAGCTAGCTTAACAATACTCAAATTAATATTAAGATTACTTTGTAGATTCCCAAGGGATGTTAGTATGAGAGAAATATGGTGTTCTATTTTGAAAAAAAATATTAGTATCACCACCAATATAGGAAGTAAATAGTGTAAAGAATATTTTAACAAACGCTGCATTTTTTCAAATCACTAACTTTTTTGTATTAATTTCATATACAGGGTGGACCATTAATATTACGCCATAGTACAGGGGTAGATTTTTTGTCAAAATATGAGGATATAACCAAATATGCTTTAGTATAATCTTGCTGTGGAAAGAGATACAGGGTGTCACAATTAAAATTATTTTTCGATTTTTTTTGCAATAACTCAGCCTCTTGACTGATCTTCGCCTAATTTACTAGAGAAACTTTTCTTATTCTAAGAAATAATAATTTATGCAGCACTGCAGCACCTGTATCTGATGATGAGTGTTTTTCATATTTCTTTTGACGAAACGTTGTGGTACTTCTGACCAGAAAATCTGATGAGGGCGTCATTTCCACTTATAAAAGGTACACTTGGCAGAACTTGATAAGTCCAACCATTTTCGAGGAAATTGCCGTTAAACATTTGAATGATTTTTTGAAAGACAAATTCAAATTTAATGAAACAAAGGGTATCTTAAAAGTGAATTATTATTTGCTTACTTATAATTGTATTGAAACATATTCTTTATAGTATCTTACAAACAGGAAAAAAAATAACTATCTATGAGAACTAAAAGAAAAACTATGTGAAATAATATTAATGAAATCTTTGCACTCTTTCGATAACCTGAATTCTGGTTATGCTAGCAAATTAAAATCCTAAAATGAATTTATCTAATTTCTTATTTGAAAATTCTCATTCTAACACTAGCATCGACACTGTCCCCTACGGCCATGCAGATTAAACTATTATCTACATAACTCCCTACGGTCATGAATATTCAGTTAGAAGGGAGAACAAAGTCCTAAAATGAATTTATTTACCTACCTTGTCTTAAAAAAATTTCATTCTAATGGATTACATTTTGATGAAATCTATCATTCTGTTTCTTGGAAATGCCTTGGCCTTTGAAACGTTTTTCTCCCTTATTCTGGAGCTCATCAGAGCGACACAAAGCCATTCATAAAGATGTTTCATGCAAAAACAAGACAATTTCTATGAATAACTATGAAATAATTATGTTTGACATTGATTGATAAAACAGCAGATCCTTACCTATATATTAGCTAACTAGTATTGGAGCCTATATACTCTATGGATTTTAAACATGTCTTGGTTTTGCATGAAACATATTTATGAGTGGCTTTATGTTTTTCTGATGAGCTCCAGAAGAAGGGCGAAAAACGTTTCAAAAGCTAAGCATATCCAACATACAGAATGATAGATTTCATGAAAATGTAATCCATTAAAATTAAAATTTTTTAAGGCAAGGTAGAGAAATAAATTCATTTTAGGCCTCTTTTCTCACTTTTAGCTGAATTTTCATGACCGTAGGAGGTTATGTAGATACTAGTTTAATCTGCATGGCCGTAAGGGACTGTGTGGATAGTAGTGCAGAAATTCGACAAATTCATTTTAGGATTTTAATTCGCTAGCATAACCAGAATTCAGGTTATCGAAAGAATGTAAAGATTTCATTAATATTTTAAAACATAGTTTTTCTTTTAGTTCTCATAGGTAGTTACTGTTTTCTTCTGTTTGCAAAATCCTATAAAAAGGGTATTTATTGAAAAAAGTACAAAACGTAAGGAAAGACGATATCGTAATAACAGCGTAAACTCTTTCTCCTCACTTCTTATGAACCAATGGAGTATTTTCATGGTACTGAGAAAAATACATAAATCAAAAGATTGTGTAATATAAGGATCTAATCTTATTAGAAGACCAAAAAATAACAAAAGTTGATTCAATGACATTATTTATTATATAAACTTTCCCCCCATGCAAAACCCCATTGCTGCAATTTATAGTAAATTTTCGATATGGTCTCCACCTACTTCTATGCCTTTTCTAATTCTTTTCATAAAAGATTTTCTTACATTGAAAAATACATTACCCTGTTTTCTAATAAAATTGGCTGCGTTTTGTATTTTGTCCCACAGCTCTTCTCTTGAATTGACAGTATTTGCATAGACTAATTTCATATGTCCCCACATATAATAATCCAAAGGATTATAATCAGGACTCCTTGGTGGTCAAGCAAACTCACTTCCTCGAGCGAAGAATTTATCTTTCAAAAAATTATACAAATGTTTAACGGCAATTTCCTCGAAAGCGGTTGAAGTTATCAAGTTCTACCAAGTGTACCTTTTATACGTGGAAATGACTGCCTCATCAGATTTTCTTGTCAGAAGTACCACAACGTTTCTTCAAAAGAAAATATGAAAAAAATTTCATCATCGGATACAGGTCGTGCGGCGCCCTCTATCACCTGACGTAATGTAATACATGAATTATTGTTTCTTAGAATAAGAAAGGTTCCTCTAGCAAATTTGGCGAAGATCAGTCAAGAGGCTGTTGAGTTATTGCAAAAAAAAAATAATAATAATTTGAATTTGGACGCTCTGTATCTTTTTCCATAGCAGCATTTTACTAAAGCATATTTGGTTATATCCTCATATTTTGGTCTAAAATATCTACCCCTGCACTATGGTCTAGTATTAATGATCCACTCTGTATATTTATAAATAAAGGTACTTTAACATGATATAAGGTTTTATATTTGTACTTTACTTTTTTTACATCTGGTGATCGTAAATATTTCACTAACATGGTAGCTCAGTGAGGTAGAGGGCAAATTGTACCCTCTTATCATATGCAAACTTTCAGGAAGAATATAGCAATGTGATTTTTCTAAATAAGTAATTTTATGAGTCCATGACAATATTACATTTTATAGTTTATGCTAATTAAATTTAAAATATTCTAAGCATTATCCTGTAATATTGCAGGCCTGTATAAAATTGTTTACCCTTCTACACGTACCCGACACTGTTGCCTATGGGATATGATTATCTGTTAGCAGCAAACAAGGCTTGTGTTAAAGATATGGCTGTTATGTATCTAGTGTTAAGTTCTTTGATTGGAGGTTGAGACCCTAACAGGATTCTGTAAAACAAAAATACTACGTAGGATATGAAGAGCATTTTAAGAATCAATCTGGAAAGATGAATTAAGTGTTAGTTTTATGGTTGAGATCTGCTTAATGTCCTTATCAAACAAATTCATAAGTAGAAAATGAGAATTTCTCTTTTTGTATCTGAAATAAAAAAAGTAAAATATATGAAACTACAGCAATGTATTTTGGTCGTTTTTTCAAATAATAAAAACGCGGTATTAGTTTAAAGTGACTAGCCATAAAACTACTTGTTATTCGCAATAGTAGAGCATAGTAGGGAAGTGTAATAAGAAGGCAATAAACCGTGCGGCACACATAAACGACCTCTGACAAAACCATGACTTTTATTGATCGTAAAACGGTCGTTACTATTAATAAGTATCTGTCGTAAAATTGATTGCTGTTGACACATTTTTCAAAAACAGGAGGCGTGATATTTAGTGCCTTACAAGTCATAATATTCATTTTATCGTGCAAAATTAGTTTTAGTGGTCGTAATTTTTAATGTTGTTAGTAAATGGGGATGGTTGCGGTAGTTTATAAATTTTATTAGGACCATTTTATTACTTGCCAGGATTACAATAATTAATTCATTAGCATTTAATAACCTCCTTATCTTAGTATTTTTTATTACTGATGGGTACTATCTAATTGTTAATAAATATGATTTATGCTTTTTTATGTATAAAAAGGTTAGAGTTATTCAGGTTATTAGCAATTAGGTCCCTACGGATTCTTTTTGGTTATTAAACTCAAATCCAAAATATAAGGAGCATTTGCGGCTTCCTTTATTCTTTTTTTACTATTGTCTGGAGGTGTGACAAAAAATGACCACAAATTAAAATAAGTAGTTTTTTTATAAACTACCGCCGAGATAAGTAAATAAGTTACGCCCACTAAATCTGATTGATGGCAAATTCTGCTACAGATCTACTGATTGGTCAAATTTTATTATGCGTATTGGTCTAGTATGTAGAGTCCACGTTGACTTGCAGAGCCGGAGTTAGAATTTCAGAGTTTGGCAAGTAATGAAACAATGAAAGTAAAATATTCCCTGCTTTCATAAATGTTGGATTTCACAGTTCTACCTATTACTAAATAAAAATACAACAACCCTACATTCGTTTTATTTAGGATTTAATTCTAGCATTATATTGAACCTACCTAACAATGGTTGTATAATTCTAATATATACATGTGTATTGCCAAACCACGTGTAGCTAAACTACATTGTTGTTTCTTTTTTTGGCATATGTGACAAAAAAATCTTTCTTTTTGTATATTGTATAAGACAACATTATTATTGGTATCTACATTAAAACTACTTACTGCAATGCATGCTCCAATAATTAAATTATTCTTCTTCCCCGGAAGATGACGATGATGAGGAATCATTGGGATTTATTATAATTGGTTGTTGTTGAGGAACCGTGGCAAAATATTGATTTTCAATTTTGTTTAATATGGTTCACGCATCCCGTCCAATGCTTTTCTATGGGCTTCCCACTGTCTAATAAGTTGTATCACATTATGACTAAGTCAGGGGCTTGTGTTTCTAACGTAATTTTTTAATGCACTCCAAATTTTTTCAATAGGATTTAACACACAGTTTTAAAACTGTATGACCATATTGTTCTGCAAGTTCGTCTATTACAAATGTTTTTTTAATGTTTGCATTTTTCACCTTTTTTTTAAATTCAATTAATTCAAACTTTCGCGTCGAAGTAGTTGGTATTTTCTCAGCTTGTCGCGAATGGTAAGAGGCATTATCTAACACTATAACCGAATTTGGCTTTATGTTACGCAATAGTTTTTCTGCAAACCGTTTTTCAAAGTGGCGTTCATATCTTGGTGGTAATCGGTCGATGACTTTGCTATGTTTTTTGCGGAAAACATTAAACACCCTTTTACAAATCCATCTTCATTACCCGCGTGTACTATTATTATACGTTTACCTCTCGAGGAAGGTACATTTGGAGAACATTTTAATGTGTCATCCGACCAAAAAAAGTTTTTAATTTTTTTTTTCTGAAATAGGTTTAGAATGCCACGAAACGTGGAAATTTTAAATTTGAGTAAAAAAAAATTTCCCATTATTTATTCCATTTAGACGGTCCACCCTGTATATTTTCCAGTGAAAGTTTAACCATTTCATCGCTGACAGCAGCGTCGGCTACCTACCAAATTTGACTGCTCTACGTCAAGTAGTTTTTTAGATAATTCACTAACAGACAGACAGACAGACTGACGGAATTGAAAAACCTATATTTTCGTAATCTACGTGATCTGAAACGTGAAAATCCGAAAAAACCTCGGAGGGTGATTTTTTCTCGAATACTTCCCTTTGGTATGCGAGGGAAGTAAAACATTTAAAAACAAACATATTTGACAGTAATAAAAGAAATGCTAAAAAGCTGAGTTCATATTTATAAAGCACATACGATGACTCCTTTGATGGCAATTTTTTATTCGCTGAATAAATAAGGTATGAACCCAATGTTCTGTTATTTTTGTTGTGCGTGCCCTTTCTGTTGAAACTGCAGATAAGAAGAAAAAAAACTGTAGTGTAGTGCTAGTATTTTAATGAGATTAAGTTGGAAAATTTGCCAGTAGTGTTTTTTGTGGTAATAAATATTTAAATGGAGAGTTGTCATACGACAAGTAAAATACAAATGTAGTCATAAAAATCTTGAATCCGATTCTGAACGCATTAAGCAGGTGTTCGTTTGCAAGCGTGCGGCTCTCTGCGATGTAATTCTTAAGGGATGCCGCTTTGAATGTTATATTTTGGACACAACTTTACACCACGTTTCATAGTCACTGCTTTTTTAAATGACTTTAAAAAAATTTAATTTTCAAGGTGGAGGTTCTCCATTCTTTCTTTTTCTTCTTCTATGCTTTTTTACGTGTGAGTTATAGTTATTTCGGAATGTCTTAAATGATTGTTGTGAAATCTTTAGTTAACTATAGAGTATGGCTTGGCGGTGATTCCGCATAGTTTAATAAAGTTATTTCTAGTACCTATAAGGTGAGCATAAATCGAAGAAAAATTCTGTTGAAGAATTCCGCAACGGTTCTTTTCATTTACTATATAGAAACTATATTAGCACCTCTAGGAAGGGAGCAAACAATTCTTGTTTGCGAATCTAACGCTGGTTCCAAAAATAATAATTAGGACTGTAATTCTTAAAAAAGATATAAAAGATCTTACCAATAAATATCCTTGGCTCCAACCACTACCTTTAAATTAGATGGGGAAGAAAGGATAGATTGGAAGGACAAAGGAATATCTAATCTAATTTACAAAATTTCACTAAAGTAATTTTTAACTATTTAAAATTTACATTAAATCGAAAAATTATAAAACCAGCTGTGTTGGTTCTAAATCTAATCACACTATATTAAGGTCAATTAAAAACTCTGCTCTTTTTTTATAGAAGAAACAGAAAACACAATATATTCATTCGATGCCCCTAGAGACATCTACTTGTAATAGATAAAACCAAATATATTCAAATTGTAGACTTCTCAAAATTAAATACAGCATATTGCCGAACACGGCGTAAATAATTGTATAAACATTATCAAGTAATTTTTTTATCGTCGCCCTGTTAATTAGACATTGAGAAAAAATTGGAAACAATTTTTCTATATTACCAACATACTCATAAATCGAAAAGTTGCTTTTCGATGTATAATAATAACAATTTTTTATAAACATGAGGGTATTATTGCTCGGTTCAGTTATCATTTTTCCACCAAGCAACGTCTAATGTACAGTAGACCGAACTCTCGAAAAACTAAGCAAAAATCATATTTCATCGAAATTGCATTAAAACTGGTAGTTGGGGATATGTGAAATAGTTAATGTCGAGTCTGATAACAAAAATAAAAAACTTCAAATGGCTGTCACAATGGGCTATTTCAGTAGGAATCCTTTCTTACATTATTGGCAAGTACTCTTTGAAAATACATTAGGTAACACATATTTTTTTAAATTTTGCAGATTTAATTCACAGAAAAAAAATATTAAAAGTGTGAAATAGGTAGTCCTTCAAACGTCGATTTATATGACGCCACTCCAAATATTTTAGTTTTCACAAATTTGCCATTTTTACTGCTAATTTCTCACTGATCTATTTGTCAGTTGTCATTTTATATCAGATGTCACAAGATTAGGTTACGATTGTGTTTCGTGCCAACTAATATACGATTCAAATGTATTGACCCCTCCATTTAACCGCGAATATCTCAGAAACGGAGGGGCAGAAAAAATTGAAAAAAGTATGTGTTTTTTATGAGTCTATTCTAAATCAGTTGTTGAAATTTGAATAATGTACATCGGACGATTTTGAAGGTCTGCTAAGTTATATTGAAAAATGTCCTACTTTTTAAGGAAATTTTGACCATACCAGTTTTAAATCCATTATATCTTGGAAAATATGCATACTATGTAAATAATAGTTTAGGCACCGATAAAGTACGCGCGTTTTTTGTACGAGGAAATTTTTTTCATAATGTTTTATTCTAAAATTTTGCAGTTATTCCCAAAAACGTGACGTCATGTTTATTCGACCTATTTATCCTATTCCATCCGCCGCTTGTATGTAATATATCAATGTCTTATATAATAGATGAGTATTCAAGAAACTTCTTTCATCTTCATTATTTATATAATAATACTATGCAAATGTATATGCGAAAAGAACCTCAGTTTTATTTATAATAGATCTGGAACTAAGAATTAACATTATTTGGGTATTTTGCAGATAACTTTCATACGCCCTACCTAATATTTAATACGAGATAATTTCGTATTCATTATTTACACTGTTGATCTAAACCACGCTAAGATGTCAATAAAGTCAACCAATTACATCATTCTGAAATTATAATAATTCAATTTTTTGTGAAAGACAACACTAAGAGAGGCGAGTAGAATTAGATCAACATATACATAAAAACTAAGTAACTTGTTTCTCATATTAAATATTAGATGAAGTGTATGCAAGTTATTTGCAAGATACCCAGAATGTAGTATGTTCTCTCTCAGTGAAGTGTATGTAGAAATAAAAGATATTACAGTTAAAATGCAACATGGTTTGTCAGCACAAATAAATAAAAATTTACGGCATTATAGCTGAGGACACCTAAACAGACAAAGTTTTCATAAACAGGACTTCCATCTAATAGCGTAAAATGTGACAATTGACAAATGTATCTAAGCTATATTTTTGAGACCCCATTTTGGACAGGCATGGAAACAAACCAAATACATTGCAGAATTAATACATAGAGATATTTGTGAGCCAACAAATTCTATAACAGACAACAGTGAACAGTATTTTCAAATTTTAATACATGATTTTGTACATTTAACTGTACTAAAGTTACTGAGAACAAAGAACCAAGCAGAATGTTATTGCATTATTGCAATTATTTGTCTTACAATAGGAGACAATTTCTTACGTGACAATGTTATACCTAATTCTATTTTATTAACAACTTCCATGCTTATCTGCTATAAATTAATAGTTCACGCCCTACCTGACAATTGCTGGAATTTTAAATATTGCAGTTCTCTCTGTTTATTAGTAATTTTTTGATTATAATATGTGCATGTACCTACAATGCTTCTTCACAAATAAAAACTTTGTCAATTTTCCGTAATTGGAATATCATATAGGTATAATACGTAAACTGCAATTAAAAAATTAATGTTTTTTTTTTAATTATAGTTTAGTTTATCTCAAGCAGGCAGTCTTCAAATAGGTCAGAGATGTCAAATCAGACAGAAAAATTTATGATATTAATTAAGAATGTATCTTTGCTTTAATTATTTGTTAGTACTTTACAGCAATATTATTTTATGCCACACTTTTACCAATATTGCAATATAATTGCTTTATATGAAATAAGAAAAATGAAGTAATATGAGAATAGTAAATAACAATATTATTCATATGCCGCCATATGCAAATGGGACAGTATAAAAGACTTCACCAGAATTTAAAATGAAAAGTGATATAACATAAAGCCAAATAACCGTGTGACCTCAAAACAAGAAACTCGCCTATAAAAGCAATTTATTTTAAAGCAAATTAACACATTTCATTCCCAGGTATATAAGACAGTTGGTAAGGCAGGTATCTAATAGAAACATTAATCTATAGAACCAGTTCCTCGTCGGCCATAACTGGATATCTTAATCTTTTTGTCAGACGGGGTCATTCGTCATTTCAGGGGGTCCACTACGAAACATTCCAGACCAGTAAGAACGTTCATCATTTTTACGTTTTTTGTATTTTCATTTTGTACTCTAGGTCACATTCTATATGAGGATAATGGTTGTATCTGGGGGAATAAATCAAATGAAAGTCAGTTTGTAAAGAAATTATTGCGTTTATTGTATTAGGATAACAGTTACGCTTAATAGTAGTCAATGAAGGTTTTTACCCACAAGAGCAGAACCGATTTTGATGAAACTGTTTTTAAATGTTTGTTATATTATATTATCTTAATTAATTATTTTTCTTCTAAGATATTTAATAAAAGAATGATTTTTTTGAGGCTTTAGAATAAAAATAATACTTGATTTGAAAATTTTAATTGAAAAATGTTAATTTTCAATTAACGACGGAAAAGTTGATCTTATGTGATTTACAATTGGTGTGGGTTAAAAGTAATTGGATGATATATGTTTTTAAGTCAATTTATGAATTTGCAACGAAAATCATTAAAATGATTACATACGCTGTAAAATATTTTTTCAAAATTTGTAATTTGTAAATTTCTTATACTCTCACGTTGTTTATAAGATTAAACATATTTGCTGCTTTACAAATAGTAAGTCAATATTCACTAATTTTGTATGCTTATTTGAGAAGTATTGACTTAACGATTCTGAAAGTATTAGCCCTCTAGGCTGAATATTTTCAATTCTACAGCAGTTTTTTCCCAGATTTTCCGCGCGTCAGCAGAACGTTCGTCGCGAAGAATGTTTGCTGTGTTAAAAATATTTATTGAATATTGATGCCTTTTTTTGTAATTAGTCAAAATACATTTATTTCACAACAGAAGTTTTGAGCGCGTTGCTGTCGTTATTTTCCGCCTTACAGCAAGTTTTGCTCCAAATTTTCAACAGACTCGCGTCGCGTGTAAGTTAATAACTGTTTACCATTCCACAAATAATTATTCAAGCTTGACCAAATTTTATGAATTTTCGTTGACTTAATGATTAGCCCTGTAAGTACAATATTTTTCCATTCTAGAACAGTTTTCCCCCGGATTTTCTGTTCGTCAGCGGCATGTTCGTTCCAAAGTGCGTTTGTTAGATATATATTTGTTACATACATTCATTGCATTTCTGACCCCAACAATTCTCTAGATTTAATTTGGCTGGGAACAACGTTATTAATCGCCACCTCCAAACTTCAGGAAAAAACTTTGGAAATTCTCACAAAAGTTTCATAAACTAATTTTATTTCTTGTAAGTAAACAAAAACGTAAAAACTACTCACAATCAAAGTTCGCCTAAAATGTTGGTATTTATATAAATAATAATTGTACAAAAGTGTTGAGATTCGCGCTGAATTTTGGAAAATGTTTAGGAGTCTCAGTTCTGATCAGAAATTTGTCATCAGCTACCCCAAAAACCCCCTGGATATAATTTTCTTGAAAAGAAATATAATTACCCTCAAATTTTTAATTTTAAGAAAAATTTCCGAAAATTTTCAAGAAATTTTTGCATAACTCTACGAACGATAATTTAATCCAAGAAACACCTCGAATAGATATTTCTATCAATAATTTCAAAAAAATACAAAAAATGTCGAGAACTTCTATAATATGTAAATATATTTAGAAAACTCTGCGAAAATATCTGGAAAATCCTTATTATAACAACATATTTGTAATCAGCGATCCCAAAAACTTACTAGGTAATGTTTTCTCGCCGATGATTGGACTTAATATATGAAATCTATAAATTATAACAAATTCTACAAAGTTCAGAGTTTTTAAAATTATGGTTCAACAAATGTAATCCCACCGTTGCGCGTTGGAATATTTCTGATTTCAAATAATGTAGTATAACAAGTTTAAACAGTAGTTTTAAAAAAGTTTCATTTAAATTGGCATTCTTGTGAGTTCTAATGTATTTATGATTTCTTGACTTCGTTGATTAGACTATAATGGCGATTTTTAACTGCTAAAATGACGGTAATAAACAGATTGTGGTAGATCCACACAAAACTCTAGCTCGTTAATATATTTTTTTATAACTTTCTCCTTGTATTGCCTAATTTTAGGTATAACTTTGCAGGAAATAAATAGATATGTACATATTTCGATGGTAAACAGATAAAAGGCATTTTCATTATTCCTACGCTCAATGTCAACTATCCGAATGTGTATGTTACATACAAAGTACTAGAGATGAGGTTAGGAACGGGTATATTATTTAAATATAAATAAACTGAATATTATTTCCTCTAAATAATAAAATTACCACCGAAAGCGGCACTTTTTATAAATAAAATAAATATTCGCCTATAAACGTATGACGCTGAGGGTACATGATGAACTAAATTAAATATATTTATACACGGAAAATGAAATAAACATTTAAAATTTGAATTCTACCGGAAAAAGTAGCTTACCAGTTTATAATAACATAGTAAAGAAGAACATTGCCCATCGAGGAACAGAATTAGTAAATGGGTTTTTTATATATAATACATTTCATCTTTAAAAAGTTCATATGTATTGGGAGCCAGGGTGATAATTACCACGTTTATAACCGCTAGAGATATGCTATAATCCTTTATCTTAAAGCATGGCAGACAAGAAAAGTGATATGAGAATTTTTTCTCGTGGTGGAAACTTAATTTATAAATGAAATTAATTATTTGCAGAAATCAGCCATCAGACATTTACTAATTATGGTGTAAAGTAGACCCGTCGACGTCGCAGGTTTAAAATGTCTGCAGCTGTATACCTCTAATAACCGTGATGTATGTCTGCCTTTGGGCCTCCACTTACCTGGATGTATACCGTTCGTATTTTTGTAATGAGTAAGTGGTAATTAATCGATAACAAAGAAATCATCTTGACACTTCTTTGTCATGGTCAGTGACATAGTTTACAGATTTCGAATGTCTGTCGCTGGACCTCCACTGGATGTATGCCAATTGTTCTTCATTTGCTAATGGATAAAAAAATATTCGCTTGGTACAAATATTTGTAACAATTCTAAGAAACATTTCGAGTTATTTAGTTTCCACCACTATGAAAATTTCTCATAACACTTTCTTTGTCTGCCATGGTCTAAGAAACAGGATTAATAATATAATGTCTCCAGCGGTTACAAATGTGTCGGATAATTGCACGTTGGCTTCTGTACCATATTAAAAGTGGTGTAGTATGTCTATATTAAAATCAGGTTTGGTGTAAATATTTAAAAATATATTATTTTATTTCTCGAAAAACTTATTAAAATATTCAAAATATTCTTCTCCTACTGTGCGATATAAATTGACTGATATAATATTTTTGATCGGAAGCTTATTAATTTAATGTAATTTGTCTCTTTTGTTTTGTTATAATTAAATTTCATTTTCAAGTTAGATTGGTTTAAATATACGGACGCACTTGAGGCCTTTTCTAGAAACCCGAAACTTTCTTATTTTACAGCAAAACGGAGGTTCCACGTCACCGTTACGATGTACAATTGAAAGTTTATTTAATTTCTTGTATTTCGTGTTTTCCTGTGAACATTCATCGAATTAGACTAATTTAAAGTTAGGAGTGCGATCTCGTCCACTTCAAAAAAGCGTAATATCACACAGGTTTATTATAACATTTTTCTCGAAGTGTAAAAATTATGGTGTAAAATTAAAAATCTATAATTTTCTTTAATTTGTTTTTTTTTTTGCTCTATGATACCGTCCCACCAAGTTATAAATGTACCCCGAAGCTAAACCGTATCGGGAACGAGACCTAATGTTAGCCAATGTACTGAAGCTATGCTTAGTTATTCGAATTTTATTTGGGTTACATTGAATCAAGAAATAGATGAAGTGTACCGTTTGAAAGTAAATCTCATTGTAATCTGTTAAAACACTTTTTACTTTGTGTTTTATTACTGAATTTATTGTAACCATAACGTTACTGCAGTTTCGGCACTTAACGTGTCATTTTCAAACGTGAGTGCATTTCACTTGGGAACGTTAGAAAATGGGACGTTAATTGCCGAAACTGCAGTAACACCTTGATTACAATAAATTCAGGAATAGAAAACAAAGTAAAAAGTGTTTTAACAGATCGTAATGATTGATTACCACCAGCTTCGACTATTCAAATTTTTTTTATTTCATAGTCATTAAAATGATATTTTTATGACACCGTTGTTAATTTTTCTTCGTCTGAAGTTAAAACCTTAACTTTAAGAAACTCTTTTTTCATATACAGTCGTAGTAAAAAAGCATTTAGTGCGAATATTATACGAAGTCAATTTTCGCTTAGCGTTAATTAATTGAAAGCAAAAGTTTTGAAAAAATTTTTGGACATCAGACACCCTTACCCCTATTAAACGCCAATCAGTCGAGAAGGTTTTGAAGTACGAAAGCGTGGAAGGGCCACACGAAAAAAATATTTTTTTAAAGTCGGAATTCTGACTTTTGCCTCAGAATTCTGACTTAAAACTCGGAATTCTGACTTTTATCTCAGAATTCTGACTTTTATCTCAAAAGTATGACTTAGAACTCAGGATTCTGACTTAAAACTCATGGCTGCCGTTATCTATCGTGACTGCCTATTAGAAAAAAACACGGCCGCATATGAGAAAAAGACATACATTACAAGCATTACGCAATCTGTCTGTTATGTAGTGCATGATGACCAGAGGGTTATCAACAAAGGCTGTATGATGCGTCCGACAGCATCATATCATTTACCATGGACTGGCCGCCTATAAGAAAAGAGGCATTACGCCATCTGTCTGTTAGGTGGCGCATGATGACCCTTTGTTGCAGATTACATCTCACAGCTGCATATCATTTGCCATGGACTGACCTATGAGAAAACAACATGACTGCATATAGGAAAAAAGCATTACGTCATATGTCTGTTAGGTAGTGCATGATGACCCTTTGCTGCATGATACGTCTAACCACATCCTAACATTTACCGTGGACTGGTCGTCTATCAGAAAAAAACACATCTGCCCATAAGAAAAATACGTTATGTCATCTGACTGTTAGGTAGTGCATGAAGGTTTTACCCCTTGATGATACATCAAACAGCATCATATCATTTACCATGGGCTGGTCCTATCAGAAAAGAACATGTCTACCTATAAGAAAAATAGCATTACGCCATCCATCTGTTAATTAGTACAAGATGGCTTTACCCTTTGCTGTATGACACGTCTGATAGCACCATATTATTTACCATGGACTAGCTACCTATCAGAAAAGAATATGATTGCCTATTAGAAAATGACATTACGTCATCTGTCTGTTAGGTAGTGCATGATGGCGTTACCTTTTGAGGCATGATACGTCTGATAGCATCATATCATTTACCGGGACTGGCCGTGAATCAGAAAAGAACATGGCTGTCTATAATTAAAAAAAAGCATTACGTCATCTGTCTGTAAGTCATGCATGATGGCTTTACCCTTTGTTATATGCTTCGTCTAACAGCATCATTCCATTTGTCATGGATACCTACCACTCAAGTCCGCTGCCTCTAAATGCGATGTATTTTTACATCATTATAATGAAAATCTCCACGTGTATTTTTTTCTATGCTACCATCATTAGAAAAAAAGTGATTGTATTTATGCATTTTTCTATGCTAACAACACTCTAATAAAGAAAATATCGAACGTCATCTGTCTGTTAAGTCATGTACGATGGCTCCGTTGCTGTATAATACATCTGACAGCATCATGTTATTTACCATGATTACCTATTCTGATTTGTTACATCTTAGTGTTTTTCTGCTTTATTTCATTATAATGCAATTTCCAGATATTTTTTCTACAACGCCATATACTGGAAAAGTCAAAGTATAGCTAGTTAACGATAACGACCGACCTTGCCAGACCCAAGGCAGCAAAACCTAATAGAAACAGAATTAAAAATGAGGATAGAAAAACGTTGTAAAAACTAGGAAGAATTGAAAGAAATCGTAAAATATTATGTGGATATGCAGAGTCTATTCTCCAGTTTCTCAAATCAAGTGCACATAGCTGAAAGGCATTTATTAAAGAATGAAAAATTGATGGTATGGGATAGAAACGCATTTAATAATTTACCACGATTTAATACGCTTTAATATATAGTAGATGAATAATAAATATAACATTTATTAAAATTTGTTGATTTATTTCTATCAAGTTGAAATAGTTCTAGAGATCTCTATAAATGAATAATATTAAAAAACTTAATGGATACTAGAAAGAACTGATGTGATGCTGCTGGACGCATCATATAGCAATGGGTAAAGACGAGACATATGATGTAAAGCTTTTTTTCTTACAGACAGCCAGCCACGTTCCTTCCGGATAGGCGGTCAGTCCCGGGTAAATATGATGCTGTCAGACGTATCATGCAACAAAGAGTAAATCTAACAAACAGATGGCTTAACGCTTTTTTTCTTATAGGAAGCCATGTTCTTTTTCCATAGGCAACCAGTCCATGGTAAATGATATGATGCTATCAGATGTATCATGCAGCAAAAGGTATAGCCATCATGTACTAATTATCAGATGTCGCCCTTCTACCTTCGTATTGAAGTGGCACATCTTTTTCTGGGTTTCTCGGTCAGATTTCGAATATTATGTTATTAAAATTCTATGATCTTCACATACTGAAGTGTAAATATAATGTCAAGATGCTTTCCTTTAAAGAAACTTTGATGGAAAATCTACATGTGGAAGTAGTGATTCTTTACACAGCGGTTTTTTAAAATTCACGATTGCATTTTATAAACACCGTAGAAATCCGGTCACCCTGTATAAATGCCGAAGACGCAGTTAACGTTGAAAAGGTAAGGAAATAACAACGTAATCTACAATGAAATAGAAAACTATGTTGCTTTTAGCAATGAGATTAAACAACCGTTTATTTTATTATCGCAAGTATATATTTGGTTTTTCAATAGCATGCCGATTGCACTTTAAAGATTTAGGCACGCGTCCATTATTTACATATGATTTCATTGGTAGCAGTAAAAATGGTAATAATCAAAACACAACACAAATAGAAAGAAAGAAAACGAGAAAAAGAAAATGCTCTAGAAAACACATTTGTCAGTCTATGTTTGTATAAAAGAAAAGTGCAGACGCTTTGTTTGGCAAATCACAAATAAAAGCTAAGAAAATGAACTGAAAACTGTATATCAGATGGTTTATCGTTTTGTTTTCGTTTCTCATTGCAGTTTGTACAAGTCGCCGGCGCCCGGAAAAACCGGGAAAAAGCATCATATAATATTCCAGTTAGGAATATTTCGCGCAAACGGGCAAGTAAGCTCATTTCGTTAGACAGTTATATGTGTGAGTTAAAGCGTTTCTTTTCGTTTTACTTTGGCGCTTATCTTGCCACTAAATTTCTGATTTTAATGGAAGTTGAGGCCGTTGAGCGGGCATGAACGCGCGGTGTACGCGCCAAAAGCCGTGCTTAAGTTTTATATCCCCTTTTTAAATTAGGTCTATTGTTATTGGTCGTTTAAAGCAATCTTGCCAGCCTGAAGAATATTAAGTATTTCAGGATGGATTATACTTTAAAATACTTTCAAAGCTATGGGGGAAAATTTAATTTTGAACGTTACGACACTAATATCGCATAATCGCAAATCCTATAGAATTGGTTCTGTGTCTGTTATTTACTGATTTCGTTTGACGCTTAAATCAATAAATCAGATTAATGAATGTACAGTGAATTTATTGAAATATTGATCTCATTTCTCAACAGTAAATTAGAACATGGTAACATAATAGAGAATAGTGTATTTATTATTTTATTTATTGTCTGTAATTGTTTATTTGTAGCATATTCAGATTTTCTTACTTTTTATTGAGTATTTTGCCACTGAAAAATATTTAAAAATTTTAATGAAAAAACCTCGGCGCCAAACGGATCAGACAGAGGTTGGTTCTTGAGTACTTGACTGTTTCAAAAAGTCTCACACCTAAAAATATATAAACTAGAACAATGTTATAAACTAAAAACTCAAAATCAAAGCTATAGGTAGTTAACGTTTCGGAAGAGAATCTACTTCCGTTCTCAAAACTTTTTTGGCTGTCAACCATGACAACATGTCTCACGTGACTATGGAAATACATAAACAAAGAACTGTCATGGTTGACGGCCAAAAAAGTTTTGAGAACGGAAGTAGATTCTCTTCCGAAACGTTAACTACCTATAGCTTTGATTTTGAGTTTTTAGTTTATAACATTGTTCTAGTTTATATATTTTTAGGTGTGAGACTTTTTGAAACAGTCAAGTACTCAAGAACCAACCTCTGTCTGATCCGTTTGGCGCAGAGGTTTTTTCATTAAAATTTTTAAATGTTTTTCAGTGGCAAAATACCCAATAAAAAGTAAGAAAATATTATTTTATTTCTTATATCTATTTTATTTAATAAAATTAGTGTAGATTTTACCATGCATAAATTATAATTTATGTTAGGTATTACAAGTACACCAGAAGTTTTGAGTTAAGTGTGAGTGTGGCCTGATATAAAAGAACCTCGCACGGAATGATAGGAAAATGAACCTCGGTTAAATTCGCAGAAATATATATGTTCCTGTCGAGCTCCGGATCAAAAGTTCTCATTGGCCCAAGATCGGAAAATGGAGAATTTTACAGATGAATCCGGGGGTGCAAGAGGGCTGCTTATTTCTTATGAGAAGTGGCCACTCACCCGGTGAAATTCCCTGAAGTCGGTATATGTTATTCCTCTCGAGCCCCTGATCATAAGTTCTCGTGGGCACAAGGTCGGAAAATGGACAGACGGGGGTGCAAAGGGGGTGCTCATTTCCTATAGGAAGTGGACCCTGGTCAAATTCGCTGTAATCGATATATGGTATCCTCTCTAGCCCCTGATCAAAAGTTTTCGTGGGTACAAGGTCTCAAAAGGCACAGTTTTCCGGATATCGGGGGTGCAAAGTCGATTTCGCAAGCGAATTTCACCGGTTCGGGGTCCACTTCCCATAAGCAATGGCCATCCCCCTTTATACCCTCGATACCTGTAAAACTGTCCATTTTCCGGCCTTGCATCCATGAGAACTTTTGATCAGGAACTCGAAAAGAATAACATATATCGATTTCGGAATTTGACCGAGGGCCATTTTCCTATCATTCCATGCAAGGTTCTTTAAACAGTGTTGCAAAGTTAAAATTTTCTGCTGTTTTAGTTATTATCTCCAGTCCTCAAAATCGCATATCGTTTCATAAGTGATGGTAAAACTGGATGTAATTGAGCTAAGTATTTCATGGCGCATTAATTTGGAAACCCATTTATTACGTCAACATTTGGTGGGGAGCTTCCAGCTACTTCCATTAGCTCTTCGTTTTCTGTTCTTTATATTTACGTAGAAGACTATCCGCTTCTTTTCTCTTAAAGCTTCTTTTATTGTCGAATGCAATACATTTTTGAAATGTTTGAAAATTTTGTTATAAGTTTCTAATCACGCAGGAATTAACAAACTGAAACGCTTCTTTTGGACATCCATATAAAGAGTACATAATTGTAATGATTGACGAATATCTTATTGCATTTATACCACAATCACAGTATTATACGAATAATGTCTTATAGTGGAATAAATCTAAGGGTGTAAATTGCCTAGAAAGGAATTGTCTTACTATAGCAATTTTTAGCTGGAACATGATGAAACCATTTCAAGAAGTGTAGTAAAAAGTTTTGAATTAAATCCGCGTGGTGGAAAGCTTTTGTTTAAGCAAAGAAATGTTCTGAATCTGTTTTTCGCAGTTTTTCTTAAATATTTCTGGTTGTAACCCGAATCGCAATAAAAAAAGGTAAGAAACAAATTGTTCACAACTAAATTGTGAAGATAACTAGATTTGTCTGAAACTTCTTGGTCAATATGCCAAGTCGTAATCATAAAGACATTTTAGGGAGGCCATTTTGAAACAATTAATGATGACTTGAACAATAATGCACATATTCTAACGAAACTTTAAAAGAATATACCCCCTGTGGAGTTAAACCATCAAGTCAAGTTTAACGTTAAAATGTTTACAATAACTCCTAGAAAACAATTGCAGTCGAAAATCTAATCGTCGATTGCTTAGGAGCATCGAGTCGTAAATCAAAAATTTGTATTTCTAATTATAGTTGTTTTTATGTTCTTTGTGGCTGTATAAACAAAAATAAAATTAAAAATTTTTAAAGCCGAAAAAATAAACAAATCATTTTGTCGCTTATGTTCCTTATAAATGGCCATAATGCAAGAAAATGTCATATCTAGGATCCAAATTGGTGTAATATATACCAATAATTTTTATCTTTAAGCAAAATATTGATGAGTAAAATTCATTTGTTTTAAAAATGAAGATAGAAGAATTGAATAAAATTGGTTTAAAAAAACTTTCCACCACACGGATTCAATCCAAAACTTTTTACTACACTTCTTCAAATGTTTTCAACAAACTCCAGCAAGAAAATTACTACAGTAAGAAATTTTAGTTTTGCTCCACTATTATTGCATAATGCTCTATCGTCTCTCAGGAAATTAACATTACCGGTAAAAACGAATGAGAAAACACAGATGTGCTCTTGTGGATATAGGTATTCACATGTAGCCAGATTAATAGATATGCAAATTCCGTAACACTATCTTAAGTTTTGGATATAATTTTAAAAACATGCTATTTACTGTAAGTGATGAAACGTCGTTTATAGTTAAATATCCACACGAGAAACAATTTTGTGTAATGTCATATTTCAGACAGATATTTTTGGAGCACTGATGATTTACTAATTGTAGTGAGATATAATGTATTTTGCTGTTTAATAACTTTTTATATGCAGTATCTACATACACAATATGTACAATAAAGTTCCCCTTTCATGATCCAACACAATTTTAAAGGAATCGAAAGCCGCTCTGGTAACAATGTAAAATTTCACTTCGAAAATTACTCCAATAAATTTAAACACTTTACTCACCCTGTAAATTAAAATTCAAATTGGGTTCAGCCCTCCCCTTAGTAATCCAACGTCCAATCTTGGACGATATATGATTATACTCGCGAAGTTCCGGTCGATCTCTCTCATCTGGGAGCCCTGGATATGTGGTTATGTGCGGACATACCCGTCCATCACCCTTTATCGCTCGAACAAATACAACCCTCGCATAAATGCTTTCGGACCATCTAGTTGTCTGGGAGTATGACCACCCCATTCCTCTAGTCACTGATCTGTTGATGTAAGCTGATTGTTCTACCTAGAACAAAAAATTACAAGCTTGAAGATATGTACTTTATATTACGCCTTCTTCATGTGCTCGTAAACTTTGGAAATATTTTTATAATTTTAATAAACTAGGCAAACGGCAACAATATATCCGTTCGACACTATAAAGGTGTCAAGCTACAAAAGCACTATTGATTAGTAGCGGTTGTATTTTCAATTGTGTGCTGTCGTTTAAGCTGTGTCAGACCTCAAGAAGCTCTACATTAAATTTATTTACAAGATAAATGTCTAAAAATTTCACTGACCAACAACCATTCTTTTTTAAGTATAATTGCGTGACCTAAATTGAACTTTATTAGGCTTACTTCTGTGTGTCATTCCCCTACATATTGAACATTTACTGTTATACGATTAAATCGTTAATATACAAATAACTTTAGATGTAAGAAATGCCTTCAACTCGGCCAGCTGAGGCCTCATAATCGAAGAATTGAGGAAACACAACTTACCGAAATACCACACAAATCTGATATCTAACTACCTAAAAGACCGTAAAATAAAATCAGGGAAAGAAACATACACCACAACAGCAGGCGTTCCACAGGGCTCGGTTCTCGGACCAACGCTGTGGAACGTGCTATACGACGGGGTATTTAGGATTAATCTACCGAGAGGAGCAAATATTATTGGATACGCAGACGATTTGGCGCTAATAATCTCTGCAGATACGACCAACCAGTTAAACGGTACCACGAGACTAGCGATAAACCTTATCCATCAATGGCTCGCCCAGCACCACCTCAGCCTCGCCCCCGAAAAGACCGAGGCAGTTATACTGAAAGGCCCAAGGAAGAGAGCAGACATAAAAATAAACCTACTAAATAAGGTGATTATACCAACAAAAGCTGTCAAATACCTGAGCATCGTCTTCGACGCCCAGGGGTCCTTCGGAGCACACGTGGCGCACGCAATCGAAAAGACAGAAAGGAGAATCACGGCCCTCACTAGGATCCTCCCAAACATCGGGGGTCCTAGCGCCCCAAAGAGGCAAATACTCCTGGGAGTAGTGCAATCAACACTACTATATGGGGCCCCAGTTTGGCACAAAGCAATCGCTACAAAAAGGCATAAAGATAAGTTAAGCAGCACCCAGAGGAAAATGCTCCTGAGGGTCGCCAGCGCATACCGCACCTTATCCGCCATGGCGGCGCAAGCGATCACTGGGACTACCCCCATCGAACTATTAATAGAAGAGAGGAACTTGCTGCACACAGAACAACTGGCACAGAGGGACGGCGTCAGACAGCACATAAGAGAAGACATCATCAACAAATGGCAAGAATTGTGGAACGCCAACACCGAAACAGCGCAGTGGAACAAACGCCTGATTTCCGACCTGAAACCATGGGTCAAATGCAAACACAGGGTACTCACGTATTACATCACCCAATTCCTAACAGGCCACGGCTCATTTAGGAGTTACACTAAAAGAATCGCCAAAAGCGAGGACGACAGATGCGTGTACTGTGGCGAACCAGACACCGCAGAACACACAGTCCTAATGTGTATGAGATGGGAAGAAGCGAGACGTGAAATGAAAACTCTGGTAGGAGTTGACATAACAACCGATAATGTCATCCAACTAATGATCAGCAACGAAAGGAATTGGCACAGCATAGCTGGAGGGATAACAAAAATACTCCGCAAAAAAGAAACAGAGGACCGAGCACTGCAAGCAAGGACCTAGCACTAAAATACACCATACACAGTCACCTAGATATAACCTGAAGAGAAGACGGGCGCATGCACGCGACGAATGTCTGAAAGGACGGTACCAGTGCATGTCGCTTCTACAAGGGAGGGGTTTTAGCCGGTAGGAGTCCAGCACCCCCCGCTGCGATAGTGCAAAGCACGGGGCGTCCATAAAGGATTTCCCCTCCCACAAAAAAAAAGAGTCCTAAACAAGACTCCAACCATCTTCCAAGTTTAAATATACGCTATAGACCTATGTGCTCAGAAATGTACTAACAATAGCATTCGAAACCAAAGATCTATAATTTTTCAGACAGTCAGGCAGCGGTGAGGACTCTCGGGTCTTCACCACTGAATCTGAAATTACGCGGAAATGCGGACAATATGTGAAACAATTGTCACAAAACAATAAGGTTGCCTTGATGTTGGTGACAGAAGATAAGGGAGTGGAAGGTAAAGAATAAGCTATCACACATGCAAAAAACACATTTTTTGATTCAGAACCTTTGTTGGCTTATCTAGTTATTCCAGGTTAAAGGCAAGCGAAATAGTTCATTCAACCAAAGTTCTAGAACTTTTGTCTGACTTAAGGCTCATAACAAGCCTCCTATCAACTCATTAATCCTCGAGGCATCATCTTAAGAATATGGTCAGGTAGAAAATGGTAAATGCAGACACTGTAATACTGCAACAGAAATGATAATCCACATAATATACCTGGAAAAGCTGGAATTGACGCCTGAAAACAGGGAAATTAACTCCTTGGAAAATCACAAATTTTGTAAAAATTAATTTTGATTACTACTAAACAGAAATAAGTCTTAATAATGCAAAACTGTGAACCAATTTATAATGGTTGTCCCACACTATTTCCGAGATAATCAGTAAAAAGCACAATACTCAGTGGGCGGTAGCTCCCTTGGGAAGCATTTGCGGACACACATTTATAGGAGTGTTCCTATTATTTTTGCATATAGAAACTTTAATGAAAATGTGGGAATGTCGAGACACCTGGTATTTAAATTTCAATTGCGTTTTACTTAAATTCAATTATTAAATTCTACTCGTATTCAGCAGAACAATTACTTTTGATTCACATGTTTTCACTTTTGTAACAGTAGATAATATAAACAATACTCTCTATTCTCTAATATGCAGGAAATCAATCTTCATTTTGAAATTAAATTTGAGGCAAACTGACGTTATTCACTAAAATTTCCAATATCTATCTATTTCTTTTGTCTACTAGGTTAACTCAGTACTTATAAAAATAATATTTGTACTTCAGTTATGATTACAATATTATAATAATCATGACAACTTAATTTTAGGAAAATCTGTCGGTATTTTGATGTTTTCTGCGCTTTTTGCGGGACCTAAGTATAAATTGTCATTTTCCTTTTTGCAGGTCAAGACTACAAACTTCCCTCAAATGGTGACTGTCACCATTGTCCAACTTGTAATTAGTCATTAGGATGATGGTGAGTTTAATTTTTTATTTAGTTTTGTATGCAGTATTATTTTAAATATTTTTTATGTTAAAATTGGAAACTTTAGTCTTTTAACTTCTTGCTTTAGTCGATATTGTAATTAATTTGCAGTTTGTGTGTATTTCGATATTGGAATAAGTTGCAATAGTAAGAATCATCTCTTTTAAATTTATTCGATTGATTCTCTAGAATATTTTTTGATTAAAATCTAATAATAATAATTTCTAGAAATTAAATCACTTAAATTCCTACAGTAAAAAATTAGTAACATTTTCAATAATATTTGGGGCCGATGTCATAAAAAAATTGAAGCGTTGGTTTCTAAGATTTACACCAAAAATGAAGTTTCTGAACTCTTGTTAGCTTGCTCTACTTGCTTTCCCCAATTACACCCCCTTCCACCTCTTCAACGAATTTATCTCAATCAGACGTCGTTATAATAAATATGTGTACCAAGTGAATATCTCAACTCAATTTTATCAGGCCCTTTAATAATGGATGGGGGTGGTGGAGGGATTGAAAAAAGTTATAAAAAATCTGAGACTTTGACTTCTAGTATATATACCAAATCCCAAGTTTCTGTACATTTAGGTACCAGTTTGATTTACTGATTTTCCCATATTTGTTCCAGTTTAATCCCCAACCCTTGAACGGAATAATCTCAAACTATAATTTAGTTCCAGACGTCGTTATAATATATACATGTACCTAATTTCAAGTGAATATTTCAATTTTATTTTATCAATCCATTTAATAGTTGCGTGAGGGTGGTGGGGGGATGGAGAATATTGTAAACAAATCTGAGACCTTGGTCTGAAGTATATAAACAGAATCTCAAGTTTCTGTCCTTTTATCAGCTTGCTTTATTTATTTTCCCATATTTACTCCTATTTAACCTAAACCCTTCAACAGAATCATCTCAAACAATAATCTAATTACAGATGTCGTTGAAGTACATACATGTATCAAATTTCAAGTGAAAATATCAATTTCATTTCATCAGCCCTTTTAATAATGGAGTGGGGGAGGGGGAGATGGAGCGGTTGAAAAATGTAGTAAAAAAATCTGGAGCCTTCGCTTCTAGTATATACAACAAATCCCAAGTTTGAGTACTCTTAACACTACCAGCTTGCTTTATTCATTTCCCTATTTAACCTCCAACCTTTCAACGGAAACATCTCAAAGTATAATGTAGTTAAAGGAGTCGTTATGATATATACGTGTACCAATTTTCATGTGAATATCTATTTGAGGCCTTGGCTTCTAGTATATACACCAAATCCCAAGATTCTGAAGTCTTATCAGCTTGCTTTACTTATTTTCCCCTTTTTACCCCTATTTAACCCCCAACCCTTCAACGGAATCATCTGAAAATATAATGTAGTTCCAGGAGTCGTTATAAGTTATACCTACGTGTACCAAACTTCATGTATCTCAATTTTATTTTATCAACAATTTCAATAGGAGTGGGGGTGGTAGGGGGATAGAAAATGTTATAAAAAAACAGAGGCCTTGGCTTATAGTATATACACCAAATCCCAAATTTCTGAATTCTTACCAGCTTGCTTCATTATTTCTCCCTATTTACCCCCCCCCCTTCACTGGATAAGTTCAGAAGATAAACCATTTCCAGATCTCGTTATAATACATGCCTGTGTAAAATTTCAAGTCAATATCTCAAACGTTCCAGAGTAAACGTGCACACAAAAAAAGTTACCGATAGACAGAAAAACTTTTTCTAACTCAAATTTAAAATCTCGACGTCTCACGACATTCTAAGCCTATTTCAACAAAAAAAAAATTTTGAACATTTTATTACGATTACTTACTATACTTCCAATCCACTACGTGGATGTCGAAGCAATTACGATAATTTCAACATACTTATAATGAAAATAAAAAGATCCAGGATATTTGCTTTAAATTATGTTTCTTTGTTTTCAAGCAATTTTAAAAAATATTCTCTTCGTGCATATATCATTTTAATTGAAATTAATACAAATTTGTACCTTCTCAGTTATTTTGAAAATTGTTACAAAATACTTCATAATATCATGATGCCACTTAAGTCATATACTAAGTTATTAGCGTATCTCTAATCCAGTTACATTAAGCTACATTGGATGTGTATGGTATTAAACTGATTACAAATATGAAAGATTAAACAAACTTGGTTAATTTGGGTATCCTATTATAGCCATTAAACCGGAAGTTAAGTTTAAACGACTGTAGACTTTGTTGTGTTGTTTTGAGCTTTGTTATCGCTGACTAAATTCGCACGCACTCTGTGATCAACATTTCGCGTGACAATTGTCGGCTGGAATGGGTCTGTAGGGGGTGGTATAGGGGAAGTAGACGACCATTATCTGTGTTAAATGAAGTGTATGGGCAAGGTGTATTCGCGGCCTAAGCCTTTTGCTGGAGCTGCAATTCCCAACTCGCAAGGATAAGACCCCAGGATTGGGAAGTGAAGCGAAACGCGATTCGATAAGAGATATTGTCTGTGCCTGCCAGATAGCTTGGCGAACAGAGGCGAATTCAGATTTGAAAATATGCCTTAGAAAATTCAGTTAAATAATAATGTTGACCTGTGTAAAACTGTAATGGTTATTTAATATTACAGGACATAATCAGACATAAAGTATAAATATGTCAAAGCAGAAAAGGTGCCTCCATTCTTTATTTCTTTTTTCTTCCTAATGGGATCTATTTTGGAAGATACAAAAGTTTTCCGTTTGCTATATTTACCCCTGTAAATTATCACGTTTTATCGACAGCGAAAATTACATGAATATTTTCTATACATATTAAAATTTCACATCTTTATATTATCACAATTTATTAACGAACATGTAGTGATAATACAGTAAAAATTTGAGATCAATTCATTGAGTATAATGTATTTGATTGGCACATTTCTAAAACCGGTAATATTGCTAGTAGGGAAAAAATTTCACATCACTGTGTTTGTGATCGAATTCTGAAAAACTTTTTAAATATCCGTCCATCTGTCTGCCTGTCCATTTGTCTGTTTGTCTGTCTGTCCATTGGTCTGTCTGTTCGTCCGTCACGTTTCTTGTAAACATGATGGATAAGACAGGCGAAACGGCCTCACAGAGCAATCTTTGAAATAACTTATGATATAATATTGGCAAGTCATGAGGACACTATTGGCAAACTTTCTGCCCCTTGAGATAATTGGGAAAACAAATGCAGGCACGACTATTTTATAAACTTGTTTTTCTCGAAAACTATTTTTAATGTACGTTTGTATATTATTGTACATGTGTATATGACATAATTGCATTAAATAAGAGGTACACAAACCAATCATAAACGAACTTAATATTTTTTTAGAAGTGTTCCACCCCTATGTTTTTAATGAAACAATTTGTAGTAATAGGAAGTGTAATTACCCATATTACAGGGTGTATCATAAATAATTGTACACAGAGCAATGGCAGATTCCTTACGTCAAAATATTACGATTTAACTAAAGTTACCTTTGTCCAAAAGTTGACAATAACAGAGATACAGGGTGTCAAAGGCATTGTTTTTTTATTTTTTTTAAATAATTTCTTTAAAAAGTTAAATATTTCAACAAAATTTTTTGATTGTGGGTTTTTTGAGGCGAGGGATTTAAATCTGTTCATGGCTTTGCTGTTGTTTGTAGAGGGCGCCACCTACGGTAGTTTGCGTGTCGTTTATACATCATATTTTTTTTGGCGATTTAAAAAAATTAAAATAAAAATTATTGTTTTCCTGTAATTTTTACGTAAAAAAGGCATACCTTCTAAATGTCGCTACGAGTAACCGTTATCGAGATATTTGGTTTTAAAATATTCAATGCAACCAATTTAAATTATGATTTAGGACTGTACGGTTTTTCAAAGTAGGTTTTGATTAAAACAAAAACAATATGTTAAATCGCGTTTGCCAGTGGCGTACAACGTAATTGATAAACCCCTTCACCCCTCCTAAATTACATATTACGCCACTGTGCGAATATCAATTTCAACTAATTAATTCATATTTTCCAATTACTTATACGTAACATATGTACTCTTGTTAGGAACCCATAAAGTGGATAATTGTCGAGATATTAACCATTAAAGAGGTAAAAATAGAGTACTTGATTAATTTGAATAATCAGTCATTACAGCAACAAAATAAATTCTATTACATACCAATATTACATAATCACTTTAATAAATTATCAAAATGCGCTCCACCAACATCGATACATTTCCTTATTCTTTTTGTTAAAGATTGTCTAACTTTAAGAAATATGGCAGGTTGATTTCTAATAAACTGTGAGGCATTTTGTATCTGTTGCCATAATTCCTGTCGATTATTAATTTTTGGGAATAAACTAATGTCTTCATATGTCCCCAAAAGTAAAAATCCATAGGATTGAAATCAGGGCTACGAACTGGCCGTCGAAATTCACTTCCCTTCCAACCCATCTATGAAGAAACTGCAAATTTAAATAATTGCGGACTGCAATGGAATAGTGAGATGGAGCTCCATCCTGCATAAACCATAAATTCTGCATTATGTTTCTGGGCCACGTATTCATTTCATCATTAAGTTCTATTTGCAAGAAGTTCAGATATGAAGCACCATTTAAGTTTGGTGGTAATTCATCCAATAACTGATCTGCCCTAATTCCACACCAAACATTAATTTTGAATTCTTGTTGAAACTGTGATTCCCTAGGTGTATGTTGATTTTTCACATCTCAGTAATGGGGGTTCCTCCAGTTAAATACTCGTCTTCGGGTGAAAATTGTTTCATCCACAAATACAACATTTTCCATAAAATCACGATTTATTGGTTGTTTATTTTAAAGAAATTGGGAAAATTGTACACGTGCGGGAACCCTAGGTAACAAATTCTGTACCGGGATAAAATGAAATTGTCTCAAATCTTCTTTGTGAATTATTTTCAATATGGAAGATTCACTTATTCCAGTAATTGCAGACAATCGCCGTGTGCAAAGTTCAGGATCTTCAGCAATTCGAACTAAAATTTCATCCTCCTGATCGGCGGTAATTCTTTTTGGACGCCCAATGGTCTTGGGACGAAACTCGCCACTGTCTCCTATTCTGTCATAGATATTTTTAAATGTTTGATGGTTTGGTAGGGCACCGTTGGGATATAATCGTAGATATGTAAGGCGGGCACATCTACCATAACATTTTTCTTGTGCGTAGACGCATACCATATCTTGCATTTCACTGTTGGAAAAGTTGTTGTGACGAGGCATGATTAATCCAAACACATTTAAAAACTCAGTTCTTATCTAAATCCAGCCAACACAATACAATAATACGTAATTGACACAAGTCACTTAGATTTATGTACAACAATCGTTAAATTGCATTAATTAGCACAACCATAAAGCAATAAAGAGTAACTGACACAAGCCACCTAGATTTGGGTACAACAATCGTACATCCCTAAATCATAATTTAAATTGGTTGCATTGAATACTTTAAAACCAAATATCTCGAAAACGGTTACTCGTAGCGACATTTAGTAGGTATGCCTTTTTTACGTAAAAATGACAGAAAAAGAAGGATTTTTATTTTAATTTTTTTTTAAATCGCCAAAGAAAAATGTGATGTACACACAGGGTGTGCTTTTGCCTAAGAAAAATGGAGGCTACTCCTGAAGGTATGTAAAATATTAAAATTCAATATTTTTTATTTCTTATTATGGAAAATAAATGTTAACTATACGCTTGTAATACAAACGCGCGTGTTAAGGTAGCAAAACAAAAGTATGAAAATAGTTTGTAGTTACTCTAATTCACAATTTAGCATGTGGAAAATGTTTGTGGAATAAGAAATTTATAAAAGTTAGCTGCTGGAAACTGCTTATTTCAGTGAAATATGCAAAAATAGAAAGACTGATACAACAGTAAGTCCCAACCAAGGGGGAAAATGTATATACCTGATGTACGCTAATGCCCAGTGGAAGGGAAATTATATATATATAGAGTGTCTAAATTTTTCGTAAAATAGATTTTAGAATCAGGTAAGAGTGGATTCATCATGAGATGCATAAGCCCACCTCATAAGCCCACCCGGAAGAAGCAGGACGAGAAGGTATTTTAAAAATATTTTCCACATAAATACTAAGTGCAATCAACACGTCTGCCAAGTTTGAAAAATTCGTGCAGTATTTATATTTTTAACCCTTATAACTCACCCCCAGGGGTTGATACATTTTTTTCTTATTTTTCTCAGAAATTTAGTTATCAAAAGTAGATAACTGAGTTTCAAAAATATCGAAGGTTGTTTATATTTTCAACCCTTATATTTCACCACAGAGGGTGTTATTTTTTTAACTATTTTCCCTTAATAATATATGCACAATAAGTAGGTTAGGAAAAATCCTGATGTGGTGGAGCATATCTGACGGCGGCATCAGATTCAGCGGCTCAAGATACAGGGGGCTGTGCCTGGTGTGTCTGTGTAATTTTAGAGCTTCCGAATATTTTATCAATCTAAAAATAATGTCATCTTTTAGAGCACAATGTTTCCTTTTCAAGAAGTTATCATAATAATCTATTCATTGCAAAGGACCTCGCAGTTTTTTATAGTAAAAATGGGTTTCAGTCGATTGTTCTGAAACTTGGGGAAAATGTTCTCCTGGGTCCCTGATTAAAATTATCGGACCACCAGTCCGACAGAATTCGATTTTTTGATCTAGAGGCGATTGAAACTGTGAACATCTGCGAAGATCTGCTTAAATGTTCCATAAAAATTATGAAAATATTCAGACTCATTTTTTGTAGAAAAATAAGTATCTTTTGTCTCTCGGTGTTTTTTTTTCAAAGTGCTTCCTTCTCCCGAAAAAAAAAAAATAATAAAAATAAACTAACAAAAATATTTTATTTTGTAATTTTCTTACGGGAAAAGGAAGCACTTTAAAGAAAAAGTTGGGGGGGCATAAGTTGATTATTTTTGTTCAAAGAACACGCCTGCCGGTTTTCAGAATTTCTTAGACAAAAATAATTTCGACCAAGAATGTCCATAGATTTTTATTTTTTTCTACTTCAGTAAGATCCCAAAATATTCAGACATATTTTTTAGGTAAAAATAATCAACTTATGCCCCCCCTAACATTTTCCTCAAAGTGCTTCCTTTTCCCGTAAAAAAAAATACAAAAAAAATTTGTTTGTTATTTTTTTCCAGGAGAAAGAAGCACTTTGGAAAAAAACACCAAGAGACAAAAGATGCTTATTTTTCCCCGAGAAATGAGCCTGGATATTTTCAGAATTTTTATAGAACATTTAAGCAGACCTTCGCAGATGTTCAGCTTCAATCGCCTCTAGATAAAAAAATAGAATTCGGTCGGACTGGTGGTCAAAGAGAATTTTAATCAGAACATTTTCCCCAAGTTTCGCAACAATCGACTGAAACCTATTATTACTATAAAAAACTGCGGCGTCCTTTAACCAATTTAAAAATGACTTTTATCAGTAATAAATAATATAGATCACAATCCGCCGGTTGTGCAATACACTGAGCAGAGAAAGTTACGTGCTTTATTATTGTTCTTTACGGACCAACCCAGTATAGACACATGTCAGTTTGTTAAATTGTATTTATTATCACCATGAAAACAAGGTTATGCACTGCCATAATAATTTTACATCTTAATTAACAGCTATATAATAACGCGATTCGTTTTACAGTGACATTGCTTTAATAAATTACAATTCATAAAAAATTATTAATTATAATATTTATGTAAAATAAAGAAAATCTATTTTACAGTATGTAATAAAATAGTACATTGCAAATATGAAAGTTGCCGTACGAGATTTTGCAATGGGGCTGTCGAGACACATTGTTGCATGCTGTTTTTCCTATGGATTTAGAGTTATATTCATCATAATCGACATTTAAAATGTTTAAAATATTTCAAAATGAAATAAATGTCATTTAAATGTTTCTCATCTATTACATAGGCATACAAAGAAAAAAAAGTGATCTGAACCCGGGACCCGACATAGCAATCCCTATGTATTTCGACGTGCTGAACACGAATCCGATGTCCGCTTAGCTCCATCAGCCACCAATTTTTAGTAAATAACAAAAATAACCTAAAAAATTCAAGTTTTCTCTGTTCTTTTCGCGTTTTACTGAAAATTGGTGGGTGAAGGAGCTAAACTTTTTCTTGTTTCACTTCTTTCGTGTGCATGTGAGTATTAAGGATGTTAATCAGCAATAAATTGAGAGTGTGATAAGGAAATACAGTAGGTGTGATTAAATTCATGTAGCACTGGGTGTTGCAAAGGGACATTTTCCAAACCAATTTTGAGTTTTGATCCTTTGACGTTCCAACACCAATCTAGAAAAACTTAATATTGATATTTGTTTTCTTTAAAACGAGAGAAGCTTGACTTTCAGTGAAATTTTAAAATTAAGTATATGTAATATTTTTATTCTTACATGCTTTTGCTTCCACATCCACGTAGTCGAGTGGAAGTAAGTAATCATATAAAAATTTTCAAAATATTTTTGTTGAAATAGATGTAGATATCATATGTATATACAGTATGTCTCACTTTTCATGACTCCCATATCACAGCTCCCTTATTAACAATGCGATTTTAAAAAAATGGGTGGAAGGCACTTATTCATCAGGAGATTTTGTCATGGTAAAATATTGAAAAATGCACCAGTGCCGTTCGTCATTATGAAGAAAAGTGAACCTAATTTTCCAAAAAAGATATTAGTCAATGTTTTACATATAAAACAATCTCATAATCTTATTCGTTGTTTTCAAAAACTCACTAATACCGAATTTCAATAAGATGAGAAAATAAGATTTTCCTTTTTTAAGTACCAATTATTAGTCATATCTTTATTTTCGGACGTAATTAAGAGTTAATTAAGCTGATGATGGAAGACAGCTCCATTTAGAATTAATCATGTGATATGTTGAGCAAACTATGATTTAGTTGTCTATAAAAATTTTATTCTTTATAGGATTGTTCGTGAATCAAATTAGTCTAAAATTGTTTTTTTTAAATTTACTTACAAACCAATTATTGTTTGATTTTGACTGTTAAGTAAACTGACTGACGTCACGTGATTAATTCTAAATGGAAAACCATCTTCCTTCAGCTTAATTGACTCTTAATTTTGTCCGAAAATAAAATTATGCCTAAAATTGGTACTTTAAAAGGGGAAATTACAAGTACACTATCTTATTAAAATTCGGTTTTATTGAGTTTCTGATAACAATGAATAAGATTATGAGAATGTTTTACAGTTAAAACTTTGCTTAATATCTTTTTTTGGAAAATTAGGTAAATTTTCCTTCATAACGACAGACGCCATTGGTGGATTTTAAAATATTTTACCGTGACACAATCTCCTGATGGATAAATATCTTCCACCAAAATTTTAAAAAAATAGCATTGTTAATAAGAGAACTGTGTCATAAAAAGTGAGACATACTGTATACTAAAAGCCAAACTCTCAAATTCTTTTGTGAAATCTGACGCCCCCACCACCACCACCATTACTCCGTTACTGAAGGGATTAATGAAAGTGAGATATTCACTTGTTATTGGGGGGAGGGTAAATGGGAAAGTAAGTAAAGCAAGCTAGTAAAAGTCCAGAAACATGGATTTGGGTGTATATGTTAGAAGCGAAGATTCCAATTGTTTATGTCGCCTGCCCCCACCACCACCCACTTCATTATTAAAGTGGTTAACAAAATGATATTGATATATTCACTTGAAATTTGGTACACTTATATATTATAACGACATTTGGAACTAGACTATATATTGAGTCGATTTCATTGAAGGACTTGGAGGTAAAATGAGGGTAAATAGGGGATAACAAGTGAAGTAAGCTTGTAAGAGTCCAACAACTTGCGGCATGGTGTATATACTAGAAGCCAAGCCCTAAAATTTGTTTTAACATCTGACACTGTCATCGCCACCACCCACAATCCATTTATATATAAAATGAGATATTCACTTAAAATTTGGAACATGTATGTATTATAGGTAAGGAAGTCTGCCCCTGCATCATATTTGGAGCTGATTTTGTTGAAGGTTTGGGTGGGGGTAGTAAATACGGGAAAATAAGAAAATAAAATCCATATAGTCCAGAAAGTTGGGATTTTGTCTATATACTAGAGGCCAAGGTCACAAATTTCTTCACCTCCAACATCAGCACTTCACTATTAAAGGAGTTAACAAAATTACATCATGATTTACTCCTCATTAAACTTTTGGACACCATTACTAACTTCGGCAGGCGATTTGAAATATTGTATACTAAATTGCATGATCAGTTTTTTCCACATACAGGAGTGCAAATATAGCATCAATATGTTTTCGTTTAAATAGACTTAGATTGGTAATCTCGACATGGGAGTAGTGATTCCTTATGTAGCGGTTTTTATTAATGTTATACATTTTTGCTTAACTCACTTTTCGTATTTTTTCTTTGGGTTAAACCTTGTAGTCGATTTTTATTTCCACATTAAATTTTAAAGGATGCCATCGACACCTTTAGAGAATATTTTTATTCGCATTTCCTACTGCGAAATTTTTTAAGGTACACTATGTATGTTGACGTATCTTAGTACACACAAACGCATTTATACACAATTAATTTTGTGCATAAAACGCAATAAAATTCCTTTTGCCTTATTTGTTAAATATGGAAAAATAACAAAATCATCAACAATTACATCTGTAAACGAGCTGAGTGTTGAATATCAAATTATGTGCATATGGCAAATATACGATGGTAACGAAAAGCCTTATTCCTCAATATATCCAAAATCAGGGACAGTGACGCGTTTAACAGAAAACTTCAATAGAGCATTAAACTTGAACAATTATCAAATATCTGTGATATTTTATGTATATTTAATAGTATGCTAATAAACCTATTGAAACACAAGAATATCTTATATTCAAACCGTGGCCAGGAAATAGACAGCACGTTATCAGAGTGGGATGTGGCAATACATAAACACACCATAAGCGGCCTGTAACACCATTTTTGTGTGACGGTAACTCTGACACCAATGTCAAGATGTTTGAAACCCAGAAGAAGCAGACGTCAATTTTTTTAGTTACATACTATTCTTATTGAGTAGAATGCTAGTATAAAAGTTTAGAGACAAATGAAATGTACTATCATTACATGCATTAACAGGTTACGACTTGACCAGTTGTGGATTTAGTAAAGCTAAGATCATTGATCTTACCACGGAAATATAATCTTCAATTTCTACAATGCTTTGATGAGCTCACTTTTTCGGTTTGTTATATGGGTCTAATGAACAAGATATTATTCTTCTGGAAAGAATGCTACGCCAAAAATAAAACCTCTTTCCTCTACTGATTAAGCAGCTAAATAATATTTTCTTAGAGCACATGTGCAAACATTGTATTAGTACTAGGATGAAAATTTGATAGAGGAATCTCAAATCTTATTGCTGACAATGTTTTCGTGGCTTTCCGTGAATTAATGAAGAACGGTAGTGCTTCCATGTTTTGCAAACGCTACAACAGACTTACATCAAAAAACAGGTAATGCATGTTGCATTATTCGTTGATTTTTAAATTTTAAATGTTAAGGTTTCGTCCTGTCCTGCGTTTCAACTGCCACAGCTTTGCAACGTTGTCATTAATGTGCGATAGGTTCCGGTATGTGTGTTTGAAATTCTATGTATACCAAATTGCTAATAAAGTAAATTCCTTGATCGCTTAGTCAGCACGCTTAATCAAATTCATCATATTATTCTAACTGTTATATGACATTTCAAGTTTTACCACAAGCCAAGGTGGCACCCATCCAAATTGGAAATAACAATCAGAAGAAAAATTTTAAACATGTCACATTGCAAGACTAGCATGAATTTGGTCTCGCTGTCAACCGGACGATAATAAATGTTATTCTTCCAATATTTCTACCTAAAACTCCAGGAGGCTGAGATTTTCAACTGAGAAAATATAGATTGGTCCTCAAGGGAATTCAATATATACATAGCAGGACGGCGCATAATAACAATATAATAAAGAAATATTTTAAAAAACTACCCGCTGTATTTCAGAACAAAACGTTGACGAGGATGAGTAGCAATAGACCGTCATCAAGTTTCGTATTTCTTTAGAATGTTCAAATACTATTTTACAGTTCACATATTTGTCGAAATATTTACAATTCAGTTTTTAATGTTACACTTATAAAGTCCATCCCTGAATAAAAAGTACATGGTAGTGTAATAGAAAGGGGAAAAGAGGAGGAAAACTAGTCTGCTCAGCTATGCGAACTCAAGTTAGGTTAATGGCCAACTTGAATTGCGCTTTCCATCTTGTCCCATCCCGCCCATTCCTTGCACGTAAGGAACTCAACTCATGCGACTTGTAATATTTGTTCTCGACTGTTCGCCATTCATATGAGTTTTATCTGCCGTTATGAGCTGCCGCAAGCACGTGGGGATTAGAGTCGCCTTTGCACAAAAATCATCTGCGAAATTCTTATAATATTCATTTCAGTTTCTTTCTTACACCATGAATGGCGTCAGATGCGCTAAAATGTACAAAATTATTTCATTTCATGCGCTATATTCGGAGAACATTAATTGACTCAAATATCGTTGTATTATAATACTCATTTTTCCTATCATCGTCAGGCCATTCCACCAACTGTAATAATTCATATAACATTCGAGACTCTAGATTTTGAAAATACGATCCTAAAAGGTCGAACTCATGACATGAAACAATATGCAAATTATCTGGAATCACATTGCACGTCCAAATATGTAGGGTATCATTTTGTCTGCAACCGCAAAAAAGCATAATATTTTTTCTAAAATTCTTGTGTTACTGAAAATTGATGAATAATGTTTACACCACATTTGCAGCCTCATTCTTTAACATTTCTCAATGCTATTGAAGTCAATGGAAAGCCTATTGTTTTTAAACTTGGGTTCTCTCAAATTATTGTCGAGAATGATGTTAGCAAATACTACAAACATTGTTTAAACAAAGCGTACCCGAAGAGTACAGCATTTGCAGCATCAATGCATCTTCGAAACTATTGCAGATAAGTGTATGGAAGCGATTAAAGGGTTCTACCCCAAATAAGACTAAAAACTACAATTTATTATGAATTTATTGTCATGCGTGCTTCATAGACAGAGGTATATTATATTCTGACCGATGCGCATCTTGACTGGCCTCTCTGGCTCGGTTGCGTTCGGGATATCCTCGAGTGTTCAACAATTAAGTAATGTCATTAAGAAAGAGGCTCTTGAAGGGTAGAGGGATGCATTTGCTAGCATGCATATTTCTATAATATGAAATCTGCAGAAGAAAATGGAAAAAGTTGAGTTGATCGATAATAAAACACATTCTTTATATGACTTGACAAACAGCAGACAAGCTACCTATGAGAACTAAAAAGAAAAACTATATGTAAAAATATTAATTTTCAATCTTTGTTTTTCTCGATAAGCTGCATTCTGGTTGTGCTAGCAATTAAAATTCTAAAATCAATTTGTCTATTTTTTCTTTAACAATTCCTATTGTAACACTACTATCCACATAGTTCCCCTACTGGGCTATGTAGATATTGGTTTACTCTGCGTGTTCGTATGGGACTAAGTGGATATTAGTGTTACAACGAGAATTGTCAAATAAGAAATAACCAAATTCATTTTAGAATTTTAGTTGCTAGCATAACCAGAATGCAGGTCATCGAAAGAATACAAGGATTGGAAATTAATATTTTAACAGATAGTTTTTCCTTCAATTCTCATAGATAGCTTTTTCTGCTGTTTGCCAAATTCTATAAAGAGTATGTTTTTTATTACACTTATAACCAAACAAAATACAATTCACTTATAAACATGCAATATACAATGGTTGCGAAATATTTACATGCTTAATAATTTTACGTAAATACTATAATTTGTTATCATAGAAAGAGAAGAGAGAAAGAAGACTAATTTAAGTACGAATTAAAAGAATATAACTAAAAAAGGTCACAGATACAGAAAACAACGTGCAATTAAATGAACTTAAATTTACCTCGTGTGCATGGAAAATAACACTCGTCGATAAAGTCAAAAAAGTTCACACCCCACAACATATTTTATCCAACAAGTGTTATGCGTATACCTTCATAATTCTCTTCACACGCGAGTTTATCTCGAATTTTCTTGAAAACTACTACTCCTAGAAAAAAAAGTTTGAAATAAAAAGTTGTGTTTCTTCTTTATCTTTATTTCTTCCCAATATACCAAACAATCTGTTAGGAAACTTCTTCTATTTCAAAATAGATACCAAATATTATGGGTACAGGTCACTAATAATCAGTCAGAACGCGCGAAATGTACATTTATAAACTTAAAACTGTAGCGGACAACAACGGAGTACCGTACAAAAATTAGCATACTTTTTACAACAACAAAGCAATGTAGATAATTCTTGAAAATTGTTCCATTCTCTCCTGCAGATTTCATATCATGAAAGTATGCATCTATCTGCAATAGTTTAAAAAATACCTCGATACTAAATTTTACACTGCACATTTCGGGTAAGCTTTATTTAATAACCTGAATCTAGGAAGAATAGACTTTATATTGATTTAAGTCCATTAAGAAGTATTGAAAATTAAGCCTGTAAATGAAGTGTAAAGATAAAATTCATCAATTTTCAATAATACAAAAGTTTTTGTAAAAAAGATTTGTCACTTCTTCGCATCACGAACAGAATAGTTCCCTCCACATTTAAATTCACAAAGTGATTCCAGATAATGTACATATTTTTTCGCAACAATTTATTTTCACATCCTATGATCGAATTCATGACTTCTGATTATTGATTATAAGATAATGCAGTTGTGCCAAATTTATACACGATCCATGAATAAAGCAATCAATCAGTTCTTGTACATTTACTCTCACGTCTGATACTAGATGATGGATTCAAATTTTATACAATTTGTAATATTGACTATTCATCCGAAACTTACTTTAAATATATGAAATCCATTAAACAGTTAGGAAAATATTAGCATATTTAATAATATTAAACAGTTTTTTAGGGGCATATAATATTTATTTTTATGTACAGGAATTTGGAAGATGGAAAGAAACGAAAATCAAGTCCTGTTCAAATCTGTGTTTCATCGATTTGATATAATCATCGGGAATATTTTTCATTGACATTTCCCTAACTACAGAAGACCATCAAACTTAAAGTAAAATGCGTAGCAATGTTTCTTAATGCCGAATGCATCTTTTATGAACAACTTTAATAGACGGTATCTGGAAAACTTTAGTGCTCATTTGGCGAAACTGTGGTCATAGAGCTCTATAGAGAAGCGGAAACAGTCTAAGTGTTATCTTCACTATGCAAATAGTCATATAGAGGAAAAATATAGAAGTTGACAGCAAACATGCCATGCATCACCAGAAAAATAATCAAGGCAGACTTACTCGCATTTGACGTTATTTGTTATAGAGCCAGAGGAATTATTCAGCAATATCTTTAAAATTAGTGGAAGTCGAGTGTCACCGACTGCGAATACCTATTTAATTAATATTTTATTCGAATACAACACAGTGTAATTCTAGGAGATGCCGTTGAAAGCACATACACAGCCAATATTTTTAGTTTTACTTCCACAGCCACGTAGTGAGTGGAACTATGATCGTAAAAAAAATCATAATTTTTGTTGGTGAAATGGGTTTAGAATGTCATGAAACGTCGAGATTTTCAATTAGAGCGAATAAAAATTATGTATGTCGGTCTGTCTGTCGTTCTGCCTGTCGGTCTGTCTGTAACTTTTTTGTGCTCTCTCGAACCGTTTGAGATTTTTACTTGAAATTATATACGTGTGTATTATAACGAGATCTGGAACTGGATTATTTTTTTAACTTATCCGGTGAAGGGTTCGGGGCTAAATAGGGATAAATAGGGGAAAATAAGTAAAGCAAACCGGTGAGATTACATACATTTGGGATTTGATGTATATGCTAGTAGCCAAGGCGAATGATTTGTTTATATTATTTTCTATCCCCCCACCACCCACCCCCACTCCATTATTAAAGGGGGTTGATAAAATAAAATTGAGATGATCTCTTGAAATTTGGTACATGTGTTTATTAAAACGACACCTAGATTATATTTTGAGATGATTTTGTTGAAGGGCTGGGGGTTGAATGGGGGTAAGTAGCGGAAAAAAATAAAGCAAGCCGGTTAGAGTACAGAATTGTAGTTTTGGTAATAAATTTAACTTAAAAACGGTAACGGTTCTTGCAAAAACATGTAATAGTAACACATATCTAGCAAATAAAATGACAATTTTGAATCAAACACACACTTTCTTGTTCTGTTTAATGTGTGGCGTGTTTATTTTGTGTATTTTATAAAAATTAAATATGAAAACTCAATTCACTGCTGGCAACGTAAAACATTTTTCCCAATAAAAAAAACCATTCTTATATAACATTAAATCATACATAACAAAGTTAAGAATTAATGGCATATAACTGCCATGTACCGTGTGCATCACGCGATAAAGTGAATTTTATTTCATTTTAAAATGTTAATACGTATAATCCACTAATACAATTGTGCAACGTACCTATACTGACAATTACCTAAACACATAGTTAATTTTTTATATCTACAGTGTTAAAAGCATTCGACCCCAATCGATTGTCGACATTAAATTCCAGTGTACGGAGGTACTTTTATACTTTTTACTTATATGAGATTTTATCTCCTTTAATTATACAACGCCTTTGAAATTGTGAAATATTTCAAAATCGCTTTTCACCTACACTATGGCAATTATTGGCACTTACGTCAACATTTTACAAAGGGAAAGGGTAGCCCACTCCACATCGCAGTTTTGCAAACCGTAGTATAAATCTAGCCATATGTATGTACATATGTATCTGCAAACCTAGTGTAATTATAATTATACAGAGTCGGCGGTGCACAAAAATATCTAGTGCTTCTCAGGTGCAATAGACTTGTGGATTCGCGATTTCCCAGAACTGGAACTTGATAGAACAGAACTTTAATGTAGTAGTTGCAACAAAGCAATTTCTTGGGCATCTAAAATAAATGTTCATAGACATATTTCTTCACAAAAATATATTAATGCTAGTGGCTTGCTGATAGTGACAGTCAACGTAGTTTTCATTTAGATGGTAGCTCAGTGGTTTAGCGCGTCTAGCTTGCATACTGGGCATACCTAGCGAAGCAGGTTCAATCCCTGCTCACCGCGAAATAATTTTAATTATAAAATTATCCCCAAGATGTGGTTCGGACTCCACTATAAACTGTAGGGCCTCGTTTCTCTTTACCTTACACAAAATCATTCTGGATTTTCAAGGAGTTACCTCGGTGACTTGAGAAGCGGTTAAGAAAACATTTTAAGAAACATTTTTAAGAAAACATTTAGTTTAAATGATGGTGGGATGTAACATACCATGGTCAAAACTAGATATTCCACTTTTTAGATAATTGTATTAGTGGCAAATACAACAATGTTCAGGTGCCGTCGGAAACGACACTCAGAAGAAAATATTTATTAACGTGTGTGTTATAATGTTGGACAAAAAAATTCTTCTGAGCTTACTGGGAAATATATCCGGGTTATATAGTGTGAACGAAACCACCAATGCTTGTGGTGAGAAGATAGCGAATGTATTAGTAGGTGGATTGGAGGAAAATTGTTCAGTGCATGGACACTTGATCGCCTCTAAGGTTGTAGAAACGACTAGTTATCGCATTATAGTGAAAGTAGTGAATTCAGGTCTACAAAAGTGATGGGGTGACAAATATGTAGAAAATAAGGACAAGGTTTTATTATTTCTTACTGATGGAGTGTGAATTATATAAAAGCTGCTGGACGAATTATGAAGGAAACATATAGCAATATCCTGCATGTAACATATTTAGCACATGGACTCCATAGAATTACTGAAACTATTAGAGGGTGCTCTACGCTAATGTTGAAAATTTAATATCTAGTGTAAAGAAAGCACCACGTCGTGTACGGTTATTTAAAGAAATACAAAAATACCGGTACCTCCGGCGCCCATTACAACACGGTAGGGAACTTGGCTAGAGGTGGTATCATACTATTTTTGCCACTTTGAAAACGTCAAACTGCAGTTGAATCCAGATGACTCAGATGACGCAGGATCAACAGACATTTATGGATTCAGCTGTTCAAGAAGATCTGAAGACCATACATGGAAGTTTCTCGCAAATTCCTCTAGCCATACAGGACAACATATGCCAACAACATCAAAATTGGCAATATATTTTTTAATTATCTAGAGAAATCGCTAAGAGGGTTCAAACAAAATTCCAAAGAGTTTTAAAAACTAATTCCAGATTTGTAACGATGTTATATGTAACAGACCTTTTAAACGATAAAGAAGTACTTTTCTACACCAGGCGTCACTTCAAGAAATTTCACATATTCAAAGTATGCCCCGATGACATCTATTGACGTTGAGCGGTCTTTTTCTCATTATAAATGAATTTTTAATGACAGGCGGGGAATGTTAATTTCAGAACATTTAGAACAAATATTAATACACTTTTATATTCGTTATAGGTCGTGAAAAATTACATATGTGTATGTTGCTTTAAGGTAGTAGGTGGTTCGGACTATTTTTCCTTTTTTAGCTGTGATATGTTCTAAAATATTCAGTTATCACTTTGCTGTAACGACTTTTTTTGGCACTTATCTAGCCTGGTCTATTAGTCTAGAACGTTACTTTTCTATATGCTTAACTATAATGAATATAATAGCACAGAATAATATTTACGTTATTACACATATCGTCGAAATTTACTTTTTAATTTTCGCAAGATTATCGCGTGAAGGAGTAATAAAATTGAAATTCAAATATGCAAATCTCCAGAAAGTTCGGAGGGGCCAGGATTGTAGAATTTCCATAGTATGGTCTCGTCTTACGTTTGGAAGGCTTATATAAAGCCGTAAATTTATTAGTTTGAAAATCCCTTTAAAGTGCTCAGTTTAAGTAGGATTAACACTCCATTTGGCCGCTAGATGGTGGTACATTCTAAACCCACCGCGAAAGCCATATTTTGAAATACATTGGTTTATAAAAGCTATTATTCCACATATAAAGTGTATCTTTACATTAATACTTTCCACACAAAACTCTCTCTGGAATTGCCTAAAAGCAGTTCAAGATGAGATTTTTTTATTTAATATATCACGTTATTTTTAGACACAAAGGTTGAATTATAAATATCGGTGCATGTCTAGTATATCCTGCTGTTATAAGATAATTATTATTTTAATACCGTCGTTTTCAGTTTATTTATAGAAAGAACTTTGTTTCCATTTTCTATTTTTTTAATAAAATTAATAAACGCAAGATTTATGGCAAGGATTCTTGCAATACTCACATTATTTTAAGAAATACATTAATAATATATTACAATCTTCTAGCCGTTTTATGTCAGATATGAAAATGACACAAAAATTCAAAGTAGAAATATTTATTTAGTTGGAGTTAAAGTTTGTTTGAAAATATTCAAGAAGATTTTCAAACATTTTCAACAAAATTTAATGGTTAGGCCAATCAAATAATAGTAATATTAATTGTCCAAAATCGTACGCGATTGTAAAACAAAAATTATATGATAATCCTACGAGATAGAGTTTCATTGGAAACGCCGCATAAACCGTAAGAAATATGAAAAAGATGAATATAAAGTTGGAAATAATTCAGCTTCCTGCAAAATAGCTGGTGAAGTTATATTTTTCTCGTAACTGAGCCGGGAGGCGCAACTATGCAGAAAATTTATATTGATGAAAACTATATTTGTTATAAATTAGTTATTTCGTGTTTCTGGATTAAAACAAAAAATGTCATAGTTCAACTAGAGACTATAGAGAACGCTTTTCATAATTTTAACTTTTTTGATTAAGCAAAAGTGTTAAATCATCAGAAACTAGTGTGTAATTGAGTGTATCTGAGATATGAATATTTAGAACATCTTAAAGCAACAGTTAGATGTATTAATTGAACACTGAAAAGTATAATATTTGGCTCTTTAAAATGGGACACATACTACTCGTACGTAAATCGTGTCTTTGCTTACGTTTTATTATGTAATCAGTGAGCTCTAAGATGTAATATATCGCTATTATGAAACAAAGGAATTCGCCGCTATTTGCTGGCAAAGATAAACTTTGTGATCAATTATTTCAAACAATACATTAAGTGACAGTGTGTTCCTACCTACAAATAGATTACGGAATCTTATGAACCTCAACCGTAACAGCGCTCTTGGTCAGGAATTGTCTAAAAGTTTTTTTAAACCACCTTTCAAAGACAATTTGCAATTTTAAATAAACCTAAAGGATGTATCAGGGAAAGCATGGATTAGCTGCCCCCACGTTTTCGTCAACGCAATTTATGAGACTTTCTTGTACATATAAAATAAAAATGCTCTGAAAACTTCAGAGTTTCAAAATTTCATTAGTTTCATTAGTAAAAAAAAAAATATTTTTAAATGAAGAAAACAATTTTTTTCTTAATTGACGAAACCGATTAGTTTGTCATGAAGGTACGTTTTAACTTTAATTAACAGTGATTTTGAAAACAGTGAGAAAAACATATTTTTCTATTATGTATTTTTTTACTTCCCTCGCATACCGAAGAGAAGTATTGTATTCGAGAAAAAATCACCCTCCCAGATTTTTTCGGATTTTCACGTTTCAGATCATGTGGATTACGAAAATATAGGTTTTTCAATTCCGTCTGTCTGTCTGTCTGTCTGTCTGTCTGTCTGTCTGTCTGTCCGTCCGTCCGTCGGTCTGTCTGTTGGTGCATTAACTAAAAAACTACTTGACGGATGACAACCAAGCTAGCTGACGCCGCTGCCACCGAAGAAATGGTTATATTTTCACTGGAAAATATACAGGGTGGACCGTCTAAAGGAAACTAATAATGGAAAAATTTTATTTTCGCTCAAATTTAAAATGTCCACATGTCACGACATTCTAAACCTACCTGAATTTTTTTTTTTAATAAAAAAATTTATCAACATTTTTTAAACCACAAGAAATATAATGGAAACAATTTTTTTTGGTCAAATTTAAAATTTTCACATTTCATGACATTCTAAACTTATTTCAAAGAAATATTTTTTTTGAAAATAACAGAATCAAACATTTTTTCGAAAAAGAAATTTAAAATTTATCCTAAAAATTTTTTTGTATATTTTCATCACTACGCCCGCCCTGCATAAATAAAGAGGGAAGTTCAGTGTAAATACTTTTATCGATTTTTTTATTAAAGATATTCTATGAGCACAACTACGTAACCTTTTCTGTATCTTATATTTAAGAGACTTCCTATACCATATTTTTTTGTCAACTTGATTGAAGGGATCTTTTTTTTCTCTCTTCCAGTTTACCAGCTGATAATAAATATTGTTTCTTACAGAAAAAATAAATCCATAATTACATCATGTCTGTAATATAAAAATCACACCGGGTTCTAAAAACAATAGTCTCTATTAATGATTAAATAATACAACGTGCACATAAATTTAAGAATGATCAAAAGTGAACTATTTTTTGTTTGCATGTAATTGTAATATAGCAGATTTCTTATAGGATTTGGCAAAGAGCAGAAAAAGTAATCTGTGAAAAATTAAAATTATCTATAAAAATATTCATTTCCACTCTTTGCATTCTATCGATAACTTACATTCTGCTAACGCTAGCAATTAAAAAATTCTAAAATAAATTTACCTATTTTTTATTTCACAATTCTCATTGTAACACTAGTATCCTCATAGCCACTTATTACCAGGAAGGGTAAACTACTTTGGGGTCAAGTGGCAGAATAGCCTATGCTAAGCTTCGCCCATGAAACATTGTATATTTCTTTGTTTCAATAAAGTCGTTTATTATTATTATTATTATTATTATTACTATTCACATAGCCCCCTACGACCATGGAGAATAAGTTAAAAATGAGAACAACATTAAAATCTGATGAAAATAAATCTAAGAACGTTTCAAATGCTAAGTATTTCCAAGAGATAGAATGATAGATAACCAATCCTACATGTAAGTGAATTTGAATGTATATTTTTAACGACAAAGTCACACAAGCAGATGCAGATTGTCATAGAAATACAAAGCATTATAATTTTAAGTAGATATTAATTTTTATTAAATATATAGGTTCTCTTCTCATTTTTAACTTACCCTTGATGGTCGTAAGGGGCTCTGCGGAAAGGCGATGTGAGAATTGTCAAATAAGAAATAAATCAATTCATTTCTTAATTATTGACTTAACCAGAATGCAGGTTATCGATAGAATGCGAAGATTGGACATGAAAATTTTTATATACACTTTTCTTTTATTTTTCATAGATTACTTTTTCTGCTGCTTGCCAAATCCTATAAAGAATATATTTTATTAAAATTAGGAATATTGTAAAAAGTACAGACGAATACATTCTTACAATTTCCTTCCATGCTGTATGCTTTTGCACAATTTTTGGATAGCTACAGTAAAGGAGATGCTCTCCTTTTTCATGGCATTCTTGTTTGTTCGAATAGACGCAATGAATTCTCAGTTTGTAGTTATGGCGAAGGCGCGGGTTGGAGTTAAATATTCAGATATTTTCGAAGTAGTTGATACTGAATCCTGGTATCAAAAATTAAAGATCTAAATGGCGAATCCAATAGAGCCACCGTAATTGTGTAACTTTCGCAGATTTACATGAAAATGGGCCACTAAAAAGAGTGAAATGAAAACACCAAAAATAAATTTTATCTTGTGTTAACACGGCGCGGCGTACCTATTTGATAACTTTGACAAAAAATTATCATGATAAAATAGGGTGATCAAGGGATTCCGTCGCTGCAATAAACTTTTTTTAAAAGTCGTTTCTAATTAGCGTTAAATCATACCTTTTTGACAAACCAATTGGTTCACTCAATTAAGAAACAAAACACAATTTTTTTAAATTAGGAAATTTTCTTTTTATCAAAAATTAATTATGAAGAAGTCTGTAATTTCAGATACTTTTTTGATTTTACATATACAATGCAAACATTGTATACGTACAAAAAAGTTTCCAAAATTTCGTTGAACGAACGCGGATGCAGCTAGTCCAGGTTTATTCTGCTACGTTCTTTGGTCTGTGGATTTCAAGTTTTTATATACAAAATATTTGTTTTTCTTTTAACAAAGAAAAGAAGTAACTAATTCCCATTTCTTTTGATAATTAGAAATTAGATGATGTACGCGTAAATTTTTCTCATATTGTATGACCTGCTATGTTCATTCAAAAAACGGATATTTGCAGCTTGTAATTGTATGAGACCACATTAATGCTATGTCTCAGATGTGGACGAAAAATATAGCAGACTTAATAAGGAGACTTTTTTAATAATTTCCTAAAAAAAAAAAAAATGCAGAAAATATCACTCGAACCAGCAATGTCTCTAAAAAGTTATTTTACACAAGATATAAGAAAAAATGGAGGGGTTTTCATAGAATACGTACGTTCTTTTTACAAAAGAAATCTAAAGAGTTAATGAAGAATATAAACTAATCTTTTTAAACCTAGTACGACATTTTCAAGTGGACGACCCAAAGCTGACTTCTAAGAAAGTACTCCTAGAACTAAACAATGTAGGATTTACAGCCAGTTCCATAATTATAGACAAAAGTCACCTTTAATTAAATTGAACTTAATGTTAAAGTCGACTTTATAAGCTATGTGCGTTTCATAAAGCGTGCACACTTGCCTGTTAACTGAAGTTCTGTTTTTGAAGCATTGCTAATAGAATTATCCCGTATCATACTATTCACACATATTAACAACAATCTAACCTATAATTTCCATTATTGTTTATAAAAAAATTACCGAGAATAGACCAAAAAGAGAGAAATCTTCCCCTTTCTCAACGAACTGCTGTTGTTGCATGCAATTTACGCCGAAAAAATATAATTGAGTGCAAGGAAGCCAATAAATTTAACAATGCCGAAAAGGTAAACCAACAGTGTTATTTTTAATGCATGGATCCCTAACTAGATTATTCTTAAGGATAAGGCATGGAAGCGTGTGGCTATGGCTAATGTCGCAAAAGTGTCGGAATTTAAAATCATTGATCAGCGTCGACCAAAGCTTGACAATTTAAAAACCAAAACCAGAAAGGCAGTAGCACAAGAACGATCACACATGACAGTAACTGGTGGTGGGGGGCATTATTAACTAACAATGATCCAATATTAGATTTAGTGCTGAAAGTTTCAATAAGCTATTATGATTTTAGAGCAAAAGATAAACATAGACGCTCTCATGGATTCTGGCCAGGTGGTTATATTGCAAATTGATAAAGGTGATGTGGATGTGGCAGGTGCACAAACTGCTGGAAGTTCTCAATTATGGCCTTTATTGTATCTGTCTTGACTCTCATTCCCAAAGGTAAGATGGGAAATTGGCATTGCCTCTGGACTGCATTTCTTGCTCTAATCATGGATTCACTATAAAGATTTTGAGCCTGAGTATTTACACGCTGCAGTTTTACCATGAGGTATGGTTCAATTTGGTAATCACTATCTCCTACCAAGATATATATATCTAGGAAATCTTTGATTTTCAAAGTATTGTTTGATGTTACTGTTGTTGAAAATGGTCTGGTCATGACATAATCCAGGCCATCGAGCAACAATATCTCTTATTTTCAAGTTGCATCGCACAGTTTGCACATTTAAGGCGAAATAGCTTTTTCGACAACGGTATATCTCGGCAACTCTACCTCCACTGAATCTGTTCGAATTAAACTGAAATCAATACCACGAATAACTGTAGGAAAACTCGCTATCATGTAAAATTTTTCCGCCGCTCTTTCCATTTCCTCATTTGCTTTATACATTTTTACATACTGCGGTCGTAATGATGCTATTGCCGATGACAGTCAGCAGCTGAGTAACCGGTTGAATGAAACTACCCCTATAAATATCTTATATATACCTGTTTGAAGAAAAAGTTATTAAATGTGTTATTTGTTCAAGCAGAGTCAAAACTATAGATTTCGTTAAGCGAAATCGGTCAAAAAACTCCAAGTCATCATATTTTGTAATGCACTACTGGCGCATTCGATATATTTTGGCCCTTCTTAAAATATGCAGGTTTTCTTCCTCATTCTCTGAAGATGATGAGCTTGAGCTGGTGTCGATTAAACGCCTAAAGTTCATTATTGTCGTATAAAAAAGATTTATTGACAAACTCCTCAGACAAACATCAAGTCTACTTTTGCACGGAAAAGGTCCATCTCCTGAACTTTAGAAAAAAGGTGACTTTTACATAAAGCTTCCTTTAAAACTAGATTTTGGAACAGGGTAACAACTTAAGAGAGAATCTTCTAAAGGAGTACCTCATTAGAAAATAGTAGATTGAGAGCTTCTGGTGAGATAACTACTGCCAATATTTTCAAAGAGGCTACAACACGAACGTGAAGCTGCAAAATATGGAATGATGAAAAACAGAAACACCATGGAACACCACATAAATCAGATGAAGCATTATCATTATTTGTGCAAAGTAAATTCCTTTTGTTTAGAAGTGCTACTTTACGTATCTTCATCGTATCAGAAATTGCGAACGGCAAAAATCAATGTCGCTCTGAGCAGAACTTTCTTCTATCATCACTTTAATATTATTATTTGTATTTGAAAACATATTTGACTCGATAAGCTCTAAAGATTAGACTAAAGGAAATAAATTAGAACTTATTTCTACAATGGACAATCACGCTGGCAGTATTGTATTGTAATTTGTTATTTAAAGTTTTATTTTATGTTCAATATAATATTAATAAGGAATATAATTTCTAAGCTAAAATAATAAAGCTTTACAATATTAACTATACATATGTCGCATTTTGTGAATACTTGATCCTATTAGTTGTTATAACTAATGTTAAAAATCTGTAGCCTCCTTCTCTATTTGGCACCTTGTATTAATTAATTATTTTTTCTGTATTTTCTAACTAAAAGTTTATCAGATATTCTTTCTGGTAATATAGTGACAATTTAGTTCTATATTACTGAAAGTACAAAAAAAAAATGTTTGTCAAAAGTTCGTAAATATTTCTGGTCCAAAACTGTATAACTTATTACCCGCGACACTTAGAAATTATAACATTAAAAAGTTTAATAAAACCGTAAAGAATTATATGATAGATAATATAGATATATTTAATGCAGTTCTCAATCATTGAATCATTGAAACAATACAGAAGTGGTTAAATTGTTAATCTATTATACATGCAACAATAAAATATTTAAATTCTTACTTACAATTAGTGCAAACAACAAAGCTTAAGACAGTTCTACTGTTATTAGTACTACTAGTTACATAAGAATAGAAATAGTTTTTAGTTTATAGTTTATAGCTAAATAGGTTAAGAAAATGTAATCACATTCAAAGCGCAAAACAAGTCCCCGTGACTTAGGAGCCAGGTAATTGTAGTTGTAAGTTATGCTAATTGTAATTATTATTGTAAGCATATAAAAAAATGAATTGTAACTTACAATGCAATAAATAAAGAAATACGTATATTATTTTCTTTTCTTTTTTCTGAATTATTTGTTATTTTTAAGTCGATCAACCTATATATTTTTTACTAGTTGATTATTCTGAGTTTAAAATGGCTTTTTCCATAATTAGTCCCATAAAATTCTTACAAAAACTCAAAAATAAATAATTTATTTATAGTTCAGCAACAACAATAATGATTGCAAAGAAGGAATACAAATAATATATAGAAAACTTTAAAACTACCACTTCATGTAGAATGATTAAATCATTATTTGTGCATCAAACTATTATCTCAGATAATTTGTGTTACTAAAACATTTGAATGTGAAAAAATGTGTAAGATTAATAATATTTAATGGCTTAATACCGGTGAGAATAATTGTATGACAATAATATAATAAACTTGAGCTTACCACATAATATCCGATAGGAAATAAGGTCAATAACAGAAAATATAAATTATTGAATTTATTATACCTTGATTTTATTTATAGAAACAATATTTCATTAAATTATAATTCAATACAGTTACAAATTTTCAAATACAACATCAGTAACCAAAATAATCCGAATTTATTTTGTACATGATGTGTTTGAAATTAATATCATTATTTATTATAATGTATTAATAAAACTTTCGTGCCTCGTGAAGAAACCAAAGTCAGTGCATAAGAATTATAAGCAGTTTCATAACATCCTAAGTTTAAAATTTAAAAATTTAAATAATTTTTATATATTACCTGGACGCTTTATCTCAAGAATTTACATCACAGCAACTTTTGTAACAGTGATAAAAATTATTAAGGTATAATAGTTATTGAGCAGGACTTATAATCACAATCACTTTAACGCGTAATATCCCTGCATAAATTAAGACCTTATATTCGTAGATATAGAATCTATTTAAGTCATGAATCACGAAGAAGAGAGAAGATATTTTCATTATAATAATAAACAATATAAGGAACTAACTGAGTGAAGGCAAGTAAATGCTGCGTATTAAATTAAGGTGAATGCAGTATTTTAAAGATAAGGTCACATTTACAGTTTTAATTATATCCCGATGATCCCAGCTTCGTTGACGAAACGTTGGTCAATTCATTACGCAGTATATTTATTTTTGTAGAGTTAAAAGTTGCAACTAGGGCAATCCTGGGATTCCGGTTTCCGAGATCCCGACCAATTTTCGATCCTGGCGATCCCGGAAATGTGGTAGCCTAGATCCCGGCTTTTCGGAATCGGCCTCCATCTTGGCAGATGAGAAATGAATTAAAGTTAAGAGTAAGTAAGAGTAGTAAATAGTCGGCTCCAGTGGTTAGAAGTATTAAATGTTTTGTTGTTACGTGATAAGTTTCAAAATTACCACTGATTAGTTAAGCTGTTTATTTATTTATTATTTAAAAATTTGAATGAAAAAAAACCGTATGGTATTAATTTTTGACTAAAAATTCTAGAGGTAGCAATGCGAAATCTAAAAAATATTGAATAAGTTAAATTTTTACAATTTTATTTTACTACGAAATAATTGTTTTGGTATTTTAAAATATTTAAATATATGTAGTTACCTATATAAATATTTTGTTTTTTATCAAAGAAACAAGTAAGTAATTGATATAACAGCCAGTGTGATACATTTGTACAAGTTAGAGACATGATTAATTCTTTGCCTTAGACCATAGCAGACAAGAAAAGTTATATGAGAATTTTTTATAGTGGTGTAAACTTAATTTATAAATGAAATTAAATTTAAAAAAAAGTTTATATTCTTTGTTTTTTCATTTTTACTTGTTACATGATCGCAGTTCTTGCTGTGGCTCTTGTGCAAAGGACGTGCCGTGTGGACATCAGAAGCACAAATAATAATTTTATAACATGTTGATAGTTCTTTTGCATGTTTTATATACTCACTCATACATTGTATGAAATATATACGTTTTAGTTGTAAATATAATGAAATAATAAACATTACTATTGATAAGAAGTACCTCGTTATTCACCCTATTATTATACGCGTTACCAATTAAAGAGCAATTATTAATTAATTAAAATGTGTTATGCGGAGCTAAAATAATCATGTAAGATGAAACATATGCCCTAAATGTTTTAAGATGCAATTAAGAACATCGAATCACAGTATAAAATAATTGTATCCATTCCATGCTGTGTAAATGTAATTAAAGACGAGCTGGATGTGGTTAGGGGTGACTTGTCTTGTGTTGCCGTTATTAAACCAGACGTTCTAAACTTGTGCAATATTCTGCACAATATTTTATACAAATTGTTTTTAATCTCAATAAAGACGATTACTTTTGTCTTGGCTTTCCATTTTAAATTATGTTTTTGTATAACTAACGTTACGACTAACGAAAATGCTTACATCCTTCATCAATTAAATTTAACGCTTTTAAATTAATTATGTAAACTAGAAGAATATTCTGAAAGAAATATGATTGCTTTGGCTGACTGAAAATAATGTCTCCGCTAGAATAATTGTTAGTTAATTTCATTATTTTGTACACAATCCTCAAAAAATGTTCTGTATGTTCTAATTCAAGACAGGTCAAGTTGTAAAGTAGATAACGTATTACCAACGCTGTCTAAAATAGCTTCCAAATAGCAAGAACATTATTTTTAGGCCTCATTACAATAATAATAATAATAATAATAATAATAATAATAATAATAATAATAATAGTAATAATAATAATAATAATTTATTGTCCATAGGATCATACAAATAATGATAGGGGACATGTCAAAGGATAGTAGTAGTATACTAACAAAACATTATAATGTATAAGTTATAAAGAATTAACAACACGAAATATAATACTCACTTAAGATGAAGACACTCTCATATCTCGCTTGTCGGATATCGAAATATTTTGAAACCTTGCTGGTGAATATATACCTATAAAGTGAGTCTTTAGACGTAACCACTTTTGATTTTAGCCAGAGCCCGTCCATCCGATTGTGGGATGGAAAACATGGTCGATTTTGAAAAAACTATTAGCGATTTTTTTAGAAAAAAACTACTAAGATATTCTCAATCATCACCTTTAGAAAACTTTTTGTACACGATCGCATCGTAGTGGGTTCAAAGGTATCTGAGATGCCAAAGAAACAATTTTTTGAACCAAAAATAATTTTTATCTGTATAACGGATTCGCAGGTGTTTGACAGCTGTCCGCCTTAAATTCATTGGCATATTCACAATCTACGTGAAAAAACATTTTTATTAAATCGTTGAAAGAAAGTTGACACTATGGGAAACATCCAAGATATTTTTAAAATGTCAAACGGTTGAGGAGTTATTGACCGTCTATGCAGTCACCTCGATTGATTGATTGATTTTCCAGCACAAGGTGAGTATTGCTGCCGATTTCGGGCATCCAGTCTGGTGGTTCATTCCAACACGCGGCTTGGTCGTCCGCCAAACACGGGCAACGGACACGACGGCCAAACCGCGCGCCGGTACTTAACCTCGGATGATTTATATGCCGCCGGAGCGGCTGCATACGCTGGGTTGGACATGGCACATGCTTGTTGTCAGCAGCGAGAGCCACATGAGGCATGGGGTAGGAATATAGTGTTGGTGTTTGTGAGATGCTTCTTTTAAGTTTCCATCTGTCATCATCGGATGGGAAGTGTAGGCGTTTGCGGGATGCTTCTTTTCAGTTTCCACGCTTCTTTTAGGTTTCCATCTATCATCATTTCCTTATTTATTCTTCTAAGTTTTCTGTTTCTGAATCTAGCAGTTTGCACTGCCTGCTGTCCGAGCGTTCATAGGTATATGGTTTCATGTTTTCCAGAAATCTGCATTTTAGCTCACCGTAATGAGCTTTTATTAATATTAACCGTTCCATAGGTAAATGTCGATTTACGGTGGAAGTGCAGGCGGTAAAAAGAGCTTTTTTCATCGGATTCTGAGGAAGAGGCCGGAGAGAATATTTTGTACACGCTGTATATTGGTTTGAATATGATGCAATCAGTTTTTTCGAAATTCTGTACTAATTTTCAGTAATTTCCATTTTTCAATCCCGAATATTTTTTCTATTTCATTTGGGACGCTCTGTATATCAAGCAAACGCCGACTTCTCTGACGTGAGAGACATCCCTGTATTCGTAAATAAGCCTAGTATATGGACCGTGTAACGAGGGTTAATAAACCAATAAATAGAACTTAAATATAAATAAAAATAAAAACTTATCTTTCCATCCTTTTCTTATGTTACTACTTCCACTCGTTAGAAATCAGCCCGTTGCCCTTCCCTGATGGTGTATAATATTACCAGATGTTTACTCTATCGCACTAAACCACTTGAGAAAGGGTACTCGGTCGTCTTAGCATAGTTATAGCCACTTGCACTTGCTTTATTTCACACTATTAATAAAACTGTATGCGTAATTATTAATTCCATATGAATTTTGTTCTTCTATTATGGCATTTCACTTCGAGCAGAATTTCTTGATGTACAGATGGCTTAAATTTTATCGAGTTTAAAGTGGTCTTTACCGCTTCTCTAGCGCTTTTTTTCGGTAGCGTCTTACAGCACAGCACGTCTATATACGAGGCTAGTCCAACGCGTCGACCGTCTATGCAGTCACCTTGTATACTAAATTTTAGTATTTTAAATAAAAAACTTTGGTTTTTGCATAAGGAAAAATATTTTAATCTATTTGATATTTCTTTGGGTTTTCATGTTTCGGATAACGTAAATTACGAAAATTAAGATATTCCAATTTCATCAGTGTATATGGGTCTGACTGATGCAATTGGGTTAGTACGTAGTTGACACAATTGCCAAGGAAAAATGCTACTATATATTTCTCGAAAATAAACGGAACTGTCAGTCTTATGAATTAGTCAATTAAGACAACGACGGAGAAAAGTAATATTTAGAGTGTAGTTGATATATTGCCAAATAGTCCATTGATATTTTACAAAATTTAGGCCGGATAGGACAAGACTTTACTTCCCTCGAATACTGATGGAAAGTATTGTATTCGAGAAAAAAACACCCTCCGAGATTTTTTAGGATTTTCACGTTTCAGATAATGTAGATTACGAAAATATAGGTTTTTCAATTCCGTCAGTCTGTCTGTCTGTCTGTCAGTCTGTCTGTCTGTCTGTCGGTCTGTTGGTGCATTAACTAAAAAACTACTTGACGGAGAACAATCAAATTTGGTTGGTAGCTGACGTCACTGCCACCGAATAAATGGTTAGACTTTCATTGGAAAATATACAGGGTGGACCATCTAAAGGATAATGGAAAAAAATTGTTTCGCTCAAATTTAAAATTTCCACGTTTCGTGACAATCTAAACCATTTTTTTTTCAAAATTTAAAAAAGAAAAAAATTTAAATTTTGAACATTTTGAAATTTTGAAATAAAATGGATGATGGAAAGAATCTTTTTTGCTCAAATATAAAATTTCCATGTTTCGTGACATTCTAAACATATTTTTAAAAAAAGTTTTTTTTGAATATTAAAAAAGAAAAATTCTTATAAAATCCATGGCGAAGAAATTTTTTTTTTGATCAAATTTAGAATTTCCTCGTTTCATGACATTCTAAACATATTTCAAAAGAAAAATTGGTTTGATAATTTTAAGAGATTTTTTTTAAATTTTTTATCATTACAATAGATGGAGAAAAAAATGCTTTTTCTTCAAATTTGAAATTTCCACGTTTCGTGACATTCTAAACATATTTCAAAAAAATTTTTGTTTTGAAATTTGTTTTTTTATAAAATGCATGACGGTCAAATTTAAAATTTCCTCGTTTCATGACATTTTAAACATATTTCAAAAGTAAAATTAGATTTGAAAATTTTAAAAGAATTTTTGTTTTTAATTTTTACAATAGATGATGGGGAAAATTTATTTTTCTTCAAATTTGAAATTTTCACTTTTCATTACATTCTAAACTTATTTCAATAATAAAAAATTTCGAAAATTAAAAAAAAAATGAGACTTTTTCCCCCACCAGTATAGAGTAGATAGAAAAAAATTCTCAGGTTTTCTCTGTAATTATAAGGTTAACTACATTGCGATTATTCTCATGTTATTTCTTAATTAATAATTTATTAGAGTGACCATCCTTTATGAACAAAGAGGAAAGTTCTGTGTAAATACCTTTACCGTTTTTTTATGCGTAGAGGGTTTCAGTGTGAATGTAAAAAGTATGTTATTCTCAACCCATAAGGGGGTAAAACTACCCTCTCCTACCCCTCCTTTTAAGGGGTGACTATATTTTATTTTTGCGCAAGAGAGCCCATGAATCCAAATTTGAAGCTTAAAATAAATAAATATTTTTACCAAATAGTGCTGATTTTACTTCCTTAAGGGTTGAGAATAATTTACTTTTACCCGGAAATGACCATTCAACCAAATTGAAGCAACAAGTAGAAAAAAAATGTTATTTACCAATTTACCATATGAGTGGTTATAACCCTCTCTGATTATCCCTAACCATATAATTTGGCTATATTTGGTATAAATCAATCACCATTGCAAATTAATATTAAAAAGAGGGGATTTCATAGGATTCTTTTTTAATTTATTGAAATTATCGCGAAGAACCCTCCAAAAGGGATGTTTTTGGCGTTTTATGGGTGTTCCCCAACTTGTAGGATTGCGGATTTTCTTAATCGGCGATCCAAGAAACGTATAGTCAAAGTAGTTTCAGACCGGTGTTTTGGGCACCCTTTTGCGCGCTTTGAATGGAATACTTGGTATGATCCCTTTGCAGTGTCCTAACACATCTACAAAGAAAAGAAATTTTAAAAATGAGTAGAGAAACTTGTTCACAATAAAATAATCTACAAAAACATTGCTGTTCTTCAATGAAATCAATAGAAGAAAATTATAATCGTTTCATCTCAGTGAACCAAGTAAAAGTTATTTGAGGTGTATTCGAGGAAAATCTTGAAATAGGCATCCGCAGTCGGTCACACCCAACTGTAACTTCTACTCGTTGATTCTGTTATAGGGAATATTAGTCAAATCAGTGAATAGTCTTATTCTTAATGAATAGTTAATCTAAAATTTTATCACGTTTAGAAAAATCAAATCGTGTCTAATGACGAAAGACGGATCCCTTCTACAATTGAATATCGCGCTGAAATTAAGGTTGAGTTTATACATCAGAAAGGCTATTTGTTTATATTTGTACTTCTAACAGATCTTTTATGCGACACTGATCAATGATCATATCAATGTCCATTCCAGTAAGTACACTCCCGGATATTGAGTTAATTAATAATATTATGAGTGGAATATTCGTCCTAAATAATGTTATTGTTCATGCGCCAGACAAAATTTTCCAGTGTATGAATTTGCGCTCTCTTTTGAGTTCGTCGACGCTATTAGAATATATCACTGAAAATTGGGTATACATTATTAACAATGGCATTTATGAGTCATCCGAGCATTATTAGTGCCATTACTGATATAAAATCTACCCACAAATGCGTATAAAACATGTTTTAAATGTTTTGATATCTGGCATATCGATTATATCGATGCCTACTAGTACGGCGAATCGAATGAATCGTTTCTTTTTATTGCCCATTCTAGACCTCATCTCTGACACATCTCCGCACATGTGACCCCAGGTTGCATTCATAAATGTTAAAAAGTTCCCATAGGTACTCTAGGAAAATGTCATCATGTTATATATTCAAATTTATTATTATAGGCCAGTGCAAATATGCAAAATTAAAATACGTATTTCTGTCACTAAAGTATTAGTCATCAGAATATAACTACCTAATCACACATTTCGATAGATTCCAGTAATGATACAGAAAGATATGAAAAATTGTTAACAAAGACTCTGATACCTCGAGAAACGAGATGCATTGTAATAATATGAATTAAAAATCATAAAAAATTTGCAGTAAAATATTATAATGATATATTTAGAGTTAAATAACTTCAGCTAATAAAAATGACTGAGACGAAATAAAACAGTGAAATTACATGTGTCATTAATAAATTTGTTTATCTTTTTTAATCTTCGTTTGTGGTCAGTGTCCGCCTGAGCTTGAGGTTTTATTTTAATTAAAATGCCATAGACGTGGCGGGAGACACCAAATTTGTGTTAATAATAATTTTAACCGAATAAAATTAATTCGGATAACTCTCTTAATAGCATAATATAACTCGTTTTATAGCCGATGAAATAATTGTTGAAATTTTAAAGTTTATTTAAGTGGCAAATAGGAAATAAGAATATTTTTGATTAACAGTAATTTTTGTTGCTAATCCTGTATACGCGTAGTATTCTTTGGTAGCGCTGGTGCTCTGGATGGTATTCATTGCAGATATACTACAAGCCCTCTTGTGATTGTATATTGTTTAAGGGGTGCCTCGGCTCTAAACAGCCCTTCTTCACATCGACCGAAAAGATCTTTTGTGAATTACTCTACAACTAGTTGTTGCCCAGAACTCCTAAGCTTTTTCAAATCTTGTGATTTTCCTGCGGTCTAATTTCCCTTTATTTTCAGGCGTTATTTCAACGTTTACTAGGTAATTTAGCCTAATGCGGCTAGCATCCTGCATTCGTAAAGAATATTATATTGCTCAGTTTCTATTGCAATATCACAGTATCTGCATGCACCATCTTCTGCTTTGCCAGCCCCCTAGTGATTATTTAATATAGATTGAAGATCAAAGATTTAAGCGGTCATTTGGAACGTTAGCTTTTCTTCGTGTCTATCTAAAAGATCTGTTTGGGATTTACCCTGCAATTAGTTTTGATTTTCTTGTAAAATTTTCACGTTTTCTGTCTTTAATTTCGCCTTTTCTAGATACTTTACCTAATGCGGCTTAATGTCTCGCATTGTCACAGTTTCAATAAGGCAATATCTACATTAATCATTTTCTCAGATGGACTGGCTGAAATAATCCACCTCGGTAGCCCGCCCTTTAATGCTATTAATATTTGGCTCTAGGGATATTTGAAAAACAGGGTTTATTTCACTGAACTGAATATATTTTCCACGTTTATAGAACATTGCAAGAAACGTTTAAAAGTGAATTATTTATTATTTGTTTGCTTATAGTAATGAGACATATTCTTTATAGGATTTTGCAAACAGTGGAAAGAAAAGCTATCTATGGGAACTAATATATAGTTTTTACTTTAGTTCTCATAGATAGCTTTTCTTTCCACTGTTTGCAAAATCCTATAAAGAATATGTTTCATTGCAAGAAACGTCTAAGAATATGCTTAACCGAACAAGGAATAATTTCATACCATCTCTAAAGATGAGCATATAGTAAAGTAACGATATTTATGGACAGTTGCTTATCTACATTTTAAACTATAGTATTATTTGCTATTTTCAGAGTACATTCAAAATAAAATGTTTGGTAGAATTAGTGTTAGAATTTTTGAATCTTAACGCAACATCTGTGATGGAGTTTCTTTGAAATTTTAGTAAACTTTATGAGTTATTACAAAGCAGATTTTTGGATCTGTGTATAAGGTAGCCGAAAATTATTATATCATTCAGAAAATGAGATCAGGTAATTTTTCTTTACATTTTTTACAGTTGTGTCGTTTAATATAAAAAAAAATTCTTGTCGATTTTTATTCTCTTTTTTAAATGTACAAAATTATGTTTGTATATGACATTAATTTTGTTTTATATTAAAATATATATCCTCTTGTAATTCGTTTTAACACAAAAAATAGCCAAATCACATTGATTTTATTTCAAGAAGCGATAACATATTCCTCTTCAGCATTTCGTAAAACGTTTTGACACCAACTATCATTAAAATAAGAATATACGAACACCTGTAAGTACGACATCTGGGCTGCCCTTCTTAAATATGGAACAAACTTGTAACATCTTTCTTCTTTATTCTATATTATTTCAACAATTCTCTTTTTGAAATGTAGAACAGAAAAAACATATATCTTGACATTATTATTTTTGTTCACGTTAGAAGACGTGGCCTACTGCAATTCTTTGTCGATATCAAAAATTAGTAATTCGTTTAATTATTTTTGACTTATCCTGTATTCTTTTTAAAAATCCTTAAAATTAGATATTAATAAAAATCAAGAAAAAATCGATTTTGAAAAAAGTTTGAGTTTTAAAACAACACGATATATGTACACAATTTGTATAAACCATTGATTTTCGATATAAAATGTACATTTGGGGACGCCATGTTTTGTAATATAAACAGGAATCGCTAAAAGATACATTTTACTTAGGTTTAAAAAAAATTGAAATCGGTCAAAATATAAAGATGTTACGTATATCTGGGGGTGCTAAAAAACAATATATAATCAGTTTTTTGAAAAATAATCGCTAATTTAGTTTAGTGGTTTTCGGTCAAATGATTCACATTTCAATACAAAACAACGTTAACGTCACCTACAGATAGAATTTCCATCGCTCTGAATTTCAAAAAAATATATCCCAATCGTCTATACTTTCTTTGGAAACGACAGAGAGTAATACATTACTCAGAGAAAGATAGGCGTACTACTATTTCTCTTCACCAGTGTCAATCCAAATGTTTTAAAGTACCCCGTAATCTAATTCAAAATGCTCCGTTTCGCCCCCACATACATTCAAAATCCTCTCATTAATCCTAGTTCAAGTCAAACACACCAAGATTTTATACGGCGCAACTTAATTATGATTTTATTCATTCATAAAAAAGAATAACCATTTGTTTTTATTTTATAATTTTATAGGAATGCAAGAAAACAAGAAAAGGGAGCAAACTCATTGAAGTATGGTATGTCTTGTTTTCGAAAAGCCCTTTCTTAAGACATATTGGGCGCTATTAAAAGATGTATAGTTCTATAGCCGATACAATAGGGCAGCAGCACGGAACAGAGCACCAGAAGTTATACTTAGAGCTGAAGGCGGATCCCATTCTAGGAATGCCCACGGACTCTTCAGTCTCAAAGTATAACTTTAATAAAAATTATTTCAAAATAAAATACCAGACAGGAAAGACTGGACAAACGGTCCTCCAATACCGGCACAAACAGTCTGGTATACAGACAGAACAGGGAGTCGGAGCTGGGATTTATGGGATAAGGTCAAAAACGAAAATCCCAATAAGTCTAGGAAAATACGCCACAGTATTCCAGACTGAAGTGGCCGCAATACAGTGATGCGCAAGGGAAATTATAAGGCAAGGAACTCTAAATCAGTCGATTGCCATTTTTTCCGACAGTCAGGCTGCTCTAAAAGTAATCGGTTCCATACAAGTCGAATGGAGACTTGTATGGGACTGCATAAATGATCTTACAGACCTAGGAAGTCAGAACGAAATGGCCGCAGCGTAGGTACCAGGACACAAGAGACACAAGGGAAATGAAATGGCTGATGAACTGGCCAGAGAAGGCGAGGGTAACGCCCTTTTAGAACCCGAACCCTCTTGTGGTATAGCCAAGCCATGCATACGAGCAACCATAAACAAATGGGTGCAAACTAAATCACTAGAATGGTGGAAACATTTCCCATGACAGAAACAGGCTAAAGATTTCATTAAAGAACCTTCGGCCAAATTTACGGAGGATCTATTAGGCCAAAATAGAAAGACCATTAGAATAATAGTAGGTCTTCTAACCGGTCACTGTCGACTAAATAGACATTTCAGTCTAATGGGTTTGGCAGAGGACGCAACATGCAGATTCTGCCAAGAGACAGAGGAAACCTCAGTCCATGTATTATGCCATTGTGAAGACCTTGCTAGACTGAGATTCCAGCTACTTGGTGAGGAAAAACCAAGAGCTGGTAGCTACACTAAGAAGCCCTTATCAAGGCTGTGGAATGTGACACAAAGGACAAAGCTGGATAAGGAGCTCTAAGGAAAACAAACAGGAGCACCACAGTAGATCCATGGGGGTCGCGGTGGTCAAGGCCAATTGGCCAGCTCCTCCTTCCTAACCTAATCTAATCTAATCTAATCTAGCCGTTCCATCTGAACAGTTTAAGTCACAAGTCACGTCACAGTAATATTATTAAACTGTGTTTTCAGCAACACATTACAAGTGTAACATTGTTGCCAAACATTATTTATAATAAAACTATTAAAGATTGTAACTACTTTAGGCTTAAAATGCTCCCAATAGGGTCGTTGATCATTTTTTGTTCAAGTAATTTATAAAATTTTATTTGACCCGTGTTTTTTTATTTTACATTCCAAATTCCTCTTAATAGTCAAATTAAGTATTTAAGTTACGAAATTTTGATTTGGCGGCCATGGTGACGTCAGATGTGAGAGCATGCGCGGCTAACAAATAGAGGAATAATCGACGGGCGTCGTTTGTTTACTGTTATGGCACAGAGTAGTGTGGTTATAGTATCGGCGTGAGTCATTGTCATATTAATTGTCTTCTAACTATTGTTATTGTTATTATGATTTAACTTGATTAAAATATGAAGTACACTGTAAGCTAAAGTATGTAAATGATTTTCTATTAATAATATACTGTTGCAGATATGTTTTAAAATAGAAAATAAAATTTAAAATGTTTAGGTTATAATTTATAATGAAAAATCAACACAATGTAAACAAGAAATACGCAACAAATCTACCGAGCACTACCACCAACATGATAAAGAAAACATGAAAATCTCTAAGATTGAATTCTCATTACATACGTCATCATTTACCGCCTTGTTATTTTGAAAACCAATTTATTCTTGCATGTTATTATTAGGACTTTCTTTAATATGATATATGAAATAAATATTTAGTATATTTTTTGATGGTATAATAATATTTTATAAATTTTGTTGAAGGAAGCGACCCTATTGCTACCCAAATAAATTTCGGTGCCTTAGGAATAACTACTTCCTCATACAGATTAACCCATTAAGTATAACTAAAGGAAAATATTTTGACTATATTTGCACTCTAGCATGTGGAAATAATTGATCATAGAATTTTAATAATATTTGAGGCAGATATCATGGAAATATTATGGTGTTGGCTTCTCGCATATACGGCATAAGTGAAGTTTCTGGACTCCTATTAGCTTGCTTTACTTATTTTCCACTAACTTCCCCTATTTAACCCCCCCCCCCTCCTCCATCCCTTCAAAGGAATCATCTCAATAAGATGTCAGTATATATGTGTACCAATTTTCAAGTGAATATATCAATTTTATTTTGTCAATTCCTTTAATAATGGAATGAAGGTGGTGTGGAGTTAAAAAATATAATAAAGAAATCTTGCCTTGCTTCTAGTACATACGGCAAATTCCAAGTGTCTGTACTCTTACCAGCTGGCTTTATTTATTTTCCCTTATTTGCCCCTAATTACCGCCCACCCTTCAACGGAATCATCCCAAAATATAATCTAGTTCCAAATGTCGTTATAATTCATACTAGTACCAAATCTCAAGTGAATATCTCATTTTTATTTTATCAGTCTCTTTAATAATGGAGTGGGGGTGGTAGAGGTGTTGAAAAATGTTATAAAATAATCTGAGGTCTTGGTTTCTAGTATATACAACAAATCCTAAGTATTTGTACTTTTACCAAGTTAATTTAATTATTTTCCCCTATTTACCCCATCAACCCTTATTTAACCCTCAACCCCTAAACTATAATAAGGGAGTGGGGTGGTGGGGGAGGTTGACAATTATTATAAAAGAATCTGAGGCCTTTTCTTCTAGTATATACACCAAATCCCAAGTTTATGTACTCGTCCAACTTGCTTTATTTATTTTTCCCTATTTACCCTTATCTAACCCCCAACTAATTCGACAAATATAAAAAACTTGAAGATTTGATTCCTAGTATATATACCCAACCCTTCACCGGAATCAGCGCAAAGTATAATCTGGTTGAAGATCTCGTCATAATACACATGTGTACCAAATTTCAAAGTCAGTAGCTTAAATCATTCATGAGGAAACGTGAGCACAAAAAAGTTACAAACCTACAGACCGACAGACGGAAATCTTGTTTTCGCTCAAATTTAAAACCTCGACATTTTATGGTATTTTGAACCTATTTCAACAAAGAGAATTTTCTTCATTTTTTTTACGATTGTCATACTTCCACTCCACTACATGATGTAGAAGTAAAATTAATTATTAAATTAATTGATTCAATTGTTTCCAGTTGTTAGTTTTACTCTTGGTAATCTGGCAAAGTTAAATAAATCATGTACTAAAAGAAGAAAAGAAGCAACTCGACAATTGTATTGACATCACTACAGAATTTAGAAGCCGCAAATAATTGATCGGAATATTCAGAGGAAGATTTTTAAAACACTTTTTATTTTACATATTTAAACAACACTACAGTGTATTATGTATTGTGTTAATTTATTATAGACACCTTATTCAATCTTTCAGTTCATTCTTCAAATAATTCACTAGTTAAAAATGTGATTTGTTAATATATGTGCCAACATTAAAGTTAATGTACAAACGTAATGTAATATAGGAACAGGTTTATTCCACATTTAAGCCAACACCCTGTATAATCACTTCAAAAAGTTTAATTTAAGTAGTACCTGGTTCTTCGAATAATATTAATTTATAATTAATCACATGCCTTACATATTTATTATTAGTTATATCTGAAAATATACAGTTACTTACAGGAAATTTGATTTCCGGTATTTGAAATAGCATTCAAAATAATATCACGAAAACTTAAGTAAACGAACGTTTCAGTATTTGTTCACTGGCCAAGTCTACATTAAACAATAGGTGTAAAGTTCCCTAAGTGTGGTAATATCCATAATTCTGAAACTTTTTAAACCATAAAGTCTCATATTTATGTTATGTTTTTGGAGCAAAGCATAATATCTAAATTTAAGTTAGGTTTCATATAACCCTTCTTTATTGCCTTATTTCGATACATCTTCTAAATCCTTTCTGAAACGTATTCAAGATTTATGTTTATCTTCCTTTCCTCTTCTCAACCTTTGATATATTTTATTGTATGAATGTTGAATATCAATATCTTATTTGAATATTTCCAACTCAGCAGTACAAGAACTAAAAAGAACTGATCATTTCATTTTCACAAAATGTTTCAGTGTTACTTTTGTATTTGAATTTATAGAAAAAACTATAATTGTGTGTTATTTGTTGCGATATTGACATTAAATAAGAAAAATTAGCCATATCATTGTCAGCATAATTTGTTTATAAATTAATTCTTTGGTGCTTAAAGTTACGCATTTTTTAAATACCTACAAAAATTTTAGTTCAACTTAGAACATCTCTAATTTCCACCATTTATGTTGTATTTGAGGAGTCTCAATAAGGGAAAGATTTGTTATTTTTTGTAATTAAGATAAATAAATGTCATAGGTAGAAACAGAGAGTTAATTTATCAAGTGAATTTGGATGTCAAGTGTGTAACCTTATTTTGCAGAATCGGTCTCATAAGGAAATATAAAAAAAGGCAAACTGGTTTTTTACTATTTGCGCTGTAGTTTGAATGCTAAAACTTCGAAAAAATTGTACTTCTTTTTCTTATATGCAAAATGAGCTCCCCACCTCACACAATACATTCTTTCGGATATATTGCGATTTCAAGTTAAGGTAAACTATAACAGAAGAGGTTTCCCTAATATGCCTCATTTTAATAGACTTAAAAAAATTAAAACAGAGAAGGTTTTTAATTCGGCCAGTATTTATGTTTTTTAAGTGTTTGTTCAGTCATTTCTCTGGAATGGTTTAAGGGACCTCCATGGAAATAGTTTATACACTGTAAAGTGTCGCTCGACAGTGGTTCCCTATTAGTTTCATCAAGCTATATGGTTATTATCAGGTGAGCAAAACTGTAAGAGTAGTTTTATCTATTTGAGATAATGGCGCATGTGCCGAGGATAAAATTGCGTTGAAATTGGTAGTCAGATATTTTCAGAGTATCTGATCAATCAAAAAATTTTAAAATGGCATGTGCAGTATGCCTGCCAGTGTTGCACAACTTTTGCAGAAACTAACTCCTGAGTAATAATTTAAAAGGTTCGTTTAACCTTACAGTCTCAGCACATCGTAGAACGCTTAGTAAACATGTTAGGAAAAATATTATATAATAATAATAGTGGTGGTGTGTGTCACAGATATCATAAAATTTTGTATCTTGGCTTCTAGTTTATACACCAAATCCCAAATTTCTGGACTCTTACTAGCTTGTTTTATTTATTTACCCCTATTTATCCATATTTACTGCCAATCCAGTCACATATCATCTAGTTCCAGTCATTCCAGATCTAGTTATATTACATATGTGTATCTAATTTCATGTCAACATCTAAATTTTATTTTATTTACCCTATTTAATAATGGAGTGGTGGTAGTGATGGGGCATTCATATGTTATAAAGAAAATTGAGACCTTGGCTTCTATTATATACACCAAATTTCTAGACTATTTTTCGCTTTATTTATTTATTTACCCATATTTGCCCCACTTTATCCTCAACCCATGAACAGAAGAGAGTCAAAATGTAATCTAGTTCCAGACAAACTGATAGAAAGACCGACAGACAGAAATCATTTTCGATGAAATTTAAAATCTCGGCGTTTCATGACATTCTAAATCTATTTCAGTAAAAAGATTTTTCTTTTTACTGTTACTATTAATTCCACTCCACCACGTAGATTTGGAAGTAATTGAGATCTCTGCAGTTATATTTATTATACTCTTCGCAAATACGAAACGAAGAATATATTGCATTCGATCGGCACATTTCTAAAACGGGTAATATTGGTCCCAGAGAAAAAATTTTTATATCACTGTGTTCATGATCGAATTCTAAACAACTTTCAAAATGTCCGTCCGTCCGCCAGTCCGTCTGTCTGTCTGTCCGCCTGTCTGTCTGCCTGCCTGTCTGACTATCTGTCTGTCTGTCTGTCTGTCTGTCTGTCTGTCAGTCTGCCTGTCTGTCCGTCCGGCACGTTTCTTGTAAGAATGATAACTGAAGAACGAAGTATCCGATTGTATTGAAATTTGGAGGCTAAGTTAGTATTAGCCAATTGATTTTGAACAAAATCGATCGATAAATAAAAGAATAATTAATTTTATAAATTTAAAAAAATCATATTTTTAATGTTTTGTAATTAAATAGTAAAAGTAAATATCTAAAACTACGAAAGTATCCTATAGAATGTGCAACAATTAAATAGAAGGAGCAGTAAATCGGCGAGGAGTATAAAGGTTAGCTTGTTTTTCTTTCCTATGTATCGAATTTCTTTTAAAGTATCTAAATAAAGTTGATCTCTAACTTTGCGCTGATGAGGAAAGTACATTTTGACTTTATCTTATTTTCCAAAACATACGTGATGACGAACTATGAATAAATTATATTTGAAATCAATTTGTTAGTATGTATAACGACTTTTTTGTTTTCAGAAAGATTTTGATGTCGTACTGCCCCTGGAGTTACCAGTTAGTTACGAGAAAAGATTTATGATAGCAATTTTAGTCCTGCGACGTCCTACTGCTTTACAGGGAGCTCTGCTGGTTCCGGAAACTTATTTTATTTCCCCTTTCTTGTATACGCTTCTATTATAAAAGTATATTGCGTTATAACACAGTTATTTCGAAGTACCTTATACTTTACTTTGTTTGAAAGTAAATTAAAGCGCGTTATTTAGTTCCTGGTGTGGAATACGAATCTGACATAAATCATATATAAAAACTGGATTCAGTCTGAAGCACTTAGTATGGAATATTTATTATTTTGCAATATTGGAATTACTGACAGCGTCGATAAAACTGTTGATATTCATATTTTTTACCATTAGACGATAGATAAGCTAGGATTTAAGTTGTTCGTTCCAAATACACATACTTGATAATAGAATATTGAAGAGGATATCATAGGAGAAATATTACTCCACACATGGACAAACGATAATGGAAACTCGCTAAAAAAATTTAGCACATTTATTCGATCTAACAATAAGAAACATATGAAGCAAGAGCCTAACCTGCCTTGATACATGGCGCAACGGAAATCTGAAGTCTTAAATGGACCATATCCTAGTGGATAGAAAAATAAGGGACAGAGTTAAAAACATTAAGGCAAAAAAGCAACAAACGTCAAAATAGACCACAAAATATTATATGGAACACTAGAGAGAAAGAAACAGAAGTACAAAAAAGATATAACAAATCAGCAAATGACACTTGGAACATCTCCCTACTACAGAACGAAGAACTGAAAAGAAATACCAGGAAGAAATAGAAAAGTAATTAACAGGAGAATTTATCAACAATGTGTTCAAAAATAAAAATAGCGGTGAGGAAAACGTTGAAGAGAAACAAATCTCCTATGAGCCAAACAAGAAAAGATGCGTATAACAAATGCGAAAAATTAAAGAAAATAATGGCCACAGTAAAATAACACATACCAAATATAGACAAAAAGATAGAAGAAGCAGCGAAAGAAAATAGAATAGAGAGAGAAGGCACAAACAGAAAAAATGCAGGGAATTCTTCGAAAACATAGAATAGCAGTGCAGAGATTTAACCAAACTTTCAGATATCTCAATACATACAGAAGAAGCAACAATGCGTACCCAAGAAAATACATCCCAATGCGGCATTGGATAGAACTAGAAGAAGAAGGAAAAGCAAAGAGAAATCAAACAGAACTAATACAAGAAACGGATCACTGGCCCTTGGAAAAACCGCCATCAAAGGAAGTAATACTAGAAATAATGGCCTGTGCTAAGAGAAACACAGCGCTCGGAATAGACGAACTACTACACTATGGATCGGACAACATATAGGAGCTAACCCTAGAAACTATTACTAATACATGGATGGAAACCAGGGTACAAATATTACGCACAATTCCTTCTCAAAGAAATGGTACCAAGCGTCATTCATCAAGGACAGATCCACGGACGACTATATGTGCACCACCAAATGGATCCTTGAAGAAAAGTAGAAAGAAGGAACAAAACTACATATAGTCTCAATTAACCTCCAAAAGGCATTTGATATAATAAGTCATGACTTTACGCGCTATACTTTACGCAACAGGGGAGTGCCGCATGATAATAACAGCATGCCTCCACGAAAGCACCGCATTACAATCATTCGGACAGACGACGGAAACAAAAATGAAGAACATAGGAGTCAAGCAAGGATGGCCGCTATCCCCCCGACTATTCACCACAGTCTTGAATCAAGTGATATAAAGCACAATAAATGATAATCAAAATTTCAATGAAAACACTGAAATGATAAAACCGTACATCGTGCTTGCATACGCCGATGATATACTCATCATCACTGAAGAAGAGCAAGACATAGTTAAACTTCTAAGAACCATGACACCACATCTAGGCTCCTGTGGGATGAAAATAAACTTAAGCAGAGCCTAATAATAATGGTGCGAGAGCCGCTTAACCAGTGGAGAAGAATACAAAATATTAGACTATACCAGAATGAAATACCTAGGAGGATATCTAACGAATCAACTGAAAAGGAGGGAAAGAATAAAAACATCCTACAAAGTCACTAGAGCTATACTACCTTTCATAGAGGAAAATAGACCACCAACTAAAAAGATATACACGACCATCATAATGGTGACATACGGAGGCAAAAACGCAGCAACGACAAAGGCGAATAGAAGAAACCTAAGAAGAGCCAAAAGGGACATTGTACAACTGCTAGCAAAAACAGCAAAATCACAAAACCTACAGAAAACTTCAGCATTACTAGATGGGAAAACAATAATTAAAAGAATAGAATCATACGCAATGAGATACTGAGGGCACGTCCAAAGACGAGACACAACACACCTACTAAAGAAAGCGCTAAGACTGAACAGCAACAAAATGAAAATAGGGAGGCCATGCTACATATGGATAACAACAATCGAGAGGATTATGAATAAGTTAGGAAGGGATTATACACACTGTGAAAGAACGGTGAAACAAAAGACGGAATACAATAAAGAAATATCATAGATATACACACTGCCAGACTCAGAAACAGAAGAAACAGAAAACTCAGAAGAAGAATAGGAGAGAAAATGATCACAGACAGAAGCTGAAATTTAAAAGAAGCATGAAAACGGAAAAGAAACATCTCACAAACGCCTACACTTCCGATCCTATGATGACAGATGGAAACTAAGAAGACGCATCTCACAAACACCTACACGCCCCATCCAATATTCCTTCCCCATGCGCCATGTGGCTCTCGCTGCTGACAACAAGCATGTCCAATATCCAACCCAGCGTATGCAGCCAGACTGGCGATATATAAAAGCATCCGAGATTTATTCCGGCACGCTGTTGGATCGTCCGTTAGTAGGTCGGAGCCACCCAGTCATCGCATGAATATGCAATAGACGACTGAGCGACTGCATTTAGCCGTTCAGCGGGCAATCGAGCTGCGTATTGGAACAAATCGCCATGCTCGGAATCGGCAGCAATGCCCACCTTACGCTGGCAAATCAATCAATCAAATCTAAGGATGTTTTGTCAGTGTTGCGTATTAACAGAGTATCTTGTTCGCTGCTTTTGACACCTCTCCATAAAGCGTACAGGCTGGACTCTCTTATATAGTCCACTTTTCTTGCAGGTCTTCCTTCACAGACACATGTCCTGTACGCAACCCTGCACTGCACTCAGTTGATTCTTACTTAATGTGGACAGTTGTTAAGCTCTTTATGTACGATTCTTGTGAGTGCTTTGCTGTTTCAGTATCTTTGTATGTTGTCAGTATCTGAAGTGCCTTTTCTTAACCAACATAACCTTCTTACAGTGCACTTTGGCTATACAAGTGCTAGTTCTAGATCAAAGAATGCAGTGAGTACTGGGCTGTTTTTCCCAAATGCAAGACTAAGGCTTGCTCTCATATGCCAGACTTTATTACTGTTTCAAGAGTCCCTAACCTTACTATTGAATTTATCTCTTACTTTGATGACAATCAAGACTGATGACGACAGCACTGCAAAGTTCCACGAGAGAGCACTCTTTGAGGACGACCCTTCGGCAGTTGAGTTCTTAACAATAACAACCACATTCCCCGCCATTCTCATCTATCGCAGCTGGGATTCAGAAGGTAAGGCCAGTATAGCAATGCCTTGTCACAGAACACAGAAGATATTTAAAATTTTGTGTCGATAGTTAGTTTAGTTATACCACAAGACCCCGGTGTCCAAAAGAGTTTTGACCCCGGCTACCCCACGAAATCATCCCAAAACCACCCTAAAAGTATCTGTTCCGGCGCAGGCATCAATCCAACCGTGTATTTCGGTGAATTGGCCTTCCTTATAACCATAATATAACTATAAGGTGGTAATTCTAGAGAGGGCTGACCCCAACCACTCCTACTCCTAGATTCAACCCCTATAGGGCGGGGGTTATGGGGAGGGCTAATTCACTAAAATATAGGGTTGGATTGATGTGTGCGCCGGGAAGAGACTTTGGGGGTGATTTTGGTGCTATTTCGGGCGGTCTCCGAGGTCAAAAACGTTTTTAGACCCCGGAATCGGTTTCAATACCTTCGAAAGCTGCAGGGGGGACTATATTGGCGGCTCACTAGCAGATATTGGGATTTTCGGGCAAAATCCCGAGTCTTAACCTTCACTATATGTACTTGATCGATAATGGGACGTATCACACGCTGCGAGCTATAATGATGAGGCCAAGAGCGACTAATCTAGCATCAACTAAATATCCAACAATGGCAACAGTACAGCGCATGGCAACAGAAGACAGTATGCTTCTTCTGACTACTACCACGTAACAATTCAACAAGAATTTCTTCTGCTAAACTGCGAGGCTACTGAGACACAATCCGATAACCTCAACCTATTAACACAAGATAAGGAAGATGACCCAACTTTGACAGAGACAGAAAAGAACGCAATATCGAGCACCTCAAACTGAGTGACACTGACAACGGCATCATGAATCCTTTAGGGAAACTGGATGTTTAGTCCAGGAGTCTATTTTGAGAAATATAGTAAAGATATTAGGAAATATATTCGATACCAAATCCCAAGTGCCCATTGGGGTAAATTTTTCATTTTTTGTAAACCTCTTTTCTAATCTTCGTACTTGACTAAGATCTATCAGCCCCTATAGTTGTCTAGAGCATAATAATCTTTGTTCGTTAACTCAGTGAGCTCAGTTCAATACAAAGTATTTTTTGCTAGATAATACGTACCAAGTACTATCTATCTGAATATAGGCTGCTGACTGTAGTAATATTGCAGTTGGCAATATTGCCTAGTTTTTTAGTAATAAGATTTATAGGTGGCAGTACTGATAGACAGTTAGAAAAAGAGACATGGTCAAGGTGGTGAAGAGTCATGTTATTTTAAGTTACCAGTTGATAGTTTAGTTAATTCTTTAAATAAAATATTGTGTGTATTGCTGTTTATTTATTAAGTCTCAATATATAAATAAAAACATAACATGGTGTCAGGTTTTTAAAGCCATTGAATTAGTCAAAGAGAGTAAACTGGTGAACATAAAGGAATAAAAAAAAACTAAGTCTCAAAAAAAAACAGTCTCAAAAAAAAACGAGGAATACAGAAGAAATGCCATCAAATCAAGATATGTCTGTGGCAGTGAAAAATAAATTAAATGCCAATACAATACAACCATTATCATTAGAAGGAAATTTATCACATAACTGGACAACTTGGTATCAACAATTTAATATATATATGAGAGCCAGTGGTTATGAGAAAGAGGAGAACAGTTGAAAGGTAGCAATATTTTTGCATTATTTGGGCAATGAAGCCTTGTCAATTTTTAACTCGTTCAATATGGATATGGATAATTGTGTGTACCAGGATTTAATCAAGAAGTTTGAGTCACATTGCAAACCGAAAACAAACCTAACAGTGGAAAGACACAAATTTTTAACACGTATACAGGGGACAGAAGAAAGTATAGACGATTTTGTCACAGCATTAAAAAACTTAAGTCTTACGTGTGAGTTGGCCACTCTTCGTGAAAGTTTAGTCAGGGACATGTTCATTGTTGGCCTGAAGTCAAGCTTAAGTAATAAAAAAGAGAAACTTCTACAAGAAGATAATCCTACTTTGGAGAAAGCTGTTCAAATTGCCAAAAGTATTGAAATAACTCAGTTGCAAACCGAACAAATTAATAAAAACAGCTCTGTAGTCTGCAAAATTAACAGTAAGTTTGGACAGGGGATGAGTCGAGAAAAATATTCAAGAGGCGAGTCAGGTAAAAACTATCCAACCACTAGTAAACAGTTTTCAAGACCTTACAACAACCAGGTTAGTCAGAATGTGTGTACACGCTGTGGTCAAATACATAGATTTAAATGCCCTGCGAAAACTGCTACTTGCAATTTATGTAAAAAAGTTGGCCATTTTGCGAAATGTTGTTTTAATAAACGTGTAAAAACTGTTGGTGTAGAGGATAATAAAAGCGTCAATTTGCACGCTAATGATAATTTTGCTGAAGATTTATTTGTTATTCGTTCTATACATAATAATGTACCAAATGCAGATAAAATGTGGAACCTAGATGTAAAAATTAATAATAAATTAATTAAATGTAATATAGATACGGGGGCTGAGGCAAATGTAATGCCCTTAAAACCTCTCAATTATTTAAAAATTCATAACCAGCTTTTGTCTACTTGTGTAAAGCTTACGTCATTTTCAGGAGATGCCATTCCTGTCGTAGGTAAGTCACTTATAAACTGTGTCGTGAATAATAGTAACATGTCTGTCTCTATTGAGTTTATAATTGTTAATATTGACTGTCAGACCATCATAGGACTACCTACATGCAACAAATTGAGTTTAATAAAAAGGGTTTTTACTATTAATCACCAGTCTTTATTAAATGACTACAAAGATGTATTTAAAGGTCTTGGTTGTCTGCCAGGTGAATGTCATATTTCTGTTAATAAAGAGGTCATGCCAGTAATTGATCCGCCACGAAAAGTTCCTTTTATGTTACATGACAGATTTGAAAATGAACTTAAACGTATGCAGTCTTTAAATGTAATAGTCAAGGTCAATGAGCCTAGTGAGTGGGTAAATTCAGTGGTGATAGTCGAAAAGAAAGATAAGTCTCTTCGAGTCTGTTTAGATCCCAGAAATTTAAATAAAGCAATAAAACGGTGTCATTTTCCCCTTCCCACTGTAGAAAATCTGCGATCAAAATTAACAGGTGCAAGGTATTTTTCAACTCTGGATGCACAGTCTGGTTTTTGGATGATAAAACTAGATGAGAGCAGTTCTAAGCTCTGCACATTTGGAACACCTTTTGGCCGGTTTAGATTCCTGCGTTTACCATATGGTGTGTCATGTGCACCTGAGATTTTTCACAAAATTATGACTGAAAATTTTGGTGATATACCAGGAGTGTTAATCTATCTTGATGATATTTTAATTTTTAGCAATTCTATTGAAGGTCACAATCAAATTTTGAAAAATGTATTAGAAAGAGCTCGTCAAATCAATCTTAAATTTAATACGGAAAAATGTAATTTTCTATTGTCAGAAGTCAGTTACCTAGGTCATATTTTTAGTACTGTCGGGATGCGTCCAGATCCTAAAAAAATTAATGCCATTTGTCAATTACCAATTCCTACATGTGTAGCTGATGTCAAAAGATTTCTAGGTATGATAAATTATTTAGGCTCATACATTGATAGTTTATCAGAAAAGACTACTAACTTACGTATACTATTAAAAAAAAATGTCGCGTTTCATTGGACAGATAACCATCAAAAAGAATTTGAAATGCTAAAACAAATTATAAGTAAATCGCCCGTGTTGACTTATTTTAATTCACATTTACCAGTAACTTTGTCAGTGGACAGTTCCAAATTCGCAGTCGGAGCCGTTCTTTTGCATAATAAAAAACCAATAGCATATTCCTCAAAGTCACTAACGGAATGTCAGTCGAGATATGCACAAATAGAAAAAGAGTTATATGCGATACAGTTCGGGTGCCTTAAATACAACCAGTACATTTATGGGCAAACTGTCAATGTTGAGACTGACCACAAGCCACTTGTCACATTATTCAATAAGCCCTTGGCAGAGGTACCATCACGATTACAAAGGATGGTGCTCAATCTACAAAAATATGATTTAAAAGTGTCATACACGCCAGGCAAATATTTGTTCATAGCAGATACATTAAGTAGAGCTCCTGATTTGGATGATAGCAATGACGAAGAGTTGCGTATTCATTCCAACATGTTAGTAGCGAATTTAGCCATCACCAAAAATAAGCTTGAAGAAATTAAAGTAGCTACTCAGTTAGATTTAGATTTACAAACTGTTATTAATTATTGTCAGGATGGTTGGCCTAATTCAAAAAATAGAATTTTATCATCGTTAAAACCTTATTACAGTATTCGTCATGATCTTCATTGTATCGATGGTCTAGTTTTCAAAGGTACTTTATTGATAATACCTACTAGTATGAGAACAGAGATATTAAACCTTATTCACGAAGGACACTTAGGTATAGATAGATGTCAAAGACAAGCCAGAAGTGTTGTCTACTGGCCTAACATAAGTGTTGACATTAAGAACAAAGTTGAACAATGTACCGCTTGTTTAAAATATATGAAATCTAATCCTTCTGAACCATTACTGCCACACGAACCGGTAAACTTACCTTGGCAAAAAGTTGGCCTGGATTTTTTCTTTTATAATAACATAACCTATTTACTTGTAGTAGATTATTTTTCTAAATATTTTGAATTGTCGCCGGTGAAATCTAACAATGCTAAAGATGTTATAGGCAGTCTTAAACCGATTTTTGCTCGTCATGGGATACCGGTAGAGATAATGTCAGATAACGGACCACCCTTCAATTCCTTAGAATTTAAGTCATTTACTAAAGAATGGGACATATGTCATAAAACTTCTAGTCCTTATTATCCTAAAAGTAATGGCTTAGTTGAAAGAACAGTTGGTATCATTAAGAATCTTTTTAATAAATGCCGCGAATCAAATTCTGATCCTTATATTGCCTTGTTGCAATATAGGAACACACCGCAGTCTGGTGGTAATTCTCCTGCTCAATTACTGATGTCTAGGTCACTTAGAATGAGACTTCCTGTAAGTGAAAACCAAGAGTTATTGATTATGATCAACATAATAAATTTGTCAAGGAGAAAATAAATAAAATGAAAAACGATCATGATCAACACTCTAAAGTCTTACCTGCATTAAAGGAGGGAGATAGAGTGTTGTATAAAAAGAATCCATTGTCTCCTTGGTCACCTGCTTCTGTTGTTAAAAGTGGTCTTGAACCTAGATCGTTTATAATCAGAACTCCTGAGGGTGTTGACTATCGTCGTAACCGACAAGATTTACTTAAAGCTCCGTCTGTTATGACAAAGTCACCGCCTAGTACACAAACAAGTCAGAGTAGTCATAGTACAGTTAGTCCCTCACCTAGCCCGAATGGGGATGACGGTCAATCTTTTCCCGGTGTTGTGACTCGTAGTGGGAGACATGTTATTAAACCTCGTAGATTCACATTTACTGAAGATGACGTGGTTGATAGGGCTAAGTAATGTGTTTAGTTCAAATTTATTATGGATATAAAAAAAATAAAAATACTTTGTTTAACAAAAAAAAAAAGGGGGCATGTAGTAATATTGCAGTTGGCAATATTGCCTAGTTTTTTAGTAATAAGATTTATAGGTGGCAGTACTGATAGACAGTTAGAAAAAGAGACATGGTCAAGGTGGTGAAGAGTCATGTTATTTTAAGTTACCAGTTGATAGTTTAGTTAATTCTTTAAATAAAATATTGTGTGTATTGCTGTTTATTTATTAAGTCTCAATATATAAATAAAAACATAACACTGACAACTAAAATTTTGCAACATAATGCAGCATAATATTTATAGTCAATTATTTTAATCCAAAATGTTGTAAATCATCCAAACACGTTAAGGATAGGTCAGTGTTGGGTAATAAACAGGTTGGTAAACTTTGTGGCTCGTTTGGTTCTAAGGCTTTCACAGAGGTGGTGACGATTTGTAAAATAGCTTCCGGGTATCCTTCCATGTTGAATTCTAGTCGATATGTCAGTGCTTTAGAAGAAAACAATAAGATTGCAGAAACTGATCAACACGGAAGGTAACTCGGGATTCAGTCTACAAATCTTGGAGCTCTTCCTGATAATAACACTACGAATATAAGATTCGATGGAGAAAGCCAAGATTACTACTTGAGCAAAATTTGAAAGAGAACAGCCCGACAAAAGAAAAAACGAATTTGGATCTGGATGACTGACCATGATATTCCTATGTATTTTTCGACGCTGAATCCGAATCCGAGGTAAAAAAAATCCTATATCCTTCAATTTTTGTGTAGGGGCAAAAACATCCCTTCAGTAAGGTACATTTATTATTAAGGAGTGAATGGGGACTTAATAATAAGGGCTTCAGCGAGGGAGTGAAAATTCTCCCGAAGGGGTTGATACACCCATTACACCTCTTCTATACGCTTCTGGGCATAGAACGGCATCATAAAGACTTCTAGCTTACGGGCTCTTGAGAATGCAAAGGAAATATGCTAGAGGGTGAATGCTACTCCGGAACCAAGCCTCCAGACGAGTATAAACTACGGCCTGTTGGATGAGTAACGCAGGGGTGGAGGGAGATCTGGGAGAGCATGTGTTCCTTGTTTTTACTGCAGGTTGGTCGCAGTGTATTAACGAGGGTTTTGTTCAGTTTCCTTTACCGCATCCTGCAAGGGGCGAAAACTACCTCCCAAACCCCCAAAAGGGCTCTGAAAAACTTTTAGGACCGGGAAGATGCACATTGGTGTTTTTAATTCTGAGAGGGAGGACAAACGGGAGACCATCTCTGTAATTTTTTTTTCACTCCAGCACTCACTATATAGAGGGTGTCTCGCTTAAATATAGAACAAGCCTGTAACTTCTTTGTTTACAGCCCGATTTGATTTTTATTTTGTAATGTAGTGCTACATATACTCTCTTCTTGGACAACACAAATGATTTCTGCAATGCAAGACGTGACCTACTGCGACACATTTTCGAGGTCAAAAATCAGTGTGATTCATATTAGCGATTTTTTTTTCAAAACACCGATTACATATTCTTCTTCACCATTCCCGTAAACCTTGTTCTTCAAAGTTTCATATAAATCGATCGAATTATTATTTTCATTCGTAAATAAATTAATAAAATCAAAATAAAGCGATGTATTAATATGAAACTTTGAAGAACAAATTATAGGGGGCGGTGAAGGAGAAAATGAAATCAGTTCTTTGAAAAAGAAATCGCTAATATGAATCACACTTATTTTTTGACCATGAACATTTGTCGCAGTAAGTCACGTTTTGTGTTGCAGAAATCATTTGTGCTAGTCAACAATACAGTTTATGTAGCACGGCATTACAAACAAACAAAATTCAAATCGGGCGGTAAACAAAGGAGTTAGAGACTTGTTCCACATTTAAGCGAGACACCCTGTATATTAGTATATTTAGTGAGTGCTGGAGTAAAAGAAAATCTATAAAGATGGACTCCCGTTTGTCTTCCTTCTCGGAATTAAGAACCCCAAAATGCATCTTCCCAGTCCTAAAAGTTTTCCGAACCCATTTTGGGGGTTTGGGGGTAGTTTTCGCCCCTTGCAGGATGTGGTCAAAGAACTTGAACGAGATTCTCTTTAATGCACCGCGACCATTCTGCAGTAAAAACAAGGAACACTTGCTCTCTCAGATCTCCCTCCACTCCTGTGTTCCTCATCCAGTACGGGGTAGTTTATACCCTTCTGGAGGCTTGGTTCCGCAGCGGCATTCACCCTCTACCATATTTCCCTTGCAATCTCAAGAACTTGTAACTTAGAAGCTTTTATGACGCAATTCTATATCCAGAAGGGTATAGAAGGAGAGAATTGTTAACCTCTCGCCGAAGCCCTTGACATTAAAAATGTACGAGAGGTAAAAAGTCCCCATTCACTCCTTAATGATAGGTACTTATAATCTTAAATGTACCTTATTGAAGTGATGTATTTGCTCCTACACAAAAATTGAAGGATATAAGAATTTTTTTGACCTCGGATTCGGATTCAGCGTCGAAGAATACATAGGAATACCATGGTCAGTCATCCAGATCCAAAACTTTTTTCTGTGGGGCTGTGGAATCACAAAATGTCTAGATATCATGCTCGCTAAAGTTCTAGTTTTCTTCAATCCTTCGCAGCAGCAGCTTGAGTATCCACCAAATACGTCCTCCAAAACGACTATTATTTTCCATGTCAATCGGAAAGAGGAGAATAGTTAATGATTTGGTAACACCATATGATAAGCTGCAAAGAGAAATATTGAAATGGTGGAAACTTTGGAGAAGCCGTAAGACCAACATATCACTGTAAAATCTACCATATAACAAAGGATAGTTAAGCCAGTATAATACGTTGATCACAAGTAGTTGTTGTTGATGTTGCTTATTAGAAAAATGTAATTTGCAGAAGAGGTATCTTCGCCATACTCTGGCATAAAACAAAAAATAGTCGACAAATACTAAATTCTTCAGTACAAGAATAAATAGTGTCAGAGATGGTATGTACATTTATGAAATAAAAACAGATATTTATTTAGTTAAAACCAAATATATAAACTAAATCAGTTACCTATATAAGATATTAATTAATATTTTGGATGAGTATATGTAAATTTGAAAATAATTTTTGTTACCTAAGCTCATATTAAATTTCATGCAAAACTCTTGTTTAATATTTGCGTAAGATGAGATAACTTTGCGTTGGAGTTTGTAGATAAACGATACCGGAATTTAATTTAAGATATAATTTAGTGTGTTAATTAAAACGGTTGTTTAATTAGAGTCGGGTGGGTGAAACATGGCGTTGGTGCGCCTGCATGCAGCTGATATAAGTTAGCAAACTTCGGTTTGTTCGAGGATCTTGTTCTCGCTTATATTGCTGCAGTTTAGAAAATGTATGGCTGCGATCTAATGGAGCGTGTTCCACTCGCTGTACTTACTCTTAATCTATGCGAAAATGGCTCACTTATCACAAAAGTATTTGATATTCTGCCACAAATAGTTGTGACAACTACTTGTCACTGTATATCAAATGCAAAACTATCAATTTAAGAACTATCTAGAAAATAAATATTACATTAAGTACTGTACTTTTTATTTAATAACATTTCTAAATCTGGGATGTACATAATGAGTTTTTCTTTCGCTTTGTATTTGTTTCTTATGATTCCTGGTACATGTGTTACTACATTTAAGTTTCAGAAATCCCCCTCGTACCCATCAAGTTGATATTAGTATTGGAATTTGGATTGAAACAACTCTTAGAAAACGCTTTGCAGAGCGGTAAATCAACGCTATTCAAATGGAATTAGTTTTCTAGGGATGTAAATCGCAGATGTGTTTTCTGTGGGGAGAATTCAGTTAAGGAAACTTCCTTGTGAATGTTAAATTCGGATATTTACATTTAATTTATTTTTCATGAATATTTAAATGTGGCCGTTGTTGATTGTCTAAATCGGCAGTGTTGGAGTTCCATTCTGTATATCTAGAACGTAGGCGCCCTGGTATTTTGTTGTTTGTTTTCCCTGGCAGTTGAATTTGCATTTAGAGTAGGTACAAACTTTCTGACAACAAATTCCACTTTAGTACAATATTATTCTTAAACTTTGGATCTATTCAGTGGCTCTTCTGTTTGTCTTCTGAAATACTCAAAGTTGCTTAAATATTTACTATAGTTTTGCGAACTTGCCAAAATGCCATCATCACTGCGATTGCGAAGTAAACCCACCATTCCTATGTTATCAATCTACGTGAATATTAAAAAACAAAACCATGTCAAGTTTCTACTGAGATAGTATGTAATATGTTAGTATTCCCTGACTAACTATTATCAAACGGGATAACGGAATCAAGTCTTAATTTTCTAAAAGAACTGTGATGACTTTTCTCTCAATTTTTAATGCAATATGACCGTGTGTTCTTGCTCAAATGTAACAATACCATGGATAAAGACAATTACAGAATCGAGTTACATTTGTCGTTTCTGATTGAAGCCGAGAGCTTTAGCGCGTCATCTTTGATAATAATTGTCAATTTGAATCATTATATTAATTTTCAGCACCTCGATAAAAAAATTATATATAAAATTCAATAGCACGAGCGTCATTTGGGGATAACAATCCACGAATAAATCAATTAAATATATAAAACATAATCTTAATATGAAGTTCTTGCCTCGAGATGGTCTCGTAATATTTTTTTGTGTTTACTGACTTTTCTTTGCGTATCAAATAAAGATATATTTCCAAACCTACTCATCCAATAAAAATCGAAGGAGATATAAATATTTAAACAAATGAAGCTACAGCTACAGCTACTAAAAGTTCGCTGAACCCGTCATATTTTAAATGTAATGTAATGACTCTGGACCGAGACATAAAACAAAACATTATTTTAATTCGCTTACTTAACGTCGGCCTATATACGGTACTAAAGCCGATTACCGACGCCAGGAGATGAGCTAGCCACAACCCGAAAATTTTGTCGAACCTCTTCTCTACCGAAGAAGGATTTTTTGCTTGCAAGGGACTGAACGTTTTACATCACCTTCGAAGGATTGTGTATGCGCGGAGCAACTCCCTCCTAACATTACATACCTTCTGTGTATGCGGTGATATACAACCCGTTAGAAGATGTGGCGAGAACGCTGTATTACCCCTGTACTCCCGTCCAAGTACTAACCTCACTTTGAGTTGCTGCCTTTTCGTATCGAGTATAGTCAGACTCATCTACGCTGGGTCTCGAAATAAAACGCTGAAACAGTAGATATTGTACAATATTAGATTGACTCAAAATCCAAACGTTTAATAACATATATTTACTTATTTAATCTTTATTATTAATTTGAGAAGTTTAAAAATTGCGTTAAAGTTATTCAGTTAAGCAGAGAATACTTTCTGAAAGACTGAATAAATGTAACGAACAGCGCAGAGTTTTCAATTCCCGAATTAATAACATGTTACTTTTTGATGGATCGATGTCATTTGTATCTACATATGTAATAATTGGTTTGACAGTTTGGGGGATCTATTATAACCATTACATGCTACTTTTGCCTCAAGGTTTTTTTCTCTGAGTAAATTGTTAAAACCCAGATAACACTTTATGGAGGGAAAATAAGGAAATTGGAATATTTACAGATTGGCAAGGGTCAAGTTATATATTACTTTGTATACTATATAATAATATTAATAAAATTTACACGAGTAAAATTAACTTTGGGAAATAAACTCGAGACAAAATGCAAAGATAGCATTTAGAAGTTTAAGTGATATTTGCGGAAAATACATCACGCAATAAAACATGACCTGTCAGTGACTAAAATGGGATTTATAGCGATAAATTTGTATGCATAGAACGGCTACAAATCTACATGCTTGCGCTACGAAAACCTGATCTATTTTGTTTTACTATTCCTAATGACATTTGATTGATGTAATAATCTCAAATGATGACATTTCATTGACCTCCATGTTAGTAAGTGAAATAATCGAGATAAATCTAGTAATTCACATAGTCTACAGATGAATTATATAAATTCTATTTATATTTTATCATTTATCACCACAAGACGTTACTGTAGTAATAACGCTCTGTAGTGTAGGGTATAAATATTACGCACAATTCCTTCTTAAAGAAATGGAAAAATACATCGGCGAACTACCAGACTACCAAGCGATATTCATCAAAGGCAGATCCACGGACAAACATATATACACCACCAGATGGATTCTGGAAGATTGACCTCCAAATGGCATTTGATACCATGAGTCATGAGGCTATAGTCAACACTTTACGTAACAGGGGAGTGCCACACTACTTAATAAACAAGATAATAAAAGCATGCGTACACAAAAACGCCTCCATACAATGGTTTGGGCAGACGACGCAATCAAATTGAAGAACATAGGAGTCAAACAAGGATGTCCGCTATCCCCCCGACTATTCACCACAGTCTTGGATCAAGTGACAGAAAGCACAATACGGGATAATCAAAATTTCAACGAAGACGCTGAAATAATAAGACCTCCCATCATGCTTGCCTACGCCCATGATATACTCATCACTGCTGAAGAAGAACAAGACACCGTTAAATTTCTAAGAACCATGACACCACATGTGGGCTCCTCTGGAATGAAAATAAACTCAAGAAGAGCCTAATAATGGTGCGCGAAATAAAATAATCCCAACCAGTGGGGAAGAATACAAAATAGGAGACTATACCCTGAGAACCACGACCAGAATGAAATACCTAGGAACGTATATAACGAATCAACTGAAAAGGTGTGAAACAGTAAGGGAAAAAATCAAAACGGTCTACAGAGTCACAAGAGCTATACTACCTTTCATTGAGAAAAATAACCACCATGAAGTCTAACTAAAAAGATATACACGACCATCATAATGCCTACGATGACATACGGAATCAAGAACGCAGCAACGACAAAGGCGAATAGAGGAGGTCTGAGAAGAGCCGAAAGAGACATTGCACAACTGCTAGCAAAAACAGGGAAACCACAGAAACGACAGAATACGTCAGCATTACTAGGGAGGAAACAATAATTAAAAGAATAGAATCATACGCAATGAGATGCTGTGGACACGTCCAAAAACGAGACGCAATACACCTACTAAAAAAAGCGCGCTTAGACTGAACAGCAAAAAGCTGAAAGTAGGGAGGCCATGCTATACAATGAAGAGGATTATGAATAGACTAGGAAAGAACGGCAAACCAAAAGACGGAATATAATAAAGATATTTCAAGGATATACACACTGCCAGATTGAGAAATAGAAGAAATAGAAAACTCAGAAGAAGAATAGATGAGAAGATGATCATAGACGGAAACTAAAAAGAGGTATATCACAAACACCTGAAATTTAAAGGAGGCATGAAAACCTAAAAGAAGCATCTCACAAAGGCCTACACTTCACATCCGATGATGACAGATGGAAAAAGAAGCATCTCACAAACACCTACACGTCCCATCCTGTATTCCTACCCCACAAGATATGTGGCTCTTGCTGCTGACAACAGTGTGTCCCATGTCCAATCCAGACTATACAACCGGTCCGGCGGTATATAAAAGGATCGTCTGTCTGGAGATCGGGTGGAGCCGCCCAGTCATGGCATGAATATATAATAGACGATCGAGTGACTGCATTTGGCCGTTCAGCGGGCGATCGGGCTGCGTGTTGGAATAAAACTCCAAATTGGATGCCCAAAATCAGCAGCAATGCCCACCTTACGCTAGCAAATCAATCAATCAACCAAATTGTCGACATTCTCATTAGATTAAATTCAAAATCAATTTGTTGTATTCATTGTGACCCATTTTGATAAACAATACAAACAAGGTTGACGTAAGTAAGCAAAGCCCTAAAAACGGAAATAGAAAGCGCAATGGAATTATTTTGGAAAAATCCAATCGCAAACGGTTTTCCTTTTAAAATTACGACATGGTATTTTAACGTATTTAATGACGAACGATTGCATTGTTATTATCGCGCGTTGAAGACTGCGAATAGTTATTAAACAACATGACTTCTATTGGAAAAATTTTTATTTTAAGTTTGTAGCTTATGTAAAATAGCTATTTAAATTAGACCATATCCATCGGAGAACTGCCTTACATAAATTATGTTTTATTATTCTTTTGAAGCAAGAAGTCGATGTAATGTATTTCAACTTCAAAAAAATGAATTAGCTTAAGTGAAACATTTTGCAAACTATAAGGTACGGCTTAGCGAAGCTACCATCATAGTCTCACAAATTACTTTTAGTGCTACGTGAGCAAAAAAGTTTTTATTTTATTAGCTTTTCCTCAAATCGGACGAATACGCCAACGTTAATGAATCACTATTTGTTTTTAATATTATATATTTTTAAACTATGGGATATTATTTCTTGGCGGTGGTCCGGTGGCAGTCAGTTTTAATTACATTCAAATTAATTAATAAATATTTTGGAAGTAGCTGATAACGAATTTGATGTTAAAAGTTAAAAATTGAAAATGTAGAAGATAAATAAAACATCTCCAAGATTGAAGAAAATTAAGCGGCCTTGGAAAAAGGACCACAATAAATTTAGACAGAAAATGCCATTGTCACGTTGCCCAGTTAATTCGACCTTATTAGCTAATATCCATATTTACGTTGATAGATAAAAATGAACAAATAAAGAAGCCAAATTGATTTTGACCAATTTCAATAAGGATATTAGGGAACGAGTCCCAATTAACCGAGCAATGGATGTTTAACTTTTGTCAAAATTTTGTAATAAAAAGACAACCAAACAGTTGAAAATTGCAATTAACATTAATGATGAAAAGTGTATTGGCTGTGTACTTAACTCAATGGCACCTCGTAAAAGCGATTTGTTCTATTCGTATAAAATAATAATAAAAAAGATATTTCCGATCGGCCACGCCCGACTGCAACTTTTACTTGCTATGAGAAATAAACTAAATATACTTTTATTAAGTTGGTGGATGTAGTCACGAACGAATCGCAAGGACGTGAAAACTGCCTCGTTCAAATCCTTGGAAATGAGATTCAATAAGTTAGATTCTAAGCAATACTTCTCATCCGGTTCGTAATAAAACTACGTGCAAATTACAATATAAATTACAATTTATATCTAAGTGAAATGTAAAAGTAATTTCGTACTTGAGTTTCTCTTTTATTGAAATTTGTTGCTTGATATTTCTAACTACAAATATGAATTACTGAATAAGGCCTATCATATTTATACTCTTTGTTTACATTTTCTTTTCATTTTACAAACTGCGAATAGCTAATTTTATTTTAAATTTGTAGCTTATATAAAATAGCTATTGAAATTAGACCATATCCGTCCGAGAACTGTGTTACATAAATTATGTTTTATCATACTTTTGAAGCAAGAAGTTGATGTAATGTATTTCTTATCAACTTCAAAAAAATGAAGAGCTTATTACCATGAATTAGCTTAAGCTTTTGCAAACTATAAGGTACGGTTCAGCGATGGCCCCATCCTAGTTTCACAAATTACTTTTAGTGCTACGTGAGCAACAAAGTTTTTATGTTATCATCTGTTCCTCAAATTGGACGAATACGCTAGTGTTAACGAATCACTATTTATTTTTAATAACATATTTTTTAAAACTATGGGATATTATTTCTTGGCTGTTATTAACTATTTTACCATTCTCATTCAGATAGATGGTAGATACTTATGATGGTGGAATTTATTTATTTCATTATTTTTATTTATTCATTCATTTACCCAACAGTAAAACCAATTACAGGGCAAGACAATTAGTGTATGTATAATACAAAACAGAGATAAATCAACAGGGAGAATAAATTAGTAGTTAACAAAGATATTTAAACAGAATATCATTATCTATTAATAATATCACAATATAGTACAGATTTGAGGTTAGAAAAATTTATATCACAGTTATTTCTTAAATTGTTATAGTTTGTGCACATGGTATTAATTGGAAACATTAACATCATATTTGTTGAATATAGATTTGGTTGAAATGTAGTCGGATGTCTTGTAGATAGTCTTGGTACGTTGAATTTTATTTCACTTAACAAGTTGTGGCAGTCAATATGATAATGAATTAAGTTTTAAGTTATATAAGAAAGTTAGAGAAGTATTAACCCCCATAGTACTAAGAAATAGTCAGCCAAATCTATCCAACAGAGAAATATGGTCTGCACCTTGAAGTGGATATGTCCGATCCACTTTGTAGGCCAGAAACTTGACAAGTTTACGTTGAATCGATTCTATTCTGTTTAAGTAGCAGTGATAAATTGGATTCCAGATTAATTAGCCATACTCCAATTTGGATCGAACACACATTTATATGTTTGATCAATGTGTGTACAGAATGACAGTGATGAATCAAAGTATATGCCTAGGACCTTAACCTCTGTGCATCTTATAAGACCATCACTATTAATTGCGTAGTTGTATAACAATGTCATACTTTTACGAGTGAAAGGTACTGTTTTACATTTTGAGACATTTAAAATCAGTTTATTTCAGTTACACCATTGATTGATTTTGTCTAAATTAAGTTGTAGGTGTCGACAATCATCTACAGTAAATATCAAGGAATGAATTTTCAAGTCATCAGTAAACATTAGTCTGTTACAATCTAGCAATTTAAGTAGTAAATCATCAATAATTATAAGAAACAGTAAATGGCCCAGGTTGGACCCTTGTGGAACCCCAGATGTTGATATAAACACATTTGATTTAAAACCGTTATAATAAACATATTGCTTTCTGTCTAATAGTAAACATCAAGAGGTTTAAGCTAAAACCGATTCTATCGAGTTTTCTGAATAGGATATAGTGATCTATTTGATCAAATACTTTCTGAATGTCAGTATAAATAGCGTCAACTTGACCCCTCATGTGGAATATTTTAACAGTATATAAAACTAGCCAGGTTACTTGGGCCTTTCCCCATGAAGCCATATTACCAGGGAGATAGGATATTGCGTATATTATTATATATAGTCTTGTATAATACGATCTCCAATAATTTGACGAAGTTACAAGCTATGGATATAGCACGATAGTTATTTACATCGTTTAGGTCTCAGTTTTAGGAACAGGACATAGTTTAACTATTTTCCAGATAGTTGGAAAAGTGGACGTTTCTAATACTAAATTGAACAATATATAGAGGGGAAAAGCCAGAGCACCTATACAGTCTTTTACCAGGAAACTTGGCACTCGTCATCGCCAGCAGTTAGTTCAGTTTTTTTGCCGCCATGAGAATGTCATTTTCAGAGATATTCTTGAGGTTTATGTTTTGCATAGCATAAGATTCAATTACTGGAGTGTCTAAGGGGTGAGATTGCCTGAAGGCACTAGAAAAATACTGGGCAAAAGCATTAACTATATTCTGAAGATCCTCGTAAGTTACATTCTGGAAATTCATTTCGCCATGAATTCTAGTATTACCTTTTTTGGAATTTACGTATGACTAAAATGATTTTGGATCGGAGTGGATATTCTGGTCAATGTTGATCAGGTGCTGCCTATAAGCTTCAGATACACTGTTTGTTATTTTGGTACGAAGTAATTTGAACGCGTTGTGATACTGGATGTCATTAGTCTGTTTGATTTTTGTTTTTAATGATGATTAGCACACGAAGGGTAACCGAGTGTACTAGTGTACTCATTTCCGTGGCATTTATTGCAGATTTATATTTATTTATTTTTTTAATCGTACTTCTGTTAACGTCCTGGCGGAGTTTGGCTTATGCTATTCCACCAATCAACTAGGACATGTACACATAGACATCAACACAATGACTATTCCCTTCGATGTTGCCATCTACCATCCACCGCAGTTCAAATTCGAACGAAGAGATAACAGCGACTAAATATGTTGTACCACCCAACAGCGGTCTGGCTCACTGCTATCATCTCGGTAATACATGGCCATGATTCGAACTCGGGACTCTGTGGTTGCAAGCCAAACGCTTTACCGATTAAAGAGTTTTTTACTGTTTTTAAATACATATCACGCAAGCCAAACACCTTAGCACTGCACCACTGAGCCGACAGCCGACATGCTGTTCACGTACAGCATATAAATTTTCTTCAATACTTGCAATAAAGGCTAAAAAAGTCTTTCTCGTTTGGTTAAAATTCTTAAAGATTAGTACAGGAGGCAGCGTGCAATCACCTGACACATTTGTAAAAGCTGGATACATTAATCCTGTTCTTCAGAGCTTCGCAGGCAAAAAAGTGATAAGAGAAATTTTTTTGGTGGTGGAAACTTCACTAGATGACTCTTTAAAGTGGACATATTTTTCGTGGTTGGTGGAAGTATTTAAATAAAGGGGATATATTTTTTATAGATTACTTATCACACAGTGAATACAAAAATATGATTGGCATACATATCGGGTTTCCAGAGGCAGCAACTGTTAACCTGCCAGATATTTCACTGTGAAAGACCATTTTCCCATTTTAATATTTTATTGCCTATTCTTGTATAAATCTAACTTAAATTTAAGGTATCTCATTAAAATTAGTGAGTACATATAAATATAAAATTTATATACTTATCATCAATTATAATTTATATGATATAAAAACATAATCGATGAGGGCCGATGGTATGGCTGGCGTATTGAGTGACCTTGAATTTATTGCAATTATAAGCTTTTATAGAATATCTCAGTAAAAACTTTTATATTCGTTATCATTACTTTTTTACCTCAGCTCAATATTTCATAGATAGTTCGGGCGCATTACGGGGCAGAACGAAAATACATAATGTATACAGGAAAAGCATTGCGAAAAACCTGTTTAATATTTTGTCATAAGATAAAACATTTGGGTTTATGAGCAGTGAGTGATTGGGGGAGGGGAGAGGGTCGTTTTTATATAATATCGACGGGTAGGGGGCATGGTAGGTTTATGGGTAGGATGTTTGGGGGTTTTTTGATTTGCGGGGTTTTTTGTCATGTATGGCGTTTGGTTATGGTCACCGTCTTGTATGGTAGATTGGTAGTCTCTGATGTATTAATGTGTGTCTATGTGTCGGGTTTTGGTCTGCTCGTATGTTGGTAATGTCTGTTGTCAGTGCCGATAACTGAATTTTGTTGGTGAAAAATTCTTGTGAGGTTTCATCTATGTATTCTCGTGTCATAGGGATATTCGTGGCTCTGTGAAGTTCAGTTATCGGCGTGTATCTGTCAGCGTTTGTCAAAAGTCGTATTAATTTATTCTGTGTAATTTGCAACCTCTTGCATTGACTGGCGGAGATATTATTCCAAGCTGGGCATGCGTATGTCATTATGGGCCTAAACATGACTTTGTATAAAGTCAGCTTATTGTCAATGGACAGCTTACTCCGCCGGTTTACAAGAGGGTACATCTTATTTAGGGTTGCGTATATCCTGTTTATTGTCTGTGTCACATGAGGAGCGAAAGACAGTCGTTTATCTAAGGTTACCCCCAGGTATTTGACTGTCTTACACTCCTCAATGGTCTGTCCGTCTATCTGTAATTTATTAAATGTTTTTATATTTGTATATTTTCTGTTGAAGTTTATGGTCTTTGTCTTGTCATTATTTATTTTTATTTTCCATTTTTTAAAGAATGTCTGTAGGGTCCGCAGATGATACCGTACCTTCTGCGTCGCGGTCTGCGCATAAAATGACTTTGCATACAGTACAGTATCATCTGCGGAAAGGATTGCCCCTGGGGGACACCCGCCGATATAGGTGCTGTTCACGTACAGCATATAAATTTTCTTCAATACTTGCAATAAAGGCTAAAAAAGTCTTTCTCGTTTGGTTAAAATTCTTAAAGATTAGTACAGGAGGCAGCGTGCAATCACCTGACACATTTGTAAAAGCTGGATACATTAATCCTGTTCTTCAGAGCTTCGCAGGCAAAAAAGTGATAAGAGAAATTTTTTTGGTGGTGGAAACTTCACTAGATGACTCTTTAAAGTGGACATATTTTTCGTGGTTGGTGGAAGTATTTAAATAAAGGGGATATATTTTTTATAGATTACTTATCACACAGTGAATACAAAAATATGATTGGCATACATATCGGGTTTCCAGAGGCAGCAACTGTTAACCTGCCAGATATTTCACTGTGAAAGACCGATTTGTAACAAGTTGACATGTTATTCTTTATCGATTAATTACCACTCGGTAATTACGAAAATGCGATTGGCATACATACCGGTTGGTGCCTTTCAACAGGCAGGAACTGTTAATTTGCAAGATGACAGACTTGTAACAAGCTGATTTTTTTAAATAATTCAGTTATATTCAACAAGTAGAAAAATAATTCGGCATGCATTTTTAATAGTGCTGAATAGTATTTATGTTAATCTTTTCTTTTTGGCCAAATACTTTGGATGCTACTTAAAGCATATATCAAATTTAAAAATTGGGAACCGGAAAAAATTCAGTTTGCCTAAATTTTTGCACTAATAGCTATTATTCATATTTTTAAAGATATTTTGGCGGTTCAAATGTTTTCAAAATTGTATTACTTATAAGATTTCGGCAAAAGAAGATAAAGCATCTGATATTAATAAAAGATTAGCTGTTTATACTTACTTATTTACACAACGAAACGAATATTTTGGATAATATCGTTGTTCAAGTATATTTATAATAATTGATATAATTTTTAGAAACAACAAGTACCACTTTGTTATATTTAAGTTTACAGTAGTTACATTCTAAATTATTACAATAAATAATACCGAATGAAATAGGGTACAGAATAGAAAATAATATAGTGAAACAAAGTACGAAACTGGGTGTTTCATGAAATACATAAAATTACACAGAACTATTTTTTTAAATTAAACCACTTCAATAAAATAACATTTTGGTCGGTTAAAAATACGTTTGATTTGATCTCATATTCATTTTTACACCTAAAACTCAATGTGATATTAGGTAATAAGGTTGAACTAACCAAGAGACGCGATGGTAAAATTCTGTTTCAAAATATTGGCTGTATTTTTGAAGGTGGTTCAATTTTTTTCGATTTTTCTTTTCATTTCTCATAGTAAACTCTTTCTAAAACAAAATATTCGCCGTTTTGAATTTGTATGCTTTAACATTAGGTTTATTTATTCATAACGTGTATGCCTCTTAGATATCCCGTGAATGATTAATAATACATTGTTTCCTAAAGGATTGTAAAATATGAAATCTGCAAGTTGAAGCATTATGCACACATTAATTTACAGAATTTATAATGTTTAGATAAATATCTATGATATCATCAAATAATTTAATAAGTATATGCAAATAAATAAACGTTTGCATCGTTAAGCAGTACTATGTAAATATGCATCTTAATTTTACGTCTACAATTAAATATTAATAACGAAAAGACTCCTGTTCTAATTTTCATAAAACTTAATAAAATTCACACAGAATGAAATATAAGCAACAACGTTATTTAATATTCCATTATATTTTAATGTTCCATTCGAGGAAATGAGATTTTTTATCATAGTAAAACGATAACTCAAAATGCAATAAATATCTGTCACACAAAACACGAATAAAAACTATACACGAACCTGATTTTAATATTTTTCTTATAATTTCTTCTTCACATGATATCTGTCCATTTAGGTAACAACTTTATTTTATATTCATTCATGCCACAAATAAATTTATTTGAATAATGCATTTATTATATGCTAACAAAACAGTATAAATGAAAAAAGTTGCTTTCGGCTCTACAATGGCCGATTATGATCATTATTCCTAATCTAAATTATCTTTAACGTCCCTCGGAACAGCGTGGAGAAGAGCAATAGCAATATATAATCTTGCAGGTAAAAGTCTGCGGGTATGGTTTGTATACCTTCAGACATTTTGAATTGTTCGTTTGAGTTATAATACAACATGGTGTTTTTTTCTAAGGAATTCACATATGCTCAATGACTGGAAAAAGTTGATAGCCCTAAACAAATATCTTAGTTATTTTGTGTACTAATAATGGCCATAACAGCTGATACTTTTTTTGAAGTTCTCAATGCTACCCATCATTATCCAATTTATCTCACTCTAATAACTACGTATACTAATACTATACAGGATGTTATTTAAATGACTAAAAAATTAAAGCTAGGAATTTACTATTGAAAATAACATTAGCTCTTTCCATAACAAACTTTCTTTTCAAGAAGTAAGAGGTTAAAATATATTTTTGAATGTATTTATTTTGCTATATGTATTTCCAGCTTTTGTTAATCCGTTAGCATTGAAATTGTTGTGTGTGCTACTTTCCGTAACCAATTATTTTTTACAAAATTATGTATTGGTTTATATTTAAATAGATATCATTCTGGACAATTGTCGCCTAAACTGACAAATTCATAAAACGTTAATTTGGCCATAATACTTTTGTAATCCAATATTTTTCAACTGAATTTGATACATACCCATTTAAGAGGGTCTTGCATTCAGTAGCTTAAACAAATTTTTTTATTATTATTTCTTGAATTTCGACTGTGAAAGAAACTTATAGTAGGTGTTGATTTTTGTAAATAAATACGCCATTTTGCCGTAGAAAATTAATAGCACTAAGTACAAATCTTGTATAACAAAAACAACAAATTTAGAAAATCGTAGTATTTAGAAAAATTAACCATAACCTCCAATAAGATTACTATCAACACACTATAAGGGTGCCCATATACAGTCACCATCTGATATGATTTATCTAAATGAACAAATCAATAAATGAACATATCATGTACCTAATCCATAACATGATTTATTATGATTAAAATCGTTTGGAATTGTAGATTCCAATAATATTGTTTCAAAAAGTCAGACTTCACTAGCCATAGCATTCTTATATATCGTATCTACGCTATGTCACACTTTAAAAAATTGTCTGGCTATCGTAATACACGTAAATTTTTATTGTTAATTTTAACTATCTGAGGTGAACTTATTTGCAAACTGTATACACATACGGTACTCAGTTGAAAATTGATAAACTATGCCGGGCTGAATTTCCGATTTCGCCAGTGCAATTTACGATGCCAATAAAATGCCAATATTCTTTTTTCCACAGAGATATCGTTCTACCCTACAGTCGATGTATTTATTTAGTTACGAACGATTAAAAATTTGAAATTTTAGCATCACCGACAAAATTATTTGAAATTTAAATCGATAGTCCGCCCCAGCCCACCGCGGGTGAGACGTCGTATATCAAATCTATTGCTGGAAATAAAAATCAATCGGTATAAAATCATTATCCAAAATGCACATTGTCTCCCCGACTAGGGTTATTACCTAACTGAAAACGAAATTAAAACCTGTTAGCGTTTTGGAAAAATGATTTCTGTTTCCAAGCTTTGAAGACTCTAATGTCTATGGTAAAATGTTAGGTTTGAATTTATGTTATAGAAATCAGAACTAATTAATAATTAATTAGTGATCCGTTCGACGTAGAAGTTTATTTTATTAAATATTTAAATATGATTGCAGAAGAAGCAAAAGTGTGAAATTATGAATATGCTACAAATAAACAAGCTAACCATTTCACTCTTCGCTGATTTACTGCGCTGTTTATATAATTGTTGCTCATTCTATAGGAGATTCGTCGCAGCTTTTATTGTAAATAAAATTGGTTTTAGACATTTTTTTGTTTAATTAAGTACAAAATTTAAATAATTAATAACATTTTTATTTATTGATCGATATTGTTCAAAAACAATGGGATTCTTCCTCTAGCTATGACTAACTTACTGTACAAGTTTTAATATAATCGGACTTTTTGTTCTTAAGTTATCGTGCTTACAAGAAACGTGATGGACTTACAGACGGACGGACGGACGGGCGGACGGACGGACGGGCGGACGGACGGACGGACGGGCGGGCGGACGGACGGACAGACAGACAGACAGACGGACAGACGGACGAACATTTTGAAAGTTGTTCAGAATTCGATCACCAACACAGTGATATGAAATTTTTTTCTCTACGAGCAATATTGCAGGTTTTAGAAATGTGCCGATCGAATGCAATATACTCTTCGTTTTGTATTTGCGAATAATATAATAACACAGCCACACAAAAAAAAGTTCAGAAACTAGACCTACCTGCCAATATTTATGTATTTTGACCTCCTGGATGCAATGTCGCCATTACAATTTCATTTTATCGTTGTTTTTTTTATCTTAGATTTTATCTTTCAAATTGCATTTTTATATTAGATAAAATTTAAGATTTAAAAAATCCAACGATAAAATGAAATTATGATGACGGCGTAAATTCAGGATACAGATTGATAGGTCTAGCCTCTGGGCCTGAAGTTTTTCCTTGTGTGGCTGTACACAAATTTTCCAGTTCTTTGAAATAATAGTAATATTTAGGCAGCTTTTGTTTAATTGCAAAACATAAAAATATATTATTTTTAATATAAGTAACTAATAACTTTTTTGTTTATTGATCAAAAATAATAGGGCTCTTCTTCTAGCCAACACTAACTTACTGTTCAAATTTTAATACAATCGGACTTTTCATTCTTAAGTTAACATGCATACAAGAAACGTTACGGACGGACAAACAAACAGACAGACGGGCGGACGGATGAACTATTATTTTGAAAGTTGTTTAGAATTCGATCACTAACACAGTGATATGAAATGTTTTTCTCTACGAGCAATATTGCCGGTTTTAGAAATATATCGCTTAAATGAATTATACTCTTCCCTTTGTATTTGCAAAGAGTATAATAAGAGATATTTTTATGACGGCAACTTGTCAAGACTAATGTCAGGTACATGTATCTCATATACTTGACCCATTAATAGTATAAGACAGTCAAAGCATAATTTCTGGAAGATTTCATCCTCCAAATCTTACAGTGATGTTTGTGTTAATAAAAAAAAATCAAATAATATTAATCTATGAAATCCACTTACCATCCACTGAAAAGGAACTAGTAATTGGTTTATAATTTTATGAAATAATTATGATGCTCATTAACTTATTATCATTTATATTCATATTACTGTTTGCTAAGGTTTTCATATAATTCCTCTGTACAAGTATGTCGTCTAGAATAATAAAGAATGATGAAAATTGTATATTCCATATAGTTTTTAAACATATTTTAATTGCTCAAGTTTTTGAATAAAGTGGAACATTAAAGATAAAGACACCCGAGCTCTGATTTAATTTACCAATCTTGATCAAATCTAACAAAATTAAAATCTATTTTATTCCGTTAATAATGTTAATATATACATTTAAATTGTTTATATCTGATGAAAATTTATCACCAGCCAATAAAATCTATATTATTAGTGGAAGGAAAGAAGCGAACATTTTCGTGAAGATCGAATTGCATTTAAAAATGAATTATTTTTGGTTTTCTTATAATTGTAATAAAACATATTCTTCGTAGATTTTGGAAAACAACACAAAAAGTTATCAATAAGAATTAAAAAGAAAAACTTTGTGTAAAAATATTAATTTCCAATCTTTTCATCTTTCAATAACCTGCATTCTAGTTATGATAGCAATTAAAAAATTTTAAATTGTCTATTTCTTGTTTGAGACAATTCTCATTGTGACACTAGTGTCCACATACCCCCCTATGGCCATGTAGCGTAAATTAGTATCTACATAACCACTTACGGTCATGAAGATTCAGCTAAAAATAAGCAAAAGCCTATATAGATAGAGATAGTCAATAGAGAATTAAAATCTATTGAAAGTAAATAAAATTTTGGAAATTAATATTTTTAGACGGTTTTTCTTTTTAGTTTTCATAGATAGCTTCTTCTGCTATTTGCCACATTCAATAAAGGAATTGTCTTGTAATAACAACATTTTTTAATTTACTGTGGACGTATTTTGTCCGTGGTTCGGAAACAATCTTCTCTCTGAATTTTTAGGAAACACACCTTTTGTTCTTGTTTTTGCTTTGCATTTTTTGAATATATTCAATTGATCGGATCGAAATGGGTCGACAGTCAAATTGTTAGGAACATTGTACTTTAAAACTGAATTAAACCTGTGTAAATTTCAATTCTTTAAAATGGAATGTCTTAAAAATATGCTTTATAAACAGGTGTGATAGATATAAATCAAAATTTTTAAATTAAAACAACAGAATAATTTAAAAACCTGTTTCCCAGAAAATTACTTTTAATTTATCTTACCCCATCTCAAAGTACTTACATAAAAAAGCATATTTTCACGTTTCTGGTCACATCTTCGTTATGTTGTCCAAAAATAATTGACTAATAATTTTTCTTATTTAAAACCATTCTGCAGCCATTTAAAAAATATTTTAATTTAAAATTTACTGTATTATTTATAATCATAAGAAATATCCTTTAAAAGAAAATACCATCTCAACCACTACAAGTCGAGTAATTTTAAAGAAACCAGAAAGTACTGAGCTGTGGTTTAAGTTTTTTTGAAGAAATATAATTTATGTTAAAAGTGAAAACCTGCACATATTTAGGTACATTAAAATTTATTTTGAACAATCCTGTTTCCGGTCCATTCCAATTCAATCAATAAAACCAGATATATAATACAAAAAAATGTAAAGCGGAAATAGGAAATTAGGGCGTTATTTCAAGATAATAAAAAAAAGATGGCTTCCATATCGTAGACAAAATGAATAAATCCTCTGTGCTGTCCAGAATGGGTTAGAAAAAATCTCGCTAGTCCCTATTCCAAGATATTTCCTTTTCACGGAAATTTTCGCTCATTTGCCTCCACTATATAATTCTTGAATGCTATATCCACGAGAGTCATCTCAAGAAAATGAAATTCTTGAACAAATAAACATTGCACAATTAATTTTAAATCCGTTTGAGTCTAACGAGACTAAGTTAGTGCCTAAGCTAGTTAGCTAACAATGTAAAATGTATATACCAGTAATTGGATATCGTGGAATTCTCTCAAGATAGAGCAATAAGTTTAAACCGCTATTATCATCATTTATTTTTATCTCGTAAGGGTTTGTGTATTGTGAGAATTTCAGGTGTGTAGATGTTCAGTTATTTATGTTCATGACTTGAGGCTACTTGATGTCTTTCTGGTAATAAAAGTGACAGCTCAGAAGGTGCGACTCATTGAAATGTCACCGTAATGGAGTGTTTTACTGCTTCAGCCCGTGACTGAAACTTGATCCGAACTATAAAAACTGTGACGTTTCTTTTGACATTTAATTTATACAGCTATATTTTGAACATAAATGGATATTTAATAATAGACATTCAAGATGTATATTATTCGGAAGCTATATTGTATTTTATTAAGAAAATAAGTCGAGTTTAATAGTTTGTTGTGATTTAATATCTATTGTTGTAGAGAGATCTAATGCACACCTTTAAAATTCGAGCTATAGGTGGGTATTTTCTATTACTTCACCTGTTTTGTAATACACATCTCCAGTAAATTTAAACATTGTATTACTTGCTATTGCAATTAGTTTATTTTGCAGTGATTATTAATGTTCACATAAAAGGACATAATACCATTCATTTGTTGATGGCATATTAATCTAAAATCTAATAATGGATCGCTAATCCATATACCTTGATCCAAAATTATTTTGTTCCACGATGCTCATGGAATTAAAAACTGCCGTCTTAGCTTGTCATCTCTTTGTAATGATTATGTCAAAGTTTTGTCAAATTACGTTCCACACTGATATCTACAATAATGTGCACACGTTCTAGATATAAAATAATAAGCTAAATAAAATACTATTAGCTGTTTTTTAGCAAAAACGGTAATTTAAAGAAACTGTTGAAATTGTCCACCGCTATTAGTAGAGCAGATCTGGATTTGGAAGTCAACAATGAAATTTGGAAAAAAAATTTTGCCATTCTTTAAGTATGTGTCATGAAATTATTCTCTGAGGGGGGGGATATATTTACTGGCAAAGTTTGCAAAAACTACTTTTTCGGCGATAACTTGGAAAATATTGCCTCTATAAAAAAAGTTTTATTGAAAATTAAAGAGAATTTGAAAATGCGCGATGAGCCGAATTTTGGTTTCAACTGTTAAGCCGATGATTTCTCTATGAAAGAAGGATGATAGGGACATGAAATTTTTAGTGCATGTAGGGAAAGTGCAAGGCTTAATTCTGATCAAGGGAGGAAGTTGGTGGGGAAATTAGTAGGGGGGGAGAGAAGAGGGAGACGGTGAAAATTTTCGGAGCTACATAACTTCCCCCAAAATCTCAACAAATAGATGGCTCTTTGCTCATTGTGCGGATAATCCCCTCAACTTCCATAGGTGAAAGCGGTTTTTGACTTTTGATAAAAATTGGAAAGCTACACCCGAAACACAATTTTGAATTTTTTTCAAATCGCGCTTTTTGCACGAAGAAAAAGTTATATTTAAATATATTTTTTTGCACGTTCCCTCCACGTTTTTTCTCTGTTTAATTTGAAAAAATAGTTATGAAAATAGGGCTCATAACGCTACTGCCTCTGTGGAGGGGGAACAAAAAGGTTATCGACTTTGGACTAGGCCCATTTTCAAGTTCAACTCTCTATTCAACTTGTGTTAAAGGAGATATCAAATCAAAGAATATTTTCGGGCTGAAACTGCGAGTTATACAGGATGTATATTAATGGCGTGCTAATATTTCAGAGTGATTCCTTAAGTCATCTTATGAAGGAAAGTTCATATAAACATAAGTCCGCAACGACTTAAATTTTTTGCTAATTTTGATTTAATTATTTTAATCGTTATTTTTTAATATATCAGAAAGGACTTTAGATACTATTTTCAATTTCGGTTTGTGTTAATAGGATATAAAACCATATATCTTAGTTAGAAAAGTTATTTTATAGCTCCACCAGTGGCGTCCCTGCGAACATGTCCTCTGATATTTTTTACCAAAAAAGTGATACGTCACTGACATTTTTCCATGTGAATATTCGTTCCGATTAGCCCGGTCAATTACATGAAAACGGTCTCTTGCGTTTTTCTCTTCAGGCGCACGGTCCTTGATTAAAACAATTAAAGTCAAATTGAAAATTGAAACTAACTGAATTTGAAAAAATCCAATTGAAACTAATTGAATTTAAATAATTTGAATTTAATTGTTTTAATCAAGAACTGTGCGTCTGACGAGAAAAGTGCAAAAGGCCGTTTTCATGTAGAATTGTCCGGGCTAATTAGCAAATACATCTACGTGGAAAAATGTCAGTGGCGTACTACTTATTTAAATACAACATTTTTTCGTGCAGAAAGCGCGATCTGAAAAAAAATGCAAAATCGTTTATCGGGTGTAGCTTCGCAATTTTTTTTCAAAAATTAAAAACCGTTTTCACCTATGGAAGTTGATTGGATTATACGTACAATGAGCAAAGTCCCATCAATTTATCGAGATTTTGAGCGAAGTTAGGTAGCTCCGAAAATTTTTACCGTTTCCCTCTCTCCCTCACTCCCTAACTTCCCCAACTTATCACCTTGATTAGAATTTAAATTTATACTTTCCCTACATCCACAATAACTTCAGGTCCCTAACATCCTTTTTTCCTGAAGAAGTCATCGGTTTAATACTTATCTTTGGACAACCCTTGGCTCAATCACGTAATTTAACGTTCTGTTTAACTTTCAGTTGGAGTTTCTTTTCACAGAGGCATTATTTTCCTAGTTATCGTCGAAAAAGTAATTTTTGCAAACATTGTGATAAAATATCTCCCCCCAATCGAGTTTGAGACTTGTAATTTTCAGAGAATAATTTCATGAGCCATACTTAAAGAATGGCAAAACATTTATTTCAAATTTCATTATTGGCTTGCGCTTCATTTTCCTGCCAGATCCGCTCTACTATATGAACAATGCACAATAGGCGCCTCCTCATGCTATGGAAATTATTATGCAGCATTAACGGCGTTATGGCTCCACATTCTTTAACATTGCTTTGTTGTTGTTCTTGCAAATTAGGTACAGGAGTTCTGAAAATCTTATTTTGCAAGGAAGGGAAAACACAATAGTCTATAATGGTTCAACAAAGTGACCTTAAAGGAAACTCAACTTGTGTATGTTAACTTATCAGCCGGATATGAAGAAAAGCTATATTTTCTCTAATATAATAATAACAACCATGATGAAGTTAATTATCGTTAGTTGTTGCACAAATACAAACAAAATGTTGTTGTTGTGCCTTTCAGCATTGACCGTGAGATTGAAAAAAACTAATACAATTATTCCCCTGCAAGAAACTGTCATCCAAACACCTGCTTTATTTGTGGTTCTAGCGAAAATTGAACATAAATATCGACATACTCCGGAAGATGAAACCACGTTTCATCGGAACAAATTTCAAGTTTGACATTTCCTCATTCATTAAATAATTGACAAACCATTGAAAATACGCAAGGCATGGATGGTCTGTCGGTAAAAGATATTGATATGATTACATCTCATATGGATGCATGTCCAAGTGCTTCCTTACAACCGTTCGGAATGTTTCATAAGAAAATTCAATTTCCTGAGAGAGATGTTTCAAAAATTTTACTGACCCTACTGCACGAACGGTTGACCCAACATCTCTTTATGCGCCACACAGCCAGTTTCACGAAACCCACCAACACGAGTAGTAACATACGAATGAAATACAATGCTTCCCTTCGGTATGCGAGGAAAGTAAAAATTTTAGTATTATTGCTATACCTGGGAAGTGCTCCTAAAAATCCTTTAAATGTAAACGCTAAGTGTATTTCCAGTTTCAATTAACTAGCACACCAGTTCGAAAATAAGCCTCAATCACGTTAGTTTTGAGCTGCGTGGTATAAACCATAATTGAAATTATTCATAAACTGAAGCGAGGCGAAAGAAAACTCCATTATTTTGACAATCAAGAAATTATAAAAATGATGACCACCTCTAACCAAGATAATTTTCGCTATCATCATAGTTCAAACATAATTAATTGTCATTTATATTATGATACATATTTAACATATTCTTGATCTTAAGTATAATCTGGTAGCCCAAGGATTTTCGAGGTGGATTGGTTTGTGATGATCAAAAAGAATATTTCTCGGCGTAAATAATGAGCCTGAAAATGTTAACACGAACCAACTCCTCAAGTCCAATTGTAAAACATGATGAATTTGGCTGCAAGTAATTGGGGAACCAATATAATAAATGATGCCCTTGAGATACCTGGCGTCTAACCATTTCCTCATTGCGTCCTTGCCCCATAAACGGGCTCTGTGGGTGCGTACGTACATTTGTAATCCAAGAAATGTTGGAAATAAGGATATCCTGAATTAGGGATCGCCTATGTCAAGTTCAAATAGTAGCTTATCTGGGAATAATAGGAGAAATCAACACCACTACAACGCGCAACGGGTGTAATGGAGGCCATTCTTGGACTAATTGTTTACATTTTGAAGTGGAACTGGAAGTCAGGAAAGCAGTAAATACACTGTTAATATATAGGACGCACAGTGCAATAGGTCAAGGGCTGAATTTAACGCTAGCTCTATCTGTAAAGGATTAGTACATCACTCAATCAGAGGATGATGGATGCTTCTTCATCTATAGATTCACTATTCCACATACAATCATATTCCTTAGCCAAGATGTCTAAGGCCGAGAGAAAAATCATTTTCTGAGTTTTGCTGGTGCGTAATAGTACATATACGGATCGAGTTTTTAGGAAGTAACTGGTTCTGGCGCGTACGTAAATAAAATCCGAGGGCTGGTATATCTTCGCCATTTGGTAAGTACTCTAGTGTTTTTCAACCCAAAGTATCTTACTGTAGGCAAGTGAAAGTTTCAGAAGAGATTCCATTGACAAGCATATTTACAAATGCATCGACAGCCAGACGGATTTAAGGGTTCTTGTTTTAAATAAAGTGACCTCTAAGCTGATACAGAACTGTGGGAATACTTCAACAGAAATCTGCGAACATAACGCAGTCGGCATCTTCATTTGTAAGTTTGTTTCATTACTTTCTAGTCTACCGTGTCCTGATACGCACATCAAGGTAATTGTGAAACCTGAGAATCTTTATTACTTCTCTGATAATTTTAAACTTTGTCCTCCAAATACTAGATACATCTATATAATTAATATTTGCCTAGATGGTGGTTACATACATGCCTTCTCCTTAAATCTTCTTAGATTTATCTGTGTATTCTTTTTTTTACCGAAGCTCCTCGAACCTACTCATCTACCAGCAATCAGCGCAACGAAGAAATAACAACGCAGTCTTCTTAATTCCAGTTGAATTAACTCCAAAATTCATGTATTAAGTGACCAACCAGATTACCTAGATTAAATTTAAATACCTAGGCAGCCTAGGGTACCAAGTGCGCCTTGCTTCGTTGAAAACAAATATCTTGCATTGTCTCCCATAGCTACCTTGGAACAGCAATGTGTGGTCTCATAATCGTCTAAACAAGCAAAGTGTTGCAATTTGGCTCTTGTATACATCATGTCTAGACACTTTGGTTGATTGGTCAATTTATATGGTAAGTGTTGTCACCGTTGACAATATTCTCCATGTAAATTGCAAAGCTTCTTCACTTACATAACGCTATAAAAATATCGAATTGCAGTCATTTTGACACGGTCAGATATTTTACCACCTAATCTAACACCGAGCTTTTGCCAATTCTGTACCAAATGTTATTTTATTAAAATGATTGTTACACAAAAAATGTTCATATTCCCCGAAGTAAAACATTTCTAATTTTAATTAAAATTGAAACCAATGTTTTTTTTACCTAGGCCTTCAAACATCCTCAAGCGATACTAGCAGGCAACCTTGAAGCCAACAGCGATGATCGATTAGTCAGTCTGCAATCATCATCAATTTCGGACACTACTGCTAACCATCTTAAATGTGTTGTTACATGCCAAGCCATTGTACTTCTCGACTGCAATAGTGTAACAGAAGTGTGTAGAACAATAGTAGCGATTGGTTGAAACCGCTTAGTTATTTTGTCGTTATTTGGGTAATTAACGCATAGTAAAGTGAATTCATTTTGTTCAATAGGTTTTATATGTGCATAAAATCCATGTATCTATGAACATAGCCGAAGGCTGGTGATTATTCAACATTTTTACATCTTCTGTAATATTAATGCAATTCTTATGTAAAAGATTTACATAATGATAAGTGTTTGTTACTTTATATATTATTACAGGTTTTATTGTTGTACCTCCATATTTTTAATTGCTATACGGTGGCGAGATAATTAATAAATTTCCCATAACATATAAAGTACATTAAAGAGGCCTGGGTAAGTTATAAGCAGTTTAATGACAATTTACAAGCAGCCAAGTACCAATATCTGTCAAGAGTGCTGCGATCTGGTCTAGTTTATAACCCGCCCATTGGAAATGTCCATCAGGACTACTTCGTTCCTCATTAAAGGCTTTGTAAAATGTTATTTTCTTCCTTGTTTATAGCACGGTCGAAATCAACCAGCTCTTTCTGACTCGTTAACTCGTACGCGATGTTTTTAGTGTTTTGCTCCCTTTTGTCGTATCTTTTCTACTAAGCTATAATCGCGACTGAATTCGTACCGAAAACAAATGCCTAAAACGGAGACGGATAAAAGAAAAAGAGTCGTATGTGATACTGGGATGCGTCTGAATTGCTATCGGCAAATGGCCCGTACTTAATGATTAAAAAAGAAGGAAACATTATCCACGAACTGAACAAACTGAATAGAAGACACCAAAGAAAAGAAACTGAAGAAAATTAAAGTCCAGAGTGCTAGTCGATAATACATAGACGAAAGCCATTTGGCAAAGCCAAGCGATGACGTTACATCTTATCTTCTCGCTAAATAAAAGTGAACTTTAGATAAATGTAAAGATAAAGAAATGGGGGTAGATCACTTCAAGTGTCTTAGAATTGATTAAAATGGTAGTACAAACAGAGGGGTTAAGCTCTTTTACTACGCCAGACTTTTATTAAAGAGAAGGGTGCTGTAACTTTTATAATGATTTGCTTATTCATAACAGAATATGCAAATCAAAATATAACTTGAAACTCAATAGAGAATAGTACAAAGAAAACATCAAGACTTTTCGAATTACATGTGCTCTTATATTATACAGGGTGCACAATGCGATCTTAAAAATTACACAGATCGAATTAATTTAATTTAAAAGAGTTGTTTAAATATATGCTCATATGTAAAAATAAACAAATAATAAAAAAATAAATAAAATACACACTTTTAAAAACCAACCTAAACTGTTAAACGTTCAGCAAAAAGAAGAATATACTGTTAACAATAATAATAATTACGTTAACAGACGCACAAACGTAAGTAAAGTTTTCTGATTTTCTGAGTATATTTAGCGCCCCGCGCTTTTACGTATATTAACATGATTATTATTATCAACTATATTTTTCTCATTTTAGTGCATTTTTTTAAACAGTTCTTCTATAAAATTCCCTACCCATAAATTACAAACATATTTTGTCATCTTGAAGCTGCCATTTTGAACTCTTCAATTGCGATCAAATATCTATAATCTGTAACCTGGAAAACCCTCAGATTTTCAGTCGAATCAAACGATAAATGATAAAAACATAGTCACCATACCGACACCACAATTTTGAATTTTTGAATTTCATTTATAACCTGCGGCATCAAATGTCCCCAGATACTAATTATTAGTAAAATCAGATGTTGAATGACAATAAACTGTCCGCTATCTCGGAAACGCCATCTTGGATTTTTCTATAAATAATGTTAAATTGTATTGTCATGTAAACTATATACACAATTACACATGCACAATTTCTAGTCGGTACGGCAACTGAAAGCAGATAAGAATTGCGTTTTCTTACACACAACGTTACCAAGTTACAGTGTTACAAAGTTGTAAACTTAGAAAGTTACAGGTCAAGCTAAGAAAAGCATTTTAATAAACGTAATCGTAAAATGTAAAAGATTTTGAATTAATTGCGTTATAAAAATAACAAATTTGACCTCACATCAATCCACCTGCACTAGTCAACATTCAATGGGTAACATAAGTTTTTCTTCGATTTTGAAATAATGTATCTTCGGAAAGCCAGATTCAGTTACAAATTTACTTGCTGTTCCTGAACGTTTATTTAATTAAAAATTTAGCCATCATATTTATATTCCACAAGACCATAAAATAAGAGGAAGCAGGGTGATCAATGAAGTTGTGCAAGATTGTCTGAATTATATATGGTAGAATTCATTTTTTATCTCATGTCTAACGGTAAAATTGTGAAACCTGATGAGTTTCCTCGAGAAAGTTTTAGATTTTTTATATCGTAACGCTGTTCTAAAAATGCGATTTTTTTTCTCAGAACCATGTTACGATCGTAAAAATTCTAAAATTGTCTCTAGCTCATCAGGCCTCATGATTTTGCAGTCAAAAATGAAAGAAAACAAGAATGTATGTAACGAAAACACTTCGAAACTCGGGAAACTTTACATGGTATTGTTTCGTACCCACTGTATTTTACTTTAGAGCTTTTCAGGAAAACAGATATGGCAGCTACATCCCCAATTAAATGAACTTCCAGGAATTGAAAACATATTTGTAATTGATTGATTCTGGGATTTCAGATGTTAAGTGCCATATATTACCATTACAGCCATATATTACCAATATAGATAGATACAGGAGTTAAAATGTTTCCAGTTAGAAGGAAACCATGCAGCGTTACATTTCGTTTTATAATTTCACTGAATTTTCTGAAATTTAGAGTCTTTGGACTACAATTGGAGTGAATTTAGATTTTTGCAAATTTAAGCTAGATAGATTAGGTTAGCTTAGGTAGGAGAGCTGGCTAATTGACCTTGATCACCGCAACCTCTGTGGATCTATTGCGAGACTCCTGTTTCCCTAGAGCGCCACAAGCTTTTTGTCTACTATACTTCATGCCTTGATAAGGGCTCCTTGGTATACATCTATCAAGCCTTTGGCTTTTCCTCGTCAAGTATTGGAACCTCGGTCTAATGGCTCAGTGTATGGACTGAGATTCCGACGAGATACTTGGTCACCCGTCCAAATGCCGAACCCGACCAGCGTTGCTTAACTTCGATCGAGTGGCCTGAGCTCGAACCGATGACCGTACCTCGTAGAAGATTTAAGCTAAAAAGCTTAAAATTTGATTCGGAGAACTTCTTCTTATAGACAGAAAGTAATAGACTTCGCCTAGGACGAAGCAGAAGAACAGAGATATTGTGGGACTCATTCTCTATCTGCCACACAGCAATGAGAGAGAGAGAGGGTATAAGGTGCAAAATTCCTCCTAATCTTGAGACGCAAGCCATCAGTTAATTTAGTTAATTTACTTCTGAAAAGGTACGTTTTCTATCCATCTGATTTCTAATCGACAAAGACCTTACACTAGATTATTTTAACTCACAATGGCAACTCAAACCTCCCTGTCACTTTTACTTTCCACCTTCATTTCCTCTTACAAACTATCTTCCTTCTAACTTAACCATACAGGTTTTACATCATCCTGTGAAGATAAATTCGAAACAGAGGCGATAGACTGACCAATTATTACAAAACTGGTGAAAGTTTTGCGGAAACAGTTCGCAGATTACGTGCAATTTTTGGTCGCAACAATGCACCAAGTGAGTCGACAGTTCGCCGTTTACTTAACAAATTTGAGGCAAAATTCACGTTGATGGATGAGAAGACCACTGTGCGTCTCCGTCCTTGTCGGTCGCTCGAAAACATAGCCGCAGTGAGGGAAAGTGTGCCGGAGAATCCAGACACTTCCATTGGGTATTGTTGTCAAGAATTGAACATTACCAGACCCACTATGCAACGAATTTTAACAAAAGGTCTTCATTTGCACGAATATAAGATTCAATTGATGCAAGAAATCAAGCCGAGGGACCAAGCGCAGCGACGTTGGTTCGTTGATTGGGTGCTGGAGTACCACGAAATTGATGTGGATTTCTGTAAGAAAATCATTTTCTCCGACGAGGCACATTTTCAACTAAACGGGTATGTAAATAAACAGAACTGCCGAGTTTGGGATGCTGAAAGTCCTCGTGTAATACTGGAGAAACCAATGTATCCACCGCGAGTAACTGTTATACGTATTTAGGGCTGACGAAGTGATTGAACCGTATTTCTTCCAAAATGCGGCTGGAAACTGTTAATGGTGTGGTATCGTGAAATGTTAACCGAATTTTTGTGGACCGAATTGAATCGAATTGATGTGAATGATAGGTTTTTCCAACAAGAAGGTGCGAACTGCCACACAGCTCTCGAAACAATAGCGTTACTGCGGACCAGATTTCCACACCGTGTCATTTCTTGCTTTGGCGATCAACATTGGCCACCAAGGTCGTGCGATTTAACGCCGATGGACTACTTTCTTTGCGGTTATCTGAAGGACCAGGTGTATGTGAATAAGCCACAAACAATTGAATACCTTAAAGAATAACGCCACAGGTATGCGATAAAGTTATCCAGAACTTTATGAAGAGATTGACCATGTACCAGAGGTCCCATGGTGGACATTTGCCGGATGTCGTGTTTCATGTTTAATCGCAACTATTCCCCTTCACGTTGAAAAATAAATATTCGCTTATTTAAAAAAAAGCGTTCTTTTTTAACATTAAATCCGGCGCTCTTGTTGAGACACGCTTTATCTGCTTCTCTAATAATTTTTTTTATAACATTCTTTTAATATCTTGAACAAATGAAACACAATTTTGACACCTGACCGCGGAGACAGATTGGCAGTGGTTAGATTATCGAAGTTAGATGTAAATTTTTTCAGAGGAAAACTGATAATATGCTAGAAATGCGAATTTGTAACAGTGAAACTGTCAAAGCGGCTGTGGTTGAGAATTTCACTGAGACATAAAAATTTGACCTAATGAATGAGAAAGAAAGAAGATATGAAAGGAGAACATCAATTTGCATGGTATCCGTTTGGTTAAAGAACACGGTTCTAAAGAATAAACACTGAATCTAAGATAACTTATCCTAAGATAACGTAAATGATTATAGAGTGGTTTCAATTTCAAAATAGGGGATACGGTCTCTTATTCATTACGGTATCTAATTTAGCGTTATGCAAAACAAGAGTTATCACATATGTTGATTATCAAGAGTGTCTCGCGCCAAGTTCACTCTAACGTCCTCCACACTCACAGAAATAATAAGCGAGCACCCGTGTATCTTTACAGGAATAATATTTATTCCCACCGCCGCCTAATTTTTATTTGAAGTTTTTCAGTAAATATACAGATTTAACTAAGAATTTGCTATATACACCGTTCAATAATGTTCGATTAGAGTACGGTTTAAGTGTAAATTACACCAAGAAGAGTAGGACCAAGCAAGTCATAACCATCCAAGATGAAGGATAGGCGAATGTGACATAATTCGCAACATAACGGCGGCCGAAAGAGTACAAATACTGCGTTTAGTTGGTGTAAAAACTGGTTCATATAGGAATGCAGTTTTTGTTAAGTTTTATTCATTTTTGATACTAGTAATATTAGCGTATTTGTAAAAATGACTAGTTGATATTTTAACAACTTGAATAAATTAAATACCAAAAATGAATACATTTTCCTAAAATTTGTAAATAGGTTAAGTTTGCAATTCTAAAAATTGTTTCTTAATTAATTTTTTTTAATTGAATAAAGTCTACTATGTTTTTTAAATTTTCATATTTTTTAACCCTTCTCATTAAGCGATGAACAACGAAGTTATTTTTTTTAGCAAATAACTACTAATGTTGATTGCGTAACTGACAAAAAGTTGATCTGAAAAAAATTGACAAAGATATTAGGGTGTATAGGCAAAACGTGAGACACTCTGTGGAATGGTTAATGATTTAGAAAAGCTAAATGATAAGCGGCGAAGAGAATGCCTGGGGCGAAACGTTGGTTGACTTTGACAAGAACGTTGGAGAAGAAGCGGGCATACACTGTCAGACGTACCACGCAGCAAGAGAAGTTCAATTAGAATAATATATAGGTCACAAGGGGTTCGTCAGATGTTGTGAACAGGAAGATATGGACAATGTATATACCAGTATACTTTCAATTTAGCACTTTTATTTCCAATATCAATAATTTTTGTACCACATGAATAGTAATGAACATTTTCAGTGTAAATAAATTCCTTTAAGTTATTCATGAATTTTCTATAGTCGAAACTGAAATCGTTTTCCAGTTTTAAATAGCAATTACAGTTGCAACTTTTAATCTACATAACTCTCCGAAACGGCCCATAAAAGTCGACGAGAAAACTCAGAAGCTCTCTATTCAAAAGCGAAAAAAAGTCTAAATGAAACTTCTACATTTGAATATACCAACTAATGTACTTTTATATTTATTGTTTTCATTGTGTGTACACTACATTATTGTTGCTTGCTGTATTATCAACTTGCCATAACCATAAATATGCTGTAATACAATTAAGTACTAAAGTAGAGATACCACTAGAGATACCATTTTGTAACACTTACTACACACCCTAAATATTTGATAATAATTAATATTGTTGTTCATTGTTATTGAGTTTTAACTTTCAAATTTTTAATAAGATAACAAGATAAGTAATATGTGATTTCAATATGTTTCAAAATAAGGAAATTATTGTTCAATATTTAATTTAAGAGTGGAAGTTGAAGTGAGGCGTTACCGAATGTTGGATTACTGTAAATTTATACGGGTTGTTTCTCAGTTTATGCACTGCTGATATATAATATTTCGTAAACATAAATTATTATAATGGTAAAACAGTATTCGAAACTGCCGCAGACAATAGTATGATGAGACCAGATCCAATTAAAACTTAATGACTTACCATATCATGCATCATTTGAAGATGATGATAATACTATATCGAAACGTTGGTAACCTATTCTTTCAACTATGCAGTGTTTACAGTTTAAAACCACAATACTTAATTTGGAACTCCAATTGACCATTTTATTTATTTATTTTACTTAGAACGTCGTATTCAATAAAAGCTAATTGACTATATAGCATTATGCAAAATTGTGGTATTTTTTATGACCATTAAGATTCACTAAATGGAGGGGCAAAACTTCAAAATCGAATATTATGTAATTTCCTACCAAAAAAGTGAATAACTGTACATATACTTTATGCATCGGGTTTGGTTTACAATGACAAAATTTCAATTTTTTTATTTTTCAACTTAATAAACGAAGGTCTATTAATTATATAATAGAACGTGACTACTGGATTGAAAACACATAATTAACCAGGAATGTGTCAGTGTTTGCGTAGTTCTTATATATTTAAAAAGAGGCATTCGAAACTATAGACGGTTATTGTTAAATAAAAATGTAGGTTTACTATTTAAGGTGGCGATTCCCAAGAAAACGACATCCGATAGGGAAAAATTTATTATTTTTGGCCATAACTTTTTTCCCTTAGTACGTATATTTAAGAAAACTATAAGACTACCTAAGTAGAACCAAAATAAGACTATTACTATGAATTTTCACTCAATAATTTCAGTGGTTTGCAAAATAGTTTAATTTAAAACTACGAACTAGGAAGATTAGCATAATTTTTAAATATAAATCTAACTATTTTGCAAACCACTGAAATTACTGAGTGAAAATCCATAGTAATATTTTTGTTAAGGTTCTACTTAGGTAGTCTTATAGTTTTTTTAAATATGCGTACTAAGAAAAAAAAAGTTAGGGCCAAAAATAATAAATATTTCCCTATCGGATGTCTCTTTCTAGGGAATGGTCACCTTAAAGTGTTTTGAAAATTATCTTTCCAGTAATAGTTCATTGGTATCTAAATGTAAGTGATACTAAATTAATTAATTTTGGAGCCCTTCGGGGAAGTATGCCTGGGCTACATTTATTTATATTACATATAAATCATAATATGTGAAATCACAAAAAACGAATAAAGTACTACTATGTGTTTTTACCACTATATTTACACAAAGCTGTGACTGCAGTTTCAACGGTTTACGTCATCATCAGACAACGATTCAAAGTGAAATGGAAATACAGGTCTATTACCTGCTTAAGTAGCTTATTGGGCAAAATAATGTAAATTTGAAAGGTAAGAAGGGTGCCTCCCTCTTAAGATAATAGAAATGTTATTTGTAATATTGGTAAATTGCTGATATTAATTAGAGCGGTATTTCCGAGAAATGATTATAGTGGGTTAATATTTTTTTCCACCAGTGAAAAATGTGAGTACATTATATCTAAGTAATCGATTAACAACTTAAAATTATTACTATAGTTATGTTTCTAAATTGTCAGTGCTTCTAAAAGTTAAGTTTTAAACCTCTAGCTCTATTGGCAAAGTCTAGGACTTCCATAATATTCATATTTGGAAAAACATGACAATTATTAATAAGTGGTTTGCAAACGCAGAATCTAATTTTTTGTTATCTGAAGGATCTATTGTGTTCTAGGTATCTTGTTATGTTCTTCGCAAAGACAAAACGAAGAGTATATTGCATTCGATCGGCACATTTCTAAAATCTGTAATATTGCTCATATCATTGTGTTGGTGATTGAATTCTGAACAACTTTTAAAATGTTCGTCCGTCTGTCTGTCCGTCTGTCTGTCTATCTGTCCGTCTGTGCGTATGTCCGTCCGTCACGTTTCATGTAAACACGATAACTTAAGAACGAAAAGTCCCATTGTATTGAAACTTGGACAGTAAGTTAGTGATAGCTAGAGGAAGAACCCTATTGCTTTTAAACAAAATCGAGCAATAAATAAAATAGCTATTAATTTTTTAAATCACAAAAGAAATATGCTATGTTTTGTAATTAAACAAAAAAATGCCTAAAAGTAATATTATTTACAAAAAAGACTGCGAAGAGTATCCTATAGAATGTGCAACAATTATATAAAAAGTGCAGTAAACTGGCGAAGGGTATAATGGTTAGCTAGCTTGTTTTAAAATTACGACCACTTAGTCCAATATCAATGCTATTACACTCTTAACATTTGAATTTATAAATTCTTGATTTTTCAAATTTATTCGTTTTATCTTCGATATGATATTTTAGATTTGATAGTTTATAAAATCTATCGGTATGATATTATATTTTACAACGAAGAACATAGATAGCAGAATCAGCAACTTGTTAATTGAGAAAAAGTTGGTATGACAGAAATATTACGAAGAGAACAAAGATCAAACGAATTAACGTTCTAGTTCTTCTCATCTCTCTTTACGTCTTGAATATATGGTTCATTAGTGAAGCAGTGGGCAGACGGTGTATTCATATTTTCGAAGTGTAGATCTGAAGACGTTTGCTACAAATTCACTGGACAGCCCATCACACCAATATCCCGACTCTCGAAGAAATATATCTCCCAAACCGACTATCCAGAATCGTATTCGCCCAGTTCTCTCATTGTTTGACCAGTCAGCTGAAGAATGGATAGTTCAGGAAAAATCAGATGATAAGAGGCGAAAGGGGCGACTTTGAAACATTGAACTGATGTCACCAAATAGCCAATGGGGAGAAAGCTTTGATTAAGTCTTGGGTCCGCGTCCATCAGCACCAACCGATAGCGTGAAGCTGTTGGTCGTGTTACACAGCCATGAAGGCCAACTAAAACATTACATAAAGTACAATATGTTTATCAAGATGTTGCAAATAAGAAGAAGAAAAGTATATCAGGGTGCCATCTGTAAAAAGACTACTTAACTATTTACTTGAAATATTTCACGTCTCAAAAAATGGACCGACGAAGCCGCTACTATGTGGTAGTTTATTATATGTTGTTATAACTCTTTGATAATGGTCGAAAGGCCGAAACATACGCCAGAGAAATCTGAATAATAATTGTGAAACAGTAATACCAAGTGTTTTTAATCCTTATTCTATTCAGTTTATTTTTATAGGGAACAAATAAAATACTACTGTTTTTTTTTCTCATGTGTGAACTCTTTCTGGTTTGCTGTAATTAATATGGTGTCATTTGTACAATTCAAGTTAGAAATATTAGTTCGGTCCATAACTGCCTGGTATCCCTCCTACACACGTTACATGATTTGTTCATTATGATGTTAAAAACAATTAGTGACAAACGGCAGCCCTCTCTGGCGCCTTTGACAACTTTACATTTGTCGGAGTTAGTGAACAACTTTCATCAAGGCGTTGTTTTGTTCATACAGTCAACGAATAACAAAGACCAGGTATGACCCTCTCCTCCTTGATGCCCCTTAACCCACCGATATGTAGACGTTGCTCTAAGCAACATTTTGTAGTTTGTAAGCCCAAATTTTTAGTCTAATTTTTAAGTTTAAAAATATCGAGATTCATTGAAACAGGTTTTTTCCCGAACCAAAAATAGGCATAGATCACAATAAGTGTCTGACTGACGTGTGGTGTCTGTAACAGGCTGCTGGAAGTTCCTTGCTGCTGGAAGTTCCTTGCTATCCAACGGCATGTCGGGCTGCTTGTCTTTACTCCGGTAATATAAGCAGCCCGACATCATATTAAGAATTTAATGCATATATATGCATATATATTTTATATTTATTTGTGTGTTTCATATTTTACATGGTATAATATATTTCAGAAGGAATTCTGTTAGCCTGTTGAAAAAGTAATCAAAAAGATTTTGAAATGGAAAATGGAATGGCTTGCGACCACGGAATCCCAGATTCCAATCCTGGCCAGGGTATGGATGTCTAGTGGCGTTTTTAATATGTTACCTAGATGGTAACAGTGAAACTAGACCGCTGTTGGGTGGCACAACATGTCTAGTCGCTGTTGTCTCTCCTGAGTTGTTGATGTCTATGTAACGTGTCCTGGTTGAGTGGTGGAGTAGCATTAGCTAAACTCCGCCAGGACATTAATATAAATAAGACGATTGAATAGAAAAAAAATATTTATAAATAATACTTAGTGATATAATATATTCAAAGAACGGAATTTAAATAACTGAAATTAATGAGCAGGTGCTCGAGCAGGTAGATTAAATGAGATATTTAGCTTTTGCCATTGTTAAGGAACTAAAGTTTGACAGTCATATCGATTATATTTCCAAGTAAAACTGATCACGGAAATGATTTTTTTATCAGGCACTATGTATCACCTCTATTTTGATAGATCACAAAAACTGTAAATCAAAGCTACTTATAGTATTAAAATACAAGAGATATTCTAGAATTCAGAATGTGAAACTTGCTAACCTGAGTATTGAAAATCGTTATTTTATTCAAACAATGGTATTCAGTCACTAAAAATCTTTTGAAAAAAAATGAAACGCCTGTAAAAAACACGGTCACTCAAAACTATGAAATAAAGTTTCACCGTCGTTAGGTTAATTATTACGCAATATCGATTTTGAGCTGATGATTGAAAATTCGATCGACTTTGTTGTTCATGAATTTTTACACCGGCCACAAAATCCATATTACGTAATAAGGATCAATTAATCGAATGAGGACGGTGAAATTTTATTTCATAATTTTTGTAGACCATGACTTTAAAAGCAGATCAATTTTTATGGAAAAAAATGTGTTCGCCCCTTTCAGTGGCCCAATTTTATGTAACTCTGCATAAGTTATGCAATTATGGTTGCCCTATTAAATTGGCCATTTTGAATCTTTAACTTTTGGCATCCGACTCAGTGTTACCTACTTCGAAAACACCTAGTATATTAATTTAAACCCAATTGGGGCTAGGGCGGCTCCAGCATAATTTCAAATATTTTCACATGGAAAATATTTTTCCCATTTTTGCTCACCTTATTCTAGATACAGCTTAATAAAACTAATAGGGGACCACCACCTAGCGATGCTCTATAGTTTTATAGAGAGCCATTCCAGTGTAGTCATTGAACAAATATACATATAAAGAACCATATATGGGTCGAACTGAAAACCTTCTCCTTTTCAAGATTAAATAATAATACATTTTTAATATCAGTTAAAAGTGAGAAACGATGCACTACCTTAATATTTAAAATATCGCCTATTGTAATCTTTATGTTCCACCAATGCAACTCTATAAAATTTTATAAAGAAGAATCACAAGATATCAGTTGGTGCAGTCTTTTTGCTCAAAAACCCTACAGACCTTAAGAAAGTTCACATTTCAAACACAAAAGAAAATTGGCAACCCTAAGGTTTGCCTATTTTTATTCGTTTTATATATTTTAGTTTATTTTTGTAAATGTTTAGTTTGAATAATTTAAACCCTAATTTTGCATTGCAACTATAAAATAGGTATATTTAAACATTATACTCTATTTTTATTTGTTTTTTGATAAATTAAAATTAAAGTAAATTTAGACAATATCCAAATCTACTCAGAATAATTTAATCCACCTAATAAATCCAAATGCCATTACCACTATTTCAACTTGGAACTTCAGCCAACAATGCTTTCCTCTCGACCAAGCACTTACTAGTTACCGGTGCTAGGCAGATAATTTAATAAAAATAATTCTTTTTGGAAAACTCTAAGATTACTTCATGTTTATGTGTCTACTGATATTACGCTGAAACAGTTTAGACAACTTGAAAGATTTTGTATGACGTAAACAAAGGCTGGCTGCACATAAACATTATCAGCTGATCTTGTTGGAATGCTTTAATTATAATACTTGGTGTATTTAAATAATACAATTAATTTAAATCAATTATTTTTCAACATGTATAAAACTGTATATATTTAAAACAATTTTTTGTCTAATTTCAGGGAATTCAATATAATGTAGGAAGACATATATTTATTACAAAATAAAATAATTCTTAAGCCGTGTTTTGTTTAATTTGCGATTTTTCATGTCAATCTGAATTAAATATTAACAGTGTTGAATAGTAATTTATGGTTGATTCTATTACGTTTCTGTAAATATTTCATTTTGAATCCAAAGTTAACTTCAGTGATTAATATCATTGGGCTTATAATATTGGGTCTATTTTTATTGAGATCTAGATACTTGATAATCACTCGTTAATGAATTTGTCAACGATTTAAATCTTTGCCGATATACTCTTCAAATATTACCAGCCGTACAGCACAAAGAATATATAAAAATCACTGAGAGGGTAAAATAAAATTTCACTCAGATCTACATATGCCTAGCTACTTATTTTAGGAAGCTGGCCGTAAAAATATATAACTTCAATAATATCTTCTAAACTATTTTTTCACACCGTTGCAAGTTGGTATTAGGTTATCAGATTTAACGTCTTGGTAATTTTGACTAAACAAGCAAGCGCTTACGAATTTAGTTTTACATGTTCATGTTGTTAAGATTTAGTACAAAGTACTCATACTCATGAATTAAATCTACAAACACAATTCTTTGCAAGTATATCCAAGTATTACTCTCGTTATACGTGCAAATCCGTAAAATACATACATAATCAGTTATACAAGTACAGCTCACCAATATAATATAATGTATAACAGAAAGAAATTACTTATAAACTGGCTGAAGACTTGCATTTAGCATGAGCCTTTACCACTCTTCTTCATTTTAAAATAGAGTAACTGAACGCCACAAGCCAGGGGAAGTCTGCAAGTACTGCAAAAATGACACATGCAGCGAACAAAGTATTATAATTTGTAATAAATAGTAGTATTATCAAAATAACACTGATGTTTGTACTCTACATTTGCCGAATGTGATGTCATAAATGTGACCTAGTTGCATTTTTAAGACTTTGAAAACATTTGGGATCTAAGTTGTACTTTTGGTTAGTGATAGAAGAAATTAGCGTATCATAGAGAATTGATGTTTTGCTGTGTAATATATGTTTCAGTTTTCACGTTTGAAAAGTAACATACCATTTTTTGCAAAAAATTATGTACATACACCTCTGTGCATTATCTACATATACATAGTTATGTATACAAAGATATAGAACAATCTAAGAAAGAAAATAAAGATGAATTAGAAATTAAATTAAAAATGTTTATAATGTTAGAAATTTTTATATTTAATATATTTATTTAATCAACTCATATTATTGTCACACCCGAGGGGGGATCTGGAACTTTCAGTATGACGCTACCACTGAAAACATAGTTTTCACAAACCTCAAATTTTTTTAACACAACAGTCAAATACCAACAATTGACAAGCACTTCCCTGATCACGTTGGCATCATCGGGAGACTATAGTTCTTATGCGATAATCACCTAATGATGATGCCGACGAGATTGATGAAACTAAAAAAATAAGAAACAATCATCAAAAATAATTATTGACATCCAATACAATTAATTAAACGTTATAGTCAAATTAACTAAAAATTCATTTCAATTTTAATGCAAGCTAAATGGAAGAGAGAAAACAGATTAAAATTAAAATCAGCCCCTACAGTGCACTAACATGATCACATCGGCAGAAATCAATTTATGTTGTGTTTTATGCTTTTAATTGTAAGACACTCATTTTTAATTTATTTTCAATCACACGATTTATCTATTTTATGAATGACACAGTATATACCTATTACGTACACGGTGTAACGGCATATTTCATATGAATTTACTATTTTTATCAAAACGTAAATTTATATTCTCTCTCTCTCTCTCACACACTATCTGTATTCATTAATAGGCATTACTTTTGAGAACGAATCAACATTTGTTTGGTGCTCGGGAAAATTCTACCCCAATACAATAGCTAATAATAAATGCAACAATGTTAAGAAAACATTTTAATAAAAAATGCAACTAATAAATTTACAGAATTTATTTCACTACATAGAATTTACGAATAAATGTTTTAATCTTATTTGTGGTATATTAAATAAGTTCATTTTATATTCGATCAATATTAACTATGACATCGAGGAATTTTGTTTTGTTAGTTTTTTTATTTAAGAGCATAACCATATGTTTCTCTGTTGACAATTTGCTTTTTGAATATCTTTCTGGATAGTTTAAATATTAAAGGACTATATTTAGACTACTTCCTGCCATAGAATAAATATTTTCAAGATTATTCCATAACAGGCATAGTTGTATCATCTACGTAAGATCCTTTATGACTCCAAATTTTTTTTAGATTAGCATATTATTGATGTATGCAACATACGTGATGGGATCTAATACTGTTCCCTGTGGTACACCCACAGCTAGCAAAAATCTGTGCTTCTCTTAGTGAATCATCAGTTTTTAAAATATCATATGTATCATCAATTGGATACCACGTAATACAGTGCAAAGGTCTAGAAAAGCTGTCAAGCATATGTTGTTTACATGTAGATTAGAAACCGGAACCGCATATTCACCGCTCTTTTTTCATCCTAAAGCCAAATCGCCATCCGCAATAACATCATATTTATAAGAAAATCTCAACTCATTTTTAAAGCCTTAAGAACAGTATGTATGGCATGGTATCTTTATTATGAATTATATGAGTTAAAAGTAATAGTTTTCAGTGAATTAATAACCATAGTAAGCATGATATACTATAGTTATATTTGTATAAAAAGGCTCATTACATTTTTTTATTTCACATTAATGGTGATAATATAGTAAGTTAATAGTACTAAATAAGAGGTGTCAATGGAATAAGAGATTGATGCAGGCCTACAATAAAATTAATTGGTTCTTTTGAGCCGCCCTATTAAATATTCATGACACTTATCTTAACGAATCTACATGTTAAGTCTTAACCAATAGACCAATAGGATATTATTACCCACCACTGAATGCATTAAGAAACCGGCTCCTCAACATCTTTTAATATTTTCTTTTTCCTTTTTCCTCCCACTGGCTACCCTACACAAGTTTGTTGAAGCGGCCATTTCATTCTTCCCTCACTCCAATGGCACTCAGATTGTAACCGTTTGCATAAAACATGAATACTGTTAGTCACATCCTAAACCAAAATCCAGTTATATGCTACTGAAATCAATAAAAGCGTTTTCTATCTTGTTGTTTTTTCCACAACGTTCTCTATACGTTTCTTTTCTCATACACTTTACACAAATGTGACAATAAAGATAAAAATTTCAGTTTACTTTAAAGAAAATCATCAAAGTTATATTTTGCGTGCCTTTTTGCTCATGCGCCTCTTTATATTGTTGTATTATGACAAAATAAGATGAAGTGTAAAAAACCTTTTATAGATCGTAAAAAATATTAACAGTATAATAACAAATTTTTATTAGCTCTTAAGGGGAAAGTAATGTTCCTTAAAGTGCCCAAGTAATATACCTAAATTTATATCACCACTTTAAATAAATTTCGCTTGTAAAGCATCCGCAATTTAATTAAGATAATAAAAATAACCACTACATAAAAATAAAAACGTGTTTATTTTTATTTGGATGCCTTGTCACTAGATTTATAAGCACGAATCTCTGCAAGGTGGCCCCTACCATAGCCTTAATTTTATCTTCAGGCCATTAGGGAAAGGAAATTATTTGTAAAATATGTTAAATAATTCTCCTTTGTAAATATATCGTTCATTATTATAATATATAACACAGGTCTATAAAAAAAAGTTCTTGTCCTAAGATTCTGACCTAAGTTTTGTATAATATTTTGATGTTCTTAAGCCAATTTTGAAAACTCAAAATTTCCCTATCGTGTCGCTTCTTCTCTACAATCCCTTTTATTTCCTAAAAAGGGGAAACGTGAGGATTTTCTTAATATATCGACAGTTAATAGACAATATGTTTTTTGTCTTGTTTTCTTAAATTATAAGTACATGATGATGTCGACATTACCAAACATTGAATCTTCACCTCCTGGCACCTCCTTAGAGAGGTAAGAACTGGTTTTTCATGTATCAATCGACAGTTAATGAACAACAAATTTATTTTATATATATATTGTAAAGTTATAGTCGGGGGGCATAAGAAATCCAGTGGGAAATTTAATGATGAATTTATGGGACCAATTTTAACACATTTCTTATGCCTTCCATAATCATACCTTTTGCTTGATTTTGTGGAAGATGGCCTATATAACGTCATACATCCAAGATTGCGAACAACCCAGGCATCATCGAAAGTTATCGATTAAAACTTCTGATAGAGCCACCCTATCAATATTTTATACTGAATCTTTTTTATTTACAAAGAAATTCTCTATAAAAGAGGCCCTTAAAGGAATTTATCGATATCTTTTGCCATGTAGGTATTTTATATAAAAATACTTTTAATTTTGGTATCACTTGTATCATTTAAAAACGAGAAGCCTTACTGATATTGACCTAGAGATCTCATTAAGTAATTATGAATTCTCGACAGTGACGTTCTCTCAAACATTTAATCTAGATGGATCAACGAAATTGTCTACAAATAAATCTATACTAATGACGATTTCAAAAGAGCAACACCCTGCAAAAGTTGATAATACTGTACAAATTTCGTTGTCTATACCTTTGGTGGACTCAAATTTAACAAAGCATCTGAATGCAAAGTCCCACTGTGTCGCTGTTGTTGATGGGATGGCAGAGATGCAATCGTTGAAAGAATCAGTACAGGTTAAAACATGCATTCATCTAGCTTTGGAGTGTAACAATAAAATAAAAGGATTCTGCGATTCAAATATATTCGCCTGATGCACACGTACTTCTACTAGCATTGTGGTGGTCAAAATCGTTCAAGCATTTTTGTCACTGGTGTAGGAAACAATCGAAGAATGCTTGACGTTGGCTGAATTTGCACCTCATTACTGCCAGGTAACTAGCTTTGCATGCTCTGTTAGGACGTGATATCACAGGTTCACTTGCAAAGAAGGGAATCGTTTTGGAAGGTTTGTAAGACCTCAGATGATGACATTTTTGATGCTCTTTGGAAACTTGGATCCATTGAAGAATTCGGAGATGAAGCTGAAACTGTAATTGTAAAATGTATTTGTAAGGTATGAAGATTTCAGGCATTGCGGAGTTTCTTTGGTGGATGTTCTCCAAGCACGAGACACAAAGTGAAAATCTGCCTCCTACAGAAGCGTCACTATCTGCTTTTATTCGTAGAGCACATTACCAGATTATGGAATGGCATCTTGACCAGCAGTACCCTAATCTGCCTAATCTGCCTAACACCTTCTGATTACGGATGGGAGATGAAAGATATTAATTACTATGTTTCTGTTTTGTGTGCTTCCTTGTGCACCTGAAATCATTTTAAAATTAATTCAGTGTTCATGTATAAAAGGGAAATGTGCTGTATTCTATAAATGTAAATCCCAAAACATTTTATGCACTGATCTTTGTATTTGTGGAGGCGATGAAGACCTATGTGAAAATCATGGCCAACATTTTGGTATCGATGACCTTTCGGATGATGAATATTAAGCTGAAAACATTTTACGTGCAAAGTAACATTAACATTAATTTAATAAAAATATTGAAATAAATACTACTTTCTTAACTAGTTGTTATTTTTCAACAATAAAAATTGGCTAGTACACTTTTTAACTGGCTATGACAGATAACCGGTATGTTATACGACAAAAACTGTTACAACCTTTTTTGCTTAAAATTTTATTTAGAGCAAAAAAGATTCAGTACGAAATATTGACAGGATAGCCCTATCAAAAGTTTTAATTGATAACTTCCAATGATGTCTGGGGTGGTCGTCATCTTGGACGTATGACATCGTATAGGTCGTCTGCCACAAAATCAAGCCAAACACCTGGTAAGGTGATTATGGAGGGCATAAGGAATGTGTTAAAATTGGTCCCATCAATTCCTTATGAAATTTCTCACGGAGTATATACAGGGTGTAATTAGTTTCATGTCATTAAAAAAACTGGTAATGGGGACCGACTAGACAAACAAAAACCTTTGTGACTTTTCCCTCTAGGGGCACTTTGAAAAAACTGATCTAGGCCAATATTTTTAATATTATGATAGACAACTATTGAGAACCACTGATTTTTTTGGCAATGGACTTGTAGTTCCCAATTATACAACTTTTAAATTGTCATAAAAAAGTGCTCGCCTGCACACGCGGTGTCAAAGGATCATCGACCGCCTTCGATGGACCGCCTCAACCGAACTGAGACAAGTGTGAAGAGGTAAATAATTCGTTCTCTCTTCGTGCACAATTGCAAGCAAATAATGGCTATAGAGGTTTAAACAGAGCATTTATTTACATGTGTGTTTTTTAATTTTAAACAAAATATTGGATTGTTTATAATTCAGAAAATTTAAATGTGGTTTATTAACATTTGTAACATAAATGAGTGTCCTGGGTTAAAAGCTTACTACCTACCTAAATGATTCAAAATTTCTGCATCTGCATCAATACACAGTTCGGTACGTCGAAATAAGGACATACGCACTTCGTTCAACACTAAACACTAAACTATCAACTAACGTTGTCCATAAAGAAAAATAAAATAAAAACTTGGTACAAAAGCCAAAAAGGAACACAAAAAGAACGAAAAAGTAAGTTGTGTCTGTACGTAATCAAGAATTTGACAACTTGAACGGTAAGTCAATAAAACAAATCTTAACTATAAATACACAATGACGCGAAATTCAAAAATATCAAGAACAACGAACGGCGGGTTGGATATGTGTACATAACGAAATACCCACAGTAACTAAAATATTGCACAAGGGAGAGTTATAGTTTTCTTCATATCAGATCTAGATCTAAACCTACCTCAATATTCCAGCAGTTCTCAAAAAATTTTATTGAAAATTTGCGAAAATTTTGTTGATTTTTTTTCTCCAAAAATATGAGCTTTAGACCTCATGTTATATAAGGTTTTTTTGTTTGTCTTGTCGTTCCCTACCACCAGTTTTTTTAATGACATGAAACTAATTACACCCTGTATTTCAACAGATATGCTCCCCGATTATTTTGGGTACCTATGTGATGATGTCGACATTACCAAAAGTTGAATCATTCAACCCCTACTACCCCCATAGTACTCCTTACTAGTACCCTCTCATTCAGGTGAAACGTGCATTAAATATCCTATATAAACTAAAAATTATAATTTTTCGTCCGCTCGTCCATCCGTCCACCTGTCTGTCTATCCGTCCGTCACGTTTCTTACGTCACGATAACTTAAGAATGAACAGTTCGATTGTATTGGACAGTAAGTTAGTGTTAGCTAGAGGAAGAATTGCTTTTAACAGAATTGATCAATAAATAAAAAAGTTATTAATTATTTAAATTTAAACCAATTTTTTCTATACATATTTTGTACTTAAACAAAAAATATTTAAAACTAACAATATTTACAAAAAGAACTGCGAAGAGTATAATCGTAAGCCTATTTCTCTTTCTAAACAATAATATTAAAATATTACACTATTTTTTGTTTGTTTGAAGAAGTTCTATATTTTACTAATCATTTGAAATAGGAAAAGGACTCCTTTTTTAGCAAGACCCTAGTAACATTTTGCACTGGAATGATAACAATAATTTATATAAATTATCACCTCGCAATAATCCTGCATGGCAGATAAGGCCCGATATAATTTCACATATGTAAAATTAATATATAGCCTAATTTATGAATAGTTAGGTCAAGAGACTGAGAACACACTGTATATTTTAGTATCACTAACTTGTACTGCTTCATATTTTTGTGTAAGTAAAAAGAACCTTAGCAACATTTTGCTCTAAGATTACAATAAAACTTAGTTCATATAAAATGTGACAGTTTACTCGTCTCTAGTAATCATCATGTATGACGAATATGAGTCATCTTCGGGGTAATATCTGCACATTTGAAATAAAAACCGCTGCCTAAGGAATCACTACTTCCACGTCCAGATTATTCGTCCAAGTCACTTTAAAGGAAACATCTTGACTATATTTGCAGTGTAGTATGTGGAAATTATTGGTCATAGAATTTTAATAATATTTGGGGTAGATGTCACAGAAAAGTTTGAGGATTTCTACCATATACGTTAAAAATGAAGTTTCTAGTTTACCGTACTTATTTTTCACTATTTACAACCTACCACCTCAATGGAGTCATCTGAATCACATGTCACTACAATACTAACTTTCAAGTGAATATCTCAATTTGATGTTATCAATCCCATTAATAATGAAGCGGAGGTGGTAGAGTTTGAAAAATATTAGAAAGAAATCTGAGGCCTTGGTTTCTAGTATATACACCAAATCCCAAATTTCTGTAGTCTTACCAGCTTGCTTTACTTATTTTCCCCTATTTGCCCCTATTTAACCCCCAACCCTTCAACGGCATCATCTCAAATTATGATCTAGTTTCAGACGTCGTTATAATACATACGTGTACCAAATTTCAAATGAATATCTCAATTTTATTTTATCAATCCTTTTCATATTGGAGTAGGGATGGTTGGGTTGAAAAATATTATAAGAAAATCTGATGCTGTGGCTTCTAGTACATACACCGAATTTCAAGTTTCTGTAGTCTTACCAACGTTTTACTTATATTCCTCTATTTACCCCAAATTAACCCCCAACCCTTCAACGGAATCATCTCAAAATATAAACTAATTCCAGACGTCGTTATAATACATACGTGTACGAAATTTCAAATGAATATCTCAACTTTATTTTGTCCACCCCATTAATGGGGTAGGGGTGGTGGGGGGGTTGAAAAATATTATAAAAAAATCTGAGGCCTTAACTTAACTTGTACATACACCGAATTTCAAGTTTCTGTACTCATACCAGCTTGCTTTACTTATTTCCCCATATTGACCCCTAAATAACCCCCAACCCTTCAACGGAATCATCTCAAAGTATAATCTAATTCCAGATGTCGTTATAATTCATACGTGTACCAAATTTCAAATGAATATCTCGATTTTATTTTATCAACCCTTTTAATAATGAAGTAGGGGTGGGGTGGTGGAGGTTGAAAAATATTATAAATAATCTGAGACCTTGGCTTCTAATACATACACCGAATTTCAAGTTTCTGTAGTCTTACCAGCTTGCTTTATTTATTTTGCCCTATTTACCCATATTTAACCCCCAACCCTTCAACGAAATTATCTCAAAATATAATCTAGTTCCAGATGTCGTTATAATACATACGTGTAGAAAATTTCAAATGAATATCTCAATATCAGCCCTTTTCAAATTGGAGTAGGGGTGGTGGGGGTTGAAAAATATTATTAAAAAATCTGACGCTTTGGCTTCTAGTACATACACCGAATTTCAAGTTTCTGTACTCTTACCAACTTGTTTTACTTATATTCCTCTATTTACCCCAAATTAACCCCCAACCTTTCAACGGAATCATCCCAAAATATAATCTAATTCTAGACATCGTTATAATACATACGTGTACGAAATTTCAAATGAATATCTCAACTTTATTTTATCAACCCCTTTAATGGGGTAGGGGTGGTGGGGGGTTGAAAAATGTTATAAAAAAATCTGAGGCCTTAACTTCTAGTACATACACCGAATTTCAAGTTTCTGTACTCTTACAAGCTTGCTTTACTTATTTCCCCCTATTTACCCCCATTTAACCCCCAACCCTTCACCGGATTTCCTCAAAAAACAATCCAGTTCCAGATCTCGTTATAATATATACGTGTACAAAATTTCAGGTCAATATCTTAAACCGTTCCGGAGAAAGCGTGCGGACAAAAAAAAAGTTACAGACAGACCGACAGACAGACAGAAAAATTTTTTTCGCTCAAATTTAAAATCTCGACGTTTCATGACATTCTAAACCTATTTCACGAATAAAAATTTTTGAAAATTTTTTTGCGATTACTATACTTCCAATCCACTACGTGGATGTGGAAGTAAAAATTAACAAAAAATCTTAGAACTCAAAAATATTAAATGAAATTTCATAGTTTTATAAATGCATGTTTACATTCTAATGATAATAAGGTAATAAGTCATTGTAATATGTTAATTTTTTTTCTACATCAATTTTTGAGATTTTTAAGTTGAATGGGAAGAGGGTTTATAAATTAATATTTTTGGTAAATAGCTGAATTATTGAATTTAGGCTCTTTCATTTCAAAAGTAATATATTTTGATTACTGTGTATTGTGTGTGCCAATAGGCAAATTATTATTATTTGGTATTTTACTTGTTGGCTGTGATGATGATTAATGTCTAAATTTTATAATGTTAAATATATAAAACACTTTAAATGTATTTGTTAATATATCGTTATACTCTTCGCAAATGCGAAAACGAATAATATATTTTAAAGGCTTTTAGTTGACTTTCCTTGTTGTCTGTCTGTCTGCTAGAAAGACTTGCAATCAAAATTCAACTAGTTCTAATTAAACGGAAGCTTTGAAATTTTGCACGCGTATGTAAGTTCAGTGACAATTCAATGTAGTATATCTAATATCATTCTAAATCCAATATGGCGGACGTCCCAAGATGGCACATTACCTTTCTTTTCGCAACCCCCATGATATGGGTATCAAATGAAAGGGTTTGATGAGTAAAATACGATAAACTATGTTACATCATTATATATCCAATCTGGCGGAGGCTCCAGGATGGCGAATTACCTTTTCCTTCACAACCACCTCCTTGATATAGGTATCAAATGAAGGGGTTTTGTCTGTCGGCCTGTCTGTAAAATAAGTAAAGACTAAAAAGTAATAAATAAAATTATATATAAAAAAAAATTTTGGAACGAAGCTTTTATTTAAAGAAAGTACTAAAAAGTAAAAAATAATTTTTAAATTCTTACATCTGGAAATTAAAAGCTTTGGCGGCAAAGTAACTATACAATAGTGTTATATGACCGCCCCCAAAACTTTTAATTTCCAGATGTATGAATTTAAAAATTATTATTTACTTTTTAGTACAATTTTTAATTTATTTTATCTCTGCTCATTCTATAGATGTTCTTTCTGTTGCCGCAATACTCGCTTTAGATATTTGTGCCACGGGTATACTTTTAGGGGCCTTTTTTGTCTTGATTAATTATATTGATATTAAAAATTTACGTGAAGAGAGCAAAGAATAAATGTTGTCATGGTGTTATCACATCGCAAAGCAATATATCAGAAAATGTAATAGATGTCTATCTTAATAAATTATTTCTATATATTTTGTTCTTTTTACAATACAATCATATTACTTAGGGCAATCATGGTGGAAAATTTGTTATATTATAATTAAAAATATTGTGAAGTCAAAACTATAACCTTTTAGTTTGCGTTTAGTTGTGACATAGATTTTAATCAAGAACATGTAATAATTATTTGAGAAATTTTTATAGGACCATTCGAAAAGAAAAAATAGAGTGTAATGGATTTGTTGTATGTATTGTTATTCAAAATAATTACCTCTGATGAATAAAATAGTTATTAGTAAATTCAATGCATGTAAAACAGGCTGCTACCCACCCGGTCTCCTCGAAGCGAAGGAACGAACAAAGAAAATGTATTCATGGAGTAACACAGACGGGAAGTCGTTACTAAGACGCATTGTCGTTCGCCGAGTAAACGATACCCAAGGGGTACCTTAAGACATTTTCATTTTAGTTTTCTCTATACTTCACCCAAGCGCAATATTCCACACATGAACTTTAGAAGAAGGCTATATTTGTGACCCAATATCATCGTAGTAATTGGGTCGATAACATATCGCCTCTTGTTTCTGTGGAGGTATTGAAAGTAGTCTGTTTTTGATTTAAGCTATTGAGTGAGGAGTGTCCACAATAGTATAATATATGTAAGTATGTAAGTAGTATAAAAAGATACCATTACACGATTCTATTAAAACAGTTGTCGAAAGAAAAAAAATCTGTAAGGTATTTGCACAAAACTTACCTATTTTATTTACTAATTATTTGTATTGATGACTACTATGCATACTTTTTTTAAACCAAAAGGTGTATGAGGTTTTCGTCCTAGGAATAACGCCAAAAGAACATTCTATTAATTAATTAATATTATAATATATTAATATTATTTTCTCCCATCGTGTCTTATTATACTCTTCGCAAATACAAAACGAAGAGTATATTGCATTCGATCGGCACATTTCTAAAACCGATAATATTGCTCGTGGAGAAAAAAGTTCATATCACTGTGTTGGTGTTGGTAAATTCTGAACAACTTTCAAAATGTCCGTCCGTCTGTCCGTCTGTCCGTCCGTCCATCTGGCTGTCTGTCCGTCTGTCCGTCCGTCACGCTTCATGTAAGCACGATAACTTAAGAACTAAAAGTCCGATTGCCGCGCCAATATTCTTGACTTTGATGACGGTCTCGGATGATTATTGGTCGAGCTTTGAGCTCTTTGCCCCAATCATCGCTGTAGACCTGGACCGGCCTCGTAAGGGGAGGACCTGCTTTTTACGACTACCCCATCTGCAAATGCAGAGGGTGTAGGTGAAGTTAGCAGATCTTCCCTGGTCCTAGCTGTTGGACCCTGCCAGTTGGGTCGTTTCTTCTGGCGCTCTTCTGTCTTGAGTTTCTTTCTTCGCTGGCATGTCGGCTCCCGGGAGCGTCTTTCGTCTGTCGTGAGAGAGAACGGCTGTTGCCGCACCCTATCGGAGTTTGGAAGGGTGTGTGACTAGTCGGAGCCCAGGGTGTCAATTGGCATCATGCGCTCCGACTTCGTCGGAAGGAAGTGTGTAGCTCAAGGATAGTGTTCGGCCAAGGACGCTTGTTTTAGCGTCGGAGGCCGGCACGGGCTAGGGTAAGGGTACCTAGCTGGTTGAATGCTGGAAACCCCCGGGATCGGGTGATTTGGGTGTTTTGGTTATTGTCTCCTTGCGGCGTGGCTTGAAAATCGGGTTAGTAATACTTACCCATTATCCACATTATCCAGGATCTGGAGCTTCGGCCTCTTGTGCCTAGGAGCGTCGTTGGCGTTGGGGTCGTAGTCAGTCGCCTGTCTGACCAGCGGATTCCCATGCTCTGTTGCACGGGCGTATAATTTCTTCGCTCTGTCATGGATGACTTCAGTTACCGGGGTGTATTCCAGGTCTCTGAAGATGTCCGCGTTTCTGACAAACCATGGTGCATCCACGGCGCACCTGAGTGCGACGTTTTCCACGGCTTGTATCCTCTTCAAGTAGATGGCTGCTTGGTATCCCCAGGCAACGGAAGCGTAGGTCAGAATGGGTGCAATGAGGGTTCTGATGACCGTGAGCTTGTTCCTCAGGTTGAGTTGGCTTTGTCTGCCTATCATTGGATAGAGCAGAGTCCTTCTCCTCCTCGCCATCTATATAATCGCTTCCGTGTTTTATTTCCACGTCACGCTTCTATCCATGATAACGTCAAGGTACTTGACGGTATCGTGCCATTGGATGTTGTCGCCGTTCATGGAAACGTGTCCTGTGGGAGTTTGCTTTCTGACTCTCTTGAAGATTATGCCTTTGCTCTTCTCCGCATTGAGTTTGACTTTCCACTTGTTGCACCACTCTTCCAGAAGGGATGCTGCTTCCTGGAGATTGCGGGTGGCAAGTCTTGCGGTCCATGATCTTGCGATGATGGCCGTGTCGCCTGCGTAGAGCGCCAAAGAGGTCGTTGCGGTTTTTGGTATGTCGGAGGTGTAGATGGTAAACAGGTGGGGGGAGAGTAACGATCACTGCGGCACGCCTGCTTCCATTGGCATATAGTTGGACAGCTTGTCGGCAATCTTCACACGGAGTTGCCTCCGGAGAAGGTAAGATCTCGCTAGCTTGACGATGCCGACAGGATAACCCATCGACAACATCTTCGCCAGAAGACCATCGTGCCAAACCCTGTCGAAGGCCTTAGCTACGTCGATTGCATTGAAATTCGGACAGCAAGTTCGATCAATCGATCAATGAATAAAAAAGTTATTAATTTGTGAAATAAAAAATGTTTTCTAATTAAGTAAACTAAAAATATTATTTACAAAAAAAAGTTGCAAAGAGTATCCTATAGAATGTGCAACAATTATATATCTAGTTTAACTATTTTTTGAGTGTTCACCCTGTATGATTTTCAATGAGAAAATAGCAGGTTTCCTACTCAGAAATTGTGTCAAGTTCGTGCCAAATATTATTTTCCTCCGTCGAATTATGAGTAATTTTTAATATTTCTATAATAGTGAAAACGTAGTGGGTGGTCATTCTAAAGAAATAATTATTGACAATAATATTTGGCACATATTAACCCTACTATACTGTTGGTGAAAAATATACAAGGCGGACACCTTCTAACAAGTAATTGACAAACGGATGAAATAATATTAGAAATGTAGCTGTTACTGTTGAACTGAAATAAAACTTGTACACCATCACTTAAAAAAATATACAGGGTGGTTGTCAACAGATAAAATAAATAAATGGTACCATATAGGAAAGTTTTGAGTAAATATCTTTACAGATTTTCGCCATAAGCCTTTAATTGACTATTTCTTGGGATGACTAACATACGTAATTTTTATAAACAGTATAGCAGATTTTTTTTTATAGTTGTGTTAATAACATGAGAACGATTGTCTTCCTCCGTCAGATTTTCTTTAATTATTATTCGCCCTCTATATCTCTCACCAAAAGTATACAATTGTATTAGAATTTGTCACAAAAGCCCAGTTCCCAGTGAGGAAATAATAGAGGAAGCTGAGAAATAATAATCCTTATAATAACTTCTCATTTTTTCGTAAGTTTTTAGTAGTAGAACAATATTTTAAAAAGTTATCAAAGTCACTATGGGTGGAACAATAAAGATAATGGTGTTAAACTTAAATAATGCTTTTTTCTGGAAATAACTTTTTAACTACGTGGATGTGGAAGTAATATTTTTTTTTTATATTTATTTTTTTATATTTGACCAATTAAACAACTAAAATTCAAGTGATTTTTTGGGAAAATTAGGGACGTTTCCCCCAGATAAAGCAATTGGCTAGGTATAGTTGTCTCCATTTGTTTAATGCACATAGAAAGGGCAATAAGAACCAGCCATCCAAATATCAAAGACAGCGCAAGTACTGGCCGTCATGCTCCTGCAGAGCCGTGTTCAAATGTTTGCATATTAGAATGAACGAAATGTTACATTAGAGGTTTAAAAATCGTATTTTCGGTAGAAGCTTAATGACGTTTCTGGTAAATTAAAGAATGTTACTCTGCTTTGCATCAAGATAGGAATATCTGATACATTGGTGAACACATTGCCCGCCCTTCACGACATTGACAAATAAATTCAAAGTACGTCTCTGTTTATCTGTTCCTTAGGTATGACGTTTTAGTTATGAGTGATTCGCGTAACTGTATCATAAGAGATGGACATCTTAATTAAAAGAGGAGTGTTTTCGATTATTTCTTATCTTAATCATGCCAGAACATATTTTACATGAGAGTAATGATGTTTTATCTATTAAGTAATACATTATATTTATTATTTAATCTACTCTCGAAAAATTCAGTATGTCCCGGTTTCCCTATATATTAGCTCGGTCGGCAGCTTTGAGTTTTTTATGTGCGGTATGAATATGGGTGAACTATATGCACATTTAATTTTGTAACTATTCCTCCAAGAAAAAATATCGTCTTCATATCTGTATTCCATGGTTATTATTTATACCCGAATCATTAACAAAATATAAACATTTTTTTTTGTATTTTACATAATAGGTATATAATATTATATGAGATGTTTAAAAGGGAATTAATTATTTTTTGTTTGCCAAATCCCATAAATAATATGTTTTATTATTATATGAGATGTTCCAAGACTAATTAGTAATATCTATTTTTTAAGTCACGGCTTATCTAGTATTTCTTTGGTGTTTTAATATATTCATTTTTGGAGCAGCTGCTCTTCTACGCAGTAAATTGCCACTATTACCTGATTCATCTAACGTAGCAATGTGGACGTTTTAGTTCCCACTGCATTCAAAGAATTGGAGGATATATATCTCAGACGGAGTTTATATTTGAAGCATCATCCTAAAATCAATGGATATAGGTACACATAGTGAATAATATATCAGATTGTCATATTTTTTTAATTGTTGTGGATCTTAAGACCGAACCAAATAAGAAAAACAGTGCAGCCATATGGAAACAATGATTTACTATTACCGAATTACTTGTTTATACAGTAAAAGTCGTTATATGGGCAGAACCTCGAAAAGTAATTTAGATCTCTACACATAAGTTAGTCCTTAGCTGTCCTTCACAAAAAAAAATCAAAGTTTTTTCCATTACTTAAAAAGAATTTGTGCAATATTTTATCAGACAACACGATTAGGCTTAAGGTTTAAAAACTATCAAAATATCTAAAATTTTAAAAAGTTATAAAATGAGGGTTTTAAATAGAAAGCCATATATGAGTTAGCATCCAAATTTTGAAAATTTAGGACTATTAGGTTCACGATGGTTTGCGAAGATAAAAGTAACATGGTTGTTTGCGGTGCAATCGTTTTTGAGAAACGCCTACTCGAAAATATGAGCAAGCAATCGAGGCTAACACCTCAAAATCGGAATATCGAAAACATCTTTTTGCAATTGTTTGCGTTTCGCTTGCGAATACTTGCAGTTACATTCTTTTCGTCGAGACTCTTCATAGAATAATTGGTTTATCAGTTTTATTTTAAAATATTAAAGTATGCTATTACGAAGCGTCTGAAAATTACAGTCGGGTATCATCTAATTCTAATACCTGTTAAACACTAGAACCTCCATTAAACTTAATTTGTTTTCACCATAAAACATTTGTAAAATAGTAGAATGGTAAAGTATTATGTATTGAATTTGGGCTATGTTTGTCACACAAGGTGGTTACCAGAGATGCGTAAACTCTCATGTTTTAAAGAACATGTGTTTTGTTATAATTGTAGAGCAAGGGTTACTATAGTTTTTGATTAAGCACAGAAAAATACGAAGATATTTAAACTGCAATATAAAGTGTTTTTGAGGTCAAGCGAATGTAAATTACGTACATTTAGGTGATGCACCAGTTTCATTTTATAATAATAAGACATTTTTAATAATACTACTATGAGATTAGACGTTGTAGTCAAACATTGTCCGCTGTGCGAATACCTATTAAACGTGATAAATTCTGTTAGAATATGGGTTATTCCCAGAGACATGTATATTGTCATGACTTATATAAGCTATTCTATTATAATTTTAGATAAAATATTACTAAGATTCTTAATTAAAAACGAGTAATAATATGAATACAAATTATCGATATTGTGTGTCTCAGATGGGAACGGATTATAGTCTAAGAGCTACCGAACTCGATAACATACCCATTTTTATTACGCTGGAAATATGCTAAAATGTTAATTTAGATCTCACGAAAGAAGGAATGGCCGGTATGCCTAAAGGACGTCTGTGGGATGAGTGCCCAGGAATTTTTGAAAGTGGTTACCGCTGCAGTACATATTTATCTATTTGCCTCTACAAAGCTTGGACTTTCAGAAGGCGAATAGAGTAGCGGTTAAAAAAATATTTCGCATGTACAAGGTCCAGGGTTAAAATCTTACACATCAGCAGAAATATTTTTACTTTTCTTTTTCGGCCTTAATATCTTGGTCGAATATTATGTTTCTTTGACTGGACCGTTAGAATCTTTCACTTTTAAACTAATTTTGCTGGAATTTACTAAAAGGAAGTGGGAGAAGAACTATATTTGATACCCCGTTTTTATGAATCGAGGATAGAAATGTGGACTAATAGGACACGGCCAAATTAATGTTAACACCCAGTATGATTGATGTTACTTCTTCGCGACACAAAATTTATTATAATATATAATTAATATAATTTATTTTTATTTCTTATTTCATATTATGTCCCTCTCATATCATTCTCCTGTAATATATAGTTTAAGTGCTGAAAGATATATAAATTTTAAAATGTTTTTACCCTCTGAAACATTTTGTTTACACATTCAAGTAGATGCATTTCATTCATTTTCATTTTGTACAATTCGACGTCATTTAGGCATACCGACCATTCCTTCTTTGGAAAGATCTAAACTAACATTTTAGCATATTTCCAACCTTGTAAAAATGGGTATATTGTCGAACTCGGTAGCTCTTAGACTATTTCAACTTTACGGGATATATCAATTTTGCCTTAAAATATTCTTCAACTATTTTTAATAAAATCATTACGAAATGAATGAAAGTTGTAATCGCGCGTTGCTGCTTGTGAATAACTATTAGAAGAATGAAAATAAAAGTGTTATTGTATTTAATTTCAATAGTACGGCGTAAAAATAAATTGCGCGCCGTATTCAAGCAAAACATGAGTCTTTGTAGTCGGTTACGCGAGATTAATATTTTAGAAAATAATATTGAATCATATTTGTGCTGAGTTCTTCCCCCTCATAAATGAAAACGATGAATATGAATTTCTTTCACTAAAATTTTAATATTTTTATTTAATTTTACGTTTTATTGTTCATATTATGCCCTCACTGTTTCGAGCTGAAGATTGTTACGTGAATAATCTTATATAAGTGTCCGTACTGTATTTGGTATTAGCATAGCTCTAGGTTAACTGCATCATATTTTATTTAATAGCAGGTAGAATGTAAAGTAGAATTAACATACGGGATAAAATTAAAATAGGATGATTCTGGAAGGGCAAATATTTAATGGGGCTTAAACCGGAATGAATCCCAAACGGGGTCTGAATCGAAACGCTCCGTATATCCAGATAATTGGATAGCAGCAAAGCTTCGGATCAAGTCAGCTAGATAACTAACCCGCTGGCACTATGAAAACACGATAGACTGTGATGGTATTGCACTTATCTAAGGGTTAAAATTAAATAGTCCCTCACATTCTAAAACTGTTGCCGCGGAAATGATACTCATATATTTGAAGCGGTGGTCCGAAAACAATCCACGATCTGGCGGACAGAGAACGAAGTATGCTATCACAGAAGAGGAAGAGAGCAACCCTGATGATGAGTTGTTCATTTGGCGAAGTGCGGGCATATCGCAATGCGGCCGGGGTGCCGGGCAATTCAAACGGCCATTATCACCTGAGTTATGACTTGGTGCCGACAGAGTTGTTTTAGCTGCCGACATTGGTTCATCATCAATCTACATGGATTACTGCAAGTATGAAATTCCAAATTCAGGGGATCAGTTTTATATGACCCTCGCATCCGCCAATTCTTTAAAAAATATGAAAAATGTTTGTGCGTGAATGAACAGAACATTACCAGATGAAATACAATTCAATATTTATTATTCGAAATTGCAGTGATTTGATTATCGTATATTTACTTGAAAAATATCCCTGCAAAGGGCTCATTTAGCTTTTTTTTATTATATTCTCTGAAAGATCTTTTGATTTTAGAGCGAAATGCAAAAAATTTGAATTTTCTACAGTCTGTATATACTTCAAAATTAACCAGGAACAAGCTATTATATTAACAGCTGTGTCACGGTATTTACTACTGTGCTATAATTTAGTATATCTCAAAGTGTACTTTTGCTAATAGCTAACAGAAATATTTTTTATTTGTTTGCTTATAGTAATGAAACCATATTTATACAATTTTGCAAACAACGGGAAAAAAACTATCGAAGAGAACTAAAAGAAAAACTATATGTAAAAATATTAATTAAGTCTTTGCATTCTTTCAATAACCTGATTTCTGGTTATGCTAGCAAGTTAAAATCCTAAAACAAATTTGTCCAATTTCTTATTTATCATTCTCATTATAACACTAGCATCTAACATAGTCCCCTGCGGCTATGCAGATTAAACTAGTATCTACATGACCCCCTACGGTATGAAGATTCAGTTAAAAATGAGGACAAAGGCCTATATATACTAAAAGCAACCAAATAATAAATAATTCACTTTTAAACATGCATAGAGTATATAGGCTCCAATACCAGTTAGTTAATAGATAGGTGAAGATCTGTTGTTTTTTAAACATGCATAGAGTATATAGGCTCCAATACCAGTTAGCTAATAGATAGGTGAAGATCTGTTGTTTTTTATTAGCCAATGTCAAATATAAACATTTCATACTTATTCATGGATAATGCTTTGGTTTTGAATAAAACATCGTTATGAGCGGCTTTGTGCCTTTCTGGTGAGCTCATAATAAAGGAGAAAAACTTTTCAAAGGCTAGGGATTTACAAGAAACTGAATGAGAGATTTTATGGAACTGTAATCCATTACAATGAAAACATTTTTAAAACAAGGTAGGTAAATATTTTAAGCCTTTGTTCTCATTTTTAACTGAATCTTCATACCGTAGGGGGTCATGTAGATACTAGTTTAATCTGCATAGCCGCAGGGGACTATGTTGAATGCTAGTGTTATAATGAGAATATCAAATAAGAAACTGGACAAATTTATTTTAGGATTTCAACTTGCTAGCATAACCAGAAGTCATGTTATCGAAAAGACTGCAAAGATTTCATTAATATTTTTACATATAATTTTTCTTTTAGTTCTCATAGACAAATTTTTTCCGCTGTTTGCAAAATCCTATAAAGAATATGTTGCATTACTGACAAATATAATATAAAGGTAACACGAATTGTGTGGATAATATTAACTGCTATACATATGATTTGATAATGTAGGAATGTTCTTTCCTATGAAATTTACATACAGTACTAACAGATGGAGAACAGAGCAAACTCTTTATTCTCCGTGTGTTAGTATTTTTATGTAAAATAAATGTTTTTTTGAAACTTATTCATTATACAACTTTGACATTGCTTGTCATTATTGATCAGATATTTTAATGATAGGTCACAGTCTGCTTTTAAATAACCGGCTTCTCACATTAAACGTATCTTCGAGACAAACGGAGTAAATGACGTCAAAGTTTCCTGCACACCGGTTCATGTTTAAAGCAGTATATATCTGAAACTCCTTATCAAAATCATCTCGAATGTTCAATGCTGTAATTAGTCTATGTCTAACATATGCAATATGAAATTTGACTACATGACCCCATTATTGATTATTTATTATATGTATTTGATTTAATCAGCAAGCAAGCTGTTAAGAGTACTGAAACTTGGGATTTGGTGCATGCACTATAAGCCAAGGCCTCAGATTGTTTTATAACATTTTTCAACCCCTACATTTCATTATTAAAGGGGCTGATAAAAATAAATTGAAATATTCACTGGAAATTTAGTACACGTATGTATTATGACGACATCTGGAACTAAATTATATTTTGTGATTCTGTTGAAGGGGTGGGGAGGTAAGTAGAGGTAAATAGGGGAAATGAGTAAAGCAAGCTGATAAGAGTCCAGTAATTTGAGATTTGCTGCATATACTAGAAGCCAAGCCCTCAGATGTTTTATAACATTTTTCAACCCCTTTACTCCATTACTAAAAGGGTTGATAAAAAAAAATCGAGATTTTCCCTTGAAGCTTGGTACCTGTATACATTATAATGACATCAGTAATTAGATTGTATTTTGAGCGGTTGCATGGGGATTAAATAGGGGTAAATAGGGGAAAATAAGCAAAGCAAGCTGATAAGAGTCCAGAAACTTGGGATTTGGTGTATATACTAGCAGTCAAAGATTCAGATTTTGTATAATATTTTTGAGCCGCTCCACCATCACCACATCATTATTAAAGGGACTGATAAAATAAAATTGAGATATTCACTTTGAAAATTGGTACACTTATGTATTGTAATGACGTTTGATTGGGATAATTCCGTTAAAGGGGAGGAGGAGGGTGTAATTGGGAAAAATTATTAAAGCAAGCTAATAAGATTCCAGAAATATTTTTGGCGTATGTGCTTTTTTATGACGTCTGTCCAAAACATTATTAAAATATTATGACCAATTATTTCCACATGCTAGAGTGAAAATACAGTCAAGAAGGAATTAAAAAGAGTTGGCCAAGGTATGGATGCTTAGCGGTGTTTCGCATGTGTTACCGATACGGTAGCAGTCAGTGGGCTAGACCACTGATGAGTGGCAATATCGCAGGGAATGGTTGCTGTGTTTATGTCTATAGACGTGTGCGTGCCCTGGTTGAGTGGTGAAGTGACAATACCTAATCTCAGCCAGGACGTTAATATAAATAAGACCATTAAATATAAAATAAATAAACAAATAAATCAATGTAGAGTAATTGAAGATTTTCCGCCAAGTGGATTTTCTACAGCACATCAGATGTATTGTATAATTATTAAAAGTTATTTTTCCACATTTTTGAAAACGAGAAAATGTACGATTTAGGCGAAAATAACGTACATTTTGAACTATGGTCAAACTGACGTACTGACATACGCTAGACATTTATATTCTCATGACTTATATTAGATAGCATTAATTAACTCATACATAGTTCGTGTAATGATGAGTTTCCAAAAAAGCCACTTAGCTCCCGAACTATATAGAAACTTTCGACAAAAAATGTTAGGGTTTTACAATTCACATAAATTATTAAGTAGAACAAATCTTATATTCCTATTTGTTATTCGAAATTATGTAATATATGTCAATCATCACTAAAAGTATTATAAAATTTGTTTCTGTATTTACATCAATAATTAGTGTTCTTGTTTATAAATATGTAGAATATGTGCAGAAAAGCTTATATTTATTTTTGATCAGATGAATCAAAAATATTCTTTCGAAGAAGTTTTACGATGTCATCAACGTCTTCTTCCAGTGTATGAATAACATTTGAGAGCATCATGTTTTCAATAACGAGACTAAATATTCAATGGGGCACTCGGAGCGCTACTTGCGAGAAGATGGCCCATTCACTCCAGCATTGCCCATTCCGGTCTCTGTAGGGCCCATTCCCGCCGTTACAATGCTCGTTGTGTTCAGCACTATGGGTTCTCCATGAGCGTAGAATGCGGGCTCGGGCAGAAATTATGCTGATTTTATTCAAATTTCTTTTAAAATTGCAGGTACAGGAAAATATTTTCCTAATATTAAGTATTTTCTTGGTTACTTGAATGTATCAGAATATTTTTAAGTCGTCAAGTTACTTTGAGCTTTTGGTAATTTCCTAGTGTTTGTGCGGCACTGAGAGTTGCATGATTATGTTATGAGTTGATCATAAAAGCTTGACGATTATTTGATGGTGTTTTAAGTAATTACGTAGGATTTTTATTTCAACTTGTTGCTTGTCTATATTTTACGATCACTTACGTGATGTTGCTAATGAGCTTTATGTAACTCTTACATATTATGAACCCTTTCACTTTTATAATATTTGTTTAGTCTTAAAACTGTTATTTTAACAAAAAACTGCAAGTTTCTATAAAAACGATTTTTTTAAATATAACTTGAGATAATACGTCAACAACAGTATTATTTCTAATTGAAATGCACCATGCAACTAACTGTACCGGCAATAAGATCCACTATCAACACATCCTAGTGTACTGATATCTGTTGGTGCTACTAAATAAAAATATTTAAATAAATTTAGTGGAGGCAAGGGGACCTGAATTTTGACTAGTAAAATATTTTTTACTGGGTTTACAGTATATTTATAAAAGACTACCAGAAAAGAGTAATTTTTACAATTCTTTAATCAATTCCTTCTCAACGTTACTATTAACTCCTGGAATATATTCCACATTTACATAATTTAAATCAAATCGATATCGTAGTATTAAATTTCACCATTTTAGGTGTATTATCATTAGTTTGATAATTTGTAAATTATCATATTTCTTTTGTTTGTGGTTGGAAGAACGACTATTAAAGCACCCCGCGCCCTTTAAGTGGAATTTGGGTTTCAGTAAAAAGTTCTGAAATTTTGATGTATTGTGGTGACGTCTGATTGGGATAATTCTGTTGAAGGGGTGGAGGTGAGTGCAATTGAGAGAAATGAGTAGAGCAAGCTAATAATGAGTACGAGTTCCAAAACTGTATAGCTTTTGAGATATAGCTTCTAAATACCAGATAATTTGCTTCATCTTAAAGGCACTCTTATTGGATTTAAATAAGCGTATATTTAATATTGCGTTTGTTCTATTGTGTTAGTACAAAAGTAAACATTTCTTGAATGGCTAAAATAACGCTAATTATCAACTTTTCTATTGGAGGTTTTGCTCATTGAAAATCGTTATCAGAGATATAATCACTACAATATTTCAAAATTTTAGAACGTTTCACAATAATTTTAATTCCATTTACAGTAAACGAATTCCTTTCATGACAATTTTTAAATACTTTTTCCAGGTATATCATTAGTAAGTGCAAATATTTTTCCTATGTGTATACAACAATCAAAATTCACCGTTATGTATGTATTTTCATTACCTAGTTTAACATGTTATCAATTAATCACTTTGACTGAGGGTTGACTTGATAGAGAAAATATTATATTTTGGCCCGAATCATTGGGACATTGGCATTGTGGATTTAACTAATTTTTTTACTACATGATTAAAAGTTGCAATAGGTACGACCTCAAATAATGAAAGTTCTTGCGATATGGCCAATAAATGTTTATTTATATTCTCGTATTTTTCATGAAATTTTATAAATAATTAGTAAATATGCCATGTAGTCTTAGAGAGCATCAAAAAAAATTAAGGGCGTATAGTACTCACAACAATAAAAAATAAGGCTGCTATAAACATACATAGCTGCTAAAATGCTTCCAATAGGGGGTACAGCTCCTTGAATGTACCAAAAATACAAAGACTGCACTCTCGGAATGTGGTAACGATAAAAGAATTGTTCATGTATCATACGAAGTTGCGACTTGCATCCTCAGCTGCTTCTGATGTTATTTTTATGGAAGTTCTGGAGTGTTCTTTAAATTAGCCTTAATATCAAATTTATGAGGGCTCTAGTTAAAACATCTCTCTAACGACTATTCTTCTATGTATACTCAAGAAACTGTATTTATATAGGAAATATTTATATAGGGAATATGAATATCCTATTTTGATACTTCTAGGTTATATTAGAAATTGATTAAAAAGATTAGTAGGATATAAATAAACAGTTTTCCACCGTTGCCCTTTTCCCATATGTTAATGGTTCAAGCAAAAGTAAAAAATTTAAAAATTTATTTAAGCTGTCTAAATCTAACAAGCTATATCTCAAAAACCGTTCTCTATTTAAGGTCGTGCCCATTGAGATTATTATTCAAGACATCAAAGCCTACAACATTCGAAGAATTTAAGCAATTTTGCGGAAAGCCAAGAATCCCTGTAAGAATGGTTCATGGTGATTCTTAACTATTTATTTTATTTTGGTTTGGTTTAAGTTATGCTTGAAAAATAAATAAATAAAAGCTTATTAGTAACATAACATTTGGTACGATATGCATTACACTATTTTAAAAATTATATTTAACATAGTTCAAAATTTATAATAGATAACTCCATTATTGTCTGCGCAAACATGGAACCGAAGATTATATTGCATTTGATAGGCACATTCCTAAAATTGTAAATATCACTCGTAAAAAAATTATGTAATTGTGTAAATTCTAAAAAACTTTCAAAATGTCTGTTCAAATATCCGACTATTTGTATATTTTTGTACCCGTCACGTTTTTATAAATGCAGAAACTCAAGTCAGAAAAAGCTAATTATATAGAAATTTCGAGAGTAACTTAGTATTAGCTAGAGCAAGAACCCCATTAATTGAGAAGAAATAAATGTGATAGTTATGACACATTTTAAGAAAATAATTCACCTGAAAATATTGTAATCTTCGATAAAATTCCAGAAACACAAGAGTACTGCATAATATACTGATGATACTGAAATTATAGCAATTATACTCAAAAGCTGATATGAGTATACTATACAATGTGAACAAACATACAGAAAATTTAATAACTTATGGAACTGTACACTGATTAGATTATTTCTGTGCGAATGACTTCGCAGCCACAGCTATGTATTACGGGTATAGATAAGTTTATTTCTAGATTTTAAACACGAAAGTATGTATTAAAAACGTTATGGTGTTTAGCAAAATATATTATGTATGTGCGTAATCCATTTCTTGAAAACACGGTAATTTCTATTAAACGTATTAAAATTTTTATTTCAAATTTGAAACATGCCCAAAAAGTATGGGGTGAAGAATACTTCCTATTGATACACACTGATTGTCACAAACCTGTAAACCGTCTTGTTTGATAAAAACTATGTTTTATTAAAATTTTAGAGCAAACTTTTATTAAGATTGAATAACCAAAAATAAGTTGTAAAATATGTATTAAGTTCAATATGTAGTGTGTCTCAGGTTTAATCAAACTTTACGTAGCGTTTAGGTCAGGTTATTAACATCGGTAAAATGATGTTATTTGTTTGATTCGATGTCTGACTTACCTTTGTTAACATACACTCATCCACACTGAGTCTACTCACTGGACTACTGTCGCACCGATCAAATCGAGTGATATTCATTATCCTCCTTTCAGTACATTTTAATTAAAGATTGTTTGTAAACGGTTGTTTTACATTTTATTAGTTGATATAAGATATAGTTCAGTAATTATAAAAATTTCCATCACAAAAAAATTATATTTGAGCTTGTTCTTCAGTAATTGTTAGTGGAGGGGATATACATCACAAAACCACAAAAATAAGTTCTGGGGGTGCCGTGCAATCCCCCAAAAAAATACCCCTTAAGACAAAAATGCCTTATTTTACTGATAACTCGTTAATCGTCGAAAAAGGAAAAACATTTCTCATCATAAAAAAGAAAGCTTGACTAATTTCCTAAAAAAAAGTCCTCTTGTAATTTTCATGTATTTGCCATGGTTTCCAGAAAACCGATATTGAAAAAAAATGCAAAATTTGTATTTTTAATGTGCGCCAATTTTCGTTTATTTGACATTTTTTGCGCACGGCCTATATAAGAAATTGAATTGTTTGAAAACCAAACAAGCTAGGAAGAAAAATGGGTTTTAAAGGGGATATAGAATACTTTCTTGTGTTGCCATTTTTGATGGCTACTGATATTTATTAGTATATAAAAATAACAATATAATATAGTTCTCTCTTGATCTTTTGCGCTTCTAACTATTCACAGGCCCATAAAAAATAACTGACTTTAATATAAGTGCATTACCTTTTAGTTCAGGATAGTACTTCAATACAAAAAAAGTAGAAAACAAAAATATTCACATTTACAAATTTACCGGTAAGTATGTTGAAGTTAGCCCAATTTTTATTGCTTCCTAAAAATAAAAGAAGACCCAAACACATTGGAAATTTAGCTCATTTTTTTTTGAGTTTATATATCATGTAACTAATGTTTCTAATCATTTAATAGTTAAAAAATTGCATTGAAAAAATATCATCAAACAATTGAATATGCAGCCTTTTTGGATTTTTCTTTAAAATAATCTAGCGTCCTTGTATTTTAATATTTTTGAATATACCCGGTCTAAAAATAAATGATGTTATTTAATCATACCATTTGAAATTAAACTATATTTCTCAGGAAGAAAAAAAATGCTATTGAAAGGGACAGAATTTTAATGCACAGTGACGCTCGTTTAGAATGGATGGAAAAGGCGCGTGGCGCGCGCATCCCTGTGCATTGTATAGTTTTATTCTAATAAATTTTATTAAATTAAATTAACTACTAAACAAATAAATTAGTGAAATTTCAAGTGAAAAATAACTGGATTTACAATAATTTTATTTAATCATGCAAATTTAAATACGTATTTCAATTTTTTAAGTGATAAAGTGTTTGTTATTTTCAACGTTACTATTGTAAAATATAATTTTTTTAAAGTTTGTAAATCATTACTAAAGCGTTTCATTTTGTTGCTTTTGACATAATCTCAAAATTACTAAAAATGTGGTGACTATTTATAATTTGTTATGATATAAAGTTATTAAATATTTTATTTGCTTCTTTTTCCACATGTCAACAATTGGCAAACATCCACTTAAAGACATTTGAAAAAAAAATTTTACTTACACAATCTTCAAATTACAAAACACATAGGGACTTTTATTATTTTTTATGCTTACAAAATAAAGTTAGTGAATGAATGTAATTCATATCTGACTTCTATTTATAATATTGGCAAATACATATTCAAAAAAATCGGGAAAAAATCAATTTCTGCTAACACGACATTAAGAACCCTACAAATCTAGTTACTTTTATAATTTTCAATGATGGAATATTGAAGGTTATAAAAATATCTTTCATTTGCTTCCTGCTTTTCCTAGATATATCGACAATTGGCGAAGATATTAACGATTATATAACGCATTATCTAAAAATTCCATTTTTCTAATACAAAGGGACTTTCCTTTTTAGGAAATTAGTCAAGATATCTTTTTTGTAATGAGCAATTCTTCTATATCTTCAACAGTTAACAAGTTATCAGTAAAATAATACTTCTTTCACCGAAGAGGCGGTTTTTTGGGAGGGTTGCACGGCACCCCCAGAACTGATTTTTGTGGTTTTGTGATATATTATATTATATTATTATATTATATTATATTATATTATATTATATTATATTATATTATATTAAAAGTTACTGAAGGAAATATTTTTTACTTTACCGACTGGATTAATAATAAAGTTCAGTTAACCAAACGACTGACTGGGTGAAATATTATTACTACATATGTAGTAACTATCCTTTCAGTTGAATTTTGTGCAAACAAGTTTTAATATTAACAAGCTAATTGATGTATGCACGTACGTATGTGTATTGTTCCTCAAATCTCTAATAATAAATATTAAGTATAATCTATTTGGAAATGAAGAAGAGGAATAAAAGCTCATTAAAGTTGCAAATCCTCTAAAAACATACTCAGTCAGCATATTAGTGATTTCTTTCTATATTATATTGTATTATATTACATTACATTGCATTGCATTGCATTGTATTACATTGCATTACATTACATTATATTGGTGAGCTGTACTTTTATGACTGATATGTTTTTATACGATTTGAATTTATAACGAACCAGCGTTACCCTTCATTTCCAGATAGAGTATACTTGTTTTGGAAGTAAGTGAATAAAATCGACCACTGCAGTTCACAACAATTTAGGTATGTCATGGATACACCAAGATTTTATAAAATTTAAAAAACTTTTTCTGAGTGCCTAAACATTACTAAACAGTTTTCTTTATCATTCACAGCAGGTGTCAAGACAAGAACTAACGGGGTATAATAAGGCAATATAAGTTTTAACCCAGATTAAGTTTTAAGTTTAAAGAAGGGAGCGTCCTATTTTCTAGGTTTACACTATGAATCGTTCTTTGAAAGAACTTCATTTTATGACTTTACAGTTTTATATCCAATAACTTTAGAGATGTAGTGGTAACATTTTAGTAACATAACATAAATATAGTAAAATGTGCTTCTGTCTTTCCTTAACCAAAAAATTGTACTCGTATTTCATAGGAAAATATTGGTTACAGGGCCATGATTCTATTGTCAATTTATTTAATGTGAATATAAAAACAATATTCGGTTGAGGATAAACCACATTGAAGTCTAAAGGCATCATTTTAAAAAGCATAACCCATAATTACAATTTAAAAGTATGGTAGGTATAGTTACGGTTCACGGAGCCTTATAAAGCTTGTACAGAAAATATTCTCGAAGATTAATGGTAAATGGCTGAGGTGTATTGTAAGAAAGAATACATTGAGATATTAAGGGAGGGACCAAAGTGATTGATGGTCTTGTAAGAAAGTCCTAAAGGTTCTCATGAAGGTTTCACGAAAGGTATATGGATTTTTTTTGCTAATGCGCACAACACTCAAAGTTAACTATCACATCTCTTTTGTTTACGATATATAGGCCAAAGCGAAATGGGAAATTAGGTCTAAATACAATAGCGTACCTTAAAGAATTTGTGTTATTACTTACGAAGCATGATTACTGGTTGTAAGAGAGGGGAAAATATCTATGGGATTTTTAACGATACCACTGTTTCCATTTCAATTATATATTAGTACAAAATTTATAAAGAAATTAATACTTTATAATACAATTCATAAAATATGGGTGGTAATTGATCCAAAATGATTTTATTATTCTCAGATGTATGGCGTATGGCCTTGATGCAAAAAAAAAAAAAAAATGCCCAAAATGTTCATTGGTAATTTAACACAGCTATTGCTTTGATCATGTTAGCAACTTTAGAATTCATAGATTCATTACAGTTTTTTTGCAGGATATGTGGCTTATGGTTTGTTTAACCCAACTGACTCATTTTAATAATTATTTGAAACTTATAGTATTAATTATATCATTGCTTCTACTGGCGTCTTTAAAGAGGTAAATATGCTGATCATATTATTCTATTTTTAATAATGTTCCAATAAACTTAAAAGTTAGTGTAATACCTAGCTGGTGGCAATGTTTTAGCTGTGAAAAAATATGAGTAAGTCACCATCCTGACTTCACAGGTATGTTAATATTGGAAATAATCCTCAGTTCTTATATTATTAATGCATTCCAACAGGACAGAAATGTTTAATATTCATGGAAAAAGAAACATTTGTTCAGAAATCCGTTTTATGACAGGCTGAGATAGAATACTATTAAAATTAGCTCATATACATCATACATGGCGATCGTTAGAGGTGTGTAAATTGTCGCGTTTTATATAAACTGTTTTATTATAATTTTAGAGTTACGTTTCTAATTAATCATTCAGAAATACGAAGATGTACGAGATATCGAGACTGTACAATGTATAGCACACAGGGTGTCTCTCAGATTCGAAAGAACTTTATGCAGATTATGAAATATATCAATTTAACTGTAAAATATTATTGAGGTATATTTAATAAGACTCTTATGAAGCGAATGAAAATTGCAGTCGGATGTTGCCAAATCCAAATACATGTTAAGCGGGGTAATATCTGTCCGACTTAAATTTTTTGTTTGAAATACATATGCAACATATGCAAAATAGTATGGCAGAATACTCACTATTAAAGTCGGCTCATATCAGTCGTACATGATGACCGCAAGAAGCGTGTAAACAGTCATATTTTATATAAACTGTATTTTATTATATTTTTGAAACAATATGTTATTATCTACAGTTTTTTTATACAAGAATAGGAAGGTGTACCAAATATCGAAAATACGATAAATAGTGTGTGACAGATTTAAAAGACCTTTATATAAGTTAGCAGATGTATTAATTTTAGTATAAAATATTATGGAGGAATTTTTAATAAAGCAAAATGATTGAAAGTTTCAGTTTTGCGTTGCCACTTACGGACAAGTGTTAATAGTGATAACTTCTTAGCCTTAAACTTTCAATTTCACATTTGAAATATTTGTAAAGTAGTATGGCAGAATAGTCCCTGCTATAAATGGGCCATATCTGTTATGTAAGGTGATCGTCAAAGGCATGTAGGCGGTGATATACTATATATTTTTTTAATTTTAGACCAAAAATTACGGTTTTTACTTCCTTGGATTACAAAAAAAATATATTTTAACCCTAATATCTTCTAGATTTCTCGATCACTATGATTCTCTATATGTCTGTCGCAGTTGTGTTAGCATGTATATAGTTGAAAATGAAGAAATCTATGCTTTTAAAGAAAATATACATAGTGTTTATTCTAAAAAGTTTAAGGAAATGGCAGAAAATAAGTAATATTTTTTTGTTGTAGTTGACAATATTGCCAAGGATGGAAACCTGATATAATTTTAGTGAGTAAAAGGTATTTTTAATAAGACTACGAAACAAGTGTGAGTTGCAGTAGGGCGTTACTGACTGCGAATATCCATTTGACGAATTAATGTTGGTTGTTTATTGAATCGCAGTCTTATTCCTCTTATTCAAAACGTCTTGACAGACGTCTTGTGATTCATGTAATTGTCAAGTTTGCCTCTTTTTGCTGCATAACATATCCGACAGCGGCAGCGGTTGCCTACTCAGATTGGTGACCGTATCTCATGTCGCTGTCCTGGTTAACTGGTAGGGTAGCATTAGTTAAATTTCGCCAGGACGTGAAAATAAAATAAGGTATTTAAAAAAGATATCCACAGCCGGTCACACACGATCTTTTGTTCTCATCATTAACTTAATCTTCATAGTCGTAAGGAACTATTGTGGATACTGATTTACTCTTCATGATGGTAAGGGGCTATGTGAAATGTGGATACTAGTGTTACAATGAGAATTGGCAAAAAGAAATAGATACATTCATTTAGGAATTTTTTAACTACTATAGTGGAACCAATAAGTGTAGGCAGTAGATCCAGGGGAGTACGGATTTACGAATTTACTAAATTCGCATATACGGAATTCTAAGAAATGAAACCACTCGGATTGTATTAATTATGCATGAGCTACCATATGTCTTAAATTTTAAATATTATGCTTAAATGTGGCAACATTATCTCCACGTATTATAGCAGCGCAATCGCAAATATTTTCCGTTGCACTGAAATCGTTACTATTATAAATTCAGTCTACAATCAGTGTTATTATGTTCGTTTATGAATCGTGCGGTATTAAGTTGTTGTGTAATAGTGCCTTAAAATTTTATTTTGTGTGAAGTAATTATAGTGTGATGTTTTTGCTTATGAATTTATCTGAATCTTCATGGTCGTAGGGGGTTATGTAGATACTAGTTTAATCTGCATGGCCGTAGGGCACTATGTGGATGCTAGTGTTACAATGAGAATTATCAAATAAGAAATTAGACAAATTTATTTTAGGATTTTAATTTGCTAGCATAACAAGAATTCAGATTATCGAAACAATGCAAAAATTTCATTAATCTTTTTACACATAGTGTTTCTTTTACTTCTGATAGATAGTTTTTCTGCTGTTTGCAAAATCCTATAAAGAATATGTTTCATTACAATTATAAGCACACAAATAATAATTTACTGTTAAAGGGGAATGTCGCACGAGAAAATAGAAACTTTTAATTAGAACATATAAAAGGCCTTCTATCTAGTGCATCAAAGAGAGTTACAACTGAATATTGGCGAAAATGCATAGAGCACGTTAAAAAAGCTGAAGAAAAAAAATGTGGAATACAGATATTCAGATTGACGCAGTAATTGAGTCAATAATTATGAACGTAGGAACCAGCAGCAATAGTGACAGTGACATTGATAAGTGAGTGCGGTAACCTGTGATAGTGTCGGGTAGTGATTGTGATAAGATAAATTATTTATTGTGGAAAATTATTGCTGTTAAGTTTTGTTTTTAATTATGTTATTTTAACAAGAAAGTTTATTTATGTTATCAAAACAGTTATTCATTTTTAAGTTTGGTAAATTTTGTTTTTAATTATGTTATTTTAACAAGAACGTTTAGTTATGTTGTTAGAAGAGTTATTTATTTTTAACTTGCAAGTTTGTTAATTTCTTTTCTTTTCTTAACCTATTACTCCCTAATTAACAACCCTGTCACCATCCTTTTCTGGCAAGGGATATGCTCACACCTCCACGTTGGTCCTTGCTGGGCAATAAGAACAACTGGCAGAGTTGAAATTTGTGTAAATTTTTATAGATATTAGACATTCTACACTTTTTTTTTCTTAAAAAAACTCCAGTTTTTCTTTTTAGACGAGTTGAGTGTGGAAACAAATTTAATTATATCAATTTTTTATTTTATGAAATATGAGTACTATTATTATCTTGTATATACCTACCTTAAAATATATATGGAGCACCACTGATGATTGCCGTAGGTTCGGATCGTTTCACGTTTGTTTATGAGGAGTTCCACCAATTTCATAGTAGTTGAACAATTTATTATGTATAAAGACCACATTCCAAACATTTGTTCTATTTGGTTGATTGTTGCAATTACACATAATGACCTAGTCGTGATTTTTATCTCTGGTAGGTGGATAAAACTTAATATATTTCTCTAGATTATGTGGTACATTATAGTAGTACTAGGTGTCGCTTAAATATTACATAACAGCTACTATCCTTTGACCACAATGCCGCGCTGATTTTTTGCTCTACTGCCTACGCAAAATTGGCGCCACTATAGCATAACCAGAATGCAGGTTATCGATAGAATACAAAGATTGGAATATATATTTCAATAAATAGTTTTTTTTTATTTCTCATAGATTATTTTTCTTGCTGTTTGCTAAATTTTATAACCAATATATTTTATTATAATTATCTGCAAATAAAATATAATGCAGTATTAAATATGTGTCATATTATTAGACAATTTAAATAAATAGCATACATACAAATTTTAAAATTATAGATTAAATGAAAATATACAGGTATTTCTAACATCTTATTCTATATAAGTAACCCGTGATGGATACTAGTGGACATATTTTTATATCAAAATAGTTCGGTTTAGTTATTGTAAAATAATCACGAATACCTAAATTGTTCAAAACTTGTGAAGGTGCTGTAATCCTATAAATTCATATATAAACACCATCAAATAAGATATAATATGTAAATAAAACATTATCTAAATTGAGATATAAAGAAGAAGCACAGCAGGGGTCGGTCGGGTTTCCAATGATAGTAAGGTAATCGACATAGATCTCATCTAGACAGCTCTGATAGTTTCCAATGCGCGTTACCGGTGCGGCACCTGAGCCCGTAATCAATTCCACCAAGTCTAAATCTTAGCTCGCCCCCATTGGCTGCTTCTTCAGTAATTTAGTTAATGGTACCCTGCAGCGCGCTCCCCGGCCATAAGTCTCCTCTTACAAGAAGTAATGGCCGGCTGTCACGCTTTCAACCCCGTACAATGCCTGCTGCTGCACCCCCTGGGTCTCGCGCCACCCTACTCTCTCCGCCTCTCTCCCGTCAAGAAACTTTCTAAAGAAACCTGCCCTGCTGCCCTTTGTTTTTAAACCGAAGTATAAAGACATTATTTTACCAGGGAAATTAAAATCTTAAATGTTCTTTGACTGTGAAGTGATGATTTTAAACCAGAGATAAGTTTTAATTAAAATCTTAAATGATTTATTTCGGATTTTTATTGGACATGGTTTAATTTTTAAACGCTTAAGCACCCGCTTACATTTAGTGCATGAAAACACTTCAATGAAAGTACAGATTTAATAGATTTAATTAGACATGATTAAAACGTATCAAAAAAAGTATGTGCTTAAAGCTTTGAACATAAATTAGTAGGAACTTGAAAGTTTACTTAAATAAGTACCGTAGTAAAGATATAAATATATAGAGAAATATATAAAGTGCCCATTTTAACAAAATATTAGAAACTCGATTTTTTCGAAAGTGATTAAATGTTCCGTTCAGATAGTGTTCTGCTTATTATACTCATAAGAACCACAAGTATATTGTTGTATTTGTGTGGTATTTCTATAAAATCGCTTGTAAAAAACTAATTGCAAAATGACTGTCTGTCTATCCGTCCGCTCGCCCGTTTGTCCATTCCTCCGTCCATCCGTCTCCCTATCGCATTTAATGTAAACACCATAATTTGAAAAGGAAAGTTCAAGTGTATTAAAATTCGGTAGTTAGCTAAAAGAAGAATCATATATTTTTTTAAAATCGATCAGTAAATAAAAAGGTTATCATACATTTTGAGAAAAAAATGTCCGCAAAATTTGTACAACCAAAATAAAAAATTTGCATAGTTTGAAGAATTAACTTATTTTCAAAAAACTGCAAATAGTGTACTATAAAATGTTCAGTAATTTATATCGAAAATTTAACAATCCTGCGAAAAGTAAGCAATGTTTACACCTAATGTTATTAGCTTGTTTCATGGTAATAGCGTAATAGAACTGATCATAATTTATTAAACGTTTAGTCACTATTGCATAATATATGTATTGGATGAAATACATTCAGTTGCAGAATTAGCATCTGATGTAAGAAATAGATACGAATCGATTTAGACTCAAGATCTGAACCATGGGTTGTGAACGCACTAATACTTTACACTTTTGAGGTAAAAACGGATTTATTAAACTTAAAACGTAATACATATATGACGACGTGTGCTCGTTTAAGATATCCACTTTTTCTAAAAGCAATATTGATTCAATCCCACATAACATCTTTGAAGATGCAGTGCCTATCCCTTCCCTAAAAAAATTGAGAAATAAATCTGATGCCACTACCAAAGGTCATATTGCTACCTTCCTGTCGTTTACCAATCACTTATCAGTTTGGTAAAAAGTTATAATTAAAATTATAGTTTTTTTTATTATTTATTCAGCCTCATTACATTATAGATTTTTCTACGTTATTGTTACTGACAATAAATGAAGAACTTCAATTTAAATATCAATAGTTCTGTTAAACAGTTAACGAATAAACCAAATAAACCGCTCTTGAGAAGGGAAATAGATAGAGGATACATTTACATCTTATGAAAAGCTTAGTCATTTGTGAAACTGTAAAAGGGGATAATTGTGTCACACTTGCGAAAATTGCAAACAGTTTTTATATAAGGTCGATCGGGACCGTTCTGGAAACAGTTTCCCACCTACATCTCAGAAGAACTTTTATTTTCGCAATGTAATATTTGAAAATATTAAATCTGAAGAATTTTTAGCGACCGCTTCTTTAAAGGTGGTTTTATTTTAAAAACAAAAATTTCCACTCTTTAGAGTAAGTAGCACAATTTCATGTAAATCTGTAGAAGTTATGCAATTGTGATAAATAATCCCATTGGATTTGTCGATTTGAATTTTTAACTTTTGACATCAGATTCAGTATCAAGCAATCTGATACTGAATCTGATTTTATCTAATTACGAATTGTCATACGTTACCGGCGACTCCGCCGAAACTCGAAAATATTCTAACAGAAACATGTATTTTCCGTTTTTTGCTCACCATATACTAGGGATTCATGAAACCAGAACTGGGCAGTACTCAAGTAAATTGTACTCATAATTGTACTGAGTACCCAAAGTACTCAGTAACAAGTACCCGCCAATACTCTTATTTGGATGACACTCTGTACTCGAAATTTTCAAGTAATTTACATTATTAGGAAGTCGAGTACTTTTGGCGGCCACAACTGACGAGTAACGAGTACGAGTACCGACGTGCAACACAGGCAAGCCTCAGCTTGTCTTTCCATACAAGTGTGACGATCCTCAAGTGTGAAACTATATACATTTTGTTTAAAAATGAACTGTTATTTGTTTTCTTATAATTGATTGATACATATTATTTATAGGATTTTGCAAACGGCAGAAAAAATAACTATATATAACTAAAAGAAAGACAAGGTAGACAAATAAATTCATTTTAGGCCTTTGTTCTCATTTTTAACTGAATCTTCATGATCGTAGGGGGTTATGTAGATACTAATTTAATCTACATGGCCGTATGGAACTGTGTGGATGCTAGTGTTAGAATGGGAATTGTCAAATAAGAAATTAGACAAATTCATTTTAGGATTTTAATTTGCTAGCATAACCAGAAGTTATCGAAAGAATGCAAAGATTTCATTAATATTTTTACACAAAGTTTTTCTTTTAGTTATAGATTAGTTTAGTTATTTTTTCTGCTGTTTGCAAAATCCTATAAAGAATATGTTTCTATATATATTTTGTGTTACTGTTTTCTTAGAATTTTAAATTTTTGGTTTTGTTCATTTTTGTCTACCTGTACATTTTTAATAAATGTAACTATTTTTGTTGATGTCGATCTAGTTTATTTATTGGTAGTGGTGTAAGTGGTACCTATTCTAATTTTTGGTCTATTAACTCTTTTAATTTGGTATCTTTCGAAGTACTCGTACTCCTTACAAATTTTTAGAAGAGTACTCTAAAATGTTGCAAGGTACTCATTTATTAGAGTACTTCAAAAACATGTACTTGTATTCAACTTTTCACGAGTTTTTAAAGATACTCGTTGTGAAGTACTCGTGAGTATTTTAGTGCGGTACTCTGCATGAAACTAATATGTTACCACCGCAGAGCCATACTCTAAAGGTCACATATAATAGATGTAGCTTACATCATTTCAGAAAAATGTTTGAACAGATATTAAAAAAACATACATATGAATTGAAATCAGAACCCTCTTCTTTTTCTTCTTTTTAAAAATATTTAGTGTCGGTTAAAAAAACTAAACTTTTCAAAAAAATAAGAAAAGGCTGCTAGAATTATTAATAGAAATTTCACCCAATGTCTACCTGCTTATTAGAGGTAAGTAACAAGAATCCTATTTACAAATATCAGCATTGAAATCAGTGCAAAAAAACCGCTGCCTAAGGAATCACTACTTCCACATCCAGATTTTTCATCCGTCACTTTAAAGGAAACATCTTGACTAGGTTTGCACTCTAGTATGTGGAAATTATTCATCATAGAATTTAATAATATTTGGGGCAGATGTCATAAAAAAGTTTGAGGCGTTGGTGTCTACCATATTCGTTAAAAATGAAGTTTCTAGTTTACACTACTTATTTTCCCCTATTCACAACCTACCACCTCCCACCCCTTCAATTGAATCATCTCAATCAGATGTGGTACTAGCTTTCAAGTGAATATCTCAATTTTATGTTAACAATCCCATTAATAATGGAATGAAGGTGTTGAGGTTTGAAAAATAGAAAGAAATTTAAGGCCGCGGTATGTAGTATATACACCAAATCCCAAATTTCTGTACTCTTACCAGCTCGATTTACTTATTTTCCAATATTTACTCCTATTTAACCCCAACTCCACAACAAAATCATCCCAAAATATAATCTAGTTCCGAATGTCGTTATAATATATATACATCTACCAAATTTCAAGTGAATATCTCAAATTTATTTTATCAATCCCTTTAATAACGGAATAAGGCTCGTGCGGTGGTTGAAAAATATTATTAAGGAAACTGAGGCCTTGGCCTCTAGGACATACACCGAATTTCGAGTTTCTGTACTCTTACCAGCATGCCTTACTTATTTTTCACTATTTACCTCTACTTACCCCCACTCCTTTAACGCAATCATGTCAAAATATAATCTAGTTTCAGATATCGTTATAATACATACATTTACCAAATTTCAAGTGAAAATCTAAATTCAATTTCATTAACTCTTTTAATAAGGGTGAGGGTGGTGTAGGGATGGAAAATATTATAAAAAAAACATGAGGCCCTCGCTTCTAGTATATACGTCAAATCCCAAATTTCTGTACTCTTACCAGCTTGCTTTATTTATTTTCCCCTGTCTACCCCTATTTAACCCACAACCCTTCAACGGAGTCATCTTAAAATATAATCTAGTTCCAGATGTCGTTATAATACATACGTAGACCAAATTTTAAGTGAATATCTCAATTTTATTTTACCAACCCCTTTAATAATGGAGTAGAGGTATTGGGGAGTTGAAAAATATTATAAAAAAATCTGAGACCTTGGTTTCTAGTACATACACCGAATTTCAAGTTTCTGTACTCATTTCTGATTGCTTTACCTACTTTCCCCTATTTAACCCTATTTAACACGATTTAACCCCCAACCCTTCAATGGAATTATCTCAAAATATAATCTAGTTCCAGATGTCGTTACATTACATACGTGTACCAAATTTTAAGTAAATATCTCAAATTTATTTTATCAACCCCTTTAATAATGGAGTAAGGGTGGTGGGGGGTTAAAAAATATTATAAATCATGTGAGACCTTGGCTTCTAGTACATACACCAAGCTTCAAGTTTCTGTACTCTTACCAGCTTGCTTTATCTATTTCCCCCCATTTAACCCTACTTAATACGATTTAACCCCCAACCCTTAAATGGAATCATCTCAAAATATAATCTAGTTCCAGATGTCGTTATATTACATACGTGTACCAAATTTTAAGTGAATATCTCAATTTTATTTTATAAACCTCTTTAATATTTGAGGGGGTGGGGGTTGAAAAATATTGTAAATAATCTGAAACCTTGGCTTCTATTGCATACACCGAATTTCCAGTTTCTGTACTCTTACCAGCTTGCTTTACTTATTTTGCTCTATTTACCCCTATTTAACCCCCAACCCTTCAACGGAATTATCTGAAGATATAATCTAGTTCCTGATGTCCTTATAATACAAACGTGTACCAAATTTCAAGTGAACATCTAATTTTGTTTTATCAACCCCTTTAATAATGGAATAGGGGTGGTGGGGGGTTGAAAAATATTATAAATAATCTGAGGCCTTGGCGTCTAGTACAGACACCGAACTTCAAGTTTCTGTACTCTTTCCAGCTTGCTATACTTATTTCCCCTATTTACCCCTATTTAACCCCCAACCCTTCAACGGAATCATCTGAAAATATACACCAGTTCCAGATGGCGTTATAATACATAGGTGTACCAAATTTCAAATGAATATCTCAATTTTATTTTATCAACCCCTTTAATAATGGAGTATTAATATTGTAAAAAATTTTGGGGCCTTGGCTCGTAGTACATACATCAAATTTCAAGTTTCTGTACTCTTACCGGCTTGCTTTACATATTTCTCCCTATTTAACCCCCCAACCCTTCACCGGATATCTTCAAGAAATAATTCAGTTCCAGATCCCGTTACAATATATACGTATACAAAAGTTCAAGTCAATATCTTAAACCGTTCTTGAGAATACGTGCGGACAAAAAAAAGTTACAGACAGACCGACCGACAGACAGACAGACAGGCTGACAGACAGACAGGCTGACAGACAGACAGACAGACAGAAAAATTTTTTTCGCTCAAGTTTAAAATCTCGACGTTTCATGACATTCTAAACCTATTTCAAGAAAATAAATTTTTTTAAATTTTTTTGCGATTACTATACTTCCAATCCACTACGTGGATGTGGAAGTAATTAACAAGTGCATATTTTTGAGAGTACTAGATTTGGGAATATTATCAATCTATATTAGACAATACGGTTCAATATCCCTGACCGATGAGCTCCAGATCCTCCCAGATGAGCAGTTCGCCTTCCGAACAGAACATTCCACCGAGCTCGAAGTACTCCGTCTAACGGAGTACATCACGGAGGGTTTCAACCACCGTCAAGTCACAGGAGCGATCTTCTTAGATGTAGCCAAGGCCTTTGACAGGGTTTGGCATGAAGGTCTCCTGGCGAAGATGTTTTCGATGGGTTACCCTGTCGGCAGAGTCAAGCTTGTGAGATCCTACCTTCATCGGAGGCAACTCCGTGTGAAGATTGCCGACAAGCTGTCAAACTACAGGCCCATGGAAGCAGGTGTACCGCAGGGGTACTCTCTCCCCACCTGTTCACCATCTACACCTCCGACATGCCAAGAACCGCAAGGACCTCTTTGGCGCTCTACGCAGATGACACGGCCATAATCGCAAGATCATGGAGTGCAAGACTTGCCACCCGCAACCTCCAGGAAGCAGCATCCCTTCTGGAAGAGTGGTGCAACAAGTGGAAAGTCAAAATGAACGCGGAGAAGAGCAAAGCCATCCTCTTCAAGAGAGTCAGAAAGCAATCTTCCACAGGACACGTCTCCTTGAACGGCGAGAACATTCAATGGCACGATACCGTCAAGTACCTTGGCGTTATCATGGATCGAAGCCTGACGTGGAGACAGAACACAGAAGCGATAATACAGAAAGCGAGGACGAGGAGAACTCTACTTTACCCTATGATAGGTAGACAGAGCCAACTCAACCTGAGGAATAAGCTCACGCTTATCAGGACCCTCGTTGCACCTATTCTGACCTACGCCTCCGTTGCCTGGGGATACCAAGCAGCCACCCATCTGAAGAAGATACAAGCCGTGGAAAACGTCGCACTTCGGTGCGCCGTGGATGCACCATGGTTTGTCAGAAACGCCGACATCTTCAGAGTGGAATACACCCCAGTAACTGAAGTCATCCGGATCAGAGCGAAGAACCTATACGCCCGTGTAGCAGAGCATGGGAATCCGCTGGTCAGACAGGCAACTGACTATGACCCCAACGACGCTCCGAGGCACAAGAGGCCGAAGCTGCAAATCCTGGATAATGGGTAAGTATAACTAACCCTTTATCTGTTTCAGCCCGATCTGCAAGCCACACCGCAAGGAGACAATGACCAAAAACATCCAATTGCCCGATCCCGGGGGTACCAAGCAAACAACCAGCTCGGTACCCTTACCCTAGCCCGTGCCGGCCTCTGACGCTAAGAAAGCGTCTCTGGCCGAACACAATCCTGAACTACACAGTTCACACTTCCTTCCGAAAATCGGAGCACATGATGCCAATTGGCACCTTGGGCTTCCGACTAGTCAACACCCCCCAAATCCCTTTCAAACTCCGAGAGGGCTCGGTAACAGCCGTTCCCTCTCACGACAGACGAAAGACGCTCCCGGGAGCCTATACATGCCAGCGAAGAGAGAAGACCAAGACAGAAGAGCGCCAGAAGAAACGACCCAGCTGGCAGGGTCCAACAGCCAGGACCAGGGGAGGTTTGTTAACATCGCCAATACCGTCCGCATTTGCGAAAAAGCAGGCCCACCCCTTACGAGGCCGGTCCAGGTCTACAGCGATGATTGGGGCAAAGAGCTCAAGCTCGACCCCTAATCATCCGAGACCGTCATCATTAGTCAAGAATATTGGCGCGGTTCAATAGGTTGTAGATGGTTCAATTCCTAGTTATCTTCCACTGATAAGTAGATATAGTAATAAAACTGGGTTGAATTATATATTATTGTTTTTAGAGCCCCTTTTTCATTTTTTGTAGATGTCTTAATATTTAACTGAGATATTTTGAGAGATTATTAATGTTTGTTAACCTTCATTTATTTTCATAACTCTGGGGTAGTTCCAGTTTATCGTACTGAGAGATAAAAATTTCATGCGAAGCTTATGTTCCATGCACTATTATACGCAATGTATATAATATTTCATCAAATTGTCCAAACGTAATAATTTTTGAAACCCTTTATTATCAGAGAAACCTAAACCTCCTCATGTGCGAATTTGTTAAAATTTTGTGATTATGGCAACCACAATAGATTTTTCCTTTTGCATGTTTACCATTTGACATTAGATTCGGTAACAGCGACTCCGAAAATACGTAATTACCAATTTTAGTGCTGTTCCGACGATATTTAATTTTCTTATATGAAAATCCGATCCTGTATGTACTGGTTGTAGTATGAGAACTACAGTGAGACTACCGGTCAGCATTGGTACCCTAGAGTTTGTAAAATATTATAATATATATTATTTTGTCTTTTGGTCAGTATTTTGCAACTTTGAATATACCACAAATAGATAATTATAGATAATATTATTATAAATCGTTTTTAGGGTTCCTTAGGAAATTTTAGTATACAGATGTAAATTGATCATCCAAAAACATATTTGAGCAGATGCTTAAAAGAAAAAAATTCTCGACTCCCATACAGTGAAAAATTAACCCAAAAAAATTATACACTTACACCATCGAGTTGCTGGATAGATCTCCTAAAGTGCAACGAATAATGTTTTGGGGCCTTTTAGTTTTAGTTCCACATCCACGTAGTGGAGTGGAAGTAGAGTAATCGTAAAAAAATCTCTTCTTGTTGAAGTAGGTTTAGAATGTCACTGTCTGCCGTCAGTTAGTCCGTTCATCTATCTGTATGTCAGTACCTATTTCACTATGCGCACATTTTCCCCGGAACGGCTTAAGACATCGACTTGGCTTCAGAAATTTGGGATTTGGTTAATATACTAGGGTCCGAGGACTCAGACTTTTTATGACATTAACCACTTCCACCGCCAACCCTACTCCAATATTAATGGAGATAATAAAATAATATTGTGATTTAGTGTATGTACGAGAATGAGTTTAAAACAATAAAATTTGGCATCAGCCACCCCCATTATAGCCCAATAAGTGTAAAGATTTCCATAACAAAAAATGTTATCTGAGATTTTCCTACAGTAACTGTTAGTGGAGGGATTATACATCACAAAACTATAAAAATCAGTTCGGGGGGGTGCCGCGCAACCCTCCCATAAAACCACCCCTTAGGTGAAAGAAGTCTTATTATTTTGCTGATAACTCGTTAACAAAGAAAGCTGGACTAATTTCTTGAAAGAGAGGCCTGTTGTAATTTTATTGTATATGCCATGATTGTCGAGAAAATCGATATCGAAAAAAATTGCAACATTTGTATTTTTAATGCGTACGAATTTTCGTTTATTTGAAATTTTTTGCGAGCTCCTATAGAAAAAGTTGATTTGCTCGAAAACCAAACAGGCTAGGAAGAATATCAAGCGATGTTTCGATTATATTAGAAAAAACTGATAGTGAAGATATCGGACGATAATTACAAAATTTTTTAGGATCTCCTTTTCTTAAAAAGGCATATTACTTTAGATATTTTAAGTTATCTGGAAAGTGATCTTCAGCAAAGCAGTGAGTTATAATATTACATAAGCGTCTGGCAAGAAAATGAGCACATTGTTTAATAATTTTTATAGAAAAATTATCATGTCCGGTTTAATTTGAATTTTTTAGATTATTTATTACATTAATAATTTCAGAGCAGAGTGATCTGAGAGGCCCGTCTGATTTATACTTTTTTTAACTAAATCATCATTGAAATTTGTAAAGATATAGTAAATGGCGGTGCTACTTTTATTACTAAATCGGGTAGGTTCATCAAAAACAGGTTTAATATAAAAAGAGCCAACAAGATCAATAAGTTCAGCAGTGTCGTTGTTCTTATTTAGGTAATTTATATTGATATCACCACATATTATTATTATTTTAAAACACTGGTTCTTACTAAATAATAAATTTAAACATTTTTCAAATTGCAAAAAAAGTAGAGATATCGGACTTGGGAGCTCTGTATAAACATAATACATAATAAATTACATTATTTACATTTAACTTTATAGGTGCACATTCAAGTTTTATCGAGGCTTAAACTAACCATATTAGATATTTTCATTGCATTGAGAGTATTTTTAACTATTATAAGAACACCACCGTGTATAAATGATTTTCTACAATAATAACTTTTTACGCTGTATTCTGGAAAATTGATGAAGTCTATTTCATTTTCTTGTATCCAACATTCTGACACACACAGTATATCAATATTCTCATTGGACAAATAAAGGGGATATAAAATAGTCTCTTGTGTTTCCATTTGTGATGGCTAGTAACATCTATTCGTATATAAAAATAACAATATAATATAGTTACCTCTTGACTTTTCGTGCTTTTAACTATTCACAGGCCCATAAAAAATAACTGACTTTAATATAAGTTATAAATGCATTGTATTTTAGTTCAAGATAGTACTTACTTAAATGTAGAAAAAGTTAGGAATAAAAATATTCACATTTACAATTTTACCAGCATGTTGAAGTTAGCCAAATTTTGGTCAATTTTTTATTGTTTCCTAAAAATAAAAAGATGACCCAAACATCTTGAAAATTAAGCTCAATTTTTTTTTTTGAGTTTATATTATATATCATATAACTATTGTTTCCAAACATTTAATAGTTAAGAAAATTGAATGAAAAAATATCATCCAGAAATTGAAGATGCAGCCTTTTTTGGATTTTTTTTGTAAATGTGAATATTTTTATTCCTAACTTTTCCTGCATTGAATTACTACCTTGAACTAAAAGATAATGCATTTATGACTTATAATAGTCAGTTATTTTTTATGGGCCTGTGAATAGTTAGATCACCACATAACTATATTATATTGTTATTTTTATATACTAATAAAAATCAATAGAAATCAAAAATGGCAACACAAGAGAGTATTTTATATCGCCTTTAAAACCCATTTTCATTTTTCTTCCTAGCTTGTTTGGTTTTCGAGTAATTTCATTTTCTGTGTTGCCCCGCGCGCAAAAAATTTTAAATAAATGAAAATTCGCGCGCATTAAAAATATAAACTTTGCAATTTTGGTCAATATCGATTTTCTCGAAAACCATAGCATATACAAGAAAATTAGACGAGGACTTTTTTAGGCAATTAGTCAAGCTTCCTTTTTATAATGAGCAATTTTTTTGTATCTTCATTATATTATTGAGATTTATGAGCTTTTATTTCCACAAACTGGAGTAGTAGTATCAAGATGTTCTCCTTTATAGAGACTTGGATAGGAAATCTTAAAATGGAAGTAGTGGTTCCTTAGGCAGCGATTTGAACCTTCCAGTCATGGGATATTCGTTTTCAAAGTCGTTATCAACGCGTCCCCCCTCTAATTTCTAAACTATCGATGCAAGAAATATGAAAACATTCACGGATAGCTTTCATTTAGTACTTTCAATGAAAACTATAGTGGACGCCGCGCGCCGTAGGAAAAGCAGTTTCTGAAAAATGTTGTATCACTGTTTTTAGAAAACGAGTAAAGCTAAGGTGAAATAGCTCTTATATATAGTATAAGTTGAAGAGAATGTTATTGTGTATGTGTATGTGTATGACCGGGCCGGTCATATGCTTGCCGAATACGCGTCTGGCCGGCATCTTTATTATTACTAGCGCAATTGCTAAATTTGCGATTAAAGGAAAATTTGTTTTCAATTTTTACTCATTTTACCCTAGACATAGATAGGTGAAACTCTATATAATAGGATCAACGCTGGCTCGTACCCTGCAGTTTATAAGAAGTAATCACTTAGCTAATTCAGGATCGCTTACTTTCAAAAAATTTTGAAAGTCGGTCAAAAATTTAAACAATTGTGACTTTGTAAGATATGCTCTTATCAATGAAAGATATTAGCTAAAACTGGAATAAGCGTGACCTTCGTTTGCACATAGAGTTCCCGTAGTTGAAGTATGTGATACAAATAATACGCAAGAGAATTATTACAACATAAAAAATGTAATATTTCGTTAAATGTCTGAGATGTCCAAAGCAAGCTTATTTGTCATTTTAAGCTCAGAATGTTCTGTTATAACCATTATTTTATATTTTTGTTTCATTTATTTTGAAGAATACAGTAGAGAGGGGCAGGTAAACTTCACATTTTTTCCCTCCATCATGAGCAGATATTTGAAATATTAAATTTGAAAAATAGATGGTGAATTCTACTCTAAGAATCTCTTTCATTGATATGTCACACGTATACATAATACACATACCCAAAGACATTTTCCCCTCTTCAACATTTGCATACGCTAGAACTGTTACTTTTTTGCCAAATAAATAAGCTTTAAATGTAGGTCATTATTTTAGCGCTAATTTCGTATATTTATAGATTATAATTTACAAGGTGGTGACAAATTAAGGGACAAACGCACGAGTGGGAAAAACAGAATCACATAGAAACCTAAAAATCACAGTCGACAACACACCAAATCAATTCATATTGATTTTGATCCTTAATAGTACCCACAACAATGTTTACAAAACATTTCAGATACATATGCAGTTGAAATACAAAGATTGTGATCAAATTTAAAAAGTTCGATGGAAAGGTAGGTATGCATGCATTTTTAATAAATTTTAATTAATTATTAACCAAAATTCGGTTCATAAAATTTTACAGTGAAATAACATTGGAACATTGGAATTCGTAATTCCACATTCTTAAATTGGATAAAGGGTGGAAGAACGAGTAACTGCCGCAGAGGGATATTGCCATTCCTCGCACGGTTTATACACATTCCTGAAGGAATTATGAAGCAATAATGAAGAGCACAGGTCTCTCCACAGATCGGGGGCGAGATATATACTGTACCGTTTGTTCTCGACCACCTACCTTGTTTCACTACATAAACCAGTCAACATCTACATTTATATTAACTTATTACACACAGCATATCAAGACCTCGACGAAAGATTTTTCTTCTAAATTTATTTTTGGTTGTGCCTTGTGGTGCTTAGCTTATTTTACGGTATATTCCAGGAACCTTCATTGAGCAGTTACCTTTATGATTTATTTAAAATTTGTAATAATATTATACAATATAATAATCTCAGGTAATCTGTTTCGATAGGGTATTTTTTAATATTTATTAAGCAAGCTTACATATTTTTGTAATGTCATAAATTTAGGATTATAAGATATAAGCTACTAGAATCCATTTTTGATGTGAAAATAATATATAAACTGTTTCATTAATTTACTAAAGACATTTTAAGTAAACAGATCATAAACACAAGAGTGGTTATTCCCTCTTAGAGACTGGATTGGCAATAATGATATTGTTTTTCATTAAATATATGGTACCTACGATATGTCAAATTTACTCTCCCGAGTGACTGAAAAATATTTTCCATCAGTAAACTAATTTTATGCCAATTTTCCTGAAAAAACCAATACTTGCATATTGTTAGGTTTCTAATTTATCATTCATGTGCAAAAGTTGAAAAAAAGTTTTTGAGAAAATTGAGATTGATTATCCATTTTTCGTATCAGCAAATGCCCTAATCTTAAGTGTAGGTAGAAAATTTAAAATAGTCTAGAGATTGGCCAAGCTCCTATGAAAAGAACGTAACCCACCGTACACATCAAATTTAAAAGGTGAAAATGGTTGCAAAACATGAAAAATCACGTTACATCCGCCATACTTAAGCATTTATGAATTGTTATTTTTACAAATTTTTAAATTTAGTGAAAAAAATTACTTTACTTTTCAAAATACCTGTTTGAAAATTTCACAACTTGTGGTAATATTGAACCATATTTGAAAAAATTGCCTATCTGACAATTTTTGTTAATTAACTTCTGACAGACCTGTTGTTATAAATTATTTTTTTTATAAAAGTGCACTTCGCAACACCTCCTTGAATTTTGTTTTAAAAGAAGATTTCTTCTATGTAGGTATTACCTATCTACTTGTCTGGCTGGCAATTTTCGTTAATTAATTTGTCAGGCTTAATTTTGAATGCGCAGCGTCAATGCATCAGGATCAATCACTGGCATCACATAACACCTCCTTAAAGAAACAATTGAAGTTTAAGATCTCCTCTATGCATAGAATGTTGCCTGTTATAGAAAAAATCTTTGTCACTATGTCAGACTTTATTTTTAAGCACCTTGACAACGTTTATTTTCAATTTTTAAAAAAGCTTTACAATGGCCGCGTCAAGACACCACCTCAATTTTTTCTGTAATTAACTTTGAGATCTCTTTTATACATAAAAATTGATCTGCCAGCGAAAAAATGTTCTTCGCCACTACAGACATCATTTCTTAAAATTGCCGCGACCACATTTTTTAATGTCTGACATGATGAATAACTTGTTATCAATAACAAACAAATTTTTATGCACAGAGGTGATCTTAAACTTCACTTGTTTTTTTAAGGAGGTATTATGAGATGCCAGTGATTGATCCTGATGCATTGATGCTGCGCAAGTGAATTCTAGAGATCTCGAATTTAATAGAGATTGGTCAATTGATTTCGGCTCTGCGCTAAGTGAAGATTACACAGATATACGCTCTTTTATACAGACATTTTTTAGTATCTAATAATGACAGAATTAATATTCGCCGAAAACTCCAATTTTTGAACAATCTTCACTCTTTATATTAATACAAAGCGTTAAAATGTTTTTTTTATTTGAAAGTTTGTATTGTTTTATACATGTTTTTATTTTAGTTATTAAGAATAACGTTTTCTTTCATTCTGTGGAGGTTTATTCAGGAGTTAAATTTTGTTTCTACAATGGAGACCTATGATTTCTATTACCGTATCTTTTGTTAGGAAAAAATTCAAGCAACTTTTGTCTGAAATATTTTTTACCGAATTAAATTTCGCAGGATATTAAACAAACTAAATTTCAATTTCAAAAATTTCAATCAGTAATTTTTTGTTAAATGAAAACGAAGAATCATATTATTAAAATGGTCATTGTATGTAATAAAATGTTTTTGAGAGAAGATGCTTATGAATATTGTTGAGGAAAATAGCTAACTTTATTAGAATAGAATAGAATAGAATAATGTTTATTGCTGAAATATATACATATGAATGTGAAATAAAATACGTGTATAGAAAAATTGTAAGCATGTAAATATAAATAAATAAATAAACAAGGCAATAAACATGACAGACTCACATACGCATATTCATACTTGATCGTGAGTATATACAAAAAATACTGTAATTAATATACCTTAAGATTATAGATGGAGTAATAATTTAAGTTATAGACCTTTTGTTTTTTTAACATTTTTTTGTTGTTTAATTGAATTGAAATATAAGGGTTTTCGCACTATACGAGCAACGTAAACTTTAGGTGAAGCCGTACAAAAGACATTATAAAAATATTATAATTCTTACGGAGGAAATTTATTTATTGCTACTACAATATAAAATATAAAAAAATAGAACACCCTTCAAGTGAAAAGTATTAAGTAAACCTTAACTCTTCTTTCTAAATATCGATAGTATACCTCTATATACAATACTATCTTGGATTAATTTATTGTCGGCGCTAATATTTCTCCATTCAGTGCTCTAGCTTTAGCAAAATGAGCAAAATTTGAAGACGGCCAAAGAACACTTTTAGTGACATCGTCATTGGTAAAACAGTAGTTTAGATTGGAATAGTTTATAACCCAGTCAGAAATATTAATTATGAATTGTAACTGACTATGTGTTTCAGAAATTTATTATAAATGTGTAACGTATTAGTCGTACAAAAATAGATAAACAATTTGTAAAATGATATAAATGTTATGAAAAAGAATATAAAATTTCCACCATATTATTTTATTTAATGATTGAAATAACCTATATGACCGAATTATTTTGAACTTTAAATAAAAGGATTTATCTCAAAAAATAAGCTATGGACAAACGAGCAATTAAAAAAATTAACAAGCCGAATCGAGATCTTCCCATTTTGGAAAAGTCGGTTAATAAAAGCAGCTATAAAGGAGAACTTAAATGTTGTTCTTACTTCCTTATATTTGCCTATTATGATTAGTATAATCAACTTACAGTAGTATATTATAGTACACCTTACCTCGTTAGATGAAAATAAATAATAATATTTTTTAAATACTAATAGCGTTAACGCACCACTTATAACGAACATAATGTAATAAAACGTTTTTGCTGTAAGAACTGCAAATGTGAACTAAGTTTCTTGCTCAAAGTCATAAGGTTAGTGCAATATAAAGAGTAATAACCCATTTGTAAAGGAGTAAAAGACAAATTGTAGGTAGGATAGTAAAAAGGCAATTCTGCAGCATTTATTCGTACCTAAAAAATATCGAAGGTCATAAAGCAATTGCCGGTAATAAATATAAGTCACCCTAAAAAGTCTATTGTAGGTTTGTCCTTCATTAATTCCAGGGAATAACCGCCGAAGAAAAAATATGTTGAAAAAATACAGTGCATAAACTTGTAAACTTTAAGAAATCTTACGTTTATTGCAACCTTTTTTTATAGAAATGTGTTTCCATAAAGATTGTGATAAATATATATTGTACATATAAGTAACAGACGTTCACAAATATTTGTGTAAATTATCTAAAGATGTACAAAGGTTAAAGAAACTGAGAATATTAAGCAAAATATGAGGGTAGGAACCTATTCACAACAGAGCCTAATAATCAAAATGGATCTTTTTCCCAATCAATTTCTTCCCAAATTCGTATAATTCACGCTCATTGAGACGGTTACTACAGAGCTTGAGTTTGTCGCTGAATTGATATATGTTCTACTTGACTTAAATCTGGGCTTTTTGCCACCTAGTTCATTCCAATTGTACCAACTTCTTGGATGTGCCACATGAAATGTACCATTATTATGAAATTATATGTGATATATCTGTGTCTTTCATTCGTTTTCCATCCTCCCACTTTAACTGAGCCACCATCATAAATGAGAATTCATTGAACATGTTTCCTCCGGGGTATTGTACACTTTATTTTGCCCATGAAAGATATTTATGTGCAATCTAAATTGGTCATAAAATAAGATTCTGATACTTTCATTATTTTAATAACTTATATAATCAAATCACTCTTAAATGAATGAGACGTAGTCTTTTATGTTGTCTCAGCAAAAGGTGCTGGAAGTAGAGTAATGTCAATAAACTTGAATATGGGAAAAAAATACCAATTTAGAGGAGGTAATTGACTGTATCAAAAGTCGCCATGTTCCATTTACCCCAAGGAGCCGGGGCATCAATATATCACTATATTTCAGACAGAAATTGTAATCATACATGGTTGTGTACGCGAGATCACAAATAGAGTAAAAAATCTCCCTTGCATCGGACAGTCATGAGACATTAAGGGCAGGAGTCTCATATGGGCTGGTATACGTGTGCCATGTAGAATAAGTGTAAATAATATTTAGTGGAGTTTAAAATAGGAACAGATTTAGACTTTTGCTGACGTTAACTACACCTAAGTGATTTTTTTAACATCAGTCCTCAAATTATTGATTGATTGTTTTAAGTGACTTAGACATTTAATTATTATACTCTTCGCAAATACAAGATGAAACATTACATTCGATCGGCACATTTCTAAAATTAGTAATATTAGTCGTAGAGAAGAAATTTTCATATCGCTGTGTTGGTGATCGAATTCTGAACTACTTTCAAATTGTCCGTCCGTCTGTCTGTTTGTCCGTTACGTTTCTTGTAAGCGCGATAACTTAAGACCGAAAAGTCCGATTATTTTGAAATTTGGGCAGTAAGTTAGTTTTAGCTAGAGGAACGACTCTATTGCTTATGAATAATATTGATCCTTAAATAAAAAAGTTATTAATTACTTAAATAAAAAAAAAAGAAATTGTATGTTTTGTAATTAAACAAAAAATATCTAAAACCAATATTATTTACAAAAAAACTGCGAAAAGTATTCTGTAGAATGTGCAACAATTATATGAAAAGTGCAGTAAATCGGCGAGGAGTATAATGCGTAGCTTGTTTTATAATAAATTGTCTAGGGAATATTTTTATGAATGAACGCAATTTCTTTTTCGATGCCAGTTGATACAAACTATTGATTGATTGATTGATTGATTGATTTGCCAGCGTAAGGTGGGCATTGCTGCCAATTCCGGTGCAGGGAGATTTGTTCCACCACGCAGCCCGATCGCCCACCGATCATCCCACCGTGTGCCAGAACAAATCCCCAGTGCTTTTATATACCGCCGGACCAGCTGCATACGCTGGATTGGACATTGGACATGCTTGTTGTCAGCAGCGAGAGCCGCATGACGCATGGGGTAGGAGTATAGGATGGAGCGTGTAGGTGTTTGTGAGATGTTTCTTCTTGTTTTCCTTCTGTCTTCATCGGATGGAAAGTGTAGGCGCTTGTGAGATGCTTCTTTTAGGTTTTCGTGCTTCTTTTTACTTTCAGGTTTTTGTGATATGCTTCTTCTTAGTTTCTGTCTGTGATCATCTTCTCTCCTATGCCAGTTGATACAAACTATTACTAAATTATTTACTGCATTTCTTAATAATTATACACTTCGCAAATATAAAACGAAGAATATATTGTGTTCGATCGGCACATTTCTAATACCGGAATTATTGCTCGTGGAGAAAAAAATTTCATATCACTGTGTTGCACTAGTGCTTTAAAGTTGCTTAGGTAACAACCAATTTTAAACAATGATAAATACACAGGTATTTAGCAACCAAACAAAAAAATTCTAACCGTCTCTATGTTACCGATTAAAAAGTCAGAGATTACCTTGTAAAATGAATCTAAATTAATTAATTTTTCTAATCTTTACTTTCCAGTGCAGGTATAATGAAAAGAGCGTATACGCGTATATAAATAGCCTTTAAGTTGGCCATTCCCTAGAAAGAGACATCCGATAGGGAAATATTTATTATTTTTGCCCATAACTTTTTTTTCTTAGTACGTATATTTAAAAAAAATATAAGAGTACCTAAGTAGGACTATAACAAGACTATTGCTATGAATTTCCACTCAATAATTCCAGTGGTTTGCAAAATAGCTCGATTTAAAACTACGAAATAGGAAGATTAACACAATTTTTAAATTTAAATCGATCTATTTTGCAAACCACTAAAATTATTGAGTGAAAATTCATAGCAATAGTCTTGTTATGGTTCTACTTAGGTACTTTTATAGTTTTTTTAAATATACGTACTAAGAAAAAAAAGTTATAGCTAAAAATAGTAAATATTTCCCTATCGAATGTCTCTGTCTAGGGAATGGCCACCTTAAAGCACTCACTTCTTTAGGACCCTCCTCCCCCTTTAAAGGCTTACTTAGGCACTTGCATTATAATATAATATAATTTAATTTGCAATGTTGGTCTGTGTGTTTGTTTAGGTCAAATCTGGCAATCAAAATTTCGACCAGTTTTAATCAAGCTTTGAAATTCGGCACACGTGTATAAGTCCGTGACAATGCAATACAGTATGTCTATTATCGTTCTAAATCCAATATGGCGGACGTCCCAAGATGGCGGATCACCGTTTTCTTCACAACCCCCTTAATATGGGTATCAATAAAAGGGCTTGAAGATTGAAATACGAGAAACAATGTGACGTCGTTCTAAATCCAATATGGCGGATGTGCAATCAAAATTTCGACCAGTTCTATTCAATCTAGAGCTTTCATATTTGGCACACGAGTATAAGCCTGGTGACAATGCATTTTTATGATAGGCATGGCCCGAATATACATCCAGGATATACAGTGTGGTCGATTAAGTGTGCAACAAATGGAAAAAAAATTAAGTGCACAACCAAAGTTTAAATATCGCCAAAAGTTATTGCATGTCCGATAACCATTTCAGGTGCACTTAGAATGGCTTCAAGTTAAATAGTATATAGGGTAGGGCAAAAAATACGAAAATCGTTCAAGAGTAAAGTGCGCTTATGTCGAAAGAAAATTATGCAAAAAAATATTTTTAAGAAAAAGCTTTTATTTAAAAAACTATACTAAAAAGTAAAGAATTATTCTTTAAAATTCATACACCGGGAAACCAAAACCTTTGGGGGCCGTATGAATGTATGAATTGTATGAATTTAAAAAAAATAATTTTTACTTTTTCGTGCAGTCTTTTTTTAATGAAAGCTTTTTCTTGAACATATTTTTTTTTATATAATTATATTTTTAAGTTAAAGGAGAATGTTGTTAAATGTATAATTGTTTCAGATGGTTCTTAAAATAAATAACCATTTAATCTTAATTTAAAATTTGACTCTTTGTTAAATAAAATTGGGGTCGGTGCACACTCTTAATCCCGCCCAGACAACATATAATCTTATTAAACGAAAAAATATTTGGCTGAATGGTTTTTAATACACCTGATATAAAAATAATTATTCATTCTCCTTGTCATTAACATGGCTGCATATCTTAAAATTTAAAAAGCTTAGCGGCAACCGTCACCTGTTTGAAGCTTTGGAAACTATCATCGTAGGTAACGTGAGTAGTAACTATAAATTATATACATTCTAAATGTTAAAACCTTCTTAGACAGTTGACTCAATAGGTAATTTAACACCATTAAGTACTGACAACTACATCAAAACAACACATTACCCGGATTAATACTACCAGAAAAGTCATAAATAATTACCGTAAATGGCCTTAAATGTAACATTTAATGAAATGTTAATGGGCAAATAACATTAAGGGAGAATGTATAGGCAAAACACTGTCTTATCCCTTAAATATATGCTAAAAGTCAAAAATGCCTGAAATATAAAATACAGACAAGTTACTAATGCTATTAAATGAGATTTATTTTATGTCATCGTAAAAGCAAATGTCTTGCCAACCGGCAGCAGCTGAGATAACAAGTAATGACGCCGATTGACTTACGCTGAGTGGTGTTTTTATTCTTGTTATAGATTATATACTTTTATTGTATTATAGTAAAATTTGATGCGACAGCGTTGGGAAAATAAAAGTTATATACCTATTTCAACTTATTTACGAAGTAGGATAGCACATTTCGCACTACATAGTGGTAACGTATGTTATTATTACTTTCTGATTTAACGAAATCCGTATATTATAACTTTCTAATAATTATCATAACAAAAAAATTGTTGATTGACTTATTTATCGATTTGCCAGCGTAAGGTGGGCATTGCTGTCGATTCCAGGCATCCCTGGAGGTTCGTTCCAACACGCAGCTTGGTCGTCCGTCGAACACTCCCCACGGATGGCCAAACCGCGTGCCGGAACCAAATCTTTGTTTTATATACCGCCGGACTGGCTGCATACGCCGGGTTGGATATTATACATGCTTGTTGTTAGCAGCGAGAGCGGCATGACGCATGGGGTGGGAATACAGGGTGGGAAGTGTAGGTGTTTGTGAGATGCTTTTTTTTAAGTTTCCATGCTTCTATTAAGTTTCCATCTGTCACCCTCGGCTGGTATGTGCAGGTGTTTGTGAGATGCTTCTATTCAGTTTCCGTTTAGTTTCCATCTATCGTCAGCTCATTATTTTTCTTCTTCTAAGTTTTCTGTTCCTTTTGTTCCTGAATCTGACAGCTGTTATTTTTTATTTTTTTTTGTTTTTATTTATTAACCGTTTCACAGGTAAATATCCATTTACGGTGGAGTTGCTGGGAAGGGCCCTATCTCACGGTAGCAATGTTTTTGCGCGTTGTGAGAAGAAAGATCCGAAAGGATAGTTTGCTCACCCTCTAGGTTTGTCGTTTCTTTGAAACAATCGGTTTCAATTTACAGTAATTATTTTCAGCTGCCGCCTTCCAATCCCAGGTATTTTCTATTTCATTACCTAATTTTTTTTCTCTGTTGTGTAATAAACTGTCCTGTGACAGGGATTAATAAACTAATAAATAAATATATTTTCTATTTTAATTTCTAATGTTTCAATTTATTAAAAGGAAATAGACTTCATTAATGAGCTAAACTAAATTAAAGTAAAGTGAACAAAAACGTATCTGTTTCATTCACATCTGGCTGGCTGTTGCTTATTTTATATCACTCACTTGAAGAAGGGACGGTATTCAGGTATGGATTTTACGGTCAAGCAGTACACTTTTTCGGGTTTTTTATATACACTATTTTGTGTTGCTTTATTCAAGCAACACAATTTAATCAACTATCAACTATATGAAATAGCCAGACTCGTGCTAATTTATATCAATCAATGGAGAATTGTTTACACGTTAATTCAATACAATTTCGAAGTTTTGTTGCCGCTTTATCCGGATTTATCTCGAGATCTTGTAGGAGCCACGAAACACGCGTCTGTCACCGAATTCGAAACACTTTGAACTCTTATCATAACAAGAAATTTGTTGCGTAGAAATTCGTATCACACGCTATACTCAAATATCGAATAAAAGATCTCTAAGTGTACGTACGCATAAGACTATTAAGTTCGAATGAGATTTACATAGATTAGACAATACACCAATTTTGCGTTGAAATGTTTGAAATATTTAAGATTAGTAGGGTTATTATGAAAGGAATTAAAGTTGTTCTTGAGCGTTGTCGAACATCTATTAGAAAAATATAAACAGAAAGTTATAGACTATGTGCTTAGTCTCACTGGCATCACGCAAAAGTGATTTGTGCTGTATTCTAACAAAAACTGAATCATATAGGTATTCGCAGTCGGCTACGCCAGGCGACCTCAACTTCTATTTTTATTAGAAAATATTTTTAGCCAATAAGGGGTAGATTACTAATAAGCTGGATAGGTTGAACTTAGTGCAGCAACTTTTAGTTAGCAGGCTACTTTCGAGAAGAATTAAAATATGACGAAAAAACAAATGTTTTAACCAATATACAAAAAATAATGTTCAGCAACGTATAACATAGTGAATATGTTGTTAACTGTATAAAAATATTACTGTGGAATTTTTCACTTACGGAGGACATTTTACTAATTTCTTGAAGTTTCATCAAGAAACGCAGTTCTATTGGGGCCCTCTCCAGATTTTTGTGCCCTTTTGGGAACGTTGATCATGCTTCCTTCAACAGATCAGAGTTGAGATCTGAACAAGGGATAACTAAGAACTCCAGAATTATTATTATCATTATTATTATTTTATTATTATTATTATTAATTTTGCACACTTCTTCAGGAACGAAATTTTACTAATCTCTAATACGTTGATAATGTCTTCTCCAATAGATCAGAGTCCAGATTCAACCTAACCCAACAAGAGAGCATAGAGGCTCCTACTCAATAATTCTAATACTTATTCTTACTTATACTCCTACCATTACTGGCAGAATTGTATACATACATACCATATCTTGCTCATTTTTATTTGGATGTCTTTGTACTTGCTCAATTTCTTAGCTTCCTTGAGGATTACGTTGAGATCTTTAGGGAGGAACGCATCGACCGCAAACAGAATTTCTCCTTTTATTATGTACGAGACGATGTTCGGTCTAGTCGCATGAATTTCCCTGCTGTTTATAATAATAGGCACATCCCACATAAGTGGTATTAACATCTTTTTAATCGGTGATGGGTATATTCATAATATTTTTGAGGTACCGGTATATCGTATTGCTTGATTACACATGACCCAGTGGAGATAACTGGGCTGTTATGTCGGTGAGTGTATTCCGATGGTGCCAAAGTTGTGCATCCCGCCACCAAGTGACTGACATGTTCCTCTGTCAGGCCGCACATCCTGCACTTGCTGTCAACAGGCCATATCGGGATCTTCCCCTGTTGGCATCATGTATAGAGGGTTCATTATTATTATTATTATTATTATTATTATTATTGTTATATGTACTAATAGTGGTAGTAGTTTCATTGCCTCGCATACCCTCCGTTGGATTGTCTTTTGTCTGTCTGTGTGCATGTCACTTTTCTTGTAAACCTCATAAATTAAAAATGAACAGCGCGATCGGGTGGGAATCTGGAAAATACGTAACTGCCTGTGGGAAAAACCCCATTGTTTTTGAAAAATCGAACAGTAAATATTGAAGTTAGTAGACATTTTAATTAAAACAATATGGTTGAATTAAGTTGCCACATTTTTAAGATCGTATAAAAACAAAAATACTACATTGATGAGCGTTTCGTCAATAAACTGATATCATCGAGAGACGATTAAAATAGCAAATATAACAATAATTATAACTAAAAGAACGCTGCCTAAGGAATCACTACATCCACATTCGGATTTCCCATTTTTTTTTGACGAAAATATCTTGACGCTTTATTTGCACTTCAATATGTGGAAATATTGATCATAGAATTTTAATAATATAATATTTGAAATCGCTTGCCCCAGGATAGTAATAAAGTTGATATCTAGTTTATCATGTATCAGATATGTGCATGATATGGGAATAATATATACGTAGTTAGCATATTAGTAGAAACAAGCCTATATCGAGAAATTCTCATATGAGCTCATCAAAGTAGTAAATGTTATCATAATTAACGTAAATGTGTATGATGTACCATTAAAATTAAGAGGGCATGATGCAGCAAGGGAAAACACGAGGTCCATAGTTCTGTATTCTCATTAGTCTCATTAGATCTACACGTAAATGCGCTTATGTTACTGGCTACGTTGTAACAGTCCTTAATAAATTTACTATGTTCGCGTTGACATGTATAGCTTTTCACATTGCAGCCATATTTCTTCAATATTACATACTAAAGTCTAGATAAAGCATAATGCGTTAGTCAATAATGACTTATTTTCAGTTGTGGTAGTTCAATAGCCCAGTCATTCTTGATCAATTCAATGCTCTATGACTTAACCGAGTGGATAGAGAGGAAAGTTTGTACTGATGTGTATTTAAGGAAGAGCACGTTTGATTTTACCAACGATTTTGAAATTTCATTGAACTGAGTGTTGCTGTATAATTTAATAAAGAATTCTAAAATCACCTTACAGATTCCATAATAATGAAAATTTATAACGATAAATATTTTCTTTTACTTCGTAGAAAATGCATAAGAGGCTAGTGAGAGGTCAAATAAAAAAACAAAAGTTTTAACCACCAACTTTCAAAAAACGGTCAAACGTATTTCAATATGAATATAGTAAAGTTTAATTAACCGGGCAGTAATGAAATTTTATTTCATATTTTTTTTTAATATGGTCAAATTTTTTTCAAGCATTTTTTGTATACCTAAATCGACTGGTAACGTTTAAATGAAAACCGCTGTCTAAGGAATCACTTCTTCTACACCCAGATTTTCCATCCAAGTCTCTTTAATGGAAAACTTCTTGACTATACTTGCACTCTAATATGTGGAAATAATTAGTCTTAGAATTTTAATAATATTTAGGGAAGATGTCATAAAAAACTAAGGCGTTGATTTCTAGCATATACGCTAAAAACGAAGTTTGTGGGCCCTTATTGCTCCACTGATTTTCCCTAGTTCACCCCCCCCCCCCCCCTTCAACAAAATAGTATATAGGTGTACCAAATTTCAAGTGAATATCTCAAGTTTATTTCATCAACCCTTTATTAACGGAGTGGAAGTAATGAAATCTGAGGCCTTGGCTTCTAGTGCTTATACCAAATCTCAAGTTTCTGTACTCTTACCAGCTGCCTTTACTTATTTTCCCCAATTTACCTCTATTTACCCCCCCACCCCCCTTCAGCGGAATCATCTCAAAATATAATCTAGTTACAGATGTTGTTATAATGCATACATACCAAATTTCAAGTGAATATCTAAATTTAATTTTCTCATTCCCTTTAATAATTGAGTTAGGGGGGGTGGGTGAAGGGTTAGAAAATGTTGTAAAAAATCTGAGGCCTTTGCTTCTAGTATATACACCAAATCTCAAGTTCTTGTACTCTTATCAGCTTGCTTTACTTATTTTCCCCTATTTAACCCCCAACCCATCAGCAGAATCATCTCAACATATGATCTAATTACTGATGGTGTTATAATGTATACATGTACCAAATTCCTAGTGAATGTCTCAATTTTATTTTATCAACCCTTTTAATAATGGAGTGGGGGTGGTGGGGGAGGTGGAAAATGTTATAAAAAATTTGAGGCCCTAGCTTCTAGTATATACACCAAATCCTAAGTTTCTGTACTCTTACCAGCTTGCATTACTTATTTTCCTCTATTTACCCTCCACCCCTTCAACGTAATTATATGAAAATATAATCTAGTTCCAGGTGTCGTTATATATACGTGAATATCTCAATTTTATTTTATCGACCCCTTTAATAATGGACTGGGGGTGGTGCGGGGGATGGAAAATGTTATAAAAAATCTGAGGCTTTGGCTTCTAGTATATATGCCAAATCTCAAATGTTTCTACTCTTACCAACTTACTTTAAATATTTTCCCCTATTGACCCCCTCACCCCCCCCCCCAACCATTCACCGGTTAAGTTAAGAAAACAATCCAGTTCCTAATCTTGTAATACATGTGTATAAAATTTCAAGTCAATATCTCAAACCGTTCCAGAGAAAACGTACGCACAAAAGACAAACCGTCAGACCGACCAGCAACGGACAGACTTTTGTTTCTCTCAAATTTAAAATCTCGATGTTTCATGACATTCTAAGCCTATTTCAACAACGATAATATTTGAATATTTTTTTTTACGATTACCACACTTCCACTCCACTACGTGGATGTGGAAGTGAAATCAACGCGACAAGTGACAAAAACTTAACAATGTGAAATATATCCAATATACTTTACCTGGCATAAGACTTCATTATTTGAGTAAGAAGTACTCTGACGTTAGTTCTGTTTACACTCGATTATCCTAATAACTTTACGCACTAGAAATGACATTTAAGTTAAAAATAAATCCAGGTAAGTTTTTTTAAAGCGTTTTATTTTAGTAGTAGTTAAGAAAAGTGAAGACGCGTCAAATATCATACAAGACTGTTAGGGGCATGTTGTGGAGGAAATAACCATCATGTGTATTACCCCATAACGTCGTCTCCCTCTCACGAACCACAGAAATATTTGATGTGCGTGTTGCTGCTTCTGTCTTTAGAAAAGCACGTACTGCCATTACTACGGATTTACCACCAATATACCACGTAAAAGTAAGTGGATTTGTAGAAAAACAAAATACGACGTGTGAAGAAATAATATGAGTATCTCGTTAACATAAAATTATGACAAACAATATTTCTAGATAAATCACTAACCCAACAAAATGTTGTTTTGCAAAATAAATGCTGCATGTAATCTGTACTTCCCATTCGTTTTTATTATTGGAAAATATTCACGAATGCTTTTAGATCTTCAACCAACATTAAAAAAAATAAATTAAAAGATTGTTCATAATTGGACCCGCATGTTTTTTTATGTTAACTAACCACTCTGACGTAGCTTAAGCGATGTCTATCAAATCTGTTGCAAACTGCAATATATAGGGTGAGTCACTAGTGTGTGTGGACGTTCAATATCTCCTCAATCGTTTGAGATTTGTAAAATTGTCTATAAATTAAAAAATTTTGGGAGGTCGAGAGTGGCATATTCGATAATTATTTTAAAATCCACAGAGTGCTTCACATAGTATCGGCAAGCTAATAATAGATTTTTTTTTAATGGAACACCGAGTATTTATTTATATGTTTGTATTTGCCACCTAATTCTCTATCCAAGCAAATACTACTTTTGAACTTGCACTGCGGAGTTGCCACGTTATTCAATTTTCAAACGTATTTTCATTTTAACCATCATGTTACTTTCAATCTTAGGCAACACCATGAACTAATTTCCTAACATCTCAAAGTTGAGCATAATATAAGGTGTTCTACACGGTGATTTAAATTTATACATTTTCAAACTGTCATAACGCATTTTTTTCAAATCGATTATGCTGTATATTTTATTTTTTGATTTTAAATGATTCTTAAGTCAACCTACATGCTGGTATGTTATTGTGACTAGTTTTTTAAAGTTTTCTGGAGTAATCAAGTTTATTCGAAAAATTTGCATAATTTCTCATGACTTATTGATAATAAATAATAGATAATTATTGAAAATTATTAATTTGAAATATTTTATAAAAAAAAATAAGTGTAATATTCTAATCATAACAAAACTTCCACTTAGCTCCTAGCATTTATTCAATTTCTTTTTATTACACGCTTTAACTTTCCTAAGTTTGCTTGAATCTATTAAATCTAATACGTTGTTTATTCTGGTCAACATATCATCTCTAGTAATGGCTTTTGTGAAAAAAATCTAGGAGTGATAGATGTAGAGATCTAGGTGGTCTCTCGACTGGACCTCCTCTGCCAGTCCAATTGTCAGGAAATTCATTGTCTAAACGCGTTATAATGAACAGCAGCATCGTCCTGTAGAAACTACATTTTTCTTATCATACTCAATGGCAAAGTGTTAGTAAAATCTATAAAGTCATTGTGTAAAAAATAGTGGAGATACAAGCAAGAAAGCATACAGGGTGTCGCAGAATTTGGTTCCCGGACGAGAACATGTGATTCCTGAGTTCATATTGGGCCTATATAAACTTACTCCAAAAATGCATCCTTGAGGAAGGACATCCTCTTAATGTGAGGCACAAATTTTTTGCCAATAATTTCCATTATATCGAAGATAAAATTTTCGAATTTTGATGGGAACTGTATCTCTATAAGTACTCTATGTAAACTTATGAACAACCAAATATCTTTTGTTTCTCAAGCGCGACAGGTTTCCTGTCTTACAAGCTCCTATTACCAATAGAGAAAAAATGATAATAATTCTTGATTTTCGGTTGATATTGCACAAATTTAAAGGTGTTAATTTGTGTACTACAGCAGGTGGATATCACGTGGAGCATTTGTTATTAACATATTTTCTTTAAATAAACTATTTTTTTGTTATTACAAAATATTGTTCTGGAATTGTAAATAAATGTTAAATACACATAGAGAAAGAAAAACGATAATTTCTTGTATTCTGATTGATATTTCAAAAATTTTTAACAGTGCCTTTTTTGTAACCTTTTCAATTCTTTATGAAAGTATTCTAGTATTTCGTAATTTTACAGGGTGATTAAGAAATTACAGCTAGTCAAATATTAATTATTATGAAAATTATTGGGAAACAAAAGGTATTTACTTGTTGTTTACATAGAGTACTTATAGAGATACAGCTCCCATCAAAATTTGAAAATGTTATCTTCAATATAACGGAAATTATTGAAAAATAATATTCTTTTCTGTCTCGCTTTAAGAGGTCGTACTTCCTCAGGGATTAATTTTTGGACTAAGGTAAATTGGGTTACACGGGCCCAATATAAAGTCAGGAATCACAGGTTCTCGTCCAGGATCTCAATTCTGGGACACCCTGTATAAACAAGTGTAATGAATCCTACAAGCTGATTGACAGTTGCAGGCTCGTATTTTTCTGATTTAAACGAAACTCGAATATTTAATAGACTCTACGATATTTAGGAATATTAGTATTTTAAAAGAAGAATGAGTAAGTAAATCATATTGCAATATTAATTAAAAGTAAAATTCAAAGGGTATTAAACATAGGTAACGAAAAATAACCGGAATTGGAAAGCGGCAGTTGAATCTAATTAGTACAAAACAAACCGATATACAGGGTGTACAAAATATTCTCTCGTACCTCATTCTCGCTGTAAAAAATGCTTTTTTACCACAAAACAGGGCACTTCCATGCACTTCCACCGTAAATGGATATTCACCTATGGAACGGTTAATGAATAAATAAAGCTAAGCTAATGTAAACATGAAATCATATATGGGCGCAATTGGGCAGGAGGAGGTTCTAGATTCAAAAACAGAAGAAACAGAAAACTTAGAAGAAGAGTAAATAAGGAGATGATGGAAACTTAAAAGAAGCATGAAAATTAAGAAGAAGCATCTCGCAAACACCTACACTTCCCATCCTATATTCCTACCACATGCGTCATGTGGCTCTCGCTATTGGCAATAAGCTCATGTCCATTGTCCAATCCAGCGTATGCAGCCGGTCCGGCGGTATATAAAATCATCCAAGGACTGTTCCGGCACCCGGTTCGAATGTCCGTTGGACGATCGGGTGGAGCCGACCAGTCATGGAATGAATATGTCATAGAGAGTGCAGGATGCAATAATGGACGACTGGGTGACTGCATTTGGCCGTTTGGCGTATTGCAATGAACCTCCAGATTGGATGCCCGGAATCATCTTACGCTGGCAAATCAATCAGTCAATCAAATCTACCATGGAGGTACACTTTAGATTCATTGATATTGAGGGGCTCGGAAGACAGTCGACATCCTAAGCAAAGGCCGGTGCGTACCAGACCTACGGACTGGAGACTGGCCAATGAGGTAAAACCTGACACAATCAGATGGGTAGTTAGTAAGTTCCAAGCATTCAAATCTTCTGGGATGGACGAAATTTACCCAATCCTGCTCCATATATTATTACCACATTTATATAAAATATTCAGAGCCTATTTGGCCTGGAGATACATACCATGTATATGGCGGAAGGTGAAGGTCACCTACCTCCCAAAAATAGGTAGGTTTTTGAACCAAACACCCAAGTCATATAGACCCATAAGCCTGTCCTCTTTCCTGCTCAAAACACTGAAAAGACTATTGGGCATTAAATTCGAAGTTCTAAGAGAAAATCCTCTTAGTGAACGTCCGTATGCATACCAGCCGGGAAAGTCAACAGACCTCGCGCTGGATTGATTTAAATAGGCTACTTGCAAAGTCATTAGATGACAAAGAAATTGCAGTAGCCGCTTTTCTAGACAGTGCAACAACGCACTCGTTAACGAATGCATTGATAAACAGAGGAGTCCCAATAGTGCTCTGGCAGTGGATTAAAGCCAGCTTAGAGAAAATGATAATAGTATCTACTTTAGGCGAGGGTACCATTGAGACAAAGGTGAGCACAGGTTGCCCCCAAGAAGAGGTACTATCTCCACTACTGTAGGCAACCCTTATTAACGACCTCCTCCGGAAAATTTATGCAGAAGGCTTTTACTACCTAGGATATGCTGATGATATAGTAATAGTTGTCAGGGAGCGTTCACAAAGAGCCCTGAGTATTGTTGACAGGTGTGTAATGAGGAGGGACTCTCCATAGATTCCCACAAAACAACAGTCGTCACTTTTACATGAAATAGTGTATTGGAAGACCTAAAGCCCATAGTACTGAACGGTGTAGAAATTCCATTTGCGAGCGAGGTAAAATATCTAGGAGTCATTTTTTACCAAAAACTGACATGAAATTCCCGCATCGAAAAAGTCACACAGAAAGCAACCACAGCCCTCGGAAGGCGCAGGCAGATGTAAGGAAAAAATTGGGGGTTAAATCCCAAAATGACCATATGGTTATATACTAGGGTAGTAAGATCCATAATAACTTATGGATCTGTAGCATGGTGGACTAAGACAGTGCAGGTGGAAGCAATAAAGTTGGCAAGTGGCGTACAAAGGCTTGCTTGCCTGTGCGCCACGGGAGCCCCAACAACTGCTCCACCTGCTGGAGTTGCCACCACTACATCCAAGGAGGAGCTCGCTGAGTGCTGCATAGGTTAATGTCAGGCCCTATGCCAATAAGGCAGCAGCAGGGAACAGAGCACCAGAAATTATGCTTAGAGCTGAAGGCGGATCCCATTCTGAGAATGCCCAGGGACACTAGAGTCCCAATGTATAACTTTAATAAGATTTTCAAAATTAAAATACCAGACAGAGAAGACTGGACAAACAGTCCTCCGATACCGGCACAAACAGTCCGGTATACAAACGGCTGACTCTAAGACAGAATAGGGAGTCGGAGCTGGGATTTATGGGGTAAGGTCAAAAAAAGGAATTGTTCATCAGTCGATTGCCATTCTTTCCGATAGTCAGGCTGCGCTAAAAGCAATCGGTTTCATTCAAGGCGAATCAAGACTTGTATGGGACTGCATAAATGTCTTTGTAGACCTAGGAAGTCAAAATAAACTGATCATGGCTTGGGTACCCGAACACAAAGGACACAAGATCACCAGGGAAATGAAAAGGCTGATGATCTGGCCAGAGAAGGCGCGGGTAACGCCCTTGTAGGACCCGAACCCTTTGGCGGTGTTATCAAGCCATGCATACGAGCATCCATTAACAAATGGGTGCAAACTAAATTTCTTTATCGGTCTAAAAATCTCGCACGTCAGAGACAGGCCAAAAGAGTTCATTAAAGAACGATAGGCCAAATTTACGGAGGACCTATTATGCCAAAACAGAAAGGCCATTAGAATAATAGTGGTCACTGCCGACTTAATAGACATCTCAGTCTAATGGGTTTGGCAGAGGACGCAACATGCAGATTCTGCCAGGAGGCAGAGGAAACCTGTGTCCATGTATTGTGCCATTGTAAAGACCTTACTAGACTGAGATTCCAACTACCTGGTAAGGAAAAACCAAGAGCTGATAGCTCCACTAAGGGACCCTTATCAAGGCAGTGGAGTCTGACACAAAGGACAAAGCTGGATGAGGAGTCCTAAGGAAAATAAACAGGAACACGACAATAGATGCATGGGGGTCGCGGTGGTCAAGATCAATCAGCCAGCTTCTCCTTCCTAATCTAATCTAATCTAGAGTAACTTATAAATATACGGATTTGAAACATTTAAAAGCATTCTGTCTTGAAACAAAAATAACATTTTCCTTTTAACGATTTCAGTTCCATTTATTTTATAAGTTGTTTTAAGTTCCAAGACGTAAGACAATAAGTGCAACATTCTGGGGACTTCGCCTATTTAATGTCAGCACCCTTATTTTAAAATGATATGTTTAGCCCGTTTTACCTTAAAATAAGCAGGAACTGTGATTTACATTGTTGATATAAAGATGTCCAATAACTTCAAGTAACGTTTCTATAGTACATGAAAATAAAGAGAGTGAGTTTTCGCGCGCCGTTCCGAACAAGTATAATTCAGTTTATGACCCTTCAGAGCGTCATATATGAGTATTCCTTAGGGAGACACAGAATCGACTTGGAAGAAAAGAGAATGTGACTCTTCATGTGTGAAACTGGTAAAAACTAGAACATTCTAATAAACTCAGAGTTAGGGTTAGTTTGCGAAAAATTAGAATGTGATTCTTCGTAGGGGATGCACCCTTATTGCCTCACATTCTTTAGTTTATGTAAATTGGTGAACGGGCCGTATCAGTTTGCTGTGCTATTTTGTTTGGAGTTATAAAGAAATACCGATGATGAATATCATAATCGTGCTGGTATACAGTCTATATAACTACAATAAAATGATATAAATCTCTACAATGGGTATGATAATGAAAATTAGATTTTTATAATATTCGTCTCGCTCCATAAAACTACAAAGAATATATATACAACTCGTTCTTCGACTCTGGAGTGCTATATTAAAGACTCTTGAATACATTATAAAAACATCAAACGAAGAATATTTTGGTTACTCTGTTCTCGGAAATAGGAACAGATTTTTGTTTTATGTTATATTTTACTTCTGAAAATAAATTGTTAAGTCTTGTGGACATAAAAAAGTAAAGCTGCGTGCTTACTGGATTTTTACAGTAATCAATTTCAACAAAATAAAAAAGATATTTCAGTGGTAATTTTATTCTGTCTTGACGTATTTTATTAATTTTATTGTTATTAATTAATCCATGGCTTAAGTATAGTTAAAGATTACAGAAAGATATTAAATTGAATAGTCCACAAAATTTGAATGTTTAATTCAGATATTTTAAATAATTCAAAGAAAATAAAAATCGCTGGTTACACCAAAAGTGAAGCAAGTTGTTTTATCTAATAATGTGCTATAATATTAGTTCATTGAATATATTTTTTCATAAATAATGCTCGAAAACTGGTAATCCTAGAAAAATAAATTCCAAGCAAATAATGCCTCCATTGTTTTTCTTTATTTCTCTTCAATATATTTGGTATCTACTTAGTGTTCGACCAAATGAAGAAATCTTGTTTTGATGGTCATTTCGTCATGGTCTTGTTTTGGCATTATAAGACGTGAATAGCCTATGCTCTTGGCCCAAAAAAACTATCTATTGTCAGTTTCTAGTCCTGAAGTTGAGAGTTCTGACACTTCTTGAAATGTCAAAACAAGGCTATCAAGAAGTGACCATGAAGATAAAATGTCTTGATTTAACACTACTTCGAACGATAGCATATTTCTCGCTTGCTGTACTTGTCCTTGCACCGTTCATATTATATCGACATATCCGTAGAGAAAAATATATTTTCTAGGCTTATTAAAATTTGACTTTAATATTTGTTTAAAAATAAGTAGTGATAACATAGTAAAAATTTGAGACCAATTCATTGCTCTGCTTTCAAGTAAGAGCAAGTTAAGTGAGTATTTCCGTATGTATCGACCAACTAACGGCAATGGCAAATTTGATAAAAGTTCAAATCGATGACGGTATTGTTTTTTTATATAATAAACTTCAAAAAATTAGTGTTTCACCAAATAAAGAAATTTGTCCTGACGATCACTTCTTGGTGGTCTTGCCTTGGTATTTCAAAAAATATTTATACTCATGACATCCGAAATAGTAGCCGACTATCGATAGTCTATAGAGCCAAGAGTCTATTGATATTACAAGACTGGCCTATGCTAGTCTTGTAACATCAGAATAAAATCATCAAGAAGTGACCAACAAGACAATATTTCTTGATTTGATGACATACTCCGAAGAACTATAATTAAAATCGAATAATTTCAGAATTAACTAGTAAGAAAATTTATCAACGAAAGTGACCGCTGGCGCTGAGAAAGAGTAGAACACACACCTAGCGCCGATGCAAAAAGAATTTCATTCATTACGTAAAATTTTGAGGGTGTTCGGATTTGCAGTTCTGTGTCGTGATTTCAAGATTATCTGACATAGATACCAATACTTTTGTTATAAGATGATCTCATAATAAGACACATAGTTAAAACCATCGGGTTATTTTACAGATCATTGGACTCGAATTTGTCTCCCCCTCCCATGTTTGTAAGAATCGTCTCACTTTTGATGTACAAAAGAGGGCAGCAAGATCTGCCTGCAAGATGATCTAATATATAATAATTTCCCAACACGTTTGTAATTAATGAGTACAGTATTGAGTAGATATCACGATGTCACGACGAATTTCTTGTAATTGTATTTTGTTAAATCAGAGGTTGATTTGATTTTATTTCTTTATGACCTGGCAGTAGCGGAGCTATGGTATAGCACGGTTGTGCAGTGCACAAGGGACCAAACCTCCAGGAGGCCCCAAACTTGATTCTTGACTTACAAAGCAAAACATAAGAATGTTTTGTATTAGTTTTCTTTATGGATTTGACTTGACTTATCAGATAGTTTATGTGCATTTTACTTGTTACGAATTGACTTCGCAGATCCAAGTAAGTTATTTTTTTTATTCATTATTTAGTGGAGTGACGAATAAAGTAAGTCATTAACAGTTCAATTAGACCTAATGTCTTTTTTCAAAGCTTCCATAGAACTCGTTTAATTATAGAAAATTATTTTCAAATTGTTTTATCTCGAACAATATCACTTATTTCGTTTGATAATAATTATCGAGGTGGCTGATTTGGAATCTGGCGTTTAAAAAATTAATAAATGAGATGGCTGCTCCAGAATGGCAGAATGTAAGACCAAAATTATACAATATTAGATACATTAAGATATCGACGATTTTCAAAATTAAATATACTTCGTTTCGCAAAAGATATTTTTTACACAGAACACTCCATTCTATGCAAATTGAGTCTAAATAGGGTTCGATTGATAATTGAGGTTAAAGAAAAGTATTCATACTTATTAAATATTTTTGGACAATCATTATAAAATGTATTTTTTTCCGTAATTTTTACCAAGCTTAAGTGCCTATAGAAGACAATTGTAATTAAGATGTATGAATGTTATTTATTCCATTTAGAAGCTTTATTTCATAAGAGAATTTTGTAAAATTTTGTTCACTTAAAGATGAATTTATAACAACTTCAAGTAAAAACACAGTATTATTTTATTTTGATTTTTTACTAAGTTATTATTAAGGAAAATAATATATGCCATTTAATTTAGTATTCCAAGAGCTAAGTAAAAGTTTAAAGGTTTTTTTTGTCAGAACGCAATTTATAGGAATAAATTAGTAATTTCGATGTTCATAAATCTTTTTAACAACAAATAGCGTTAGCTCGGCCAAATATTATCGCAGAGGATTGCACTAAGAACCGAATTGTACAAACTTCAACTACCTTTCAATTTAGTAATGAAAACCGTTGATAGATCCTTAATTTTTGAATTGTCGGGAAATACGCACATTGAAACGAGTTTAGAAAGGGGTAAAAAAATATAATCTTTAAAAATCGCATTTTGGTCAATATTTTATTAAATTAGATGGAACTAGCCTCAAATTTCATAAACTTCAAATGGTATATTTAACTCTATTTTGAAAAACATTCGTAATTTTTAGAATATTTGCAAAAACTGTTTTTTGGTCTCCTTCACTTCTCCAAAAGATTAGCCGATAATCGATATTGGTTAACTTTCTTTTACATATTCATAAGATTCACAGTTTTCTGTAATACAATAATTTCATGTCGCATCGATTTCCAAAACAATATCTGAGTGCACTCCACTGAATGGTTCTTGTATCTAGTTCTTAATATTTTTTGTATATTTTAGAATACATACTTTTTTAGTCATAGTTTATTGTGCATTATATTATAAGAATAAGTTTATTTATGGTAAACATTTACAAAAATTGCAAAAATCGACAATTTGATCACAGAAACCTAGAGCGATTTCTTTATTTTGGTGTATTAGATTTTTTCATACAAAAATATTTTGTGTGCGTTGCCCAAATCAATTTTCTGCACAAGGGCCCTACCACTCCTTGCTACACCACTTTGACCTTGTAATAATCTTCAACAAATAGTGAAAAATGCTTTAAATCCAATGTCTTTCTTATGTGTTCCTTTTCATTATCTGAAGGAATATTGAACCATCAAGAGTCGTTTAATTTCATGTATTCGGAATGCCTCAACGTCCCATATTATTTATTAGTGGATCACAAGTGACCCATACCCCTAGAACTCAAATCATATTAGGGTTTTACCTGGAAATAATACTTCTAAACGGAAGAATGCACATGCATTGTACTAGTGCCCAGTAATAACATAAAAAATCAGCATTTGTAGATCCTGTGCTACGGCTGCCACCTTGGGAAATAGCGGACGTTATTTTTTAGCCTGATCTTATTAAAGTAAATAAAAGCTAGCTTTAGATAAACTTTGAAGACCATTTTAAGGAGCACACACACACACATCTGTAACGGTTACTGAGTTATAGGGTAGATATTTAAATGTTGAGATTTAAATTTTTAAAAACACGAAGTTCGAATGAATATTTTAATTAAAAGTAAAACTAAAAAAATATACAGAGAGGCCTCGTTAAGTACCACCTAGTAAATGCTTGACCATCTCTTCATCACTGTTGTCAAGTTTAGAAGCAAAACTAGGCAAGGCCTTAAATGAACAGTCTTCACACTTACTGCACATGGCTGAACATAGAAGATCTGCTCATTTACTCTCGCAAGTATAGAAAGAAGTCTTACATCTACATGAAATTAAATGTAGCACTTTTCTGATACTTGAGAAAAAGATGTTGGTAATAGTTCCAGTGAATTACCTACAAGGTTTCAACCTCATTGGTATGATCTAGTTTTTTGCCTAGATACTGTATTTGGCAATAAATCCTGAACGTGTGTTCAGCAGCTACTGTTGCCGTAGGAGGAAATTATAGGTTTTGACCTATAATGCAATTTTTGTTTCGCTATTTGTTGATAATAAATACAGAATCTCGGTTCATCCAATGTCCCTTAGTTGATTCTTCTTAATGCTTTCTCACTTTTCAGTAGACAAATGGCTTAACCTATTTATTTGAGTATACTAAATATTTTGTTACATCTTGACGCTGCATGAGAAAAGAGAAGAAAATCGTTGATCTGGTGATGAATCCCTCATTATCTAGAGAGGTTAAATAGACTTTCTCCGTTATTACCAGTTTGTGACCGGAGCAGCCAAAGCTTTTTAGTGGTGGAGGGTCACGCTCGTAACACTAATAGGTTCTTATCCTGACATCCACATTGACATGATTCCCATCAACGGCTGGCTGCTGGGGAGTCACTTTATTGTGAATAAAACGTCAGGATCAACTGCTGCTCGATGTATTTTAAATCTAGCTTTTTGATGAGGGAAAATAAACAAAAGTCGTTGAAGTCTATCGAGAGAACCTCTGATCTCAAATGAACTGTGAAAAATTATTCTTCTAAAATAAGTACCACCGCCACCATCTTGAAACATTGCAGCAGATTTTTAGTTTATTTAAAAACAAAATAACTATAGAAGATGCAAACTGAAGTAGAGAAAGTGTATTGATATATCCATACTATTACAAAAATGCTATCCGTAAAACTGCGATAAATGAAGACTTACTACGAAAATTTGTTCCAATTTTCGATGGATAGGAGGTCAAGTCTCAAAAGGTGAACATCGTTACATATGCTGATCATAATCATAAGAGTACTAAGGGTCAATATGGTTAGTCTGGTCGCATATTATTAAGCGTGACATGGTTAAATCAATTCGTTGTGATATTTGAACTTATCATTCAGTAAAATATAGAGTAATAAATCAATGTAAAATTGGTTGCGGCGTTCTGAAAATTTGTGCATGTGGTAAAATTTAAAAAATACTGGTGGCGTAAAAGTGAAGATACTAAACCCTCATCGGAATATGTAATTTCGACGCCGCGATTTGACTGCGGTAACGAAATCGCCGCATTGCTTGCTGCAACCCAATTCCACAAATTAGAACATGATCTATTTATTTGTAAGAAATCGCGACTCGGCGATTTTTATAGTAACTTTGGTATTGCCAATACATATTTTGCTATTGATATTCCTTGGGGAACCTAACTAACTTCCCGCAGGGCCGGAGCGAACGGGGGGGAGGGGGGGGAGCCACACCCCCCATTACGATCTAAAAGGGGGCGCCGCCGGCACGCGCAAAAATATGAATGTCGATATTCATATATTTACATTTATTTTCATTCTTTCTTTCTTCTTAATTTTGATTTAAACAAGTAACTATCTTTGATCATTCGCTAATCGCTGAGAGCGCCAACGTAATAAATAACCCGGCCCGTTTCCAACTAAAACAATGCGCAATGCGCCCTCGTCCAACGTTAAGTAGCAAGTGCGCTATATCAAATTATTATTCGTTTATTATCAAGATATAACCCCCTTTTACATAAATGGCTCCAAGATGCAAAACTGCGCCCCTACCACGTGACTTATCTATTGCCTCAATCCCAAAATGAATTTATCAATCTTCTCGCCAAAGGACTTAAAAAGAAAACAATCAGGGAGATCTAAACTAGCTGCTTTTTTACAGTTTTGGCGGATACAACACCAGACTATTCTCAAACGGAAAGTCTTTCCATAGTTATACGCACTGTTGATGAAAACTGTGAGCTTCGTGAGAGATTACTTGATATTCTCGAGCCAAAAGGTAAAACTAGAAATGATATTGCTTTAGATATTGTAACATGTCTTAACAGAAATGGGATCAATACCAACAGATTTTCCTTTCGATCTTATGATTTCGCATCAGAACTTATAGAACATCGAGTTCCTTATGTTCCATGCCAGGATCATCATATATTAATACGGCAGTTGAACATTGTTGCAATTCAAGTTTTCTTATAAAAGAATTATTTAATAGTAATCACGCCTTGAAAGAGAAGTTTTCTGAAGTCGAAAATGCACTAAATTTAAAAAATTTGTCGGAAACAAGATGGACTGCGCGTGCTGAAAGTATTAAAGCTGTTCATACGTCATACGAAAAAATATTAGATGTTTTAGACGAATTATCACAAAGCAGCAATTTCGATAAAATGACTCAGATGAAAAGGTTAGTTAGGCCTACTAAAGAAAATTTTAAATTTTGATTTTATTGTGTCTCTATTTTTCATGAAAAATGTAATGTACAAAATTAAAATTCTAATTGAAGTTATTGAGTCCCCAAATCTTATCATAATTGACTGCAAGAATATTATGGAAATTACGACAGAACTTCTAGAAAATATGACAAACGACTCCTCAGATATTAATAACCTTATTTTAGCGGCGAAGGTAATGGCAAATAACATAGGAGTAAATGCAGAAGCAGATTTTCGAAAATATCACCGAAGGAGATTAGCCCCAAAAAGATTAGACCCCAATAATGACAATGAAGTAGACCTTGACATGTGCACATTTTACAGAAAGGAGTTTAGAACAGTAATGGATACCTTGCTTTCTAAACTTCGTTCTTCTGTTGAAAATATTTCGATGACTTTATCTCCAATATTTAATGTGTTTAATTTTCCTTTGAAAGCTGAAAAGCTATATGTTGAAGATGTGGAAGCCTTATTGCAAATGCTTCCACCAAAACTTCCAAAACCAGATACGCATGCATTGCATTCGGAGTTTGAAATTTTGTTTGCAGCTTGCGATAAGGCCTCAACACTTCAAAATGTTATAGAAATATTGATAACTAAACTTCACATGCTAAAGCTAACACGTTACATAATTCAATTTGTTGTTACAGCTGGTTATGTAACTGCATCTAACGAACAGTCATTTAGCCAACTAAAAATTGTAAAAAACCTACTTAGAACCACTATGAGTGATGATAGACTGAATGATCTTTTATTATTAAAATGTGAAAAAGATTTGGCATATATTCCTTGGATTATTCAAATCTAATAAATTCGTGGGGAAAGTTGAAAGAACGCCGAATTAAAATTAATTAATTTTTAAGTACCTACACAAAATACAAAAATGCAATCCATTTATAATCTCTAGCTGTAGATTACCTATATTAAGTTCAGATTTTAAAACTATTTCCGTGTACTATTTTGCCAATAATAAAAATTTGAGTGTTCTTAGTTTCCACTTGTTTATTTTGGTTTTTCGTATCTGCGGTGTGATAGCTTAGATCTAACTGCCCCTTGTTTTTAAAATTTCGGCTTATATGGAATAGACAAAAAAATCAAATAGGGGGCGCTAAAATAGTCTCCCCCCCCCCCAAAGTGATCGACGTTGCTACGGCCCTGACTTCCCGTCCAGCTAACTTCAATGTGTCAAGCGTGGAATGCCTGCTTATTGTTTTAGTTTGTAGGCTTTCCTATAATGTTATTACAAAATTAAACCTTTTCAAAGTTTACAATACAACAGGACTTCATTACATGAACTTTTAGCAAATAATTGTATAATAATTTTTTGTTGGACGTGCAGAGGGAAACTATGTCTACGTTCCGAAAATACCATTCACTCTATCTCACTACTGTTTCAAGTATAATACTTTGAAATTTTATATGAAAGTGAGTTTTGCTGTTATAGATAATCTCAGAGGTAGTCTTCTAAGCTGGTATGAAATTGAGACTAAATTATGTTTCAAATACAATATTTTATTTGGTATGCTGAAGGGTCGATACATCATCCTCTCCTCATCGAATATACGAGCCCCAAAGGACAAAACACTCAATATTATTTATAAACAAGTAAAAACTGTGTACTAATACTACTTCGTGTATCTAATACACAGCTTTTATTTATTATTTTTGGACTTAATTTTGGCTATTTTTAAATTCACTTTCTATCCATTTTACTACAAGATTGCGTTATTTTATTATTGCGAAAACACGCCTTTTTCGAGAAACGCAGGTTATCTTTAGAATCTTAAGTATGTTTATAAATATGAAAATGTTCTGTTTATATAGTTGAATACCTCCAGATTTGATAGACTGTAGGTAATGTGTGTATTTGCAATCTAAAATTAAAATATTTTGTTAAAAGTGTAGTATTACCATACATGGCAAACAATGTGACTGAAAAAAATGACTGTGAAATATCTTATAGATTCGAATCATCATATTGAAAAACGGTGTTATATTGGAAATATTTATTTTTTAAATCGGCATCACATTTTTATCCTCATTTTGATACTAAATACACTACACGTATTTTATGTTAATTACATGTTTTATTAATATGACATTTTCATTCAGAGATAATATCAAAATAAAGTTGAAATATAAACCAACACTACGGTATAGTTTAATTTATTACATATTTTAAATTTGTTTCATTTTTGCATTCAGTTTATTTATGCAAAATTAAAATTATTTTAGAACTATATTTTTATATTTTCCATGTTATGTTGGTATACTTCTTCTAAATAGTATAAAAAATCTGTGACGCTGTTAATTAAACTACTGTTAATCATTATTAATAAAACTATACAACGTCCATAATAAAATTATTAATTTTCTGTCAGACTCTTACAATGGTGCTAAATAGAACTAATGTACTATCATAATTAAGAAATATTCTTACTATAAATCAAATATATGGTATCTTTGTTTAAGCATCCAAATGAAATACTTAAAAATTAATTATGTATTCATCATTATTTCATCTCTTCCCTTTTGAATGTTAGCGCCCATAATAAAAAATAAAACAAATAATCGCTGCAGTTCTAATAAAACCTAACAGATGGCCGTACAATTTAAAAACGCAGCTTAACTGAGGTACCTGTTTCGATCGAATAGACGAGTTGATTACGGCCTTTACCAACAGAGTGAGTCTCTATAGTTCTTTAACAATTTCTCAGCACGGTGATTTGAATCCTAATTTATGACCTGTTTGTTGACCATAAGCTAAGCTGAAATCTGAGATAGGGGAAACAGAGTCAGCAACATTACTTTTTCAGATAACATTTGTTTTATCAAAGGAAAACAATATAAAATCTACAAAATATTAGTTAGATAAGAAAAAAACACGAAAGTAGTATCTTACAGAAACTTATCAGGAACATAATAGTAATAACAATAATAAAGCTGAGGGTGTAGACTTAGATTTATTACTTTCAATAATTGTCATTTTTATTTTAAACACTAACTACTGTGAAAATATGAATTATTTAACCAATATAATAATTATGTTTTTACAGGTGTTATCTGAATTTGACCTCATCATATTCTAAAAATAAACAGTTTGGCAAAATTGAACAATGTTTCAAACGTCAAAGTAAAGAAAAAATAGGTCACCAAAAAAACTTGACCCATTTTGCAAATTAAAGATTATAGAGATGTATAAAATATTTTCTTTTAATTTAATATTTCTAACTTACTGTTCTCTTTGTTTCAGATTAAGTTCTAGACCTGTCGGTGTCAAGAAGACATTCAAATACAGATTATGTGAGTAATAAAAAATAAATTTTAATTAAACGCATGCATCAGCAATAATAATTTCTTTCCAGAATTTCTAATGAGAGCAAATCGATTTCTGTTTTGGAGAAAACGTATAAATTCATAAATTATAGAAAGTATAGAATATGCCACAAAGAAACCGAACATATTCAAGCACTGAATAAATTTATACACTATAATAATAACAGTATATAAAGTTTAAACACGTGTCAGAAAATGTTTCCTAACGAAGCTACTGCTCCGAAATAGGATCCTAATCATGAGCAGGACAACTATATGATATTTAGTTGACGATTTTACATTATCAAGGTTTAATATTTTACATTATCACAAAACTATAAGGCGATCCGAAGACGGCTGAAGAAGGGCCGGTTATGCATCTTTTTCCTAAAATTTTATTCCTCATTTACATCTTTGGTATTTTGAGACGCCATCATAACAATTAGCCGTGGGACAAATAGATTTCCATGAAAGCAATTTTAACGAGTATTGCGAATTCATACAGAATGTTCTAACTTGAAATTCAGTACTTGGTTATATGTAATATTTAACACGCGACAGCATATTGCTGAATTTATTATAAAGAAAATTGACAGTTGCTGAAAGCATCTGGAAACTCTATACTAAATGTTTGCAGAAATTCATGAATTTCGTTAGTATCCAGATTCGTTACCGCTAAGCTATGTGATGCCGACCTCTGCTCTGCTAGAACTTATGCTCAATAACCCACAGTCGTGAAACCCAGACAATTCTTTTTTAACGAAAAATAGTGCAGTGTGATATATCATTTAAATCAGAATATATACTTTCGAATAATATAATGAAAATGTATAGCACGTTCAAATATAAAAGGCTATATGCCAAAATAGCACTAAACGTCATCCGATCTGCATCAAGAGCTTTTCAGCGGTACCAATGTAGTGCCTGATTTTATAGAAATCTCTTCGCCTCTCTAGAAATTTTTTAAAAAATTGCAAGTAAACTAGATAAAAAAGTCTATAACTGGAAATTATATTCGAACATACAGGGCGAGCCAAGACGAGATTACAGGACCTAGTGCCTTTTTTTAAACGTAATGCTATGTATATCAGTACATTTTTTGAAGCCCCTTTCTTGGCTCTATTCATTCCTATATTAGCATTGAATATCTCCCAACCACTTTTTTGTTGAAACAATGCAATCTGCAGATCTATATTAATAAAATCACCACAGTCCCAATTATGGGTTTTAAGAAAAACTTATGTGAATATCAGTTACGAGACATCTAATTAATGTTTTTGAATCATTTTCATTTTCTTAAACTGTACAAGGTGGCCAAATATTATTTTCTAATTAAGAACTTTTTAAATTGAATTTTCTCAATTTTTTTCAAATGGAACACCCCGTATATTTTTCAACGATGTGATGTAGAAATTAAAAACGAACATTTTTTGTAAGTACTTCCCTATGGCTAACTGCAACCATTTTCGTTTCATAAATAAATAAGTGGCAAATTCAAGAATACACTTAGAAAAGAGGTTCCCTCAAATAATTCACTGAAAAAATTTGTAATAGACTTATTGCCCATTTTGATTGACACACGTCTTTATGTAATTTTGAAGTGAGGCCATTTAGTGGGACCATTTTTTCCAATTCATTGAAATGAATAAATAGTATTTAACAGGTCCTTTACTGTAATGTCTTTTTGTACATTTTTTACAATGGAGCATTTATCACACTTATCGGTCGTTAGTTACAATTTGTATTAAATTTAAAATATTTGGAATTTTACGATATGAATTTTAATAAAGCGGAACTTGTAGACATGACTTTTGTTTTGGGCGAGTCAGACAGAAATTGTTTACTTGCCAATAGAATTTATCACCAACGTTATCCTGAGAGAAGGATTCCTGATGTTAGCAGCTTCCAAAACCTTCTCGATAGATTTATGGAAACTGATGAACGAAGAAAGTGAGTTTTCTGTGGTGCTGGCAACGGTTGAGAATCCCCATGTGAGTCAAAGAGAAATGAGCTCATTAGTAGGAATAAGTATACGGTCTGTGGGTTGAATGTTAAAAACGAATAAGTTGCATGCATATCATATTCAAATGCACCAGGAATTATCTGATGACGATTTTCAAAAGCGCCTGCAATTTTGTTATTGGGCCAGAGGAAAATGCAAGATGATGTCAACTTCTTCAATAATGTTTTATTCACTGATGAGGCAACATTTCATAAAAATGGATGTGTTAATAGGCACAATTTCCATTATTATGCTTCATAAAATCCTCACTATTCTATGCAAGTTGATAACTAACACAGATGGTCTATAAACGTTTGGGGAGGAATTATTGGAGAGCATGTAATGAGGCCACATTTCTTTGATGGTGCATTGACTGGAGCTATTTGTTTTCATTTTTTGGAAAACTATCTGCCACAATTATGGGTAAATCTCCCTGAAAGAATTCGAAATAGGATGCGGTTTCAGCAAGATGGGCTCCACCACATTATTTAAATCCAATTAGAGACCACTTAAATAATATCTACCCTCATCAATGGATTGGAAGAAATGGACCCACTAAATGGTCTGCTAGATCCCAAGATCTTACAAAAATGGATTTCTTGTTATGGGGCTACCTGAAGGAGATTGTTTATAGAGACACACCAACAACAGTACAAAATATGAAGGAAAAAATAATAACTGCCTTTAGATCTATCACACCGGCAGTTTTAGGAACAGAGGGAACCTAATTTCAAAAGCGCATAGAGATGTGTGTCAATCCAAATGGGCAACATGTGGAACATTTATTATATTTTTTCTACTGAGTTATTTGAAGAAACCTAGTTTTTTAAGTTTATTTTTTAATTTTGTAATTATTGCTTAATAAAACGAAATTGGTTACATTAGCTATTAGTACTTACAAAAAATTCTCGTTTTTCATGTATACATCATATCGTTGAAAAAATTGAGAAAATTCAATTTAAAAAGTTCTTAATTGAAAAATAATTTTTGGCCACCCTGTGCAGTTTTAGGAAATGAAGATGATTCAAAAACATTAACTAGATGTCTCGTAAATGGTATTCACATAAGTTTTTCTTAAAGCCCATAATTATGACTGTGGAGATTTTTTTAATATCCATTTGTAGATTGCATTATCTCAACAAAAAAATTCATTACATCCGAGTGGTTGGGAGATGTTCAATGGTAATATAGGAATGAATAAAGCCTAGAAAGAGGCTTCAAAAAAAATGTAGTGATATACATAGCATTCCATTTAAAAAATGGCACTCGGTCCTGTAATTTCGTCTTGGCTCACCCTGTATATTCAAAAATAATTTCCAGTTACAGACTTTTTTATCTAGTAAACTCGAGAAATCGAGGTCCGACGCACTACTGCCCCACCCTGTATATCCCCATATATACATATATACGCGCATACTCACGTACATAGAGGCATATTTTGAAAACAATTTTTTTCGTGCTCTTGTCACCTTAAAACCTAAATATCTGATTTTACCATAACAATTGTTAAAGAGTTAATAAAACATTTTTGCTTATAGAATCAGCTGCTAAATGGATGGCGGTTGTTTATAGATACCCTGCATATTATTTCAGTTGGGATAAACTAATTGTTTCGACTCATGTGCTTTTTGAATATAAAATATCAGAGATCAGAGATAGATTTTGTATACTTTCAACACTACAACTGAATATATTCGAATGCTTGTTAAACTTGTTATATTATATTACTATATGCCCACAAAAACAGATTCTCTGTCAAAAAATTGCTCCAAGTACACTCTGTTCAAAAAAATATGTTTCCTCTCTACAAAAACATAAAATAAGAAAATGGAATATCTCCAAAAATATTTGAAATCAATTAAAATCACTAAGTCTGTAGAAAAAACAAATGATGAAAAACATTTTTTTTCTTAAATACAAAAAAACTTGGCGCCTTTCACTTTCCATGTTTCCGCAGATTCTGCACGTGTTGATAATCGGAAGGAATATATAATATTGCAGTCAAAGGTTTTATCGGGAAAATTTGTATAAAATTTGTGTAAGATTGACTAATAGGCACTGGTGAATCCAACCAGCATTTTGCTACTTAGTGAATTTCATCAACCACTTTTCAAGTGACGCGCTAATGATATGGTGTAAGAGTCAGCCGAATTTTGAGACCCCTGGTTCAATCCCTGGCCATTCTTAGCTTATTTTCAACAAATGTAAACTTAATATCTGTACCAAAATTTCTTTCAGTACGACAACATGATGTTCAGGTGTGGATTCGCGGCACTAGATGGCTATAGGTATTTAAAAATTAAAAATTCCCTGGCTGGATGCATGGATGGAAACCCTGATGAGAGTGCGATAGTCTAGAGAACACTGGGTGGCGCCTGGTGAACAATTCGTAGACCACATAGAAGTGAGGTTATACTATACGAGAATTAAACAGGCGACAGAGCGAACTTTAATCCCTGGTAAAGACCCCAGAGATGAAGATTGAAGATGTCAATTCCTACGGAGGCCCTATTTTGAAGGGTGAAATGGGGCCCAGCAAAGCTCTATGAGGGCCCTTGCGAAATCCTACGGGGCCACATTGTGGGGGTGAAATGGAGCCCAGCGAAGCCCTAAGACGGACACGATGGAGACCTATGTGGGCCCCATTCTGGGGGGCGGGGGGCTGTCCAACGTGCCGCAATACCTACTGTGCATCTTTTGGATTCGATTATCATCGAAGAAAGCCGAAGTTATTGGGACAGATCGCATATATTTATTTTTAATTAAGAAATCAAGTTCTGTGCTTTAGAGCGCAATGGGAGTGGCTATGCGTTGCTATGCACCCATCTTCTTTAATATGAAATTAATATCATTGATTCTGGTCTCAATCGATGGAGAATTATCGTTTTATAAGTTTAGCTAAGCGAATTCTTAGTTAAATCTGTATATTTATTGAGAAATTTCAATTCAAAAACTAGGCGGTGATGAGGGTAGATATTATTCCTGTATAGATACACGAGTGCTCACTTATTATTTTTGTGAGTATGGAGGATGCTAGAGTGAACTTAGCGCGAGACACTACCGTGTTTCTTGACATATAATACTGATTTGCTGAAAATAACTTAAAATATTGTCACAGTCAATGTTATCGTTTAAATTCTATTAGAAAATTCAATATGATTTTCTAGACTAAGTGGGAAAAATTTAGAAAGCAGTTCTTATGGTAACTAATAGCAAAATAAATCCCATCGGCCTTAAAAGGCGAATATTTTAAGATGTCGACTGCTTCCAAACTTTGTATTCAATTTTTTTTATTTTCTAAGATCTGGTCGAACAAAACTAGTGTATAGATGTTTTAATATATTTACTCTTACAAAATGCGCGAATGACAAAACGAGTTCTTTAATTTTAAGCGACAGTAGGTTCAATGTGGTTTACATCTGTTTTATTCTCAAACTTCTCATTCAAGTCGCAACTGCTATCAGAAAGAGAAAGCGTTTAACGTTAAATAAAAAAAAATGTTGTAATTATCATAGCGTTATAATTAGTCTTATTTGACAGATATCTCGTTTAACATAGATTATGAATTATTCGTTCAATATTAATTAGTTCTCAGTTCAAAGCAATCGTTTTCACATACTTATAACATTAGAAGAGTTTCAAATTATCCACATATACAGTTAGCAGTAAAATTGTCTGTAATGTCTTTTAAAAACAAATTAAAGAAGTGGACCTAAATTTGAGCCTTGAGGGAATTCGTAGCTAATGAAACACACTACACATAGTAGACAACTCCCAAATCCCAATCCTACACTGTCCATAAGGGGGTTACATACTGGAGTCAGGACAGACAACATCCATTACCCACGGACATTACCAGTGTCGGAGTTCGGGTTCGAACGTAAGACACGACAGATAGTTTGATCAAGCGTGTTTGCCTCTAACACGCTTTAGACAGCTGAGCTACAGTGTCAGTATAATCCGATAGATCTAACATCACAGTATTCAACATATTACCTTCTATTTGCTAAACACTATTTTTATATCATAAGTTTTCTCTACGGTAGATTTCTTGAGGGTAGCTAAATATTATAGTTAAATTTTATGGAATTAAAAATTATGCCATAACGCACGCTACATGCCAATATGTATTTAGTATAATTTTCTTACTCAAACGTATAACTGTGAAATGTTAATTATTTTCTAATATGATTACCCCCGATTCATGTGGGGCTTAACGCACATGTCGACACCCTAATCCTGCAGAAATTGCAATAAATATCCACTATCCTAATGAACACGTAATCCCACTATCTTCTAATTACGCTTATGGTTACTACCAAGCACAGGAATCCTCCGACGCAAATCCAAATTTATTACCTAAACGCCGGTACCCGCATTTAAATCTCCCTTACGTTACGATAAAAAAATAATACTTACTTCATGTTAAATTCGTATAGAGTATTTTCTTTGTTTTACTAAAAGGGTTATGATCAGCTGTTAGGCATTATAATTATTATTTATTAAAATTGTAAAATATATTTCCTATTTACTGATTTCCTGTTTAAAGTTCATCGCGTATTAATTATTTAAATTGGATTTTTAAGTCACACGCCGCACACGGGCTGAAATTTATCCTAATATAATTTATAGTATATAACTTAATTATTTTTTTACACTACATTTTTAGTGACTATTACAGAATGCCAGTGTCGGGCAAACTGTGGACATTATTGGAGATGGGAACATTAATATATTTCTCCTTGTTCAGCCTGCTTCCATCCACGCAAGTTTTTTCCTGTCGTGCCTACTTTGGGTTATCTGAATCGAGTTTCCCACGTGTGTCTATGAATGTCGGACATCTTCCTACATGAGATCCGGCACTCCATATGGTTTCTCAGGTTCCCATCCAAGGACGATCTTTATACATTTGAGTTATCTCAGTCTATATAACTTATCAGCGCTAATTGTTTCCCAGAATGCTCTTCACCACATCTTGCAGTCTCAGCCTCCATTTGATGTCTATATCTATATTTGTCACTTTTTCTCCGGGAAGTATTGCCAAAACAACCAGTGATTGTAAGGCTCTCTGGTATTACTGAAAGCGTTGAACGCTATATTCTTGTTAACATGCTAATTCCAACTCCATTTGTCGCGACCTGGAGAATACGCATATATTCCAGCGGGTGCGTGAATAAATTTTGAGATTCTGTCACCTTGCCTGATACCATGATCAACTTATATCTTATCAGCTGATCTTCATTATTTATCAACTCTATGAAGAATCCTCTGCTTTGGTGAAAATCTACAGCACTAAATCAAACGAATGTAGAACTCTTAAAGGTGCTATGGCTACATTCCGTCACCAAGCCTCTTTAATACCGGTATAGTGAATATCTGATGCGATGTGTTCAGAATAAAAGGCACAGTAAAGCATATATATAGGTGGAACTAAGATTTATGATTTCAAATTTACATTTTTAAGATGAGGTTAAAATGGCAGCAAACAAAAATCTGGTCATACACCTTCTCGACCATTTTGAAACCATAAGCTACATGTTAAATTTAAATCACAACAAATCATATACTACAATTATAGGCGGAACAAATAAAAAACTCTCTAAATCCGTCCTTGTTGACAATGCTGGCAACAGTGGGTGTAAGACTCGATGGATAATATACTTCAGCAACTGATCAGTTGAGCAATGTTTGACGTTACAGAAAAGCCACGAAAGAATTCTCCAACCCATCGTGACACCAGTTCACTTACTAAGGAATACGTCGTCCAAAATGAGTCTCCAGCAACATATTGTCCTGCATTTAATTCCTCTTAACCGCCTTACTCCAACATTGGAAAATATATTGAACTGTTATGAAGCCGTATTACTAGCAGTCGTGGCAGATGGGGTAATGCTCTTAAACATATCATATCACATAAGTGGAAGCCAGTTAAAATAATCCGCGGATCACAAAACGGCATGTCAAGATGTTTTGAAGAAAAGAAGGAAATTGTCAAATTATGTAAGAATTGATATGAAATTCAAATGTTTATAAGACTAATAAATTAAAACACTGGCCGTCAATGATATATGATCTATAGGGAAGGCGATATCTAGGTTATCATCGACTTTCTTGTTAATATCATAATTAACCATCAGTTTAGTAAGGCGAAAATTGTAAACAATTTCGTAATATTACTGGCGATGCATCCAGAAATTAATCTGTCTTCTGTAGCTCATCACCATCATACATTTCAAGAAGTAACATTTCGTTTGTTCACACCCATAGATTTAATTGAGTCTATTACTGCGCTTATTTCCAAAATGGATAATTGATTGGCACCAATATCTATAGTACCCAATACAAAGAACATTTAAAGAATAATTGAAACTGATCAATTTTTGCAGAAGTTACCGTGAACGGATGAGAATTCTGCAGACACTCACACAGTCACCATGAGGAAAACCACGGATTTTTCGACCCTAACAAAATTATACTTTAATTTCTTTCGGAAATTCATGAAAATATGTTTTTTGCAGATTTTGCAAATCCTAGGCTGTTCGAAAGGGTAACACTTTTATAAAAACGCAAACAACATCCATTACTCACCGACATTGGCAGTATTGAAACTGCGGATCGAACCCAGTACTCGATAGAGAGTCTAACTAAGCCACTAACACGCTTTAGACGGCTGAGAGACTGTGACGGTACACCTAGTAGATTTCAAAATAATTCTTATCTGAGACATGTTTTCAAATTTCAAACGGTTGAGAAGATATTGACCGCCCAAGGACTAGAGACTCAAAGTAACATAATTTTATTGAAAACGCTTTCTAAACGTCGCCTATATTTTTCATAAGTGGTATGTTGACAGACATTTCTAATAAACATTTTTGTAATATTGGAAGCAAACAATTTGATCGTAGGTTACATTACATAATTAGTAATTTTGTGATAGAAGAAAAGCGCATTGAACTATAGAAAAAAGACCGACTGCAAGAGTGCTCACGGGGTCAGACCAAATTGAGACTAAGTTGTTGACAACGGGCAAACCACGTAGAAAATCGGGTGTACATTCAGAAAGAAATCGGAGGAATTCTCACGGAAATCCGAAGAAATCTGGAAGAAATCGGAGGATATTTTCATCAAAAAAGGAAATCTGGTTAACAGAATTTTTGGTGAGGTTCACCTGTCCGTTATTAATTTGAAAATCCAGAGTATAAAAGTGTTGTACCAAAATTACCTGGGTTCCCTGAGATATATATTCATGTTCCTCTGTATCTTGTGTTTCTGACAAATCCAATAAAAGAATAAATTTTAAATGGGTATACTTATGCTGTAATTAGGCTAGACGGCAGGGAGGAAAAAATGCTAAAAAATAAGTTTCTGGCCCATAGGCGAGATTATTATAGAAATCGCTTCGTTTTATGGTGTAGTTGAACACCCGAATTTTGCTGACAAATTAGTGAACCGCTTGGCGGAATTGTTTGGTGTCATTTTTGGGCCAATAATTGGCCAATATTAACGACAAATTTAATTAAATCAATTGAAAAATTTGTTATTATACACAATATGCCATAGAATTAGACGAAATGGTTACTCGGGGGTTTTTGGTGTCTCTGATCACCAATCTGAAGTCCAATTTTGGAAATTCAAAATGGCGCACCGGAAATAGGGCCGTTTTCCATAAGAAATGAGAATAGATATATCGGCATTGAAAATCTATATTCGGGGGTTTTTGAGGTTGCTGATTACGAATCCGTCTGATTTGGTGAATTCAAAATGGCGGACCGGATGTAAAGTCAATTTATCAAGAAAATTCGTATCTCTTTCGTTTTTGGGCTGAAAATGAGTACTCGGAGGTTTCTCAGGTCGCTGATCACGAATCAGAGGTCTAATTTACGAAATTCAAAATGGCGGACCGGAACAACTGTCCAATTCTCCGGAAAACTGGTATTCTTTCCTTTTTTAGGCTGAAAGTGGAAACTCTGGGGTTCTCGTTTTCGCTGATAACGAATCTGATGTCCAACTAGGGAGTATTCAAAATGGCGGACCGGAAGTAGTATATTTTTCAGGAATTTCTCGTATTTATCATACTTTTAGCCCAAAAATGTAAAAAATACGAGGTTTTCCGGACAGATTGACTGTTCTTCCGATCCGCCATTTTGAGTTTCGTAAATTGGACCTCTGATTCGTAATCAGCGACCTCAAAAACCCCAGAATATTTATTTTCAGCCCAAAAACGAAAAAGATACGAGTTTTTATTGATAAATTGACTCTACTTTCGGTCCGCCATTTTGAATTTACCTAATCAGAGCTTGGGTATCAACGACCTCGAAAACTCCTGGAGTACAGATTTAAGAGGCCAAGATATTCATTCTCATTTCTTACGGAAAATGGCTCGATTTCCGGTCCACCTTTTTGAATTTTCCAAATTGGACTTCAAATTGGTGATCAGCGACCCCAAAACCCCCGAGTATAACCATTTTCGTCTAATTTTATGGCATGTTGTGTATGATAACAAATGTCTCAATTAATTTCATTAAATTGGCTATTAATATTGGCTAATTATCGGGAAAAAATCGAAACCAAACATTTCCACCAAAAAATAAAAGGTACTGTTTTTTCTAAATGCTTTTCTGCACTTTTTGCGACAAAAATGAAGTCAATTGACTCTGCACCTTTTTTTAGAGGTTTTCAGATTTTTCATGCTAAGATGACGCAACTATTAGGAAAATTTTTCGTTATAAAATTGTCTAAAAAACGGGCACCGATAGAGGTCGCTAGGTACAATTGTCAACTTGCAAATGGCTTCCAAAGCTTTCAAAACACGTTATTTTCACTATTTCTTTACTCGAAAACAACTATACATATTGGGCTTGAAGGTGGTATATATGTTGTCCCGATAATGTACAAAAAATTTCAACAGGCTCGGTTTATTATTTTTTGAGTAATTAACGATCTATTTTTTTTAAATCCTTAATTAACAATTGTGGATATTTCGTAAAATCCATTTATAATTGGGAAAATTATTCAGAAAATTCACAAAACTATTGAAAAATAATAACCCGTTAGAATTTTTGAAAAATCGCAATTTTGACCGATTTTATGAGGTTTTCTACGTGTGAACCATTTTATGCCCGATATGAATAAACAAGTATCTTGTTATATTTTAACTTTAGAGACTCTGCTCTTGCATATCTAAAGAGCTGCTATTTTTTTACAAAAAAAAAAAAGAGAAAATTTGTCTTAGCATGCGCAGGAGCTGAGATAATTTTTTTTCTTCAAAAAATTCGTGATTGCGTATTATACGTTGTACAGTGATCATATTTATAGAGGTTGAACTTTAATACTAGTACTTTCAAATAAAAAAAATATTTCAATCCTCGATTGAGTTTAACAGTATTGAAAAACAATCGTCAAAGTTTATTATTGGAGTTGTTTATTTATGTCGCGCATAAAAAGTTTCACGCGTAGAAAATCTCATAAAACCGGCCAAAATTGCGATTATCAAAAATTCCGAGATATAATTTTTCAACAGTTTTTTGAATTTTCTATATAAGTTTCCCAATTATAAATAGATTTTACAAAAAATGGCTCAATTCTTAATTAAGGATTAAAAAAAATAGATCGAATAATTACTCAAAAAGCGATAAACCGATATTGCTGAAATTTTGTGTATATTATCGGAACAACATAGACACCATCTTCAAGAATTACTAGCCCTCTATGTGCCGTTGCTTTCGATTGAGAAAATAGTGAAAATAAGGTGCTTTGAAAGCTTTGGACTTGCAAGTTAACAATTGCATCTAGCGACCTCTATCGGTGCTCATTTTTTAGAGAATTTCATAACGAACAATTTTTCCTAATGCATATGTTATATTAAAAGCTAACAGGAACGGAGATATTTAAAGAAATAGAAAAAGGGCCTATTTTACTCAATAATTGTTAATTATAAAATCATGTGGTTCACTAATTTGTACGCAAACTTAGTGTGTTCAACTACACCCTAAGACGAAGCGATTCCAACAATAAACTCGGCTTTGGGCCAAAAATCCAATCAAAATTCCTCTACATCTAGCCTATACTACACTTGATAATTCTAAATGTGGAAGATTGGAATCGGAGCACCATTTAATTTCATTATAAATGTATGTATATTGTACCTGTAATCAATCACTGGTAACCCCGTTCGAAGATTAATAAATATAATATAATCGGTTATTATTATGTGTCTGCAAACCGTCGATGTCTATATTTAGAACACTTTTATCGTATGTGTGTAATGACGTTGGTTAGTTTTCATTGTTTTTACTATATCATTTTAAATAATGTTTGTTATTTAACGGGAAACGGGTAATAATGCGATAAATTTATAATTGAAGAATATATCTTAAGCGGTCTACACACGTTACAATTTCTCGAATCTTCAAGAATGACTGTAGATTGCATTGTGTATAAGCTAATCTGGATGATTATTGTTACTTTTACGAGATTTTTTAGGGCGCCTATATATTTACATGACAGAACTAGTCAAATTGCAACGTGTGGATCGTACACCCAATTTGTTCTTATCTAACCACCCACCATGAAGATTGGAATTGTATCGTGTGTAGACCTTCAACATTTTTAATATTCGGCATCTATAACCGATAGTTGATGTATTATTATTGGCTAGTTCAGGTCCGGTTTTTAAGCGTTACTCCTCCAGGATATCTGGTCTATAATTTTGAGAAAAATTATAATTCAGAAATCGTTGTAAACTTATAAAGATTTCAAGACCTCAACTATGAATTATAATTTTGCACAATTTTGCACTTCTCGAATTTTAGACCCTTGAACTTTAGAAATCGTATTGAAAACCAGGTCGAGGTTCATGCTTGACGCTTACCGCTTCATTTGCCAAAATTATACTAATAATCATCATCATCGCCTAATTTTTCACAAATTTGCGCATCTTATTAACGCCACGCTAATGTGAGTGTGTACAGAATTTGAAGTACTGTGCGCAACACTGAGCGAATAATAGGAGTTCTAGAAGTGAGGCTGACGTGGGTGTGGAAAACATTTTTCGATACCCTGTGGACATTAATGTGTGTGTGTACAAAATTTTAAATATCGTGTGTAACTTAGACAGTTGTAAGAACAGGGGTGAACGCTCGAGAAACGGGTGTGTATAATTCCCCTAGACTATATTGTATGAAATATTACCATGCACGAAAACCTTTTACCCATTGCGAAAACATGACCTGAGCATGAGTATTTCGTGATCTTTGAAAAATACAAATACAAAATTCTAACAACGCTATCTGTATTGAAATGTTGAATTACATGGTAGAAAAATATAATAATATTGATGGTTATCCCACGCATGTTAAAAAATTTGGGATATTTCGAATTTATCCCTTCTACGATAATTTCGATAAACAATAATCAAAAGAATAGAATCATACGCAATGAAATACTGGGGACACTTCCAAAGACTAGACACGACACACCTACTAAAGAAAGCGATGCGACTGAACAGCAGCAAACTGAAAATAGGGAGGCCATGCTACACATGGATAACAACAATCGAGAGGATTATGAATAAGCTAGGAAAGGACTATACACACTGGGAAAAATCGGCACAACAAAAAACGGAATACAAGAAATATCAAGGATATACACACTGCTAGACTCAGAAACAGAAGGAACAGAAAACTCAGAAGTAGAATAGGAGAGAAGATGATCACAGACAGAAACTAAGAAGAAGCATATCACAAAAACCTGCAAGTAAAAAGAAGCATCTCACAAACGCCTACACTTTCCATCCGATGAAGACAGATGGAAAACAAGAAGAAACATCTCACAAACACCTACATGCTCCATCTTATACTCCTACCCCATGCGTCATGCGGCTCTCACTGCGGACAACAAGCTTGACCAATGTCTAATCCAGCATATGCAGCCGGTTCGGCGGTATATAAAAGCACCGGGGGTGGGTTTGTTCCGGCACACGGTGGGATGATCGGCTGGCGATCGGGCTGCGTGGTGGAACAAATCTCCATGCACCGGAATCGGCAGCAATGCCCACCTTATGCTGGCAAATCAATCAATCAATCAATCAATCTACGATAATTTCGATATTTACCAAGCTATTCTATGAAAGGTCTACTTCACTCACCTACTTAATGTTTTCCGCACTCACACGGAACACTATAAATACAATTTTTAGAATCTTGAATAATATTTAGAAGTCTGGTTTTCGATAAAACAGATCTCGGCGTGGTGCCCGTTTGAAAAATCGTTCCTACAGAAAAGCTATTCTCGATTCTTCGCGAAGTTCCAGTTGTAGACCCAACCATCGAGTGCTAATTTCGGGGTCTTCCTCAACTACCTCCAACTGCCAACTTATAAAATGTGTAGGGTTTGGATATTCCTTGGCTTTACTAGTCTAGGCGTCGTTATTGACACTTGCCCGGTTTCACGTAGCCCTTCAACATCAAGAAAAGATCTGAAATTTGGGACACGACGGTTGGGATATCGTCTACTATACTCCCTTACTGCACCTGCTGCATTCCCTCGGCATGATGCCAAGATCAAAAGCATATTGGCATAACCTTCGACAGTATAGCGCACCACTTTCAGGTCAATTACTCTCAAGAAATTGAACTACTTTGATTAGACAACTCAAAGTCTAAGTCTGAAAAACGCAATTGTTAATAAAATTGCTTCAGCATGTCTCTGGCTTTTTGCAATTTGCTCGAAACCGATCTAACTGGATGAAAAATCACAAGAGCAGAAAAAATTTCTAAATTTAATAAGATATTCAACAATGAATCAAAATTCTTAATTTGACATAAGACAAGAAATATTTAAGTTTGAACTTTAGCGGATCATCTATAGGACACATCTTGCATATCATTACGAACTTGCTCTAATGAACATGTAGCCCATTAAAATAAAGAGCTGGATCCTCAATTTAATCATCGTACGTCAATCCGCTTGAAGGTTATTAGTAGAAAACTGGTTGGTAGACAACCATTTTAAGGGGCTGTAACTCGGTTATGAGGTGCGGTAGGAAATTTTTTTTAAGAAAAACTTCATCTGTGAGGCACCCCAATCTACACTCGAATTTGACGTACTTTCTTTTGAATCACCCTGTATATGAAATTACCGCTAACGACTTAAATTCCATTTGGCGAAGAGGCATTTTTTAAATTTGTTAAATATTTTTCCTTGGAAAAATACCCAATAAACACTAACACAATATACATACATACATACATACATACATACATACATACAGTGTGAGTCAATCTCATTAGTACGTTTGAAATTTGATAGATAAGATAGAGATAAAAATTGTAGAAGATTAAAAGTGGCATATTTTAAAATTATTTTTAAATCTACAGGATGTTTCACACCTTGATTTTATAAATGGTATTTGCAGCGATCAGGAGTAAAATCTGCAAAATTCGTATGTTTATAAATTTAACCGTGGAGCGACATTTTACTTTCAATGCTAGTCAACACCACATACTAGTTTTTAATCTTCTCAAAGTCGAACTCAATCCTACAGGGTATTCTCCACGATTATTCAAATGTTTACATTTCTAAACTAACCTAATTCTGGTTTCTTAAATGAGACACTCTGTATGTGTCTACCTTGTTTCAGCCATCAATTAACTATACGCTGATAACTTATAGTGGCTGTTTTTTTTTCCGACGATTTTTTAAATATAGCTGAAAAATGTATATATTTGAATTATCATGGGGGACACTCTGTAGAATTAGGTTCGCCTTTGACAGGTGTGGAAACTAGTACATAGTTGACTAAAATTCAAAGTGAAACGACGATCAAGTTTACAAAAATACGTTTTTGTAGATTTTAATCTATATCGCCGCAAATGCATCTTAGAGAAGTGAACTAACGTGGAACCGCCGCAGTCTAAATCTATATAAAAATTATTTATGGCTGGATGGATAATGAGGAACCAAATATAAGTATACAAAAAAACCTTGAATGTTTCATTTCAAAAACCCAAGGCTTGCTACCTCCTTGAAGTTAATAATTTCAAAATATGCCACACCATGGTCAGCTACAACGTTTATGAGAGGATATATTTTCACAGAGGGTGAGGTAATACTGACCTCCACGCACTAGTGACTCACCCTGTATATATACACGCGTGTAACACACAATGTCCCTTTGACGTGGGTATAATAGGTAAAGTCAGCTTTGGTGAACACAAATCTTATTTCAAATATTAAACAAAAAAGTATGAACGAATATCAAGAGGTGTAATCTTTTTACTCACCCTGTATATATCATAAAATTACTGCTACTACTACTGTTTCTAATTTAATATTAAATAACCATAGACAATAATTTACGTTACTCCGAGAGTGGATTTGCAATTTATCGAGTTCATAACCAACTAATTTTATTGCTTGTAAAACAAAAAAATCTTTTAATATATTATATATTTTATCAACTTTATTACTCTACGGATGACAATTTTTATTTCTATTTTTTTCACGCAAACTTGGGCTATTAATCATTTCTCTATGGGAGTGGTGCTTTCATAATAATATCACAAAAATACACACATTTTGTTTCTGGTTCAGTAAGCTTCTCAAATTTAGAAGAGATCAGCGTATGAATAAATAACGCACTCCCACTCGCCCTATCTGAAAAAAATCACCCTTTCTAGAACCGGAACCGGCAAAAGCATATAAATATCTTCCAGTGGAATGACCTCTTTGACATCCGGTTGTCTTTCCACTTGCTATGGCGTCTCTTTCCGCTTCCGACGGGTTGTTTGTTCAGAAAGAGGATCACCGCAGTACGGGAATCGCGGGAATCCCGAGATTTGGGGGAATCAGAACCCCTACAGCCTTGAATCTGGTGAACGATAACGAGAGGCCACACTGTATTGTCACCGAGCGGCCATATTGCTCTATCTCTGTGAAAGTCCATTGTTATAATGGCACAGTAAATCTCCCATATAGATTTGAATAAAGCCCCAGGAAATATGAAATTGCGACTTTAATGTAAAATCTAATGGACTACTGTTCACTCGATGATGTCCTGAGGAGAGTTTTTTAATGGAACTCGAGCTACGACCATATCTGTCTGAGAATCTCTATGGCATTTGCCTTTCTAATTATGTCTTCCCTACCTTAAATAAAACATAAACAAATATTTATTCAGGAGGTTGGCTGTACGATTTATAGGATAAAAAACTTAAACTGGTTTCTCAGTAAAAAGTTGAATTGAATGTGATACTGAAATAGTAGATAAAATGTTTTATTTATAAAGAACTGCAATAAAATTCTTTTGCTAGTTGATTGAAAACTAGAGCATTTACATTTCAAAAGATCGGTGTAGGTAATTATTTGCACATAAACATCTGTTTTTTTTTTACAATTACGAATAGTTAATATGACTGTAAACACAGTACATGTAGACATATAAAATACATATTTTGAGAATCATTATATTTGATATAGTTAACATCTGATTCATCTATCACTTGTCTATGTTTTTTGTCAACACCACAATAATATTGCACTAAAATAATTAGTATTATATCAAAACAAACGTGAAAATATATTAAATCTAAACCTGAATAAGAAATAAGCCAATTAATTATACAAATATAAAAGAATTATGGTTCATAGATTTAAATATTTCACTATAATACTTAGCGTAAATAGCGTAAACACAACAAAAATTATTCAGGAGGTTGGACAATTTCAGAAGTTAACCTTTAGCAATAATCATATTTTAAAAATAAAAATGAATATTTTATAATACACATTAGGAAAATTCAAATATTTTACAAAGACATATTAACTATAAAACCTTCAATTTTAAAAGCTTTTATTTAACTTGTTAGTGTGTGAATTTGTTTAGGTCAAATCTTGCAATCAAAATTTCGACTAATTCTAATTAAGCTAAAGCTTTGAAATCTTGCACACGTATGTATTTCCGGTGACAATGCAGTATAGTATATCTAATATTGTTATAAATCCAATATGACGGACGTCCCAAGATGGCGGATTAGCTTTTACTTCACAACACCCTTGATATGGGTATTAGATGAAATAGTTTGACAAATAAAATACGATAAACTATGTGAGGTCATTTGAAATCCAACAAGCGGACGCACCAGGGCGGCGGATTATTTTTTTCTTATTTTTTCTGACAATGCAGTATAGTATATCTAATATTGTTCTAAATCCAATATGGCGGATGTCCCAAGATGGCGGATTACCTTTTACTTCACAACTCCCTTGGTATGGGTATCAAATGAAAGAGTTTGACGTGTTAAATACGATAAACTATGTAACGTCATTCTAAGTCCAATATGGCGGACGCACCAGGACGGCGGATTATCTTTTTCTTCACACCCCCCTTGATATGGGTATTAAATGAAAGGGTTTGGTCTTTCAGTAAAATAAGTAGGCTTACAAGTAAAAAATAAAATTATAAATAAAAAAAATATTTTTAATGCAAAGCTTTTATTTCAAAAAATGTACTAAAAAGTGAAAAATAATTTTTAAATTCATACATTTGGAAACTAAAAGCTTTGGGGCGATCATATAACAGTATTGTACAGTTAGTTTGCTCAAATGATCACCCCTAAAGCTTTTAGTTTTCAAATGTGTGAATTTAAAAATTATTTTTTACTTTTTAGTACATTTTATTAAATAAAAGCTTTACTTTATTTTTTTTTATTTACAATTTTATTTACTTCCTTCGCTTACCGAAGGAAAGTAATGTAATCGTGAAAAGGTTACTTTTTGATATTTTTTCAAATTTTCACGTTTCAAACTAGATTATGAAAGTTGATGTCTTTCAATACCGCCAATCTGTCTATATGTCTGCCTGTCTGTGTATATTTGTCGGTTTGTCTGTTGGAGTTATATCTGCAGAACTATTTGATGGAGAAGGACAATATTTGGTAGGTAGTTGACGCTACTATTAACGAAAAAATGACGTAAATTAAATATAAGGAACAAAATGTGACAGATGACAATAATATTTGGCATATAGTTAACATAATTTTAAAAAAAGACACTTGCTATACTTTCAATGAAAAATATACACGGCAGTCATCCAAAGAATGAATTTAACTATGATGGAAATCTGATTCTTACGTAAAATTCTCCTATTTGGAATCTTTTATTTATTATTTATTTTGTCTAGTGGATGGATGATATATTTTTTTAACTAAAATTGCCTCAGGTTTCGTCCTCGGTAATATTATTTTGTACGAATATTTCCTAATTAATTATTAAGAATTCAAAATGTGTCGAGTTCGGTGAAAGACGCATGTTTGGTGGCTCCTAGGGGATATCGAGATAAATCCGAATAAAGCGACAACAAAACGCCGAAATTGTACTAAGTTGAAGCGTGAACAATTCTGCACTGATTGATATAAATTATCGCGAGTATGGCTATTTCATACAGTTGATATTTGATTAAATTATGTTTGTTGAATAAAGCAACACAAAATAGTGTATATAAACAACGCGAGAAATGTGTACTGCTTGAGTACTTGACTGTAAAATATATACCTGGATTCGTCTCTTCTCGAAGTGGGTGATATAAAATAAGCAACGCCAGATGTGTGAATGAAACAGACACGTTTTTGTTTACATAGCATTAGCATTGGCTTATTTATATCTTTATTAAATTTTAAACAAGAATTAAAAAGATATTAAACATAATATATAGGTAATAAACATAATATATAGATGATGAAATGGAAAAACTGTCCAAAATTGAAACCGACTGTTTCAAGGAAACGACATACAGGGCGAGCAAACTATCCCTTCGGACCTCTTTTCTCATAACGCGCAAAAAAATTGTTGCCGCGAGATAGGGCCCTACCCAGCAACTCCACCGTAGATGGATATTTACTTGTGGAGCGGTTAATAAATAAAAGAAGGGGAAAAGGGGGAAAAATACAAAAATAAAACGAAAAATAAAAGCTGCCAGATTCAGAGACACAAGAAGCAGAAAACTTGGAAGAAACATAAGGAGATGATGATAGATCGAAACTTAAAAGAAGCATCTTGCAAACAACTGCAACACACTCCAGCCGATGATGACAAATGGAAACTTAATGGAAGCATGGAAGCTTAAAAGAAGCATCTCTTAAACACCTACACTTCCCATCCTATATTCCCACCCCATGCGTCATGCGGCTGTAGCTGCTGACAACAAGCATGTCCAACGTCCAATTCGGAGTATGCAGCTGGTCCGGCGGTATATAAAACATCCGAGATTTGGTTCCGGCACGCGGTTGGCCGTCACGTCCGTTGGGCGTGTTCGACGGACGACCAAGCTGCGTGTTGGAACGAACCTCCATGGATGCCCGGAATTGGCAGCAATGCCCACCATACGCTGGCAAATCAATCAATCAATCAAAGCAACATTTCCTAATTAATTATTAAGTGAACACAATGTGTTTTTTTTTAATAAAAATATGTCACGTCTTCTTTATGATAATGGTGACAAGTACGTTCCAAATATTATTATTCTTCGTCGGTTCCTAATAATTTCTTAAAATGGAGGGCAGAATATTTACTAAACGAAATATTTCTGCCAAGCTTCTCTACGAGTTTTATTTTCATAAGGCTAATAACAGGATTGCAAATCTACAGCGATTTTCCGGACTGTATGTCCCACCGAACACTGGATTACTAATACAAGCCTGGCGTTAAGTGTAAAAATCTAAAAATTACACAAACTGCTTGTTTTTGATCGGAACAAACACCAGCCGGAAGATGTACTGCTAATTAAAGGCCAGCCATTCCGGACCACTTGCAGACTGCAGATTCAAGCAGTTGGCTCTCGTCAGTACAAGGTTGGTCTGTAACGAATCTTAAGTTGATGCTACACATGGGCTTTCCACTTTGACTTGATGCTTGCCCTGGGTTGAGGTATAATGGGATAACTTTGCTCTGAGGCTGACGGTGTTTTTAATTTGTGTTATATTGGTTAGTAATTATTTTGTTTATATTTTTTGGCTGATTTTATATAATTGGTGTATTGGCTGAAGGTGCTGGTATATAATCTTTTTTTTTTAGTTTTTGGTTTTTGTGTTTGCGTTTTTTATTTTTTGTTTTTTTCTTCCCTCCACCCGCACTCTATTATTAAAGGGGTTGATAAGGTGAAATTGAGATATTCACTTGAAATTTGGTACACGTGTCTTTTATAGCGACATCTAGAACTAAATTATATTTTGTGATGATTCTGTTGAAGAGTTGGGAGTTAAATAGAGGTAAATAGGGGGAAATAAGTAAAGCAAACTGATAAGAGTACAGAAACTTTGTATTTGTTGTATATATATTAAAAGCGATGGCTTCAGATGTTTATAATATTTTTTAAACCCGCGCCACACCGTTGACAAAATAAAATTGAGATTTTTACTTGAAATTTGGTATTTGTATGCAATATAAGGACATCTGAATCTAGATTATAGTTTGAGATGATTCCGTTGAAGTAGTAGGGAGGTAAGTAGATGTAAATAGGGAAAATAAGTAAGGCAAGCTGATAAAAGTACCGAAACTTGGAATTTATTGTATATGCTAGAAGCCAAAGGCAGATGTTTCCGTTGAAGGGGTGGCAGGTGGGAGGTTGTAAATAGGGGAAAATAAGTAGAGTAAGCGAATAAGTCCAGAAACTTTATTTTTGACCTATATGATAGAAACCAACGCCTCACATTTTCCTATGACGTCTACCCCAATTACTATTTAAATTCTATGATCAATAATTTCCACATACTAGAGTGCAAATGTAGTCTAGATGTATTCTTTAAAGGGACTTGAATAGAAAATCTGGATGTGGAAGTAGTGGTTCCTTAGGCAGCGGTTTTTGGCTTGTGGTAAACTAGCAGTTTTTAGCCATTGCTCTGTTCAACTCAGCCCAAAAATAGTAGTAAATATACAAAGCAAGCTAGTCGCGTAATATTAATTTTTGTCGTTTTAATACATTTTTGAAAAAAACATATTTTTTTAAATTTAATTTCTTTTTTGTAGATCTCTGCCCATATTCAAATTGTTAAAAAAAAAACGGTAATCAGTGTAGTATATATTCTCAATTTGAAAATAGAGACGTTTGTACATATAACAAACTGTTAAGAAAGTGGGGAAATGAAGAAGTTATGTCCGAACCTTGATACACTAAAGATATTTGTAATAATTTGAAAGTGCCTGATACAAGCATTCCATTTATTTCAACTGTCTTGTTCAGACGAAAATAAATTAATTCATTCTAGGCAATTAGACTTCAATCAATTTGGTTGGCTAACAATAAAAATGTCTCGACCACTTGCTTGTAATTAATTACTCTTGTTCTTTTTAAACTTTTTAGATACACGATTATTGCTGTGCCTCACACGAGGCTGCGTTTTACAATTTTCATGTTTATATACATTTTGACTCATTCAACTGGTACACGATTTAACTTACTACGCCATTACATTTTCTATATGTTTTAACAAATGTCTGCGTTGCTGGAACAACGACGCTCAGAGTCGCTCCAATTTAACGTAGTGTGTTGTATGATATGTCAATGGCTGAAACGAACCGGTAAATCTTTTAGGAAAACGTTGATATTTGTGTATGGCAAATTTTTTGAGTTAGTAATGTATAAAATAATTTATTTAGTATGACAGCATTAGAAATAATAGAGGCGCCAATGATCAGCATTGAAGTTAATTTGATAAGCATTTATTTGTTACCTAAAATACCCAAAATGGGTGCAAATGAAAATGTCAAAAAGAAAGTAATTTACAATTATACACATTACTAATAAAAAATTTAGAAATGAGAAGAAAAGATATATTTTATATGGAAAATATTATGAAAAGAACCTGAGGCCTTCGCTTCTAGTATATACACCAAATCCAAAATGTCTGTACACTTACCAGCTTGCTTTACTTATTTTCCCCTATTTACCCCTACTTAACCCCCAACACTTCAACCGAATTACTTCAGAATAGAATCTAGTGCCAGATGTCATTATAATGCATACGTGTTTCAAATTTCAAGTGAATATCTCAATTTTATTTTATCAACCCATTTAATAATGGAGTAGGGGTGGTGCGGGGTTGAAAAATATTATAAAAAAATCTAAGGTCTTGGTTTCTAGTACACACCGAATTTCAAGTTTCTGTACTCTTACCAGCTTGCTTTACTTATTCTCCCCTGTTCGCCCCTATTTAACCCTCAACCCTTCAACGAAACAATCCCAAAATATAATCTAGTTCCTGATGTCATTATAATATATACGTATACCAAATTTGAAGTGAGCATATCAATTTTATTTCATCAACCCCTTTAATAATGGAGAGGGGGGGGGGGGGTGATGGAAATTATTATACAAAATTTTGAGGCCTTGGCTTCTAGTATATACCCTGTAGTTTCTATACTCTTACCAGCTTGCTTTAGTTATATACCGCTATTTATCCCTATTTACCCCCAACCCTTCACCAGATATGTTCAAAAAACAATCCAGTTCCAGATATCGTTATAATATATATGTGTACAATGTCGATATCTTAAACAGTTCCTGAGAAAACGTGCTGACAAAAATAGTTACACACGAACGGACAGAACGACAGACAGACAGACAGACAGACAGACAGACAGACAGACAGACAGACAGACAGACAGACATTTTTTTTTTCTCAAATTTAGAATCTCGACGTTTCATGACATTCTAAACCTATTTCAAGAAAAAAAAATGATTTTTTTCTTTACGATTACTATATGTACTTCCAATCCACTACGTGGATGTGAAAATAAAAACTGAAAGTAACTAGTAAATAAGTTGGTACGTTTATTTAATAATGTCAACATTTTTATAATACGAGTGCTCAAATTTTTTCCATTAGTATAATGATCAATTTGATATATGCATAAGTTTCTAAATTACTTCCATATCCACGTAGTGGATTGGAAATAGTAATCGTAAAAAAAATTCCAATTTTTTTTTTCTTGAAATTTGAGCAAAGAGAAATTTTTTGCCTGTCTATTTGTCGGTCTGTCTATTAGATGATCTGCAACTGGATTGTTTTTTGAACAAATCCGGTGAAGGGTTGGGGATAAATAGGTGTAAATAGGGAGAAATTAGTAAAGCAAGTTGGTAAGAGTACAGAAACTTGAAATTTAGTGTATATGTACTAGAAGTCAAGGCCACAAATTTTTTTATAATATTTCTCAACCTACTACCACCCCACCCCTACTCCATTATTAAAGGGGCTGATAAAATAAAATTGGAATATTCACTTGAAATTTGGTACACGTATGTATTTTAACGACATCTGGATGTAGATTATATTTTGAGATGATTCCATTGAAATGGTGGGGATGTGAGTATAGGTAAATACGGGAAAATGATTAAAGCAAGCTGTGTAGAGTACAACAACTTGAGGTTTGGTGCGTATACTAGAAGCCAAAGCCTCAGATTTCTTTATAATATTTTTCAACCCCTCCACCACCACTTCAAGGGGTTCATAAAATAAACTTGAGATATTTACTTTAGTACACGTTAGTATTTTTGTTGAAGGGATGGAGGAGGGTGTGTAATTGGAAAAAATCAGTAAGCTAGTAAGAGTCCAGTAACTTAATTTTTGGCGTATGTGGTAGAAAACAATGCCTTCATTTTACTTCCACATCCACGTAGTTGATAGGAAGTATAATTTTTTTCTTGAAATAGATTTAGAATGTCATGAAAAAAAAATTGTCTGTCTGTCCGTCGGTCTGCCTGTCTGTCTGTAACTTTTTTTTGTCCGCATGATTTTTCAAGAACGGTTTAAGTTTTTGACTTTAAATTTTGTAGACGTATATATCATAACGAGGTCTGGAACTGGACTATTATTTGAATATATCCGGTGAACGGTTGGGGGGTAAATTGGGGGAAATAGGTAAAGCAAGCGGGTAAGAGTACAGAAACTTGAAATTTGGTGTATGTACTAGTAGTGAAGGCCTCAAAATTATTTATAATATTTTCCATCCCCCCACCACCTCTCCCTCCATTATTAAAGGGGTTGATAAAATAAAATAGAGATATTCACTTGAAATTTGGTATACGTATATATCATAATGACATCAGGAACTAGATTATATTTCGGTATTATTCCGTTGAAGGGTTGGGGGGTAAATAGGGAAAAATAAGTAAAGCAAGCTGGTAAGAGTACAGAAACTTGAAATTCGGTGTATGTACTAGAAGCTAAGGCCTCAGATTTTTTATAATATTTTTCAACCCACCACCACCACCCCTACTCAATTACTAAAGGGGTTGATAAAACAAAATTGAGATACTCACTTGAAATTTGGTATACGTATGTATTATAACGACATCTGGAACTAGATTATATTTTGAGATGATTCCGTTGAAGGGTTGGGGATTAAATAGGGTTTTTTGGCATTGGACCTAATCAATTAGCCAGTTGCATATATTGAAAGCTAACCTAAACAACGTATTGGAATAATTGAAGACTAACAACAAGGACGTAAACAGGGACACCCTCTTCTCGCCCTGGGGTCCATCAGGGCATTTATAAAGACACACAGGATTAAGACCACGAAGGTAAAATAAACACAGGGTTAAACACAAAAATGAATAAATCTAAATATTAAATAGGGTTAAGGAAGGGAAAATAAGTACAGCAAGCTGATAAGAGTACAGAAACTTGAAATTTGGTGTATGTACTAGAAACTAATGCCTCAAAATGTTTACAATATTTTCCATCCCCCCCACCATTATTAAAGGGGTTGATAAAATAAGATTGAGATATTTACTTGAAATTTGGTATACGTATATATTATAATGACGTCAGGAACTATATTATATTTTGGGATTATTTCGTTGAAGGGTTGGAGGTTAAATAGGAGAAAATAAGTAATGCAACCTGGTAACAGTACAAAAAGTTGAAATTCGGTATATGTATGCTAGAAGACAAGACCTCATATTTGTTATAATATTTCTCAACCCCCCACCACCCCTACTTCATTACTAAACGGGTTGATAAAATAAAATTGAGATATTCACTTGAAATTTGGTACACGTTTGTATTATAACGACATCTGGAACTAAATTATATTTTGAGATGATTACGTGGAAGGGTTGGGGCCTAAATAGGGGTAAATAAGGGAAAATAAGTAAAGCAAGTTGGTAAGAGTACAGAAATTTTGGATTTGGTGTATATACTAGAAGCGAAGGCCTCAGGTTTTTATAATATTTTCCATGCCCCCACCACCCCCACTCCCTTGTTAAAAGAGTTGATAAAATTAAATTGAAATTATCACTTGAAATTTGGTATGTATTATAGCGACATCTGAAACTGAATTATATTTTAACACGATTCCGTTGAAGGAGAGGGGGGTAAGTAAATGGGGAAGAAGAAGTAAAGTATGCTGTAGGAGTACAGAAACTTGGGATTTGTATATACTAGAAACCAAATTCTCAGATTTCTTTCTAATGTTTTTCTATGATATCAGTCCCAAATATTATTAAAATTCTATGACCAATAGTTTCCACATACTATAGTGCAAATATAGTTAAAATGTCTTCTTTAAAGTGACTGCGATCAAATATCTGGATGTGGAAGTAGTGATTCCTTAGGCAGCGGTTTTTAACATTGAAAGTACTAAACAAATCAACGATGTAACGGTAATACGGGGGTCCACTCCGGGTTCAATAGCGATTTGCGTAGCGCTTGGACATTCGGCTGTTTTTTGAACACGATAGCGTTCAGTGCACTTACATCGCATACTTTTTGAAAGATCCAAATTTGATTTTGAATTTGATAAATTTTGATACTTAGAATCATACTCTTGAATTTTTACGTCTCAACGCCGAGCGATGCCTAGGGTCGTTTCTTTAAAGCTTGTGTATTTAATAAATTTTTATAACTAGATTCATATTTTTGGATTTTTACACCTCGACGCTGGCCGACGCCTCGCGTCGCTTTTATAAAACTCGGTTATTTGAAAAAATGTTGATTCCTAGATTCATATCCTTGCATTTTTACGTCTCGACGCCGCCCGACGCCTAGCGTCGTTTTTGTAAAACTTGTGTATTTGATAAATTTTGGTACCTAGATTCATGTTCTTCCGGGTTGTTAACTTTGCCAGTGTATGTATATTATATTACATTGGTGGGCTGTATTTTTAGAGAAAGTTTATTCAAAATACCCGTACTACGACATTTCTACCTGTCCACGTCTCTGTAGTGGCGATCTTTTGGCTCGATCTCTCTCTTACTAGTTATCATTTATAAATTCAAACATCATAGCTAGTTTCAGGGGGTTTTTCGTAGTTTGTTCAAATTTTTAATTAATGTTATTATGGAAGTATTTAGATAAATTAAACAGCGGACGTTTATTTCATATGAAATTATTGGCAGTGAGATTAAGAACATGAAATAAGATAAATGAATTTAATAATTTATTTGTTAGTACAATTTTCATAATTATGAAAAGCAATAAATGCACGCCCATGGCTGGCCTCTGAGTGATTTATTTATTATTATTCTCTGTCTTTACCAAACAGAGTATAGTTAGTTTTATATAAAAATTCTATAATTATAACTCTTCTTGCAGTAAACTAAATGTACTAAAACGAATATAAAAATATAAAATGTGGTCACAGAATATTAATACTCTTAACGAATTTTTTATAATCTCTATGTACCTAATTTCAAAAGAATAATTATTTACATTTTCGCGCTGAAACAAAGATGGTGCCGAAATCGTATGCGTCTTGAAAAGAAAATTATGGCTTTTACTGCGGGGCACAACAGAATATTTACTTTCCAAATATCAACATGCAACATACATTATGTGCGAAATCGAATTGTAAATTAAATCCCTTGCAGTTTTTGGCATGTTTATGAGGTCATGAATTAAATTAATCCAAATTTTCAACCACATCCATACACCTAAAATAATCCGAGCGAACACTGCGCCAGAATGAAACGGAGACAATTCGTGTAACTGACTGTCTTCCCTTGCAATCACCACATATTTGCATGAACTTATGACTTCAACAAGAATACCACGGGCCAATTTTCATGCGCTTCACTATTAATAAATAATGAAAATGCCTCATGGTAAAGTCAGACACGTATTTCTCTTACGTTTTTAATTAGACACATTTTTTGATTTTCATAAAATTTTAAACTCTAATAAAATGACTATCCAATGTATCTAACACTCCAGTACATTTTCCAAAAAATAGAATTAATCAAAATCTAAATTAATTAGCTAACCAAATAATTTTTTGCTTTCAACTAGTATTTAGGGTATACAACGAAGTAAAAGAAAGTTTGGCTGATAGGGTTACCGCTCCGACCTGAAAAACGCCATTATAATGGGGTAATATGGAGCAATGGCAATTTTCGTAATGTTTTTTAAAATAATATATTTTTGGGAAAAATTTGTAACGGATCACTAAAATAAATATAGAAATTGTACATTTCTTATATGTACTCCAGTTAGAAAATAATTTAAACTACACTTTCATCAATATGATCGACGATTACTGTTTTCTCTTGAATTGATAATATTTAAAAGACGATGTGAATTCTTGTTAAAATAATAGTATTTATAACTTTTAACACACATGTAGAATACATTTCACAGTTTATATTCTATTGATTTTTTAACACTTGCACACTGCACATCTTCATTTACGTACAAAATACGCTATAGCTAATTTTTAGACAGATAGCCAAAAACAGTAGTAGCCTAGGCAGTGAAGCTGATTTTGTCTATAAAGCTCCAACATGTTCGAAGGCAGATGATTTGATTTTTGTGAGTTCTCTGTAGGGTAATTAATAAAATCATCAAAGGTTTGCAAAATTTTCAGAACGGCAACATTAAAAAACACGACTCAAAAACTTTCTTTTTCGGAATTTTCTCAAAATTCTTAACATGAGTCGATGGATGGAAAAATAAAAAATATTTTCATAAACAGCATATATTTCTAAACGAAAAAATTTGTCTTCAAAAATGTTTATCAACGTCACAGTCCAGCGCTTTGCATTATATACAGGTAACAAATGTGTCTTTCCACTATATTCTATGTATACGTGATACTCTTGTCTACTTATTCTGTAAGTATCAGAATTTATAATATATTTCTGAGCGAACTACATTCCCGAGACTGTAAATGTTCTTTTGCTTATCACGAGATAAGATTTAGCAACACATGTAGAATTACATAATATTTTCTTTAATATTTAAGAAGCTTTTATCTTTTACTTTATAACTGAATTTGTTTTATGTATTCTAATAATTTTTTCTTTCCGAAAATTCTGAAATTACGAAATAATGATAATTTTAGAAGTGGTGCTTATTTAAACTACATTAACTTAAGCAAATGTAAGTTAATAAGATTCAAACTGACACATTCCTCGAAAGATTCCCGTGGACCAAAAAAAGTTAGAACATTTCCTACGGATTATCATATAATACACAAAATTTTTTTTCTAAATCTACTATATATAATACATATTAATGATTTGTTTCTATATATTAGCCTTACATTAATACACAATTATATGCATAAGAAAGGTGAGAGTTTAGTTTCTTAATTTGCGTAAATTTTGTTTCTCTTAAGCAAAGGGTTTCTCGCACACCAAGTACTGCAAAACGCGCGTTCCGGCGCGGGCAACAATACACCGTGCTTCATCCAATATCTCCACTTCACTAATTTATTATGGAATATCCGTGGCATTAGACAAAATTTTTGTTCATACATTTTGTGTATGAAAATGTTGTGCTCTTTCTAAAAATATTACTTCCACATGCACGTAGTGGATTGGAAGTATAGTAATCGTAAATAAAATTTCAATTTTTTTTAGAATGAAACGTCTAGATTTTAGAAAAACAATTTCTGTCTTCGGTCTGTCGGTTTAAGATATTGACTTGAAATTTTGTACGCGTATATATTATAATGAGATCTGGAACTGGATTGTTTATTGAACATATCCGGCGAAGGGTTGGGGGTAAATAGGGGTAAATAAGGGAAAATAAGTAAAGCAAGCTGGTAAGAGTACATAAACTTGAAATTTGGTATATGTTCTAGAAGCCAAGGCCTCAAAATACTTTATAATATTTAGCATTTGCTAGCATAACGAGAATTCAGGTTATCGAAATAATACAAAGATTTGATTAATATTATGACACAAAGTTTTTCTTTTAGCTTTAGATAGTTATTTTTTCTGCTGTTTGCAAAATCCTATAAAAAATATGATTCAATACAATTATAAGCAAACAAATATCAATTAATTTTTAAACATGCATAGAGTATATAGGCTCCAATACTAGTTTGCTAATAGATAGGTGAGGTTGTTTTTATCACTCAATGTCAAATATAATTATTTCACACTTATTCATAGAAATTGTCTTGATTTTGCATGAAACATCTTTATGAATGGCTGTATGTCTTTCTGATGAGCTCCAGATTAAGGGCGAAAAACGTTTCAAAGGCTAAGCATTTCCAAGAAACAGAATGATAGATTTCATGAAAATGTAATCCATTAGAATGAAATTTTTTTAAGGCAAGGTAGATAAATAAATTAATTTTAGGCCTTTGTTCTCATTTTTAACTGAATCTTCATGATCGTAGGGGGTTTTGTAGATGCTAGTTTAATCTGCATGGCCGTAGGGGACTGTGTGGATGCTAGTGTTAGAATGAGAATTGCCTAATAAGAAATTAGACAAATTCATTTTAGGATTTTAATTTGCTAGCATAACCAGAATTTAGGTTATCGAAAGAATGCAAAGATTTCATTAATATTTTTACACAAAGTTTTTCTTTTAGCTGTAGGTAGTTATTTTTTCTGCTGTTTACAAAATCCTATAAAAAATATGTTTCAATACAGGTTTAGAATGTCATGAAACGTCGAGATTTTAAATTTGGGCGAAAAATATATTTCTATCTGTCGGTCTGTAACTTTTATTTGTCCGCACGTTATCTCCGGAACGCTTTAAGATATATACTTGAAATTTTGTACACGTATATATCTTAACGAGATCTGGAACTGGATTGTATTTTTAACATATCCGGTGAAGGGTTGGGGGATAAATAATGATAAGTAGGAGGAAATAAATAAGTAAAATAAGCTGGTAAGAGTACAGAAGCTTGAGATTTGGTGCCTCAACATTTTTTATAATATTTTCCATCCCCCACCCCATTATTAAAGCGGTTGATAAAACAAACTTGAGATATTCACTTGAAATTTGGTATACGTATATATTATAAGACATCTGAAACTAGTTTATATTTTAGGATTATTCCATTGAAAAGGTGGGGTTAAGTAGAGGAAAATAAGTAAAGCAAGCTGGTAAGAGTACAGAAACTTGAAATTCGATGTATGTACTAGAAGCCAGGGCCTCAGATTTTATTTTATTATTTTTCAACCACCCCCACCCACCCCTCTCCATTACTAAAGGGATTGATAAAATGAAATTGAGATATTCACTTGAAATTGGGTGTACGTATGTATTACAACAATATCTGAAACTAGCTTATATTTTGAGATGATTCCGTTGAAGGGTTGGTAGTTAAATGGGGGTAAATAAGGGAAGATAAGTAAAGCAAACTGGTAAGAGTAGAGTCATTTGGGATTTGGTATATATAGTAGAAGCGAAGGCCTCAGGTTATTTTTATAATGTTTTCCACCCATGTATGGAAAATAATTATTCATTCCTCACATGAGGATATGAGTTCTTGTAGAACCTGTACTTCCTCTTGATTGAAACAAATATAGTTCAAATTAAGTTCAGCAGCTAAACGTAGACTTTCCAGTTCGTTTAATAAAATTCCTATGTTGGAATATCATGTGGGTGAGTATTCGATGTCCACGCTAATACTTTCCTTTTCAGAGTTTGATCATTATGACGTATTGAACGCCTCATATTTGAATTTTCCGATTACTCGTTCGCTCGCGTTTTACTAAGTAACGCTAGATCCGACATCCTTCTATCACGATATTCTTCAATCATCTCAGTTGGTTGACTAATTTTTTTCGAGATTATCTTAGACGGAAACAGGTTTTCATTTGTTTCTTTTCTATGTTCAACAATAGAATGTTTTTCTATCGGTAACGCTTCTTTGTCACAATTTTCTTTTTTGATCTTCACACGTCTCCGTGATCATTATGACGTATTGAACGCCTCATATTTGAATTTTCCGATTACTCGTTCGCTCGCGTTTTACTAAGTAACGCTAGATCCGACATCCTTCTATCACGATATTCTTCAATCATCTCAGTTGGTTGACTAATTTTTTTCGAGATTATCTTATACGGAAACAGGTTTTCATTTGTTTCTTTTCTATGTTCAACAATAGAATGTTTTTCTATCGGTAACGCTTCTTTGTCACAATTTTCTTTTTTGATCTTCACACGTCTCCGGAATGTTATATACTCTTCGCACATAACTTTTTAAAGTATCTTTCCGTTGTTCTACTATCTGATTTGGTTCGTCACATTTTTTATCTGTGGATAGCGTATTTTGAGATCTTTCTCGCTTAACAGGAAATTATTTCGATATATGTTTCGATATTTCCAAGACCTGCTTAGGTTAATTCGGAGCGAGTTACCATATTTTCTCATATGTGCATTACTTGATGTTGGTGTATATTTATAAATCAGTATCAAGAATAGGTATATAAATGCAGATATGACACGATGTTCGTTAGCGGCAGGTTAGGTTAGGTAGCTCTTCCTAACCTAATCTGCCGCTAACAGGCAGACCGCGACCAAGTATTCACAAGAATAGTTACAAGTACACACAAGAATAGTACAAGTAGTAGTATATAGATCACAAACCACCCACACTATAGACGCTCAACGACCGTACATTCGAATGGGACTAAAATTGACGCGCCTCTGGTGGTTGGAAGCGGTAGTAACGATTGGAGGGAACTTTAAATTATTTTGACTGTCAAATTAATATGCATGATTTTAAAAACACATGTCCTTTTAAACAGTGCTATATGCCACACTTGATATTAAAACATGACTAGCACAGTTTCCAAGACACTGAAATTATGCTGATATGCCGTAGAAGCAAATATTGTTTGGGTTTTATTTATTTGTATTTATATCATATACTATCATAGTAATATATACTTGAAATAAGTATCTCTACATACTAAAGCCACAAATAGTAGATTGGTTAACAAGTGGTAGTTTTCAGGCGAAAAAATTTACACAAGTTTGGGAATACACCTTTCCTATTTATTTATTGGCCAGAAAGTACTTAGCACTTTCCAGTTCATTTTTAGATCAGAAAATCGCATTTATCAGGCTGAGCCATATAATGAGAAATGAGTCCTATGAAAGCATTTACAGGACTGTCACAATCATTTTCTGGCTCAATCTGATAAAATGCGATTTTCTGACCTAAAAATAAACTGAAAAGTGCTAATTTCTGCACGATATAAAAAATGTCACAAGGAAAGAACACTATAATAATCCACGAAGACACTTGTAAACATTGACAATTTGCCATATGACAGTACCATTTGCCAAATTGCCAATAACATCATACCAATAACACAGCGCTGCCAACTTTGCTCATAAAATTCTCTAATTTTGCGACATCTCTCGGTTGGAAGCACAACTTCCAAGAACCACGTGACGGCCCACTTGCCGTAATTTACGTTGAGCGTCTATAGTGTGGGTAGTTTGTGATATAGATGCAGGTATGACACGATGTTCGATAGGTTAGGTAGAATAGTTCTTGAATATTTTATAAAAATTATTGTATATAATAAATATGTATAAGTAATCCTACAGCTTTTGCTGGTATTATTAATCTTTGTATTGAAATAATATGTCTCATATTTATTTATTCAAGTATATATTTATAATACGTTTGAATAAAAAATTGAAATGTATTGTTGTCTTTCATTATTATTAATATCCAAGATCTGATGCATTAGTCGTTAAACATGAAATAATAAATATGATTTTTCTTATAGACAGCCACGTTCTTTTCCGATAAGTGACCAGCCCATGGTAATTGACTATGATAGATAGAGTAATGCTTTTTTTTATAAGCAGCCATGTTCTTTTCTTATATGCGACCATGTTTTTATCTCATATGCGACCATGATTTTTTCTGGTAGGCAGCCATCCTAGGTCTGGTTAGGTTAGGTGGTCGTACTCTGATGTACTACCTAACAGACAGATGGCATAATGCTTTTTTGGGTCGACTTTAGTTTTTCTCAAAGCAGCTATATTTTTTTCTTATAGGCGACCATGCGCTGATAGACGTATCATACAGCAAATGGTCTTCGTGTACTACCTAACAGATGGATGGTGTAATGATTTTTTCTCATATGCGACCATGTTCTTTTCCGATAGACAACCAGCCCATGGTAAATGACATGATGACGTTAGGCGTACCATGCAGCAAAGGGATCAGCATGTACTACCTAACAGACAGATGACATAATGCTTTTTGTGTCGTCTTTAGTTTTTCTCATAAGCAGTTATATTTTTTTTCTTATAGGCGACCATGTTTTTTTCTTGTACACGGCCATGTTTTTTTCTCAAATGCAACCATGTTAGGTGACGTAGCCCTAGCTTAGTTAGCCGTGCTCTTTTCTGAAGCGTGCATGCGCAATGCTCGAATGTGGAATGTGGGAACGTGAGTCCAGAACCCTCCATTACTAGCTTCTCCCGAGGATGGCAGATTATCTTTTTTTTCACAACCCCCTTAATATGGGTATCAGATGAAAGGGTCTGACGAGTAAAACACGATAAACTATGTAATGTCAAAATAAATTCAATATGGCGGACGTCCCAGGATGGCGGATCACATCTTCTTCACATACCTCTTGATATAGTTATCAAACGAAAGGGTTTGATGAGTAAAATTTGATAAAATATATAACGTTATTACAAATCCTATATGGTGGAGGCTCTAGGATGATGGATTACCCCTTTCCACACAACTCTTGACATTAGTATCAAATGAAATGGTTTTGTCTGTCTGTCTGTCCGTCCGTCCGTCCGTCCGCCTGTCTGTAAAATAAATAGATACTAAAAGGTAAAAAATAAAATTATATAATTATAAAATATTTTTAAGACTAAGCTTTTATTTTAAAAAATGTACTAAAGGGTAAAAAATATCTTTTTTATTCATACATCTGTAAACTTTGGGGACGGTCAATTGAGCAAAGTAACTGTACAATATGTTATATGACCGCCCCCAAAGCTTAATTTTTTATTATTTACTGAAAAATCGTGGTACCTATGAAAAGAATGCTTATAATTTTTTTCTTAGAATTTCCTCAACTTTCAGATTGTTAACCGCAACTCTGTATGTCTACTTCTCTAATACACAATTTTGTGTATTATTTATTTAGCCAGTTCTTTTCTGTCAACAAAAATAAATAATTCATGACCATTAATATAGTATGAAATTGTTTATTTTTTTGATACAACGAACTCACTAAGTAAACATACAATCAAATTGTTAAAAGTTAAGTGTGCTGCATGTAATATATTTCCAATCATTCGGAAAATATAAACAACCACTTCATCTTTTGTCTAAAGTAACATTATATAAAATATAGCTAGTTGTGGTTGTTTCGTTAAATATTTTTAAAATTTAAAGTAAATATACTCACAGACAAACACTTAATATTCTTCCCACGCAATCTCTTATGATAATATTTTACGCTAGAAGTAAAATATTAATAGAGAAATAGCCAGCTAGGTACTCATCAATATTACCTTGAAGTAAATAGCATCACTTTATTTTAGAACCCATTAATTGTATCAAAAAGTGGCAACAGTTTTATTGACAATGTTTACCAATAAAGGCTGTGTGTCACATGACAATTTTGATAACATAATTTACAAATAAATTATTTATGAATTATTTTATAAACTTATATTAGAATTCACAAGACTACAATTGTTATTTGCAATAGCACTTAGTTTTATTATAAATTAATTAAACAAAAACGCATGAAATTCATATCCGTTCTTCTGTTTTGCATTCGCAAAAATAAAAAAACATGTCAATTAGTAATTTCAGATTGCTGTATTTGTACGTAAGGGAAACAACTTTTTTGACACTTTTCACATAACTGTGACGTTATCGACAATTTTACTAAATACGACACCATATATTTTATTCTAAAAATTGATAGACCTTTTACAAAGGAATTCTGTGATATATCTTTTTTTATAAACATCCGAAGAAAAGCTTAATTTTCTATTACAGTTATTACAATTCAAAACTTCATTTTTATTACAATAAATGTTCAAAATGTGCGCCATTAACAATATGACAATGACCAATACGATGTTCGAAACTATTAACTACATTTTCACTTGCGTCTGGTGTTAAGTTTTGAATTTCATCTCAGATTCGTTTGTTTTAATCAATTTATTGTATCTGGTCTATTTACATACACTTTGCTTTTAAAATAACCCGACAAGAGAAGATTCAGTGGGGTAAATCAGGCGAACGTGACGGCCACCCAATAGACCCTCTTCTGCATATCCATCTGTGTGGAAATATTTCACCAAGATAATTTCTTACGGCACGGCACGTGCAAAATGGGGTGGAGCACAAATATTATTAGTATTAGTGGTAGTTATGTACGACCTTCTGGTATCCAGTGTAGATTTTCGGTGCTCCAGAAACGTGAATTTTATTTATTTACGGTTCCATTTAGACAAAATGTAGCTTTGTCAGAAAAAAAAACAGAATACGATTATTGAGATTGGGTTCCTTTTAAAAGAAATTTATGATAACCTCATAAAATTCCAATCTTCTACCAATATCGTCTGCCCAAGTTCTTAAAATACGTTAACTTTATATGAATGCCATTTTTACACCGTACAGTTCGGCGAACTGAGGATTTTGCTATATTAAAATAAGCTGCAATAGAACAAGCTGAAAAAATGAGGAGTTTCAGTTAGCGCCAACATCATGCTCTGTTTGTCATTTCCATTTACAGTTCTTCGCCTTCCTGTTCTAGGTAGGTCTTTTACACTTCCACATGCTTCAAATTTGCGACAAAGTGTAATTACTGTTGATTGATTGATTTTGGACGTGGACATTTTTCGTTAAATGCCTCACAAACTTCATCTTGGTTACGAATTTTCTTACCATATCCAATCATAATCAAAATCTCTATTCGTTGTTTTTCATTAAGACGTACCCTAGCAGATATTTAAAAATTTAAATACAATTCTACGTGTTCAGACAAGGCACTCACTTTTAAATAGTTTACTGAATTTTAAATCTTGAAATTGGTATTTTTGCAGTTTTTGAAGAAAAATAAAATTCAAAGAAATTAAACACTAAGTATTACAAAATAACCTTGGGTGATACACTGTACTTCAGAACATTACAATGAATAATTTAGAAAACTGAGTACAATAGATGGATTTAAACTACGAATCCGAGACGAAATACAAAACATAACAGCAGACATAATTGAAAATGTAATTAATAGTTTCGAACATCGTATTGGCCATTGTCAAATTGTTATCTGTGCACATTTTGAACATTTGTAGTAATAAAAAGTATTGAATTGTAACAATTGTAATAGAAAATGAAGTTTTGAAAGTGAAGTTTTTCCTTGGATATTTACAAAAAACATATATATCACTGATTTCCTTTGCAAAAGGTCTATTAATCTTTAGAATAAAATATCGATACACCGATCTCAACGGGTCGGTCTACAAATGAACAAATAATCAAATCGAACGTATTTTTTTCAAACATATGTATTTTTCTACTTTAATCTTACATAGTTACATTTTTCTGGATTTGGAAATAATTCAGGAACTTAGAGATTTGAACTTTTAAGCGTCTCTATGAACTGCCATTGCCATAAATTAAGCAAATCTGTTATCAGAAATCTCTAGAGTAAAGAGAATATCTTTTATAATCCTGTAACATAAAACGCCATTTGTTAAATTGTGATAATGAACAGTTTAAATTTGATAACGCCAACGAGATATCATATTTACGGATTATATAAAGTAGTAATGCCTAACTTTACCCTTGTTGCACTGGTGCCCCCAGCTTAATTGGAACCGAAATTTATTCAGCCTTAAGGCAGCCCCGAAAATCCCTTTAGAATGTGCATGTATTATTAGATATAAAGCAAACAATGCTACGAATATGGGCAAAGTCACATTCTAAACCCGTTTTTGAAACATGCTTTGCTAGAAGTTCTAAGAGCTCCGACAATTGAGGCACGTGAAGTGCATTCTCAATAGACGCCATTAAAAATAACACCACAGTCGCCTAAGTTATATTTATATAGCCAATTGTAACTTTTTTGTCTCATTTTAATGGTCCTTTTAAGGAGTCTTATGCAATTATATTATTAATAATTTAGGGATATGATTTGCAATTATTCCAATCCTTTAAGATAAATACACTTTTCGAAATGTAAAATATACCTAGTTAAATTACGTGAAAGATATCTTTTATAAATGTTTATTTTTGTAAACACTTATTAAACTGATGTGGAAATCTGTCACAAATACATTTTGCTATATTTGTACGATAAAATCACATATAATCATAAAATCTCATTCCCAATTTAGCAGATTTCGTACAGCAGAATAAACTATAGCATCTGCACCTCTTGTTACCATTTGCGTAAACTTATTTTTTATAGAATACTACAAATAATATTTTTGCTGTTCTTATGAGCCCTTGTGTGATTTTACTCTCGAACATTTGACAACTAAATCGACTTTCTTTTGGTATTTTTCCCTAATGTAAAGTGACTTTATGTCTTTCTGTAAAGTTCATAATGAGAGCAAAAAACACGTATCAAGGGCTAAGTGATGTCTAAGAGATAACATGACACAAACATCAGGGTAAATTCCTTGTTTAAGATAAGTGTTTTTTAAATGTATTTTATAATTTGTATTTTCTAGTAAAACCAGAAGGTTATCAAAAGAATTCTAGGACAACCGAAAAAAAAAGTTTGCTGAAAATCTTCTGGAAGAGTTGGGTGATAGTGAAATATATTCTGTAGATAAAATGCATCATAATGAATTATCTGATATAAATGTATTTGAGTTTAAACTAGTAACTCACAGTACTATTAGAGAAGCCATTGATTCTGTAAAAAACAAAAACAGTAAAGGCATCTATGGTCTAAACATAATTCTAATTAAGGCTATTAAAAATAAACAATTCGGTTTTAGAAAGTAAGAAAATACCACCTTTGCAATTCTCGATTTAATAGAACAGGTTTTAGGGGCTTATGAGGGTCGAGAACATTTGTGCACTATATTTTGTGACGTAAGTAAAACGTTTGACTGCGTATCACATGAAGTACTGCTCGAAAAGCTAAAGAGATATAAGTTCTGCCAAAACAGTACATTGCTATGGAGATCATATTTAACAAATAGATATCAAACAACTAAACTAAATAATGCATATTCAAACAAAACAAAAATAATGCATGGAGTGCCTCAAGGCTCAGTACTTGGACCACTCCTATTTTTAATATATGTAAATAATTTCCCATATTCAAACGAATACTCTAGTGACATACTTTTAGCAAATGAAGTACATGAAGAAGCCTTGAAAACTACGTACTTTGCACTATGCCACTCTTTGCTTTCTTATGCTTGTTTAGTTTGAGGACAAGCATCAAATTGGCCTAGAATCTTTGCTCTGTAAAGAAGAGCAATGCCTATAATATCAATGATGACTAGTGAACAATTTTGTAGGCTAAACATACTCACATTACCATCGATATATATTTATGGGTTGCTTTTGTATGCTAGAGAGAACTTGTATCCTCAAAGTATAAATAAATAATATGACTAACATTACATTACAAGACACAAAAATATGTTAACAGCACATTATGTATGATTAACTAAGAGTCAAAAGGGAATCCAATTTTTAACACGTAAACATAACAAATTACCAATGAATATAATAAGCCTACCAGATCGGGCATTCAAGAAAAAAATAAGGTCCATCTTGCTCAAGAAAACTTTTTACTCGTATGAATTTTTATCGCATAATTTTAGTAGTAAGAAAATGCCCGTTTGTTCCATTTCCTGATGTTCATCTTATACTTTATACGTTTACAAGATATGTATATGCATATATTTCAAACTGAAATACTGACTTGTGCAAATACGATCTCTGTATATAGCACCAATAAAATGATTTGATTTGATTTGATTTAATTTGATTTGAAAAACTAAATTAAAAATTTGTTTTTGTGATCATTCTAATTACGCTCACGTAGTTCTGCCAGAGATCATTCAATATGTTCTGCCAACGCATGCAGCCACCAGTGATAAAACCGAACGTCGAATATGAAGGGATCGCGTTAACGAGCTGTTTGAACTGTTTCAGCTCTTTCACATGATACGAATTCGATTGTTTTCTCGAATCGGAGAAAGCCACATTCCTCAGTAACGCATACTTTTAAATATGCATATTTATTAGCACGGTAGTTCTCAGCATGAGGGAAAACTACCGATTCGTTCATATTTGATGTTTGGTCTTTTAACTGGCAGCCATATGGGATGATTCTATAAAGACCAAATCAGCTGTGAGTGACACATACATCTATATGAGCAACTTCATACAATTCGATGGTTTTCAGTTGAGACAAAACATATGTGAGGGGAAAGATTATATTCCTAGTATGAGTTTCTTTCTAATAAGAGGATGTTCCCAATATCTTCTAATTTTCTAGCCTCGCTAATACCAATAGAGCAGAACAAACTCGATGGGCTAGAATATGTCACGTCACTTTGGCACATATATAGTATGCCAAAATCGATGAAAGATAGGATACAAGAGACAGTGTACGCGAAAAAACTACAGCATCATGTGAACACTACATCCAATTAGGTTAGAATATCGTTTCAATTAAATTGCCGCGCCATACCGTGTCGTGAAAAGGGGCTGTGAAACTTATCTCAGGGATATTCTTTGGTTTCGTTATTGATATATCGATTATCGTCAATAACATCGACAGATATATTTAGCAGTATTTAACAGAAATCTCCTTTTCAAAAGGAGATCATTACAGAACAATGCTTACATATGCTATTAAAGGTTTTATCATTGAATGAATTGTTTGCAACTACTACTTATTATAAGAGTAACCTATCTAAAATAGCCAGAACGTAGTGTTGTCTCATGAATACATAATTAAATACAAACATATGTGTTATGATTAATATTTGGAAATTAATATTCATTACCCGTAGTAATGAGTTGGTCTGTCATATTTGATGAGGGTCTGTTTTTTGTTGATCTGCGTCCTAATTTTAACTCCGTGAACCATACTCGTCAAACTTTGTCGAAATACGTTATAAAGGGGATTATTCGATATTGTTGAATAAATCTTTAAATCTCATGCCAATTTAATTTCAATAAATTTTTCTCTATAACCTGAATCAATATGCTAAGATATGAACCTCCAATTCTTTTACAGTTTTATTTAATTCTACTAGAAATAAGAATGGATGCCGTTAACAACTCTGACATATGGTGTGATGTGATGGACGTTTGCATATATGTATGTTTCGTAATTGCTAATGTAATAAAATTCGTTCTTATAGGGTCTATCTGCCTTTCTTCCAGAGGATTTTTGTGCCTCACGCTGAGCTAGACATTGGGTATTGCCTCCTGGTACCCTAAATGATGTGAGAAATATAAAAATTGAAAAATTGAGAAAAGGGCTGAGTATGTAACTTAAAATATAGGTTAGAAGAAGAATTTTACAATACAAATTTCCCATGTTTGCCTCATGGATCAAATACCAATATTGTGCGATTTCTGACACCGTAACAACTTATACGTTTCGTGATATTTGTGTCACTTCAAGTTTTATTCAACTCGTAAGTTGTAGATCTGTACTCTCCGACGAATCTCACATTCTTTGTTACCAGTATTATCAATAAGGGCTCCAAGATATATCATTTGGTTTACAACCTCAGCAGCAATCAGTCATTAACGTATTTGGATGGTTTTCATTTGCTTGGTATACATTCATAGCTTTCTCTTGGTTGTAGTTGCACTTAAACCAACCAAAGGCTTACTGTTTGCAAATTGTCCGGGAAGAAGGTGTATGAACTCCTCTTCACTTTCTGCCGTTAAATCATCGCCTAATGCCAGGTTTCCCTGAACTATTGTCTGTTCTATATCATTTTCTCTGCGACTTGTGATCAAAAATTGATAGCATGTGGAAGAAACAGTCGTCTAGCGTGTTTCTTCAATAATCCAGCTGATCAAGAGATTCATCACAGATGTCTCCAGAAACACATCCCAAAACTATCAAGACACTGTATGCCATCCTAATGGTACACATTTCAAATGTGTAAAGGAATATGTAGAAAACTAAGGCGTTACCAAGGTTTAGTTTATGCGTTTCGTGATATTTCCGTCACGTCAAATTTTACTCAACTGACAAGTTATCGCTCTTGTTAGCTGTATTCTCCGACGAATATCATATCCATTGTACTCGTATGATCAATAAGGGCTACCAGGTATGCCATTTTGTTCACAACACACTCAGCGATCAATCGTTAACGTGTTTGAATGGTTTTCATCTGTTTAGTCTACATTCACAATTTTCCGTTCGTTGTAGTTTGCCATACTAAGAGCGTATTCTCTGAAGGTAGTCCAGTGGTGTGCAAGCTCACCTTTACTTGCTGCACTTAAGGAACTTTCAGCTGCAAGTCAAGTTAGAAATTTTACTTCCATATATAACTACCCCATCGTACCAGTTCTTCAGCATACATCGCATCACATATGCATTATAGGTGTTGAAAAGGCGTTTAAAATATACAGCATTTTTTATTGACGTACAATATTAATTTCAGCAGGCTGCAGATATTGCAGATACATATCACTCCATTTTTCTCATATAATGACCAAAAATTTAGGTTCTCCAAACGATACACACATAACAAACACAAATATCTTGATACAAAATTCTAGCCAAGTATTCGTCGTCTCAACGAAAAGCGACTGCCGTTCTACTTTAAATTCAAATGTGATAAAGCATGCATGTACATAGAGGTGTAGAATCTTCAGTCAGCAATGGTTGCTAGAAATAACAAGGAATCACTTTTCAAGATTGTAACTTGCTCTTCGTGTATGTATTTCAGTTTTCATATATTGCTTTCAAAGGAAAACATGTACTAAATGTTTCTGGTATGAATTTCTAGTGATGTAACTGCAAAAGGTGCAAAATATTATGATAATGGATGAACTTGGAAGTGTAGAAAGTCTACCCTGCTCTCAAAATTTACTTACAAGAAAGCGTTTGAGATATTTTTCACATACCAGAGGCAGTCATCCCAGAATGACTACATGCGACACATTATTCTGGTATATACGCATTATGTTTATAAGAATTGGGTCCGGTTACCCGAACAAAAAAAATGGAAATAAATGTCCTCGTATTTTACAGCATTCAAAATTTTTTGCAGAGCAATTGAAAAACTTCCAATATATATCTCGAATGAAACAGTTTCAAATAAATATTTTTTCATCTTGACGTTATAATTGTATACATAGATGCTCGAATGTAGCTACGATAATTGTCATAAACCAGCTTCATGGCATGTGTTAAATCGAGCGGTATAGCATACATGTTTAAATCACTGATATATTAAAACTTGTATTTGATCCTACATAGAAAACATCCTTTTTATTCAACTACTTTCATATTTCTCTTTTGTATTATCTTCCAGACCGTTTCCACCTGCAATGATCGGGCGTTATGGACATTTTGCGACATTTTATCATGGCAATTCAAAACTCATCGTCCGTGTATAGATACTGAAGGAGCGTTTTGTCCCTCCTCGTGTGGGTATTCTGATTATTTTTCCTGTATTTCCGCTATCCTTTATCATTTATACTACCGAATTTATTTTTCAAATGTTAAATATTTAACGCCGTTGTATGTGTTTACAATTTCAACTATTATTATTGTTACAGTTAATGCAATAATAATTCACAAAATTTGTCATAATAAAATTAGATTATTTCTTATTACAAATTTTATGACAGAGCAGAAATAATAAAATTAAAATATTCATATCGATGTTTATTAATCCACAGCTCATATGTAAATTTCATGATATGACGTTCGTATTAGTGTTTATATATATACAAGCATTGGAGAAGTAAATAACCATATAAAATTAGACAAATTCAATTTAATTTCATCGAATAGTCATCCTCAGATGACGGTTTTACTAGTAAGACAGTCGTTAATGATTGATTTGTGTGAGATGATTCTTCGCATTGCTCTTCGTAGGTGCTATTAAGTTTGTATGATAGGTAAAGTATCTTAGACTTAAAAATAGTGCATTAAAATATGTTACAGGACACAAAGCTAACCCTCAATGGCTGCAGTTCTACAAAATTTTCTCCAGAGTTTCACCCTGTGTGTATAAGTGGCAGTCGAATCCAAAGGGGCAAGAAGGTGCAATTTATCATTTGTCGACAGTTTATGGATATGTGAAACAATTATTTAAATTAATATTGACCATGCAAGTAAACACAACTAATGAAAAATTCTACAAAACGTACCACTTAAATGATTATCCAAGCACAGGACCCTAAAAAGCTGCTAAGAAAATTTAACTTATAGGCTGATAACTATCAGAAGGAAAATTATACGTATTGAAAAAATATTCAATTTAAAATTCAATAACTTTCAATAATAGGTTTTCGCCCTGAATCCAACGCCACCCTGACATTGTGCTGAGAGCATAGTTGTGTTAATTTTAATATGGTGTGAGATGTCTTTCAAATAAATAGATATCAATATTAAATTGACTCGATGAAAGTCTACACATTTGAATTTTAACTGATATATGGGTCAGATTTCTGACTAACTGTGTTTTTCTTTCTCACTTATTTAACATCGCCTTATTTCCGCTACTGAGGCCTGTCACCGACACTAGGAGATGAGTTACCCTCAATCTGGAAATTTTGGCGAACGTCTTCTCTATCGAAGGGTAGGGATTTTTTACTTGCCCAACATTTTAGACAAGGAATCGACTACTTTACATCACCTCCGAAGGATGGTATATCCGTTATGTAACCTCCGTCTAAAGTTACATACCTTCTACATATGGGCTGATATATAAGCCGTTAGAAGATGAAGTGAAAACGCTATATTTCCCTGGATTGGATAACCCCGTCCAAGTATTAGCCGTTGCTGTATTCTAGTATCGAAATACGAGTAAAGGCAGGCGTATCTATCTCGCTCTCTCACTGTGATTCGTCACATCAATTTTGTCGAACTGTAACAGGTAGTGAAATTCAAACCAGGAGATCTAGTAGATCACTTAAAGATTTTGGAGCTAATCCAATTGAAGTCTGTGATCAAATCCACTGGCTGAATTCGAACGAGCATGGTGTAGAGACGGATACTTTCAGATAATAACGCCGCAAGAATTCTGACGAAAAGTGGACGACATGCTTTCTAGAGGACCATTTCCGCTTGAGACATTGTCTTAGAAATATGGACAAAGTAGAAAATGATAAATGCAGATACTGCGATACTGCAACAAAGACTGTGGAGCATATGCTTTACCAATGAAAGATGTTAATTCACATTAGACTAAAGTACCTAGAAAATGAAGTAAAATTAACTCCAAGGAGAATTGAAAGGTTCGTAAAAGGCTTGGGAATCCTTAACAATAACTAATTTTAGGGTTATTTGCAAAAATATTTTCGGTTGAGGTGAAGAATGGTTGAAGAGCCAAGCGATCCTTTAAACAATGTACAATCTACATATTGTCGAAAATAGATTTGTTCTATCTTATTTAGTTTGTGCATATTGGTTTTCCTATCTTCAATTGTATCTTTTCCACATACTCTCCTGATTTTCCTGAGATGCATGGTTCAAGGTTCTAATTTCAGCACCTTCAAGCTTTCAAGTCCTTCGTTATGATCCGTCCATGTTCATTCTCCTATTTGCTATATTTTCATCGTTCCTGTTCTATCGTTGAGATTGTTGCCAAAACGACAGGTTAGGTTCAATTTATTTCCGGTTTTATCCCTTTTGTCAAATCTAACATCGCAAATTGAGCTCTTCTTGTTGATACAAAGTCTGTACCATTAATTGCGTATAAACCCATACGTATTATTGATGAAAATTTAATAGTTTGTTATTTCATTATCTTTTAAAATTGTGCATTGTAAGTCCATGGCTTATTCTTTAAAATATGATCACTGCTTCTTCCACTTCTGGTTCTTTTCCGTGTGCCTTTGTTGTTCTGGGGAAGATACCTCTTAGAAATCGATATTATTTGTAATCTGGTTGTGAGATTTTAATAATAATCTTTACTTGAATTCAAAGTGATTTTGAATAAATTTTAGTATGTCATGATTTCAAAATGTGCACACTTATAATATAACACAGCAATAAGTGGAATATAGCTTTCTTAAGACTTTACTTAACTTATTCAAATCACCGTAAGTTAACTACTACATATCGTATGAATATGAAAATGGAACTGACTCATATTGTACGTGTAAAATAGGATTGGATATTTTGTTGCATACCTCATATATTATTTAGTCTCATGTTAATGGTATTTGATGTATTCACCAAGTTTTAAATGTAAATTTTTATCTAACAGACGATGTAATGTTCATTGAAATCGTCGATATATCATATTTTTTATGTTCCTTTCTCTTTAAATTAGATATTTTACTTGAGAAGTATTTATTTGACGTTGTGATTGTAAAGTAAACTTACACATATTTGCATTTTAAATTGGTAATAACTTATTTACTATTTATGTGAATACCTAATTTCTTAACAGATTTGCATTACGATAGAGAATATCAATTTCAGTATGTGATTTTCTAGTTTTAATTACTGGAAACTAATTATTTATGCATGCTGTGCTTTAACATTTACCATATTAAAACATGCACCACATGCTCGTAAATTCAGTAGTGTAATTTCACTGTGGTTTTCTCATTCTCAAATTTACTGCATTTTGCGGAATATTTCCATAAATTTATTAACAAAAGTAACATTTAATTTTTGTAGTAATATGTATTTTAAAAATTTAGCATACTTCCGCCTTGCTAATTTGTGTACATACAATTTTACAATGAAAATAAACTGATAAGACCAATTTCGACAAAATTAGTTCCCTTTATAAGTATTTCTACTGCCGATTACAATCTTACTTCCACATCCACGTAGTGGAGTGAGTATAGTAATCGTTAAAACAATTTCAGATTTTTTTTCTTTGTTGAGATAGGCTTAGAATGTCATAGAACGTCGAGATTTGAATTCTCAGCAAAAGAAAATTTCTGTCCGTCGCGTCTGTCTGTCTTTCGGCCTGTCTGTAACTTTTTTTGTGCTCACGTTCTCTCAGCAACGGTTTAAGATATTGGCTTAAAATTTGGTACACATATGTACCATGACGAGATCTAGAAATAGATTATATTTTGCGCTGATTCCGGTGGAGAGATGGGGGTTAAATTGGGGCAAATAAGGGAAAATAAATAAAGCAAGCTGGTAAGAGTACAGAAACTTGGGATTTGGTGTATATACTAGAAACCAAGCCTTCAGATTTTTACTTCCCTCCCATACCAAATAGAAGTAAGTATTATATTCGAGAAAAAATCACACTCCGAGATTTTTTCAGATTTTCACCTTTCAGATCATGTAAACTACGAAAGTATAGGTATTTCAATTCCGTCAGTCTGTCTGTTGGTGCATTAACTAAAAAACCACTTGACGGAGAACAGTCAAATTTGATAGGTAGCTGACGCTACTGCCACTGAATAAATTGTTAGACTTTCACTGAAAAATATACAGAGTGGACCGTTTGAAGGGAGCAGATAGTGAAAAAAATAATTGTTTCTCTCAATTTTAAAATTTCCACCTTTCATGACATTCTAAACCTATTTCAACGAAAAACAATTTTTGAAAATTATTTTACCACTATAGAATAGACGATGGAAAGAAATGTTTTGCTTAAACTTAGAATTTCCACGTTTCATGACATTCCTATTTCAAAACAAAAAAGAAATTTAACATTCTTTAACCACTACTATATTTCCAATCTACACCGTGGATGTGCAACTAAAAATGAGACAGTTGGCAATAATATTTGACATATAGTTAACACAATTGGCAACGAAGACATCTATTAAAGTTTTATTGAAAAATACACTGGGTGATCATCCTAAGAAATAATTCAACCATGGTGGAAATTTGTAAAGGTATTTACGTAAGCCTTCCATATTTGGCGCCTTTTATTAATTACTGAATTTTTGCTGTTGACCACTCTGTTTATTTCTTGACCAAAAGTTATGAGATTTTCTTTAAAGCCATAGTAATAACTACATTCCAATTATTATTTTCATATGTCGTTTAGTAATTCATAATAATTTTTTAGAGTGACCGACCAGTATAAATAAAGAGGGAAGTTCTGTGTAAATACCTTACCCCGATTTTTAATAAGATTTTTTTCATGAATAAAAGGCTTAATAAAATAAAATTGAAATATTCACTCGAAATTTGGTACAAGTATGTATTGTAACGACATTTGGAACTAGATTATAATACTATGTTAAGATAATTGCGTTGAAGGGGTGGGGGTAAGTAGGAGTAAATAGGGGAAAATAAATAAAGTAAGCTGGTAAGAGTACAGAAACTTGGGATTTGCTATATAATATACTAAAAGCCAAGACCTCAGATTTCTTTAAACTATTTGTCAACTCCCCTCCACCACCACTCCATTATTAAAAGCGTTAATAAAATAAAATTGAGGTATTCACGTGAAACTTGGTACACGTATGTGTTACGATAACATCTGAAAAATAAGTAAACCAAGCTAATAAGAGTCAAGAAACTTCAATTTTAAAAGCTTTTATTTAAGTTGCTCTGTAAGTTAGTTAACATGTTTGGGTCAAATCTCTTGCGAACAAAATGGATCCTGACAGCGCCCTAAATTGAATTTGGCAGCGCCCGCAAGTTACCTTGAAATTCAGCACCACCCGAATACGGATTCGGCAGCAGCCTGATATGAATTCGGTAGCAGCCTAATATGGATTCGGCACCATCCTAATATGGATTCGGAAACGTTCAGAATTTGCCTTGGTATTCGACAGCGCCCTGAAGTTCTGGATGCTTCACTGGCATTCGGCAACGCCTTTTTAATAAAATTCCGAAATCAATTATTTCCACATACTAGAGTGCAAATATTGTAAAAATGTTTTCCTTTAAAGAGACTTGGATGGGAAATCTGGATGTAGAAGTAGTGATTTCTTAGGCAGCGGTTTTTAAATGGTTATATGACTAATGTAAATTATATTTATCAATTATTTCTCAATCCCTTCCATATCCACATAGAGTGGAAGTTTGGTAATTGTCAAAAAAATTAAAAAATTTTATTTTTTTTTATTGAAGTTGGCTTAGAACGTCGCTAACCGTCGAGGTTTTGAATTCAAGCCAAAGAAAAATTTTTGCCTGTAACTTTTTTGTGCGCACTATTATTCCGAAACTGTTTAAGGAGTTGCCTTGAAATTTGGTGCATGTATGTTCTATAATGAGACCCGGAACTGGAATATATTTTGAACTTATTTCGTTGAAGGGTTGTGGGTAAAGAGTTGTAAATAAGGTAAAATAAATAAAACAAGCTAGTAAAATTCCAGAATCTTGGGATTTGGTGTACTTATATGTATGCTAGAAGCCGCAAGGCCTTAATTTTTTTTTGACATCTGCCACCCCCATCACCACTTCCACTGCACTATTAAAGGAGTTAACAAAATGAAAAACCGCTGCCTAAGGAAGCACCACTTCCTCGTCCAGATTTTGCGCCCAAGTCGCTTTACACGAGAACATCTGGATACTATATTTGCACTCCAGTATGTGGAAATAATTACGCATAGAATTTTAACAATATAATATTTGCAATCATCTGCCCGACGGTGGTAATGGGGAGGGAGGTTAATGCCGAGAAATGTTTTGAGAACATTGTTCTCATTCACACTAAATCACAATTCTATTTTGTTGACTCCTCTAATAATAGAGTTGAGATGTTGGAGGTGGTGGTGGGGGTGGCAGATATCACAAGGAAAATTGTGACCTGGTCTTAAGTATATAGACCAAATCCTAAGTTTCTGGAGTATAACTAGCTTACTTTACTTAACCCCGTATTCACCCCCGTAACCCTTCAACGGAATGAGCGGAAAATATAATCTAGTTCCAGATCTCGTGATATAATATACGTAAACCAAAGTTCCAATCAATATCTTAATTTTATTTTGTTAACTTCCTTAATAATAGAGTGGGGGTGGCAGATGTCATCAAAAACAGATTGAGGCCTTGACTTTTAGTACATACACCAACTCCCAAGTTTCTGAACAAATTGTGGCGTGAAAGAAATATCACAAAATACACGAAAATAAGGCTTATTAATATTCTAGTATTCTCATTTATTCTTTATACCTCTGAGATGTGAACCGCTAGCGAAGCAGACACAGGTTGTATTGATGTTTCAAGTTGTGGGTCTGGAGACTTTTGTTAAGAATTCCCTAGACAGCCCTTCGCACCAACAGCTCAATTCTTTAATATATTCCCAAAACTCTGCAAGATCGTATTCTTCCGAAGAAGCTGATGGGACAGAGCTTTTAATGTCGCCTTGTACCTAAGGTAGAAGTCACACCAAAGCGATAGGCAACTGGCAACCAGTAACACGCCATATGCAACACATATCGCTTTCAAAAAGTACACATTATTTCATGTATCTATTCATATCGAGACGATGGCAATATCGCACGAAAGGATATCTGTCGGCGACATGCGATTTCTATCTCTAGCAACATCGAGTGTCAATTGCTAGAGACACATGTTGCTCGTTCGGTCGAAGCTTTCTTGCGATTCTTTTGAAATGGATGGAAAGAAAATATAATTTTTGTTCGAATTATAGAGAAATGCCCATGTATGTATGACTATACAAAATTTGAGTATTCCAAGCGGCAAGTTACTGAAAAAAAAAAAATTGAATTTAGTAGCTAGTCAAAGACTTCAGTCTTCGGCACTCACTGCCTCTCGGTAATGTGTATCTTTTTTCATGATTGATGGGGAAACTAGTGCACGTAAAAAATAATTCTTGATTCATTCTATAGAACCTTTAAAATTTTTCGCTGTCTACATTTAACTCCCCAGCTGCCATATCTACATTGTATTTTATGTTTCGTACGTTAAATGGACGTATACAATAACGCCATTTTTATTTATTTTGATGCACCTTCTTCTGCGCATCCACCAAAGCAAAACTTTATCGACGGACATCTTGGAGTGTGTGAACGCATTAGCGTATTTATAGTTGATGGTAGCAAATCGTTTGTCGTTTTGATGTGAATTCAGAACAGACACTACATTGCATGTTGTGCGCTTCTAGTTGCTGGTTGCTAGTTGCCTATCGCTTTGGTGTGACTTCTGCCTAAGAGGTAACCGCGACAAATAATGTGATACCATCAGAGCGAACCAACTAGAGAAATGCCTGCATCATAAACCGTCCACCACGTTATGAATAAGAAAATTTGCGAACATTCTGAGGGTATTTTAAGAGGCACAGGGAGAAATAATATATGATCCATTGAGCGTAAATATCAAACATATGTATTATTCTGAGTAAGACCGTGACAAAATAACTGAAGTTATAAGTGTACTTTACAAAATATGGTATTTAATGCTAGTTTTTTTATTTTATGTGTTTGTCAATCTTAGTAGGCATATCAATATAATTAAACTTTATTCCATAAATGCTTCCAACTACGCCCATGCAAAGCATTTATATATTGAACTCCTGTTTCCACTCACACATTCAATGAAAAAATGTAGTTCAGGATATATAATCAGTTTTAAGTTAGTAAAACGGATATTTCCAAGTACTTGGAGCATGTATCTCACCCGCATATGTATGCAATCACATTTTCTAATGTTTTATCTCTATATAAGTTTGCTTGTATACCATACAGCAGGGTCAAAGTGACAAAGGTTCTTTAAGTAGAAATTCCACATCCACAGGTCGACCTGCTCCAACTAAATTATGTTTCCAAGATATACCTACCTCGTCTCTACATTTGTACAAGACAAGTCTACTTTTATCTATAACAATTTAGTTTAAAAAAACCACAGTTTATGTTTGTTTTTTAACGGGTTCAAGTACGCTAACGATATTCCTTCTATCTTGGTCTTTTTGAGATAATGAGGTGCGACGTGACAACCATGTTATCATAAATAAAACCACTTACTTTTACTTTAATAACCACTTGAAGCATCCAACAAATCATGTTAAAATGATTTAAATTCTGACACCATATTGTATGAGGATACGTAGGAGACATGTGAAATTGATTTAAATATTGTCGCAGCATTATTTTCAATGCTTTTTAAATTTTATTTATGTTGTTCATGCAGTTGGCCGTGTAAATTCGTTTAGTACATTTATCGAATTATCAACAAAAGCTCGTATACAATATATGAGTGAAGATAAACGAGGGAAGTTTTCGCGTGGTATTCAGTAATTAGAATTCATATGACGTAATTTACTCCCTCAAATCGTCGTGGGCGCGGAAATATGAGTTATAACTTTCTGTCCATTGTGAACTACATGCTTAATTATAATTTTAAATGCATATGTGTTACTTTTTATTTAAATATTAAAATTTATGTACTGGCCAATTAGAAATTACCAAAGTTCTTAAATTATTTAAAAAAGGAGAAAAAATAATAATTATCGTGCGATAAGCATAATTTCAAGTAGGTGTATCGAAGGTTATAGAACTTGTATTTTTAGAACAATTCAGTGGATTTTTTCACAAATAAAGACTTTTGTCTTCAGTTCAGCATGATTTAAAACAAACAAGCTAACCATTATACTCTTCCCCGATTTACTACACTTGTTATATAATTGTTGCACATTCTATATGACACTCTTCGCAGTTCTTTGTGTAAATGATATTAGTTTCAAACATTTTTTGTTTAATTACAAAATAAAAGAAATTCATTTAAAAAATTCATAACTTCTTATTTATTGATCGATTTTGTTCAAAATCAATAGGTTTCTTTCTCTAGCTAATACTAACTTAGTGTTCAAATTTCAATACAATCGGACTTACAAGAAACGTGACTGACTGACAGACGGACAGACAGAGAGACAGACAGACGGACGGACGGACAGACAGACGGACGGACATTTTGAAAGTTGTTCAGAATTCGATCACCAACACAGTGATATGAATTTTTTTCTCTACGAGCAATATTACCGGTTTTAGAAATGTGCTGATCGAATGCAATATACTCTTCGCTTTGCATTTGCGACGAGTATAATAAGAGTATTGATACTGCATCAGTGAACTTTCACAGCACGATAGTAGCCGCCTTAGACAAAGGCAAATTCTCTTTTGGTCTATTAATACATTATGCAAGTCCCTTTGACTGTGCAGATTATGATCTAATTATTTAGATGCTGTTTAATTGTGATACTATACAGGGTGTCCCAGAATTGAGTTCCTGGACGGAAACCGGTGACTCCTGGGTTCATATTGGGCTCATATAACCCAACTTACCTTAATCCAAAAATGCATCCCTGAGGAAGTACGTCCTCTTAAAGTGGGACAGAAAAAAAAACATTATTTTGCAATAATTACCGTTATGTTGAAGATTAAATTTTCAAACTTTGATTAGAGCTGTATCTCTATGAGTACTCTATACAAAGTTGATAACAACCAAATAGCTTTTGTTTCTCAATTTTCTTTGATAATAATTAATATTTGACTGGCAATATTTACGTAATCACCCTGTAAAATTACGAAATACTCGAACAGTTTTGCAGAGCATTAAAAGGGCTGCAAAAGAGGTACTCTTAAAAATTTTTGTAATATTAATCAAAATAGAAGATATTATCGTATGTTTTCTTCTATTTGTATTTAACATTTATTTACATTTCTAGAACAACATATTATAATGTTAAATGTTAAAAACACATTAATAATAAATGCTCTACATGATGTCCACCTCTCTCAGTACACAAATTAATACTTTTAAAAATGTGTGCAGTATCGACCAAAAATCAAGAATTATCGTATTTTCTCTGTAGGTCATAGGTGCTTGTGAAACAGGAAACCTGTCTCGTTTGAGAAACAAAAGATATTTGATTGTTATCAAGTTTACATAAAGTACTTATAGAGAGACAGTTCCCATCCTTATTCCAAAATTTTATCTTCGATATAACTAAAATTATTTTTTTTGCCCCACTTTAAGAGGATGTAGGTACTTCCTCTAGGATGCATTTTTGGACTAAGGTAAGTTAGGTTATATGGGCCCAATATGAAATCAGGAACCACAGGTTCTCCTCCGAGAACTAGGAGACCCTGTATATTGAATCAAAAATCGTTTGCATGTAGTCTATTTTGAGGCCATCGAAAAACGTGCCGATAAAGCAGTTGCATCCGACAAGGCGACCGACAAAGAAAACCGCCGCTCTTTTTGTACTTGGTGTCACTATATTTATTTCCTTTACTATACCTGTTAACGATACTGCCTTATACATACAAAGCAAATACACCGTTTATATTATGTACTAGGCTGATAATACGAAGGTTTTATTTATTCAGAGAGTCTTGACACAGTCAAAAATATGTTGCAAGATCTATGCAAGGATATTATAAATTGGTCAAAGAAAAACTATGGAAGCGTACTGAGGCTGCGGCAAAAAAAAAATTAAGTTGAAATTTCGACTTATTATCTTGAAATTTCAACTTAATAAGTTGAAATTTCAACTTATTATCCTGGAATTTCAACTTAATAAGTTAAAATTTCGACTTGATATGTTGAAATTTCAACTTATTTTTTTTTTCGTCGTGGCCTCAGTATGCTTTCGTAAAAAACACTTACACTTAATAAAAAAAAACTGCTCGGTAAAGGTTGTTATGGCATGCGCAACTTATAGAATCACTGCATCTTAGTAAAGATTCTTTAGTCACATTGTACTACTCTAATATACACTCCCATCTATGTTATGAGATTCTGTGAAGATTGAGTACAACTTATGTTCGTCGGGTATTTATTTTGCAAAAGGGCGTTGTTAGGATTAGGAAGAGTTCACATACCCAGAAATCATTCCGAGAATCTATTTAGACCCTAGAAATGTTAATTCTGCCTTGTATATGTATTTATCTATGAAAGTTGCTAGTTTTCCAAAATAAATAAAAATTTTTTGCAAACCAAACACAACATAATTATCAAACAAGACTCAGATTTCAGTTAATTCCTCGCCAACATTCAATAACATTGTATCAAAAATGTGTGTTTTCCAACGGCTGTAAAATGTATCATCATTTACCAGCTGACCTAAAACAAATTCAAAGGCCTATTCATTTTTGAAAAGAGGATGAAGAATTTGTTGATTGAAACTTGCTTGTATAATGTTAATGAATGTTACTAAATTGACTATTTATAAACTCTTCGCAAACACAAAACGAAGTGTATATTGCATAATTATCACACAAGATTCAGATATCAGTTAGTCCCTCATCAACATTCAACAACATTGTCAAAAATGTATGTTTTACAACGGCTGCAAAATGTATCATCATTTATCAACTGAACTAAAAAAATCCAAATAATTTTTAAAAAGAGGAATAAGAATTTGTTGATTGAAACTTACTTGTATAATGTTAATGAATGTTACTAGACTGACCCTTTACAATACTCTTCACAAATACAAAACGAAGAGTATATTGCATTCGATCGGCAAATTTCTAAAACCGGTAATATCTCTCGTAGAGAAAAATAATTTCATATCACTGTGTCTGTCGGTCTGTCCCTCTGTCCGTCCGTCTGTCCGAGTGTTCTTCGCGATTTTTGTATTCACGATAACTTCAAAATGATGACTCTTATTGTATTGAAATTTGGACAGTAAATTATCGTTAGCTGTAAGAAAATAATTATTATTTTTGAGCAAAATCGATTGGTGAATAAAACAGTTATTAATTATTTAAATTTTAAAAAATGAGTTTCGCCTTATGCAATTTTTCCTTAATTAGTAGCATGACCATTAGTTAATTATGTCTGTGATTAAGAAATAAAAATTAATATTATTATTATTATTGCAAGATGTCTTCTACAGATAACCATACAAATAATTAAATACATTTTCAGTTCAAGCCATATATTATGTTTTATTTTATTCCAACGGTGTATAATCGTAGTGAATTATGAAGCCCAATTTTAGTTCAGGTTACTTGACCTGACTTTTATTAGATTCCGTAGTCATTCGAAACGACTGGGCGTGCCAGATTTAAATTATAAGAGCATAAGAAAGGATGTACCTATAGGACAAAATATGTTTTACTTTGGGATTTAAATTTAAAGAGAATTAAAATTATATTTATGAAGCAATTACGCGTGTTTTAATTGCAATTCAAACATGCATTATCAAATACAACGTGGTTGTTAGGGTGGCTCAAAGACTCAAGGAATTTTTTGCCTTACCCTGTTTTTAGGACATGATAAAATTATATTATGGAGGATTAATTTAAAAAGAACAATTCATAACAATTTTGTAGAGGCGACTCGTGACATTGTTACTTTACTACATGTTCACGATTATATCGCAAATTTGCAAAAAGTGTCTTTTATTCATAAGAAATACATTGAAAATTTCATAGTCCTTGATGCATGCGATTTTATTCGAATTTGGAGATCATTTCTTTGAAATTTCAAACAAATTTAGGGTGCGAGAGGAAAAAAAAACGAAATAGATTCCTTATGGACATACGATTCAAATGTATTGGCCCCTCATTTTAACCGCGAGTATCTCAGACACAATTGAGATAAATCAGGACATAATTACCAGGAACAAAATTGAGAACAAAATTCATAAAATATATCTGCTGGGAAGAAACCTCAGAACAAAATGTGTGATGAATGACAAAATGGGTACAGAACCAAGTATCTAGATCAATATTTATAAGCCGTCAACGACTATCTAATGCTACTATCGACTCATGTACAATAGGCATGGCCAAGTTTTTGCAACGTTGTTGCCCCTTTAGGACATCCCAAAATAATCGTTATTAGGTTCCATTATTTTATCGTTATCGTTACCCGTTTTTGAACTTTAAATACTTTTCTTTTTGTAGCGGTGTGGGCTCACTAACTTTTTGTATATTAACATACAAACTAGGATTCTTTTTATATCGGGACGTGCTAATAAGAAGCGAACTAAAAGAAACATTTCAATATTCTCAAAAAAACAGTTAATACGTGAAACCAGTAGATCGCACATACGCTGTAAAGTTGGATTTTTCACCAAGATCCCTGAACTTATCGTAAATCACGCAAAACCAGACTTGCTAACGCTCTACATTTCTTTGTATTTCTTTACGCTTCTCGGAAAGAGTCCATTAGGGAAGCAGGTGTTAGTGTTGCTGATTTCGAACGTGGATCTGAAGACGTTTGATACAAATTCCTAGGACAGCCCATCGCACCAATAGCTCTATTCCTCAAGAACTACGTTCCCAAAGCAACTTTATACATATTCTCCAGAATCCTCTTATTTCTTGACTACGTTAACGCGAGAGAGGAAAATACAGAACGGTTGAGATACCTTGAATAACAGATTGAAAGGCATGAAGAACCTCAAAACGTTCAGCTGATATCACTAAAGACCTGATTGGAAATAGCTTTAATAAAGCCGTGCTCATATTATTAGTATGGGATCTACGGTCTCGCAATTGACAAGGGGGGTCGACTAAAGGGTATACAAAACCCAAAATTATATTCATATGTAAAATTTCCTGCCGGATTCGAATTTTGAGTTCGCTAATTCATTTGGAATTGCGAAATTGTAGAAAAAGGAATTTATTTGCAAAAACTGCAAAGAACATGAAAATATGTATTTTATTATTTCTCAATCAACATCACGCTTTCTATTATTGGAGATCGAACCTAAAATTTAAACAAGTATTCCTCCAGCCATTGTATTAGGTATAGCTAAACTAAAAGTTCTTTTCCTGTGATACATTTTTTATAAAAAAATATAAAAATTGTAAAATGCATCGTAAAATATAACATGCGAAAAACTTCTTTATTATTAAATTTAGGTGGGAGTGAACCAATATAAAGAGAATATCAAAGAATATTTTTTCTCTTTCTTCAATTTTTTGGGACTTCCTGCCACATGTATGTTTTCTTTTTAAGCGGTGCTCTGGGAATTTATAAAATATCACAATTAACCAGTATGTTACTGGCCTGTGACTTTTACGTCAAAGATCAGTTAGAGGTTGCTTTTTTTAAATAAACAACACAAATAAATATAAAAACTTGAAATTAAATATTTCGCCGACGGAAATCTAATCTGTTTCCTTTTTTTGAAAAATCTTTAATACACAGCAAAAAAGATTTTTCAAAAAAAGCCTTGAAAAAGGAAACAGATTAAATTTCCGAAACGTCGGCGTAATATTTAATTTTAAGTTTTTATACTTATTTGTGTTGTTTATTTAAAAAAAAGTAGCCTCTAACTGATCCTTTGACGTAAAAGTCACAGGCGTAGAAGTTATTCACCAGTAACATACTGGTTAATTGTGATATTTTGTAGATTCCATATGCACCGCTTAAAAAGAAAACATACATGTAGCAGGAAGTCCCAAAGAATTGAAGAAGGAAGAATAATTAATAATTGAAATGAAACAAAATAATGTGTGTGCCTTTTCGATGAATAAATTCTTTGAGAAGCAACAGTTATTCCGTACTCAATACAGTGTAATCTCTCTCGAGTAGGCATAGTTATAATACTCTTTCCTAATTTTTTGGGACTTCCTGCCACATGTAATTTTTCTTCTTTTTAACCGATGCTCGGGAATGTGGCAAGAAGTCCCAAAGAATTAGACAAAAATTAAGATAATGCGACAAATAACATTTAGACAATATATAGTTATAATTTTTATAATATTTGCGACTAAACTAAAGAGCAACAAAAAGAAATTAGCTTCCAAAAACTTCCTTGACCTTTAAGCTTCACTTTTTGTCGTTGTACTATCCTTTTATCTTTAATAATAAAAATGTTTCTCGCTTACTGTATTTTACAATACGTTTTCGTATTTTTGCATAACATGTAATAAGTAGAAAAAACATATCACGGTAAAACAATTCTGCTTCATAAATCAATCAAGAACAATATCAGAGAAATATGTATATAAAATTTGAGATCAATATCTCTCACAAGGCTCGAGATACTGAGAGAAATAAGAAAATACACATTTTCATGCTTTTCCGAGTTTTCACAAAAATGTGTCTTTTTCTCCAATTTCGCAATTTTGAATTAACTGGCGAATTCAAAATTCGAATCCAGCAAAAAATTTTATATAAGAATCTCTTTTTCGTTTTTGTATACCCTTTAGTCGACCCCTCCTCCTTTAAAACGCATCGTAGCGGGCTCTAGACTCTATTATATACAGCCACGATAGATGGTGTGAAAATGTCCAACATCCCATACAGCAATAGGAGGCCAATACGAAAATTACATGAATCACAAAGTGTCTATCAAGATGTTGAAAATAAGAAGAAAACACGTTTCTGTCTGAGAATGTATTGAAACATAATAAATATATTAAGTGACTTAATAAATGTTTCACTTTTCACACTTTTTACAGCCCTTTGAAAAATGTCAATGTGTTGTCCTAAGCGAAACATTTTTTCGCACCTCTTCTTATGTCATTCTGTATACACTAAACGATTTATGGTTAGAGAGAGAAGCGAAATATGAAGACAGTAAGGTCAGTAAGACAATATTACAAAATGAAAGTGTATAGTACAAATTAATACATTAGAAATTCCCACACAGAATAAAATGCATTTGAGATGGAAAATACTTATCGCAAAAATATATTTTGCTAGCAATATTTTGTAAATCTGAGATGAGTTTATTATAGAGTGCAGGGCCCATATAATATGGATTAGATTTACATAGTTCAGGTCTGTATATTTCATATTGCAAATCAGAACCATGACGAGTCTGATACCTGTAGTATGATTTAATGAATTAATGTTGATTTTTTTTTTTTTCAATTTCAAAGTTTGGACAATGTATAAAAATGGCAAAGTTAATATTTCTTGTTGTTCAAATATCACGTCTCTATGTTCTCTATATTTTATTTCGAACATACAATGTATGGCCCTTTTTTATCATAGGAACTCAATTTGCTCGGGTTGAATTACCCCACGTAATAATCCCACAGCCGAAACTTAATGTTGGAAAAATAAAAGTTTTCCCCTTACTTATATTTCATATTTATTTATTTATTTGATACACTATTCAACAGGTTAAAAAACCCAATCGTTTGGGTCTGTCAGAACTGCGTGTCATTTTAAACAATAAATCAGAATAAATCTTTTAAAAACCGCGCTAAAAAGTACGCCATCTGGCGAAGGACAGAACATGGCGCTTTCTATTGGTAAGACTGGCGCAAAATTAACGCAACTCTGTCATATTTTTTTATAATTAAATAAAGACAAATACATTCGCTCATTACGCGTATTTAATAAATAAACCGTTTTTAAAGTTTTTTTGTTAAATCGCACAATGTTGATCAAAATCGCATAATTATGGTCGAGGGAGCGCATAATTTTGTTCTTAACCATTGGCAACGCTGCTATCTAGGCAAAACCTAGAGAGCAATTCTTCATGTGGATAACCAATAGCTGGATAAGTCCCGTCAGCCTTGAAAGTCGCATGTTTTAGGAAACGGCGTTGAATTCTTTCCAAATTTTGTATGTGTACATTATAGGTTGGACACCATATTATTGAAGCATATTCAAGGTGCGGTCTAACAAAAGTAGTGTAGAGTTGCTTTAATGTGCGTACATTTTCAAAATGTGCGGAGTTTCTAATAACAAAACCCAGCATTCTATAACTTTTGGTGACAGCAAGTTCGATGTGGTTTACAAACGTTAGTTTTTTATCGAATGTCACACCCAAGTCCCGAAAAGTGTCTGGCCGGAAAAGTATATGATTGTTTAATTTGTAATCGTACATGACAATATTTTGCTTTGTTGTAAATGTCATAACGTTACATTTCGTTTCATTCAAGGGTAATTTGTTTATCACACACCATGTATTAATAAGATCAATATTGTTTTGAAGTTCATAGCAATCTTTTTCACTTGCAATATTACAAAAGAGATTTAAATCATCCGCATATAGAAGGCAGTTAACAGTTAGATTATCTACTATATCATTTACAAACAAGTTAAAGAAACATATTAGATTCATAAACTTTTCAAAGTGAAATGGCTGCTTTTACATTTGCCATATGTATATATAAGTTAGATGAGTTTTCCAACATGGGGGTAAATCTATGCCAATACTAAAAATTTGAACATATTAAATTTATTTTTTATTATTTTTCACATATACGTTTTATGTGTAATATCATCTAATATGATGTAACACCAGAGCAAAAATTTATCTGATTTAGCACAAGTTTATTGCTTATGAAATAATCCGAACTGAAGAGTAAGTTGGTGTTTATTGTTTATTGCATCAGTTAAGGATTTACCACGTGCATAAAATATACAACAGAGGGCCCAGCATACTTCCTTGAGAAATTTCAATTAATTAGATCTTCCACCAAAATAATCAACAAGTTGTTTACGGTTACCTAAATAAAATTTTATAAATTTATTGTGTGCACCACTTTCAATAACTCTGACTAATTATTTTATGATTCATATAATTAGTAACTTTACAAATACATTCTGGGCTGATTATGTCTATAAAAACTTTTAGAATAGTAGTTAGAATATGATTTGTTTGTTCTTAGTTACTTTGGTAATAACTTCGAGAGGGGCTGCATCACAAACATATATCATCAGTATACATATTGCCTAGGGAGAATCAGATTGTGTATATACAGATACACTTATCTAGATGAGCTCTTAACTGTTTCTCTACAATATCTGCTAGTTTTGACAGTATTGGTTATTCATTAATAGCAATAATACCTTAACAATAATGATAAAAAAATACTAAGTTGTAAGACAATTTTTAGAAAATAGAAGAATTAAATGATTTTTCCGAGGTATATATTTCGAAAAATATAAATTATACAAGAGATCAAAAAGGACTAAACCTCGTATAATATAATTTTGGTACTTTCTGTCATGTTCTCAGTCTCTACTCAGTCTTATGCGTTTCATTAAAAGAATATTGTTAAATGACTAAATATTATTTTTTCTTCTCAGCTTATTTAGAGGCAAAGTGTTTTGTCTAGAATATTAACTTGCAATAGATCAATTCATTTTAATTGCTAATCCTTTTAAATTTGATTAAATCGTTAACCGATTCTTAACTAGAACTTTGTAATTTTCACGTCGCGTTGGCCTAATTTGTCTTTGGGTATAATGAGTACCAGTAGTAATAGTCCGGGAGCTAGATGGTTTTTTGGAAACATATCGTTACATTCATTTTTTTGTGAGTTAATTAATTTCATCGAACATACATCACAGTAAAATAGACTTCTGGCATATGTCAGCCTATCACTTTGGCTATAATTCAGGATATACGTTCTCTTGCATAAAATAGTAAATATCCTTAATTTTAAATTAGTTTAGAATTGTTCTGATAGAACTTTACTCATGAGATGCGGAGTTTTTTATTCAGGAAACTTATGAGAAATTATTATACTTTTGGCAACTATGAAAACTAAGAATATGTTGCATTTGATCGGCACATTTTTAAAACTGGTAATATCGCTCGTAGAGAAAAAATTTCATATCACTGTGCTACTGATCGAATTCTGAAAAACTTTCAAAATGTCCGTCCGTCCGTCTGTTCGTTTGTCCGTCTATCGGTATCTTCGCCTGTCCATCCGTCCGTCTGTCTGTCCGCCCGCCCGTCTGCCCGTCTGTGCGTTTCTTGTAAGCACGATAACTTAAGAGTGAAATGTCCGATTGTATTGAAATTTGGACAGTAAGGAGGAATCCTATTGTTTTCAAACACAGTTGATCAATAAATAAAAAAGTGTTTAATTATCTAAACTAAAACATATGGACTATTCTCTGGAAAATGCGACACCACTTTTACCAAAATTAGAAGCTTCAAAAATATTATGGCGGGACATGTAACGATGGGAAAAAATGTCTACGAATCTGTGTGACGCAATTTATAATTGCTATGTTTTATGAGTGACAGAAGACAAAAAGATTCTTCAAACTAATTTTTGACGTTGAAAATAATTATAAAATAGTTTATTAATTTTCTTTTTGGGACACTACGCACTTTATGAAAAAAATTTACAGAATGAAAATTATTTGTAAGAGGTCAAAGAATAACTGTTAATTTTTTCAGATTTGTTCAATTAATTTTTGGAAATAAAAATCAAGAAATTCAAATTTCCAAAAATTGATTAAATTATTCTAAAAGAATTTATAGTTATTTTTTGGCCTCATACAAATAATTTTTGCTCTATAAAATATTTTCATAAAGTGTGTTGTTTTGAAGTTGAAATTCTCAAAGTTTTAATATTAAAAATTATTTTGACCCAGTTTTACTAAAAAAGGTTAAATTTTTAGAAAAAATCTCAAGAGACATTTTCTTTTGCTTTTATTCGAAAAGCAAGATGCCGTCCCAAAAATTACAAAAAGAATCATTATTTTCTCTTTAAATTATAAATTGCACCACTCAGATTCGTAGAGTAGACATTTTTTCCGATCTTTTCATTCCCCGCAACAATATTTTTGAACCTCCGAATTTTCGAGAAAGTGGGGTCGAGTTTTCCAGAGAATGGCCCATATAATTTTTTTTTATGTTTTATAATTGATTGATTGATTTGCCAGTGTAAGGTGGGCATTGCTGCCGAATCCGGGCATCTATGGAGGTTCGTTCCAACACGCAGCTTGGGCGTCCGTCGAACACGCCCAACGGACGGCCAAATCGCGTGCCGGAACCAAATCTCGGATGTTTTACATACCGCCGGACCGGCTGTATACGCCGGGTTGGATATTGGACATGCTTGTTGTAAGCAGCGAGAGCCGCATGACGCATAGCGTGGAAATATAGGATGGGAAGTGTAGTAAATTTTAAGTTTCCATTCTTATATTAAGGTTCCATTTGTCATCATCGGCTGGAGTGTGGTGCAGGTGTTTGCGAGATGCTTCTTTCAGTTTCCATGCTTCTTTTAAGTTTCCGTCTATCGTCATCTCCTTATTTTTCTTCTTCCAAGTTTTCTGTTTCTTCTGTCTCTGAATCTGGCAGCTTTTACTTTTTATTTCATATTTTATTTTCGTCTTTTTTTGTTTGTTTTTATTTATTAATTGCTCCACAAGTAAATATCCATCTACGGTGGAGTTGCTGGGAAGGTGCCTATTTCGCGGTAATTTTTTTTTTGAGCGTTGTGAGAAAAGAGGTTCGAAGGGATAGTTTGCTCACCCTGTATGTCGTTTCCTTGAAACAATCGGTTTCAATTTCGGGCAGTTTTCCATTTCATCACCTATATGTTATGTTTATTACCTATATATTATGTTTAATATCTTTTCAACTTTGATCTACATTTCTTGTTTAAAATTTAATAAAGACATACATAAACCAATGCTAATGGTACATAAACAAAAACTTATCTGTTTCATTCACACATCTGGCTGGCTGTTGCTTATTTTATATCACCCACTTCAAGAAGGGACGAATCCAGGTATGGATGTTACGGTCAGGCACTCAAGCAGTACACTTTTCTCGGGTTGTTTATATGCACTATTTTGTGTTGCTTTATTCAACCAACATAATTAAATCAAATATCAACCATATGAAATAGCCATACTCGCGCCAATTTATATCAATCAATGCAGAATTGTTCACGCTTCGATTTAGTACAATTTCGGCGTATTGTTGCCGCTTTATCCGGATTTATCTCGTAGGGGCCACGAAACATGCGTCTGTCACCGAACTCAACACACTTTGAACTCTTTTATGTTTTATAATTAAATAAAAAATATCTAAAACTAACATTATTTACAAAAGAACTGCGACGAGTATTGTACAGAATTTACAACAATTATATAAAGAGTAAATTGGCGAAGAGTATAATGGAAGGGTTATTTTGTTATTAGGGGAGCACATATTTACGTTTTAAAAAAAGAGGAAGAACTATTCAAGGAAATATGACCTACTTAAAATTCCGGGACCATTTTTTTGATAACTAAAAGAGATAATTCAATTCTGTAAAAAGCAGATTATAGACATTACTTCAGTTATTAGTAAAAATGATCTTTATACAAATTGAGGTTGAGATGGCGTTGCAATGCAAAAAATTTTACTATCGTAAGAACCTTGAAAGGAAGTGCGCGTGATGAAACATTACATTCTAAGTAACATTTGCAATATGGACAATTTTCGAAAAATCGTCAGTTTTTCAGATATTTGAACTTCAATAGAATTATTTTGTTACAAAAATCGCCATAATTTTTTAAAAATTAAGTGAACTTAAATTATCTACTTACATAATTATTTTATTAAATTTATTATTACCAATTTTTGATATTTCACATATGCTCATAATAATGTTTTCTCGAATTTTGCATAAAAATATATATAGAATGCCCCTTTCAAAAGCTGAAATAAATTTCAGCACTATCCAAAGTCTATTTTACTTTAAAAAGTATCCCAAAGGATTTATAATCTAAAATTTATTTTTAAAAGGTTATGGCACTGTTATGGCATTGTTATTACTTGAAAAATGTATTTAAGTTAAAATATCTAAAAAATCGGTGATTCTTCGAAAATTCAAGATTCCTGAATTCGAAAAATGTCTTCGCATCGCAACGCTATACTTACATCAATTTATAGAAGGATCGTTTTTACTCAAAATTAAAACCATTTATATAGTCTAGCGATGACCTTTTACAAAATTCAAAAATCTCCTTCAATTATTGAGAAACTTGCTCCAGGAGTTTTTAGTGAGATGGATATAATATATAATAGAAATCTGAATTTCTTCCAAATTTAACCATTTCTTTCTGGCTAATTAACAGGCAAGAAATCCTTTCTGTGACTATTTTTCTATATTTGAAGTATTTAAATAAATATTCTCAATCTAGAGAATATCTTGTAACGAGCAGATGCTACAATTTTTTTTAGAAATTGGTGACGTATCTGACAGCAGTCGATTTTATGAATTTTCATCATTCAAAAAACGATAAAAGAATACCTAATAGAGCATAGAACGGGGACGCATGTCGTGCCGAAAAAGCTACCCAGCTCCTCTACTATAAATATTCAAGTGAGAATGATAATGTGTAAAGTAAAAAAATAAATAAAATTCTTATATATAAGAAATTCATCAGTCACCACCAACTAAAAATAAATATTTCCCCAACTTTCGGATTATGTGCAGGGATTGTTTACATTATTTTATAATTATTATTTTGAGAGTGACAACATTACCAAAATAATAAATGAATAACAGTTTAAAAATGAATTCTATTTCTTCTCTCGCCTTGTCATCCTGTTTCCCTCTTGTTTATTTTTCTGGTTCGTAAGTACAGCACAGAGTGGAGTTAAGACATCTTTTAAATCAGTTAAAAATATCTTAAAATTACTATTATGGATTATAATAATGTAAAGATAATGTTTGGTTGCAAAATATAATCAGAATATCGTCCAGATGCAATCTGAACGAAATTGCTGAAAAAGGCAAAAAATGTCAAGGGATGTTTTTTTTTAATTTATGTAATTTCTGTGGACTCAAGTCAAGTCCATTTTCAACAATAATTGACTTAAGCATAGTATCTTATTAATTGAAAAATTCATGTCAAAATAATATATACAGTGTGATTCACTCATCTTCTCCCTCGTTTCCTTCACCCTTCACTGCCCAAAAGAACGGTGTAAGTTACAATATCTAATACACGGTGAATTATTTGTTTTTAAAGAAACCAAAACTCCCCGTTAAATGATTAATCGGGTTATAATGTGATTGCTTCTGCGAACACTCTTACACCCATCACCACCAATGAAGGTGGTGGATTTTATCTTTAGAGTTTTTATTGATTTTAATTGCAAAAGATATTCCTAATCGCCCAAGCTCTTGTACTACTAATTCTAGTAGCAAGTTCTAATATTACTTAAAATGTCACCCCCAAATAAGGGCTGTATTCCCGAGATTATTCATCAAAACGGGTGCGAAGTCGTTTTAAGCATCCCAAAATTAGTAAAAAGAGATGGTTTCCACACATTCCACCTGATGGACAAAAAATGCCCTTTTTTAACATTGTTTTTTAATTAACAAATTTTTCATTGAAAATCTAATTATATCACTGGATTCAGAAACTTTTCATATGGGCGAATATCAAATTTCGTGAAAAAATATTGAATAATGACAGATTTATGAAAAGATTAACGTAAGCAGTATTTTATGGAAACACCCCTATAAAAAAATTTCATTACCGGATTTTACCGGAATTTCAAAAAGTATAGATTATAAAAGCCTTCACATTATGACAAAAACTTAAAATCCAGTGATATAATTAGATTTTTAATAAGGAAGTAATTTTTTGTCCATTTGAATAACATGACATTGGAAAAAATTCATAGTAGAACTTGAAAATTGGAATTAGTCTCTAAATTATATTATTTAAGCCAGTCTAGGATAATAATAGTTCGATGACCGTGTAAAAATATAAAAAATTGGTCGAATTACAAATCCCATCGTTAAAAATAAAACCGGCAAAGTGCAAGTCGTACTTGCGCAATTAGTATTCCGTACCATCAGTTGTTCTTTAATATAGATTTGATAGGTTGATACATATTATGCTGATAAAATTATTGTTATTATTGTTTTATTATTGATCATCTGTACAGGTTTCAAGCAAATGGTACCAAACCGCAAAACAAAGTATGTTATCGAACTTTCTTCCTATATGCTAAAAGAATGCTCCAAGGTAATGTAATCCTGATTCTTTCGTCCAATTTACACCTTTTATTCTTAATGTTCATGACTTGTTTCATTATTTCAGATTTCTCTGAGCATTGCTTTTGAAAATAATGTGGGGGAATTTTTAAGCATATAACTGGTAAAAAAAATACTCAAGAAATACAAGTTATATAGTTTTGAATTCGCGGTTTATCAAGATTTCATTTGACACTCCACACTATTTAAAGATAAAACTAACCACCATAATCAAGATTCTACTTTTTGTACCTGAGGTCTGTAACTGTGCCATATTTCAATTTTCTACGTCTGCAGTCTCTAAGAAAAATGTCTGTCACAGACGGACTGACGGACAGACACCGAGGTGATTCCATAAGAGTGTTTATCCAATTTTGGTACGCAACACTAAAGTAAGTTATTAATATGTGAATATTTATCCAAATATTCGTTAGCGAATATCTCGACTGTTAAGTTAGACAATTGATTTAGTGGTCTCTGGACAAATTGTTACCATGCTACAGGCATTTAATGTTGTTGATTTTTACTTTTTCATATTTGATAGTTTCCTGAGATGAGACAATATGTTACTTCAACAAATAATCTACGTTCACTGACTCTCAATAATCAATATTACAAATTATATTGATAGATATTTAAAAATGAAATAGACTTCTACTAGTTCTACTTACCTTAATTTTATACCACCAGATATTTTGTTGGATTTGTATGTTAATACTCTGATGCACGCCACTGCAGAGGGCGCTGCACTCAGACGGGTTGTGTCTATGTTTTATGTAAAGAAGGCCCATAAATAAGGCCTACTTTAAATCATGCTCGCCTCTCGGCAAGCTACATCTCTAAACACGGCACCTCACTCAGGTGGTCGGAGGTTGGGTTGGCCGGCACGAAGTCCATGATGGAGATGGAAACCATTCCTTTGGCTGCCTTTACATTATGCTTATTGCGACCAGGCCTTTGTTTTAATGTCTTTATTCCGATTTTTATTTATTGGACCTATTATCTGCATCATTTACCATCCTACTACTACTATGATTTACTGATGTTTAAGATTGTATGTTTGTTGCTATTAGTAGTAAACGATAAATAACATGTGCTATTTATAATCGTTTTTATTCAACGGAATAATTTATGTGCCAGGTAAACTTTTAAAAGTAAAAGTTCATTGTGTATAAATAATATTAAGATATAATATCGAATATGGGATATGAAATAAATTATTTTAGAAAGAATTAGAAGAAACGTTAAAAACGTTTCATAACTTTATTTTCAAAATGTATTTATTTTATTTCCTTCTGGGTAAAATCGTTTTTTGACCTGTTGAATTCAGGTCCAATCATACAAGTCAGACGTAAGGAATCTCCCAGGTTAGATCGAAGTATACCGCACGCTTTTTCAGAACATAGTGCACCATTTCGAATGAAACATAAATCACCATCCCAAGCGAGGCACGATGAGGTATTTTCTCGAATAGCTGGGCAAAACTCGGAATATCCATCATGTACACTAAAAATAATATCTGTACGTCTTTGGGCTCGTTGATTACGAATTCTAGGTTAGGGTAATCAAAATTAAGTTTAAGATCTTAATATAGCAACTTGAAAATTAAAACCGCTGCCTAAGGAATCACTACTTCCACATCCAGATTTTCCATTCAAGCCTCTTTAAAGAAAAACATCTTGAATATAATTGCTCTCTAGTATTTGAAAATAATTGATCATAGAATTTTAATAATACTTGAGGCAGATATCACAAAAAAATTTGAGGCGTTGGTTAAGTTAAAATTAATATCTTGAAACCTTACCCACTCCTTTAACGGAATCATCTCAATCTGATATCATTATAATACTTACGTATACAAAATTTCAAGTAAATACCTCAATTTTATTTTATCAACCCCTTTAATAATGCAGTGAATGTGGTGGGGAGTTTGAAAATTATTATAAAGGAATGAGATCCTGGCGCCTAGTATATACACCAAATTTTAAGTTTCTGTACTCTTGCCAGCTTGCTTTGCTCATTTCTCCCTATTTACCTTCACTTAACCCCCACCCCCTCAACGGAATCATCTCAAATATAATTTAGCTTCGTTATAATACATAAGCGTACTAAATTGTACGTGAATATCTCAATTTCATGTTATCATCCCGTTTAATAATGGAGTGGGTGTGGCGGAGGGGTTGAAAATTGTTTAAAAAATATTGAGACTTTGGCTTCTAGTATTTACACCAAATCCAAATTTCTGTACTCTTAGCAGATTGCTTTAGTTCTTTCCCCCTATTTAATCCTACTCCTACTCCCGAACTTTTAACCGGAATCATCACAAAACATAATCTAATTACAGATGTTGTTATAATACATACATGTACCAAATTTCAAGTGAATATCTCAGTTTTATTTTATCAACCCCTTTAATAATGAAGTGGGGGTTGATTGGCGGTGGTGGGAGGAGTTGAAGAAGTTAAGAAATCTAAGGCCTTGACTTCTGGTATATACACCAAATCCCAAGTTTCTGTACTCTTACCAGCTTGCTTATTTTCCCCTATTTATCCCTATTTAACCCTTAACCCTTCAACGGATAGTTTCAAAATATAATCTAGCACCAGATGTCGTTATAATATCTCTGTGTACTACATTTCAAGTGAGGGTGGTGGAAGGATGTATTATAAAAAATGTTGAGTGTATCTACCGAATCTCGAGTTTCTGTACTCTTACCAGCTTGCTTTACTCATTTTCCCACATTTATCACTACTTATCCCCCCACCCTTCACCGGATATGTTCAAAAAACAATCCAGTTCCAGATCTCGTTATAATATATAAGTGTATAAAATTGCAAGTCAATATCTTAGACCGTTTCAGAGAAAACGTGGGGACAAAAATGTTACAGACCGACAGACAGACAGACAGAATTTTTTTTTCCCCTCAAAATTAAAATCTCGACGTTTCATGGCATTCTAAACCCATTTCAACAAAAAAAATATATATTTTTTTTACGATTACTATCCACTACGTGGATGTGGAAGTAACATTAAAACATGTCTTCGATGTTCTTTCTCTTTAGTTGATAATCCGATATTATAATTTTCAAATATATAATCGCTGCTCCAACATACTTAAACCTGCTTTTTAAAAGGGACTCCTCAGTAAGTTGCTCAAATCTTAAACTAATCATATTTCTCTGACATTACAACGTATTTTGTTCCATTAGATTTAGCATACAATTTTTGCTTAGATTTTGAAAAAAATATTAATTTATAAAACGCATTTCAATAACGTAACTTTAACTTGCACAATAAATTTAATCCTATATTAACTGCAAGTGATTTCAATTTGACAAGAAACACTCTCGCGTTGGTTGGTGTATTGTCTTGACATTTTTTTCACATTCTGCTCGAAAATTGTACGTAAAACAATGCCCTATTTATCAGTTATGGTAGGCAATGAAAGACAACGGAATAAAAACAGCCTATATAAACGCAATTAAACAAATGTACAAAAATAACATAAGCAGAGTAAAAGTAGGGAATAACCACTCAAGAGTTTTTCGTAAACAGGTCTACGGCAGAAATGCTGCATATCACTAATTTCATTTAAAGTGTATAGAAATAGGGTATTGAGAGATTAGACCCGCAAATATAGGTCAATGTATGTGCTCGATAATAAGGAATATATCTATAGTTTGCTGATGATCAGGTCATACTAGCTGAGGACGCAGATGACGTCAACTATATGCTCAAGAAAGTATGCAAAGGAGTATGCAAGGTGGGGTTTAAAAATCAATATAGACAAAACGGAATATATGGTAATTGGAGCACAAAGGATAGAATAATGGCAGAAAATGAAGCGGTGAAGTCGACAAATGAGTATAAATACCTAGGAGTCACATTATCTCCTGGCGGCAGAGATGATATTGATATTCAGAATAGAATAAAGAGAATATACTTATATAAAAAACAAATCTTTTAAACAAATCTTTTATTTCAAAAAATGTACTGAAAATAAAAAATAATTTTTAAATTCATACTTCTGGAAGCTAGAAGCTCTGGGGGCGATAATTTAATATTACACGATGTATGAGTTTATACATTATTTTTTACTTTTTGGTACATTTTCTTAAACGAGAACTTTGTTTTAAAAATGTAATTTTTTATAAATAATCCTATTTTTTATTCTTCACTTACTTTACAGGCATACAGACACACAAAATCCTTTTATCTGAAGCCCATATCAAAGGTTGTGAAGATAAAGGTAATGCGCCATCTTGTGACGTTTTTCATATTGTAGCGATATTAGGTATACGATATTGCATTGTTACCAGACTTATGCATGTGTGCAAAATTTCAAAACTCTGATATAATTAGTAGTCGGAATTTGCATTGCAAAATTTGTAGCATACTGACAGACAGACAACAAAGCAAGTTAAATGAAATCTTTTAAAAGAGGTAAAAAAAATCGACAACTCCATCAAATGCTGTGGAATGACAACATTTTGAGAAAAACAAGAAAAGGATGTTCAACTCATTTGCCGAAAGTTGTGTCACATACGGGAGCGAAGTTTGGACACTGAATAAGAAGATGAAGGAGAGAATATTGGTAACGGAGATAATGTATTGGAGTTGAAGATAAATGCTATAAAACGACATTATTAGACCAAATAAGAAACCAAGGAATAGTTTAAATAATGCAAGTAGACACATCATTAGTAAATACACTTCAGAGAAAACACCTGCTGTGACATGGACATATGAGTCGAATGGAACCAGATGGAATACCACAATTATTATGCAAATGGAAACCAGCCAATAGAAAGAAAAAGGGGGGGTCAAGGAAGAGCTGGAATACAGGAATAGAGGATGCTATGTAAAAGAGAAGACTAGCAGAAGATGGACTCAGAATTAGAACCTGTTGGAAATTGGCATGTGGTAGATGGTAAAATTAGCTGTATGTGATGTAATGTAATGTAATGTAATGTAATGTAATGTAATGCAATGCAATGTGATGTAATGTAATTCAATGCAATGCAATTCAACTCAGTGCATATATTGTAATATAAATAGAAGCCGTCTCTTTGCCAATACAATAGAATATAACTATAGAACAAAGTGGTGAGAAGTCTGCTTGAGAAAACTGTGCATACGATTTTCTTCTTATTTGTCTTTCTATAAACTGTGAAGTTACTAACTCGAAAAGATGTCAAATATTTTGTTAACACAGCAAACGATGTGCTCTACATTCAAGAAAGCTTTTTTCTTTTTATTTAAAGTACGAACAGTTCATTATTACCTGCTTTAATCTGAATCTGAACAGATTTTTTTATTAAGATAAGCTCATTATAATTTACTAATCTTATTTAACGTTTACACCACACAATTCTGAATCATAATTTCATATTTCAACCACTTAAGGCTCTAAAACTAACATTTCTCACCTACAATGTAAGAGGATAAAAAATATTCCTCTTTACCTATGATTTATATGAACAAACACATAAATCTTGGGCAATCTAGACATGGATAGCGAGATTTAAGTAGGTAGATAAAGAGCAAGTAATGTTCCAGAGTAATAAATATCCATTATAATGCAATAAATACCGCACTTTTGACATGTACTTGAAACTCGATTCCAATTTACCGCATAATCCGCCTCATATATTAGCAATTAATAAACTTGGGATTAATAATTTTCCCTGTCTGTAAAAATCGTTGCTTGTTAATGTGCTACACTCAATATAAATAAACCTGAGTTAAGTGTTAAATTACAATTAATTTCCTAATATTACGAAGGAATATAGTTAAACATATGTTTTCCACAAAAGTTACAGAGATGTAATTTTTAGTTTACAATTAAAGCATTTTGTAATTTTCCAAGAATCAGTCAAATAATTATAAATAAAAAAGAAGGAGGTTCTCAATTCATATATTTTTATGTTTGTTTAATCATCACTATGGAATAGTGCGAAAATGTGGCGAATGCGCTGCGATCAAAATTGTGCTTAAATTTATTGTATTTTCGGAGTAGTTCATGCCCAATTTAATGTCAAAATTGCGAGTCTTTTGCTGATTTATATGCTCATTGGCTTATGCCTGGCCACTAAAAAGGGTGAATAAATTATTTTGAAAAAATTGGAGCGGTTTAAATAAATGGTTACTAAAGATTATGGAATAAATTTCTCTGTCGTTCGATTAACTCAACCTTGTTACCTAATATCTGTATTGAGGTCGGTGTAAAATGAAGAAATAACAAAAATAATTAAAAACTATTTTTTACAATTTGAGTTGATTATTGTCTCTACGATTGCTGTTAAGGTATTAGAGGTTATGTCATTATATTGTTTACAAATGGTTGCATATGACGTATTCATATTTTCTTTACTGGGCCTTTCGCCAGTGCAGAAAATATTTAAGAAGGGTTTGCTACAAATGAAACAAAATTGTTGAACACAAAATAATTTATGTTATAGCATAATTAAAACATTTTTACAATAACCGCTTAAAAATGAACCAAAAAGTTACGAAGTAAAATTGCATGCGTGAATTGGGCTTTTTATATTACTTAATATCGATATTGAAGTTAGTGAAAAATAGGTTGGTTTCGTTCTTTGTTGGTTTTTAGTCCAACCTCACTATCGACATTAGGTAAAACGGATCAATTAACTGAACAACAGCGTGAAACTTTCATAATTATTGGTGACATGTTCAGGATTCCGCAGATTCCTTTTGGTTTCGTTGTGTCCGCCCGTCCATCCATCCATCCGTCTATGTGCCACAGCCACAGCCCTCCCATGCCAGATAAAATTTGTATGCAGACGTAAATTGCTGATCTAAGAACAGGAATAAAGAGATTTTTGGGAGTGGCGTTGGATACTACTAAAATGCAACAAAACATGTTTTGGGGCATTTTAATTTTAATCCTTTAGTCACGAGATACTCGCTTTCAAAATAGTTATCAATATGCTCCCACTTCTAATTTCCAAACTATCACTGCAACAAATTTGAAAAAATTTCCTAATGTAGCTTGTAACTTTCAATGAAAATTATAAAAAACGCGCCAAAAAAGTACTTTCTGGAAAATTTTTCGTAATCACTGTTTTTGGATAAGGAGCAAAGGACCCCACAACACTTATTGAGAAATCGGACCCCGGCGGATTTGGATGAAACTTTGGGAATGAGTAGAGTAGACCTAAGTTACGGGGAGGGCCAATTCACCAAATTGGATTGATGTTGGTACCGGGAAAGAGGTTAAAATAAGGGTGGTTTTGGGGCGGTTTTGGGGGTGGCCGAGTCAAAAACTTTTTTGAACCCCGGAATCATATTTTCTTTACTGGGTTTCGCCAGTGCAGAAAATATTTAAGAAGGGTTTGCTACAAATGAAACAAAATTGTTGAACACAAAATAATTTATGTTATAGCATAATTAAAACATTTTTACAATAACCGCTTAAAAATGAACCAAAAAGTTACGAAGTAAAATTGCATGCGTGAATTGGGCTTTTTATATTACTTAATATCGATATTGAAGTTAGTGAAAAATAGGTTGGTTTCGTTCTTTGTTGGTTTTTATTCCAACCTCACTATCGACATTAGGTAAAACGGATCAATTAACTGAACAACAGCGTGAAACTTTCATAATTATTGGTGACATGTTCAGGATTCCGCAGATTCCTTTTGGTTTCGTTGTGTCCGCCCGTCCATCCATCCATCCGTCTATGTGCCACAGCCACAGCCCTCCCATGCCAGATAAAATTTGTATGCAGACGTAAATTGCTGATCTAAGAACAGGAATAAAGAGATTTTTGGGAGTGGCGTTGGATACTACTAAAATGCAACAAAACATGTTTTGGGGCATTTTAATTTTAATCCTTTAGTCACGAGATACTCGCTTTCAAAATAGTTATCAATATGCTCCCACTTCTAATTTCCAAACTATCACTGCAACAAATTTGAAAAAATTTCCTAATGTAGCTTGTAACTTTCAATGAAAATTATAAAAAACGCGCCAAAAAAGTACTTTCTGGAAAATTTTTCGTAATCACTGTTTTTGGATAAGGAGCAAAGGACCCCACAACACTTATTGAGAAATCGGACCCCGGCGGATTTGGATGAAACTTTGGGAATGAGTAGAGTAGACCTAAGTTACGGGGAGGGCCAATTCACCAAATTGGATTGATGTTGGTACCGGGAAAGAGGTTAAAATAAGGGTGGTTTTGGGGCGGTTTTGGGGGTGGCCGAGGTCAAAAACTTTTTTGAACCCCGGAATCGGTTTCAGCATCCTCGAAAACGGGAGGGGCGACTAGATTGACACAGTAGCAGATACCTGGGTGTCCCTCCGACTCCTGACCAACAAAGGCGGTTATTAAGACTTTGTGCCCCCGTAATCAGAAAAGTATGTATTTCTGGACCCATTAGGACATTTGACCAGCAAGGTCTGCTCTACTCATTCCCAAAATTTTATTTAAATCCGCCGGGGTCCGATTTCCGATTAAAGTGTTGCGGGGTCCAAGTCAAGATGAAATAGCTCTTGATGCGTAAGCATATTACATCAGTTGGAAATAATATATGAATATATGGCTACGGAACCCTACCATGTGCGCACCCAACATGCTCTTGGTCGATTTTTATTTTGAAATGAGTCTAGGAGTGAGGAAAGCATTGCAATCATAATAAAATTTGACTTCGAGTTTTTAAAGGATTGATTCTATATCACTCCTAGATACTGAAAAATAGGTTTTGGATAAAATAGACAATCAATGGTAATAATCTGTGAAATATCTTTATATATCTACATGTACGATCCTCATTTAATAAAATAATAGAAGATTTTTTGTTTCCTTTTAGTTATAGATTGCTCTCTTTTCCAAAATGTTTACTGAGTACCAATGGGACCAATATTTTAATTATAGTCACTTGTCAATGTCAATGTTTTGACATAAACATAAAAATTCTTATGTTTGTTATATAAACAAGATTGAGAACAAAGACAATATTTTTCCTATATATATATTAATAACTTTAATTTCTACTTTTAATCACATAATAATTTTAATGCACATATTTTTAGAAGTGAGATATTTTGTGACAGAAATATTCAAATAGTTACTTCTGATTTATCCTGTTAGTGCAGGAGTTTCTTTCCTTAAAAGTTTAATTATTTGTTGCATAATAGTGGCAAAATATGTACTCAAAATGGGAAGATTTGTGTCATTACCTAAACAATTAAGTGAAGGAAACAATTTTAAAAACACCTCTAATCTAAAATGCACTAATAAAGGGGGGTAGTTCTGCTATAACATTTTCAAGTTTACTTGACTAAAAATTAACGTGTTGGGTACATTGAAACTTTTAATGAATCCTATTAGACCAAGATACCAGAGCCCCAGACCTACGTCATTTTAGAAAAGCTAATGTTTTGACAATAAATTCTGTGATATGTAGTTAAGAACATATGCATATTTGCTAGCTTGAAAGCGGAGCCCTTTTACAGATGACAGGTACAAAAGTTACAAAAAAACTTTACTAACCTACGTTAAAGTATGACAGCTGGTTTTCATATATATTTGACTTCCGCCAGACGCTTTAAAGCTCGAAAAAACCCAACCTAACCTAACATAATAAATTTTTTGTTTTGTTTCGTTTTTTTGCATAGTTCGTAGTGGATATGATTCCATAGTTATGTTAGATTAGAATGGGGTTTTTCGAGCTTTAAAGCGTTTGGCGGAAATTAGAGCCCATGGAAAGTGTTTGGCAATAATGAATGTGGGCTTTTAACAGAGTACTCTGTCGAACATATATGAAAATCAGCTATCATATTTTAACGTAGGTTAGTAAGGTTCTTTTTGTACCTTTTGTACCTGTTATATGTAAAAGGCCCCGCTTTCAGGCTAGCAAATGTGCATACATTCTTAACTACATATCACACTACTTACTTTCAAAATATTAGGTTTACTAAAATGATGTAGGTCTGGGGGCTCTGGGATCTTACTTTATATGCTGTATTTTCAGTCATGTAAGCTTAAAAGTACTGTAATAGCTGAAAAAAAAATACATTATCTGCTGCCGTGCATAAAATACTTGAAAAAATTGAACCACATTGATAAAAATGATTTAAAAGTACGTTTAATTTTGTTATCTGTTAATTTTTACACCAACCTCAATAGCGATATTGGGTAATAAGGTTCAATTAACCGAACAACGACGAAATTTTTATTTTTATAATTTTTGGTGATTATTTTCGAAAGACGATTCAATTTTTAACAGATTCTTCACCCTTTTTAGTGGTTAAATATCAAGTAAATCTGCAAAAGTAATGCAATTATAGCAGGCCATTCGTCAATTTAAATTTTTTTAGTTCTGAAATCAGATTAAATATCAGTTACTTTGAAAAACCTACCTATTGATTTTAATACAATTCTATCCACGGCGCATTCACCATATTCTCGAATAAAGAAACTTGTTGAAGCTAATTTCTAATTCTATTTAAACATAGTTCTGTTTAATCTTTTAATTTCAAACATTATAAAAGGGACAATGGGCCACAATAAATAAGAGTAACAACAGTAAACATTGTACGCTTCACTAATTTATTGGACATTTTATGTAATTGTTGCACATTCTATGGGATCCTTCGGAGTTTTTTGTAAATATTATTAGTTTTAGACACTATTTGTTTTATTGCAAAATATTAAAAAAAATAATTTTTTAAATTCAAATAATTAACAACGCTTTCATTGATCGATTGTCGTTCAGTAGGGCTCTGCCCTTAGCTGACACCAATCTACTGTTCCAATTTTAATACAATCGGACTTTTCTTTCTTAAGCTATCGTGCATGCTCTGCGGACGGACGGACAAACGGACATACAGGCGGACAGACGACGGACACTTTGAAAGTTGTTCAGAATTCCATCATTAACACAACAATATAAAAATTATTTCTCTACGAATGATATTTACTTTTTGGAAATTAGCCGATCAACAAACTCTTCGGTTTTTTATTTGCGAAAAGTGTAATAATGTACTCCTTTTTGTATGATCCTATAATAAGTCATTTTTGTTATACATTCTTTTTAAAGTAGTGAATCTTATTCAACAAAATTAGAATTAATACGAACAGAATCTAGTGACCCCGTACATGTTCAGGATTCATGGTGGACATTATGTAAAGTAGGTTTAAACAATACAAATCATGGAAGCGCAAGCAGGAATAGTTTGCGTATTTGCCAGCAGGAATAAAAATTATCTCGTGACTGTGCAGCAACTCACTGCGGGTTGTCAGTGCACAAAGAGTTAGGTGAACAGGAAAGCCAAGTATTTTAAACATTTTATGAGAGAAACTGCAAAGTACAACCATAATGTATGCATATTTTAACTCCAGTGTCAAGCTTATACCTTATGGAAATTAATAACACGCTTGATAATATTTACTATAGCTTGATAGCATAGTTTAAAATGATCCAGAAAATTATTAATTATTACTCGATTATTTACACGTAGAGTATCTAGTTAATGTGGAAAATATAGAAAAACTAAGTTATAAATTGGTTTTGTTGGTGGTGCAAATTCAGGATTTACATGACTAGCATCAATTTTTTTTTAAATATTTAAATTACTTTGTTGTAATGTTTATTGGCATTTGTCTATATGAATAATTCAGAATCGATGAATTATATCATTCGAAGCAGGCAGTAGGCATGCTTTGCGGTACAGGAAATAACATATTTTAATCGACTGTCTGCTTGATCAGGCATCTCTGTTCTTGTGGATTAGTGTCCACATATTTTCAAATCTCTGCTTAGCTGCTACTGAGCTAAGCATACAACACTTTCGAAACCTCAAATTATTGAACAGTGAAGGTTTAATAGATATGAGTTCAGTAATTTCGGTTATTACTTCCTACATATAAACCAATATATATTTATTTTTGAGATCTCGAGCACCAAACTGCGCCTTTTCGGGCTTCGTACGAAAAATTCACTTATGCATTCAACGTTTTCGTTAGATGTTTTAGGTCGCTCAGGAGATATGTTGATACCAACACTGCCTGTTTCTTTAAATTGTTTCTCTAACGCTATTGCCGAAACTACAAATCCTATAACTAAAAACTCTGTCGGAATAAGTATCATTACAACACACTGTGCTGGAATAATATCGACAAATCAGAAGTCGTTAAACCACATTTAGTGGTTCGGTTGCTACGGTTACGGCGAACAGAATGTATTCATTTCTAACGTCACATTTGACGTTTTAAAAAATGTTGAAGTTTTTTTGTATAATTTCTAAAATTTTGTTAGAGAAAGTATAGTCTAGAATACTATTAGAATGGCATATTCCATGAATGTTCTTGTAAGGGTTCAGTACCATAAATGCGACGAAAAATCCTTTGCACAATAACCACAGATATAAACTTAGCTAACCATAAGACGCACTGTGCTGTCTGTTAAATAGTCGCCATTGCACTGGTTTGACAATAATGCACGCGCATCACGGGTGAAGGTCACGACTGGGCTATTTACGCTGTAAATAAACCGAACAACTCATATAGTTCTTAAAATTTTGCTTTTAATAGCGCAGTAAGTACCTGATTTCAGAAAAAAATATAAAAAATTAAATAACTTTTAAACCACCAACAATTGGATAGCCACATATATGGTTATTTTGATTGGAAATTAATAATCCTATCATCCCACTTCGTTTGATTGTTCACTTGCTGGACACCCTATTATCTCATATTTGCTTGAAACTGCAATGTTTCTAGAAATCTAACTCGAAATATGGTAAAATTGGCCGGCAGTCTCCTCTAGCAGAGAATCCATTTTGGGAGAACGTTGGCCTACTTTGGCCGACTTGAGGGATATTCCCCTAGGCAGCATCAACACCTTCTTCACAAGATTAGGATGGTTGGAGGCCTAGGTGGAATCTTGTATCCCTCGGGAGGATGTACAAGGGGCCCAATGGGGCCTAGGTGCTGCGGTCACCTAAATGTGACTGCCCTCCCACAAACTCCAACTCCAACTATGGTAAAATTTAGTATTTATAAATGTAATTTCTGAACTGCTGTGAAGTGTTTGGATATTTGCTTTAAAAGTAAAAAATGACTTACCTGGTACAACGACAAACATTAAGCATATTTAATGATTTTAGTTATTTCCTAATATTTATTAATACATACAATTTCAGTCACTGCTATATGGCGACTTTAAAGAATGTCATACTGAGCGAACGCCTGAAATAATAAAATAAATAATATAACCGCATATGAAACTTGTAGTTTGCTACCAGCTAATGTATGTTTGCGAGACATGTGAATTATTAACACAAATATATAACCGATTCGCAGTAATCATTTATAACTTTGCACGCAATCTAAACTCGCTTTGAGCAAGCGCGAATGAATAGGATACCTTGAATGTAATTAGTTGTCCTCATTTATCGCAGGTTAAACAAAAAAAAATTATGCGTAATCGATCAGATTGAGAATAAAAAATATAGGTTCAGTTCTAGATTTTTTTTTCTTGTCAGGAGCCAGTAAGACTGGTTTATATCTCTCGAATGCTGCAGGCTCGGCTTGTTCGTTGGTCAAGTTCACCGTCCGCAGTAAATATTTTAGTCTCTCGGTGTTCAATGAAACGCCACACATGGATTTCTCATTACAGTTTCCTTATCTTTTTTCCCTGAGTTACTTATTGCTAGCAATAATTTACGTCGCTGTGTATACCTACATAGAATAACTAAAATTAAATGTATAATGGAACCTAATCAATAATGCATAGAGTTGCTATGTTTTTTATTTGGATTTTGTTTTCTTCCACACCTACAGACTGAAGCGTCTAGTCTAAACTATTCAGCAAGGCTGTTAATGTGTTCGAAAAGCGATTGATTTATTCTTAGAATACAAAATTTATTTAATTGGGCATATTGATAATTAATTTAGGTGTAAAATAAACAATTTTTTCCTAATTCAATATTTCAATAGTTGTGGAGAAATTGTACTCTTCCAAACAAAGGTGGAAATTATATTTTCGTACGCAACAAATTGTAAATCAAAATTATTGGATCAAAGTAGCTGGAGTACTCTTAGTATATATTATATAATACACTTACTTGAATACCTGTACTAGAAAATAGATTAGAATTTCGAAAAGTTTGTAAAGACAGGGGTGTCGCTTCCTAAGAATAACTAAATGATGAGGTAATTTATGAAATGATCACTGGGTAATAGGGGACGGACGAAACATTATATTCAGCCGTTTATGAAATTGCGCGGTCTCAATGGGAAAATATAATAATTTCTTTAAGCCATTTCCTAGAAAGAGACATCCGATAGGGAAATATTTATTATTTTTGGCCATAACTCTGTTTTCTTAGTACGTATACTTAAAAAAAACTATAGGACTACCTAAGTAGAACCATAACAAGACTCATTAATTTCAGAGGTTTGCAAAATAGTTCGATTTGAATTTAAAGATTATGCTAATCTTCCTATTTCGTAGTTTTAAATCTAACTATTTTGGAAACGATGGGAATTATTGAGTGAAAATTCATAGGGATAGTTTTGTTATGGTTCTGCTTAGGTAGTCTTATAATTTTTTTAAATATGCGTACTAAGAAAAAAAGTTGTGGCTTAAAATAATAAATACTTCATCAGATGTCTCTCTTTAGGAAATGGCCAACTTAATAGTCATCGAATAAAATAAAACAAAAGGCATTCTAAAGGAGAAGGTTTCAGTTTTTCAATTTGTTAATTACTGAACAGTATTATATTAAAACGTAGTGTGAAGAAGTCATTTTGAATTCGGAGACCTTTAAATTCATCTATTATACAGTGTGTCTGTGGAAGAGGGAAAACTTTTTTATTGTAAGCTTACGAGAAAAAGCCATCCTTTATAAAAACTCCTGCTTTTACGGAAAGTCCGAAAATAATACTATTTTCCAAATTTAGATATAGGGTGCTAAATATGTGAAAACGTGAAAAGCTACAAAGAAAAGTATTTTTATTTCTAATAATATTGAGAAATGGTATTAAAACAAAATGTTATGGATTTGAAGTTATGGTAAATCACAAAATATTGATCCTACTGAGAATTCATTTTGTTGGTTTTCTTAACCATTAACTCAATGTGGACACACTGTGTATTTAATAAAATGCTGCAAAAAAAAATGCTCGTAAAATTCATCAGTTTATAAATTTATTTAAGAAATAACATAAACATATTTCATGTTTGACGAAATAAAATTTGACAGAAATAACTTTGTTTCTAAATTTCGCAATTTCATAATTTCCCAGTAACTGTGATATAGAAAATGCTGTAAAATATTCAAAAATTAACGCAGAGAAAAATTAAAATGGCAAATTCAAGGTTAAAGAACATAAACTTCTCTATGGCATCTTTTTTAAACAAATTCATCAAAAAACGTGTTTTTTTTCCATAGTTCGCCTGACTCATATGAATAATTTTAAAATTCGTAACTCTAGAAGAATACTTACTAGTATCTTTAATATTCCACGAAAATATAATGATGGCTATTATTTACGAGGGTAAACCACCAGTGTAAATAGTTATATGCGAGTACAATGCTCTACTTTGTCCACGAGTATTAAATGTTTAATATTTATTTAATTCCTTTTCATTTCATTTCTTCTATTTAAGAAAGATTCATACATATTCATTAATAATTTTCTCGATTTTTCGATCAAGAAGTTTAATGAGGCGATTTCTGCACATTCCCTTAGCTCTGGGGTTGTCAAAGAAATCTCGTTTTCACTGTCAGTATCAATTTATTATACTCTTTGCAAATACAAAACGAAGAGTATATTGTATTCGATCGGCATATTTCTAAAATCGGTAATATTGCTCGTAGAAAAAAAAAATTCATATCACTGTGTTCTGAACAACTTTCAAAATGTCCGTCCGTCTGTCTGTCCGTCTATCTGTCCGTCCGACTGTCCGTCTGTCTGTCCGTCCGTCACGTTTCTTGTAAGCACGATAACTTAAGATCGAAAAGTCCAATTGTATTGAAATTTGGACAGTAAGTTAGTATTAGCTAGAGGAAGAACCCTATTGTGTTTGAACAAAATCGATCAATGAATAAAAAAGCTATAATTTTTTTTAATGAAAAAACTATTTTTTACATAAATTTTTGTTTTGTTTTGTAATTAAACAAAACGTGTCTAAAACTAGTATTATTTACAAAAAAACTGCAAAGAATATCCTATAGAATGTGCAAAAATTACTCTTTTTGTGCAATGTGTAAAATTATTGTAAACAAAGTTGATGTTCAAATCGCACAAACTTTGACGTTTAAAATCAATAACAACATTACGATTTGACACATTGTCATGGCTTACTACTAAAATAATGCAGTTTGTAGGCACGTAAGAAAATGGTTTCAAAAACAATACTGGAGATTGCCGCGTGTTTCTAATCTATGATGCTTTGAAAAAGACTTACTAATGCAGTTTTTGAATGTTCATTAAAGTATCTCTTGGCCATGTAACATTTGAGTGCTTACTAGAAAACTTTGAGAGGTTGCTGCAATTTTGACATTTTAAATTTTTAGTAAAAAGTCACTAACGTGATTTCTAATAACAACTGACTTCCTCAATATTCACTAGTAAATAACGATATCATTATTCACTACAGGGAATAATGGATAGCATTATCCTTGAGGAAGCACGTGCATAATGAGTACATTATTCAATAGTCGTGGACAAAGACAGATATACAAATTTTCAATATACAGGGTGTAATTAGTTTCATGTCATTAAGAAAAACTGGTGGTAGGGAACGACAAGACAAACAAAAAAACTTTATATAACATGGGGTCTAAAGCTCATAGTTTTGGAGAAAAAAAATAAACAAAAATTTCGCAAATTTTCAATAAAAATTTTTGAGAACTGCTGGAATATTGAGGTAGGTTTAGATCTAGATCTGATCTGAAGAAAACTATACTCTAACTCTCCCTTGTGCAATATTTTAGTTACTGTCGGTGTTTCATTATGTACACACGTCCAACCCGCCGTTCGTTGTTTTTGTTATTTTTGAATTTGTGTATTTATAGTTAAGATTTATTTTATTGACTTACCGTTCAAGTTGTCAAATTCTTGATTACGTACAGACACAACTTACTTTTTCGTTCTTTTTATATTCCTTTTTGGCTTTTGTACCAAGTTTTTATTTTATTTTTCTTTATTGACAACGTTAGTTGATAGTTTAGTGTTTAGTGTTGAACGAAGTGTGTATGTACTTAATTCGACGCACCGAACTGCGTATTGATACAGATGCAGAGATTTTGAATCATTTAGGTAGGTAGTAAGCTTTTGACCCAGGACACTCATTTATGTTACAAATGTTAATAAACCACATTTAAATTTTCTAAATTACAAACAATCCAATATTTTGTTCCAAATTAAAAAACACACAGTTAAGGCGGTACATCAAAGGCGGTCGATGATCCTTTGACACCACGTGTGCCGGCCAGCACTTTTTTATGACAATTTAAAAGTTGTATAATTGGGAAGTACAAGTCCATCGACCAAGAAAAGCAGTGGTTCTCAATAGTTGTCTACCATAATATTAAACATGTTAACCTAGATCAGTATTTTTCAAAGTGCCCCTAGAGGGAAAAGTCATAAAGGTTTTTTGTTTGTCTAGTCGGTCCCCATTATCAGTTTTTTTTAATGACATGAAACTGATTACACCCTGTATAATAGGCGTTTTGTACCTGATTCTCTCAGCATAAAAGAAACTGGTTTTAGACAGGTACAAAAATGTTGGGGCGAGTATAAGTATAGTTTAATTAATTAATTTTTTTATTTCAATATACAACATACATATAAGAAATTTGCAATATTATTATTTTTAATGATTCGTCAAAATATGTTCTTAAATATATTATTTGAAAAGTTTATTTATTTACTGTATCATTATTATGATGATTTTCATGTCAAGGCGGCAACGTTAATCTGCTAAACTCTTTTAGTTTCATTGTATTCCGTAAATACTAATTAAATTAGATAGCAAATCAATTCAGATTTTGACGAATTCTGTTTTTTGGAATATGTACTATAACCTCTTATTCTGTTTGGCCAAATATTTTAATCTGACTGCTCGACGCTTATAATGTTAAAAAAAATTAATATGTCAAATATAAGGTCAAAACTATGTTCGTTTAATCAAATTTTCACGAACTAGTAGAAAAAATCATGTACGACACGTAGGAAAAGTGTTTCTCCCGTATACGGCATATTTTTCCATGCTTAATACTGAAAAATAATTCTTATCGCACACATAGCCATTTCGCTCGATTGTGATTTTTTAACAGATTAACGTATCGATTTTACAGGACTCGGCCGAAAATGGATCCCCTCGATGCTAGGTCTGTAAGATCATTATTTTTTGGAGCAGTAGTGTAAAGGGTAATTTTTTGATAAAACTCTCCGGATGGTCGAAGAAAAAATTCATAATCATGAATTGTATGTGACATCATAGGTATATTCTGCTACGTGCTACCTATGCATTGAACATTTTATTTGTAGAAATATGTTGCCTTTGGTAAAATTCCCATAAATCCTCTATAAATCACAAATACATTTGCATATCAAATGTCAAAGATATTAATTAAATAGATATGTCCAACGTATTTACCTACATTCAACGTAAATATTATTGATACACAGTAACAGAAATTTATTGCCCAAATTAACGTCAGACTGAAACATGTTAGTATTTATCTTATCAAATTGTAACACGTACTAGTACATGAATTAATAACACGGGTGGAAGTTAACATGAAGGAATGAGGGAAAAGTAGGTTTCTTGCGAACAGCAACATTGTTAAAGTTGTTTGATATTATACATTTTTCGTTGTGCACATAAACGTTGTCCTTGTGTACGAGATACGGTCTGTGCCTAGTACCTACTTGACAGATAGAATTATAGCTGTAGATATACTCCACCGAGATGTAATGTAAAGATGCATGGTATCTAACCCACGTTCTTTTCCATCAACTCTGCGCCTGGTATATGTCCCCATAGTCCCCATGTTTTCAGACTTGTCTCATATACCAACCTCAGATCATATGTGAGCTAATACAACCATTGCCACATTACAAAATTGAGTGCGATTTCGTTATAAAAGTTTAAACTTATGTCTGCCTCGATAGAAGGAAATAAGTTTCACTAGGAATAGCTTGTGAGCTTTTGTGGGTTTTAAAACATTTTTGTTTAAAATATATTATGTGTTAATCGTTTTTCTCACAATAGATTTAAGGCAGCCGATTTTAACATATTACGATGGTTATCTTTGGTTCATCTGAAAACAAATAAAAGGAACATCAAAGCGTTAAATTAGAGAAATGAAAAAGCACAATTTTTACGGAGTTAAATCGAATAAGACTTGAAACAAACATAATCAATTAAGGTAATAATAATAATAATAACATGTATAAATATCTAGATTATTATTTGATATTATGATTGTATTTCACCGTTACTCAGAATTTGTGACTTTATGTTGGGCATCAGAAATAGTTGAAACAGGTTACTTAAAAGTTTTTGGAAGAAAAGTAAACCGTTTTCCAAAGAAACGGTCAGTAAAAATTATGAAATAAAATTTCACATTTGCACTAAGAAATTCATAAGTATTTAGTTAGACAGAAGTAGAATTATTCCTTAATGAATATCCCGCGATAAGTTAAAAAAAATTAAAAAGCCATTGAAACATTTGTTTCATATTGCGTAACTTGCTGGAGAGTCATTCAAAACAAAAAAATATAAAAAGCCACCTTAATGTTCAATTTTGGCAATACTTAATACAGTCCCCGATGATGCATGATGTATTGTGAAAAGTCTTAATCAGTAAGATGTGGTCATCAAGCTCCACTTTTCACTAAATGCTTGTAACATATTCAGTACAGAGCATGTGAATTAATAATAATTATCAAAGTCACTGTCCTTATATTGTATTTTACTCTTAAAAATATGCTACATATATTTTTTTTGAGAATACGTTGCATTTTCATAATTATCTTCATTTTGACGCATAACTGCATATTTTCAACCAAATAAAGTTTTCATACTTATATGAGAAGTAGCCATTGTATTTAAATGACCAAAATTATTTTTCGGTCAAAAAATACTCCTTAAGGCGCCACTAAAAAAAATGGCTTTTCCGGTGCTAAATTGTATAGTCCGATCCTGTATATCCCATCCTGTAAACACTTACTTTACTACAACAGTCAACATGCATTTTGAAGAAGTTTAATTTAATATTAGTGTAAATTTTAGGGAAAAAATAATTCTTGGCATACAGGTGTTTATGCAAAGTTGAAAAGATTGTTACATGTAAAATACTCCATGTTACCGCTTTATACAACATGAAAAAAGATAAATTTAACTTTTTCCAATAAATTCAATTTTGATAAATAATGACGTGAATGCATGTAAATTGATGAATAAATTTCACAATATATATTGCCTCCATTTACATGCATATAGAGTGCAATTAATTTTTATCGATTTTTACATCTCGTTAGCAGATCCTATTGAGAGAAATTGTATTAAATCATAAAGGTAAAAAACATTAAAATACATATATTGATATTCAATAGTCTAATTTATATGATGTGTTTAGATTTTATGTTTTTTTACCACACTAATAACATATACAGGGTGTCCCAGAAATACGAGGAAGCATTTTGGAAGCGAATGCTCTGGGTTAAAATAACAGTAAAAGTATCTATATTTTCCTAGGGCGTCCACTTTCGGAGCTATTCGCCCTTAAATGTTAAATTTCGAAAAGTTTTATTGCTACTGGCTTCTAAATAGCTTCATCAATTGCAAAGAAACGGTATAGTTAGTAGGTTGGCGTCTTTTATTCAAAGGAATGATTCTCTTCATATCTTCTCTAGGAAGTCATGGGAGGAACATCCCTCATGCTTCTTACCCCTAAATTATGACAAATAATTTTTTTGAAATTTGCGGTGATATTTTAAATTCTTGAATAATTTTCTAAAAGTAAAATGCTTTTGTTCGACATTGACAAAGCGACTCGTTTTAGAAAAAAAATGATTTTAATGATAGATAAGGATAAGATCTCTGTTCGGAAAGTGGTCCTGATAAAGCCATTTGGGTATTGACTATAATTGTTTATTTGCCGTTTTAAATCTTCTTCCTGTTTATTGGGCATTTTACCTCTGAAAAATATTTAAAAATTTAAATAAAAATACCTATGCGAAAAACGGATCAGATAAGAGTTGGTTATTAAATACCGGACTGTTACAAAATGTATAACACTTGAAATATATAAACTAGAACAAGGCTGTAAAATAAAAACTAAACATGTTTCGGTAAAATATTCCAGTTCCGTTCTCAAAACTTCCAGGCCGTCAACCATGACTGTTTATGTATTTTCATACTCACGACTTTAAGCTATATTTTTCTTATTTTTACTTGCTTCATCTCTAAGGTTGGGCAATTAGAACAAAAATCGATTGAGTAATTTGAGACGCATCGATCCTTGCTTAATAAAATAATCGAGCTTTCTTTTAGTTCCGTTGCATTCTTTTTCCAAAATTTTCGCCGAGTTTCAATGGATCCTGTAATTCTTATCACAAATTTTTTATTTTTCGAATTCTTCCCTTCCCATACAGCACAAGGACATCCTCAGAACATACTGGGGGACAAATTTTCAGGACATATGGGATATCCTGGGAAGATCCCATTATCACCTTAGGATGTCCGTAGGATATCCAAATGGGACAGTTCGGGCTTTGCTGATGACTTCCTCAGGACATCAGTACGGGTTTGTACAGGACATCATCAGCTCTTATACGGGTTATGCCTGGGCTTTACTATGAACAACCTGAGGACATTGAGTGGACTTTATGTAGGACATCCCCAGTTCTTTTAGGGTTTATTGGATATTTCTAAAGACAGCAAAAAATACATATTATTTTATAATATAGTAGATCATTACTTTTAAACTGAGCCAATAAGCAAAGACAAAGGAATACAAGTTTATATAATGGGAGAGGTAAAATGACTAATAAAAATGTGATTCATATATCCAATTAAATAGGTCGACATATCAAATTTTGAGGTAAATACTTGAATTTGTGATATAAGTTACTTTGAAGTATTTGAACACGATTAATGAAAGAAATTTTTTTTTTCAACCCCGAGAAGGGGTAAAAAAATATAACAGTATTTTTTCAAAATTACTCAAAATGTGTAAAAGCTAGTAAAAAAGTTTCAAATAAAAATTGTAAAAGCATGAAATATTACATAAAAATGATCTCTTGCCTTTTTTGGTGTTATCAAAATCAACAAAGTTCAGGGTGGTTAGAAGTTATAAGGGATGATATGTACAACTTTAAAAAATCATAGCATGCTGCAAAGTTATAATGAATTTAAAAAAAAATTATTCAGTCAAAAAAATATAAAGGATTACGTATCTGACAATAGCATCTGCGGACAATAACCAATCACATTTTCCCCTTTTAGATAATATAATAAATACAAAGATATAACATAGCAGCATTATATTTATGAAATATTTGGCGAAAGAACTTTAAAATGAACGTGGAAAAGACATCGACGCCCGGCGGATTTATTAGAACTTTCGACTTGTCACAAAAAGGCGGCTAATTCAGAACACAGTAAATGTATTAAAAACAAATTATAAATAACTGTTATTTAAATAAGATATACATTTTTAATGAATTATTTGTACTGGAGAGGATTATCAAATAGAACAAACAAATAAGTTTTTAGAAGCAAATTTTACAAACCAATAAAAGACACAATAAATAGCCTCAAAATAATATATATACTTGTCACTATTTTTGTTGTTGAAATCTCCTAAATAATAATACCTTTAACGGGACGATTCTAGGACTTGCCCAGGATATTTCCACGGTGGATATTTTGTTAGGCTTTTAATATCTTTGCAGGATATTACTAGGACATCCTGCCAGGGTTTGTCTAGAATATCCCCATTTGGGATATTCTCAGGTAGTATATATTTTACTGAGGAATGTTGTCCTCGATTGGGATATACAGGACCAAGTGAGGATATCCTAGGGATCTCATGTGCTGTGCGGGTTCTAGCGTAATTCGGAAAATCCAAAATTTATAAACACGCGTGGAATAACAATCAAAGGATCCAATTCGAAACTGAATCAGGGCATGAAGGGGTACTGTTTGCAAAAAAAAATAAGTTGATTAGAGTTCTTGAAAAATTACCACGGATTCATCTTTTAATATTTTTTATATTGAATTGTTCTCTTCCATGTCAAGCCTGGTATCCATAGAAATATTTTTGAAATCACAGAAAATAAACAGCATGCCCTCGGCTTTCCAGAAAGTGACAATCAAACTTTTATCAATAACAAATAAATTTGGCAAGAAAACAGCCTGTTATGAATTAATTCCTGGGAGTACTGTTTTTTTATTATTTCATGGTTTCATTTTTATATTAACATCCTGGTGGAGTTAATTATTGCCATTCCACCACTCAACCAGGATACGTACACATAGACATTAACACAACAACCATTCCCTGCGATATGGCCATCTATCGCAGCTGACATGTTGTGCTACTCAATAGCAGTCTAGTCCACTGCTACCGTCTAGGTAACACATGAAAAACACACTAAACAACCATACCCTGGCCAGGATCGAACCGGGATTTCGTGGTCGCAAGCCAAACACTAGCACTGCGCCACTGTTCTCCTCAACGCAGGTGGAACAAAATTTCAGTCAAATAAATGAACCACAACATTGAAAAATCAAAAGTGGGAGATGAAAAGTCTCAATAAGCCTTAACAAAGCCGGCGAAAAAATCAGACAAAAATTCTTTAGATTCATCAGAAAAAAATCTACAGTGTCAATTTTCGGCTCAAAGCCATCTAAGCGAAAGTTGCGCAAAATGGCAGACTAGGTTTCTCCCTGTATACATTTCACAAATATTACTCGTAATTAGAAAATCTTTGACATCACTGAATGCATCCCAAGAAAATATGAAGGTTTACTGTTCATGTATTATATACTTTACACTGGAATTTATTTAAACTGTCAAAATATATTCAAACAAACAAGTGAGACAAGCACATATGTTGAGAAAACACCCACGTTTGGGCACGAAGCATGTTGTAAAGAGTTGCATCAGTGCTATGAAAGGGTATTATCATAATATAATATTTATATTAGAGATCCAAATCTGTTGATGTAAAATAATGTTGAACACAATGATCAAATGTGATATTAAAATTTAGGTAAAACGGCGAATAAAATATGCCATTTATTCTGCAAAAAAATTCAAGTCTTGCCTCTCGCATGTAACTCCCCAATACATCCCCACTCTTTCCCAATCTCTTTTTTTTTCATTCATTAATTTTTATTCCATTTCATATATTGAATATTTGGCCAAAACTGTAGCAATATCAAACACGTTTAAAGTATTATTTCGTTGAATATTTCGATTTTAACAAAAGAAGTCTAAATGTTATGTAAATGTTAATTATGATGACGTACTTCCCGTTAATTTTTACTTTTTTCGGGGATATTTTCTTTTAAAAGTAATATTCAAGTTGTCTTTAAGATAACAGATCAACAATCAGCTAAATACTGGGTAAATCTTTTGTTTTGTAATATACTGGGTAATTTTATGATTTGCGATAGAATTTTTTTCTTAAGAAAAAAAGATGCATTTTTTCTTTGGTCGGACGTTTGATAGCACCTCAGTGCGATTTCTAGTACGAAATTGACAATGAATCCACTATCGTTGGTCGTTGCTAAGTAACCCTCGAGATAGCATTATGGGGATATTTCCGCACTAGGATAGGAATATTAGTGTACGGTTTTTTATGTCTTCTTTTAAAGGGACAATTGGACTCGTTATTTATTTATTAATTAAATTCATATACATATTGCAAGGCTATTTCTAATGAAATTAACTAATTTACAAATTGATTGCAATTTTAAAACGGAATAATATTACACAAATTACCTATCAATTATGGTGTAATTGATACCAGCTACCTTAGCTATTAGTTACTCTGTTTCACTGTGTGCTGAAATTTTATTTGCAACTTTATATGCAGGCTGTCCATTTTATAAGGTCCCTCGAGAACATCTCACTTAATATCGGTGGTGCAAAGAAAGTGTTTGTACGAAAATTGTGCAAATTATTATAAGCTACAAAATGTTTTAAATACATTTGAAATCCATTAAGATGGAAAATATCGAAAATGCGTAATATGTCTAAGCAAAATATCTCCGTTATTTAAAGAGATTTTATCTAAATTTTTCTAAACTTGCTGTATTTTGAGATTTACTCTTTAGGGTGTTAAAACATTTTTTTTGAAACGGGCGGGCAATGGCAGCATTAAATAGAGTATTTTCTTCCCCTTTCAACGATATGTCACATGCCATATCTATCCATTGGAACAAAGAAAGTAATTATAAAAACATTTTCTAAACCAATCTTTTAACTAGCATCATACTTGCCGTGGAGAAGTGTGATTAAATAAAACGATTAAAACATTCAGTAAGTTCTTCAAATCTTTAATAATCAAACATTAAAATAATAAAAAAAAATAAGGTAAATTCAGCTAACAAAAAATGAATAATAAAAATTAATATAGCACACAGAACTTTCATTTTTTTTTTTTGTTAGCTAAATTTACTGAATTCTTTTTAATTGTGTTAATGTTTGATTACAGTATATATCTGAAGATCTTACTGAATTTTTTAATCGTCTTTTTTTTAATCACACTTCTCCTCGGCAAGTATGATGCTTGTTAAAAAAATTATTGGTTTAATAAATGTTTTTATAATTACTTGCTTACTTCCAATGAATAAATATGGCATGTGATATATGGTTGAAAAGGGAGGAAAGTACTCTATTTGATGCTGCCGTTTCCTGCTTCTTTCAAAAAAATGTTTAACACCCTAAAGAGTAAATTTGAAAATACCGCAATTTTGAAAAAAAATTAGATAAAACCTCGTTGAAATACTCTTTGTTTTAAAAAAAATCGCTTTAGAACTTTCGTCATATCTCTTCAAATAACGGAGATGTTTTGCTGAAACATATTCTGCATATTCGTTATTTTCCTCATAACTCTTAAAATAGGCCCCGGATTTCAATTATCTTTAAACTATTCTATAGCTCATAAAAATCAGTAGAACTTTCGTAAAAACATTTTTTTTGCACGACCGATATTAAGTGAGATATTCTCGAGAGCTCTGATAAAATAGACAGCCTGTGTATTGCTGATGGATTTGTCAATGTACGATGCTTCAGGAACGCTGGAAGACCTCCATCTACCGTGACATTTCAAAATGATTTTGCTTTATTCGTTCTGTTACCAGATATGCTAATTAATAAATCAATAATTAAAAAAGAAATACAATTACACTTTTGGAAACTAACAGAAACTTTAAAAAAATTCACTAAAAGGAAAAAAATAGTATTACAAATAATAATAATATCAATAATATTGTTAATAAACCTAACAGCGTGGAGCTTCCGATAAATTTAATTTTCTGTATTTTGAGCGCCCCATGTATTACGTTTATTAACACAATTAATATTATTAATAACGTTATTTTCTTCTTTTTGGTTAATTTTTTAAACAATTTCAGTTACTTAATTTTCAAAAACGTGTTGAATTTACTTCCTCTGATACGGGTGTTTTATTTCATACCTGTTCCCATAATAAATATTTGATATTTATTGCATACATTCTTTCCTTGGTGTCCTCTTAGAAGCCAGGAACATATTCCGAGAGTTTAATAAGCTCAAGTGATCAGTGAACATACAAGTAATGCTATCATAGATTATGTATCAGAGACACCCATCATCGATGTATATTTTTCATTACATAATAATATAATCATAGTTGTACGTTGAATTCACTATGGATGTGGTAGAATTGTTATTTTTAACAGCTGTGAAGAAGGGCTTAATGTTAAGAAATACGTAACTGAGAAGAGATCACAATATTCATTCTATTATGAACTTTACTCCTGGTAAGAAGTTAAGTTTCTGAAAGATATCAATGAGTATTGACTGATATGATTGGTGAGTGAAGAACAGAGAAGAAGGGGTTGCACAGCAGTAAGTTGGGGATGCTGACGTAGATATAACAAATGCTGCAAAAGAAATATCGCCTCTGTACACAATTTTACTAATTGGAGAAAATAGCAACATTTTTACCTCAACCCTTTACTACATAAAGACTAGTTTTGAGAGTCTTCACCTCGGATCCGATAAGCTTATATCTTATAACATGTAAATAACATAAACCCCCTGCAAGTAAATCTTCACAAATGACATTTGTTTCCAGTTGTTATTTATCAGTGCCGTGACAGGTTGCTACAAAACTTCCCAAATCTCCGATGTATGCAAAAAGGTGTATTTTTCAGGAGCTTTTGAAAGGAAATCTTGTCTTGCGAATATGTGCCGATGCATCCACTGTTTCAGTATTAGGTAATAACCGAAATGATGAAATTTCATTTCATAATTTTTGGTGACTATTCTCTAAAGGCGATTCAGGTGATCCAAGGTTGCTGCATCTCTCAGACTAGTTGACCCCAATGTTTTTGAGGTCGCTGAATACGATCCCGATGTCCGTATGACCCTATCACGTCTACCTCAAGGTCAAATTAAGGTCAAATACCTTAATGCGAATGATATAGTTTTTTTTACCCCGAATTCTGAAAGAGCGAAAAACTTTACGTCCAAATATGCCTTGACCTGTTGGTCTAACCGATCTCTGAAGGTCATTTGGATCTTTAAATTTATCAAACATCCCATCTTTTGGTACTTTTCCAAAAGTCTGTCGGCAATATTCTTATAATCAGGGTCTTTGTTATTTCCCAACAATATTTTTTTAATTACTTTGAAACTAATCCAAGCTGCTTTATCATTAGTTGTCATTATCATTTCGAATTCATCATCTTTCATCGGTCCCCGTATTTGAAGGCCATCGAGAACACCTTCATTGATTTTCGCTTCAGAAATATTAGGAAACTTCTCAAATATGTACATAAAAGCATCGCTCTCCCATACCCTCATTGCTTTGATAAGCTGTTTAAATAAGCCGAGTTTGATATGTTGAGGTAGAAGAATGAGTTTATGACTATGAACGAGACTCTCTTGAACAATCGTCATAGATCCCGGAGTTAATTCTTGCCTGAGTGGCCAGTCCTTTTTCACATAATGTTGTTCTCGGGCACGACTGTCCCACTCACAAAGAAAACATGGATACTTTGTGCTTCCGTTTTGTTGACCTAATAAAACACTGGTTATTTTCAAATCTCCAACTAATTGCCATTTGTGAGTATCATACTTTAATTTTTCGAGCAGGAAATGGAGATTATTGCATTCCTCTTTCAAGATCACTGAATGACCATCCGGTATAGGGGCATATATGTTTCCATTGTGAAGTAAATAAGTAAAGCTTTGAAACTCCTCACTGATGAATCAATAAATAGTCGCCAGTCACTAGCTACGTATTGAACACTTTCATACTCATTTATGAATCCTTCAACATTATTGCAATAAACCAAACCCTTTACCTTAGAGAGGAATTTCCGGAATGGGCGATCTCGCTCACGATAAAAAATCACTCGAGTACCTGGAGCTAAATAATTCTTCTCTTTCAATCCAGAAGCTATAAGTTCGGAAATTTCTTTCGAAAATCCTGCGTCTCGGACCAAGTCACTTAGCTCGTCTTGAATAAAACCATGGGAATTTCCGGGTTGATCATCTGCTGATTCTTGCGCTTCATTCAGCTCATCATTTTGCTGATCTTCGAATGCTTCAAACGACATTCTTGCATCTGTATCATTAGTTTCTGTTTCAAAAGAGACTTCGTCAGTAGACATCTGGTGTTCGCTTTTAACCTATTCAGTGCTGATTAAAACAGCATGAATCACAGATTGAACAGATGCATAAGATATTGTAGAATTATGATCTTACTATTGTACCCAGATGTATTGGTCAAGCAGAAATAGCAGTCAGTGTTATGATCTTTTGGCTCTCGCCAGATCGTAGGAGAAGAAAATGTCTGTTTTTTATTTACCGTGATTCGCAGGGAGCAAGTGATTTATCCATTCAACTGGTGGCTATATTGAAACATTTTTTGAAATGTGCTTTGAATGTATCTGCAAATTGCCTCCTCTGATTCGTGACGACATATTTCCCACAAACATCGCAATAGTTGTTTAATCGCTGATGGCATGGGGTTTCTGTTGAACATGTAGCATTAGACTCTAAAAAGGCTAAGTTTCCACCAAATTACAGCTACGGTCGCATGATGACAACGATTGCAGGCCCGCTTGCTCACCCTGACCAATCGCCGACACTGGATTTCCGAATCCCTGCATCATACCGCTACCTTTTTTGTGCCTGCCATAACGGCTTGAACGCCTTCACCCGTTGTCCGCCGTCACCACGTGGAGGTGCCCTGGGGACGGGCACAAAAAATGTCGGTTCACGATGTCCCTTCTTACAGCATATTATGTTAGTAATAAATATTGGCCTCTAATTGACCTGGAAAATGACCCGGTTGCTGAAATCTAAGGTCATCCCTTACGCTGAAAATTCTCAATATAATTTCGTCGGTTGAATATAAACACTCAAACTTGAAATTAAACATTAACTCATTCAATTTCTCATTTTGGACTATGATTTCACGAAATCACGTCCACCGGAATTGTGATCAGAGGCCCAAAAAAACATATAGGTCAACTGGTTCGAGACCCATTTCTAGCAAAGATACCAGCCGAGAGATCAAAAGAAGGATTTGACCTCTAGATGACCTCCAATGATCTTTAGTGGTAGACTAAACAGGTCAAGACGTATCCGTTTGCCGCTCTTTCAGAATCCGGGGTCAAAAAATTATGTCATTCGAATTAAGCTATTTGACATTCATTTAACCTTGAAGTAGTCGTGATAGGGGCATATGGACATCGGGATCATAATCAACAACCCCAAAAACATAGAGGTCAACTAGTCTGAGAGATGCTCCACCTCAATTTCATTTTGTGGCCCTGTGTTACCCCTCGAAATTGCGATATAATTATTTCAGTAGAGAGGTCGTTTCTGCGTCGTCATTTGCAACACCAGAACTTATTTCAACTGAAATTGTTACAAAAATTCACAGAGTATACTACTAGATCATCGTGTGGATAGGAAAACAGAGGCGATGCAATGAGTTAAGGTAGAAAGTACGTGATAATCTATTCACCCCAGTAAATAGGCAAATCATCTTCCTATTCACTTGAGATTTTGACGACCGCTGACAATTAATATCATATTGATGCAGCGTTGTGTGAATCTGTAACTTCCAATACATTTTCTCATCGTGTCGCCTGCATATCGTGTGGATATTATGTATCGCCGTGAGAATAGGGCCTAAAAGGGCCATTTAGCTTTGTGACTTTTATCTCTCATCAGTTTTGGTTCGTGTGTGCAGTTTACAATAGAGCTTAAATTAATATTTAAACTAAAATCTCATCGCGGCGATAGAAAATGCTGCCAAGAAAATGGCACATTATTACCGTCTCGATAATAATCGTTGTGCGACACGCGACAAAAATCGTTTACATAGAGGCGACCGCATTTAGCCAATTATGAACTTAAAATTAAAAATTTATATGCACTCACAGAAATTAGCATGACCTAAAGGTGTATGAGGATTGTTCCCCAGCTACGTGTTTAAAACATTCTTACTTTATTTTTTCCTATATATGTGCAATTTAAATAAATTAAGAAAATTGATTATTTTGGTTCGTTCTTGAATAAAAATAAAGACCCTAAATGCTTTGAAATAATGACTATACCAATCATATTTTAGCGACGATGCAAGTATAATTTATATAATAGCAGAATCGTGCATGGATGCATACTAATATAAAGCCATGAAATTGCTGTTAATATTTCAGGGTTTCAAAGTAATAGCACCTGTTAAATACCAGTTAACCCTGGTATTGACATCACTTATCATTAAATATTAACCCCGATGCCAACCAATATGTGTTCGCTTCAATTAACTATGGTTGTTTACTTTAATTGGACCATATTTCATTTGGTTAATTCGAACCAACTATTTGGATTTACTCTTTATACAGTTAGTTGCTACTGTTAGTACTGAACATATTAAACCATAGCAGCGTTTAATATAAATTTATTTTAATTCGACGTTAATATTGAATAAATGGGATATTAAAATATACTTCCATAACAGAATATTAAAATGAATATCACATGTAGGTAGGATTTATATACTGATATAATAGAAATAATGATTCTTTATTAACGTAGGTTACAAAAGTGACAAAACCGAAAATAACAATTGTTACATAAATAATTGCCACTAGATGGTATAAATATATAGTAACAATAACCATAATATAATAAATCATCTGATAATATGCTTCACTTAGGACGGCCCTTACTTTCAACTTTCAGATTTCCTCCTGGACATCTCCACATTTGTTCTATTAATCGAGAAAAATGTGAATGTATAATTGTAAAAAATAATTTATTTGAATTATCAGAGGACACCACACAATGCTATCAAAACAAAAATCATGATATAAACAACCACTATCAAATGAGTCAAAAATATATATTTATAAACTGTTCCCGAGTGTTTTCGTTTAATGCAACCTATATAGAAAAAATACAAGAAACTACAAAAATTAATAATTTCTTCACAAAATGTTACGTTTGGTTGTATTATATATGGAATCATGTGTCTTGAAGCAAAAAAAATGTTATTAATACAATAATGTTAATAAATTGTTTAAATATGTTTTAAAATTCTCTTGCCAAAGTGAATATTGGTTTTAATAATTCTTCGACAATATTCGGTAAGCATTTGCAGAGCATACTGTTTTGTTCTTTATTTTTTGTTATTGTCTTTAAAGGGCTTCATCAAATTGACACCCCTTTCAACAACATTGTTACAACTTTTAAATATTCTCTAATCCTACCTTCAAGCTGTCGGTCTATTTTCAGGCAAAATGGAAGCACCCAAGAATACCAACTACAATATAGAACCTCTTAAAACATTTTTATCTCAGACAGATGTCCAATGAAACTGAAATACATTTTGAGCACAAAGTAATTTAGCTAACTTGTAAAATGTATTTCTCAGCTGCGATACTACTATAATTTGCCTTTTAATGTCAAATGATACTGAATCGAAAATAAATCTACATTTGCTGTTACGAAGAACCATAAATCGTTATGGAATTGCTAAGCGTTATTTGACTAACTTTTCGATCTGGATAATAATTTAATAGATAAAGAAATGAAAAAACCTCACTGCAAAAATGGACATTTCAGCCCAATCATCTACTTCCGCGAAAATAGCGCGATGGTTGGTATGTTGTGAATAGTGGGTAAACTATCTGTGCCAGTCTCATCCTTTTTAGTTCTCTGTAGCTCAAGTATCCTTTTTCGCAGCAGGATTTTTTGATTTTTTTAAATTATTTGTTTTATTTTTAACTGTTCGGTGATTTAGAATAGTTAATTAATTCCTAGACTTTTTTATAACAGTAAACTGTCTTGGTTAAAGACTGTCGATCTTACTTTGTCATTTCACCTATAATTGCTCATTCTATTCCCATATTTGTGCATGAATTCCTACAACATACATGTGATATTAATTCTGTTTTCAAGCCTTTTCGTTTCATATCAAATATTTCACACGTGCACGTCCAGTACTTCTCAGTTATCATCAGTTAATTAAAAATTGCGACCCTCAATTGATTCTGTTTTGCAAGTTAACAAATTGGTCAAGACGGTTTGAGCCAATCTAGTTTTTTTGCAATTTAGAATCGAACAATGTATTTTTACTTTTAGTGTAATACGAGTTAAACAGTCAGAAATATTTAAGAAAAACTGCGAAAAAAACATAACTTTTAACATTCTTTGATTAAACAAAAGCCTTCCTGAACTTGCATTTAATCCAAAACATTTTGCTGTAGTTTTTATAGTATTTACAAGGTCTGGCAAAAAAGGAAGGTACAAAACCATTCCTTTTCAGGAGATTTAGATTTTTAGTTTTACTCCACTATTAAATTAGATTAATAGTAAACAGAAATAATTGCAATAAGTTTTAAACTTCAATGAAAACAATGATCTCAGGGTTAATGCACTAATAGCCTAATAGAGTAATTTTGTAAAATTGTCATAATCCTAAACTTTTCCTATTGGTGTAATTATTCAAAGTTGATTGTCCGGGACGTGATTCGTTCGAAAATTTAAATTTTCATTCGGAGAGAGATGAAATTTTTTTAACTTCTCATGTCTCAGAGAACCATAATCTCATTTTTGTTGATGATAGTATTATGCTAGTCGTCAAAATGCGAAAATAATAATTAATTTGCTCCTGACTGATCATTGCCACAACTTTTTAGAAGAAATGCGATAATGAGAAATATTTTAATTATTTGAGGACACTTATCTGACAAAATTAAACTCTTAGACACTAATGAATCTAAACAAGCAACGTATATACGATATAAGTTACTAAAACTATGCTTAAATGATAAAAATGCCACTAAGTTTTACGATATACGGATAAACAAGTTTAGATTATGTGAATTGATATCTAACTCAATACTTAATATTTTTCTTTTTCGCACTTACACATTTATTGCATTTTGTTCAAGTTGATATAAAGATGTATACAGTATTTAATACATTTTGGTTAATTATAGAAGCAAATATTCTTGGAAATCAACTGAAATGTTCTTATATTTAATTAATCGTTTTACTTACACTTTTTTCTAGATAAAGTTTCTGTTTTATGTTGTAACTGTTTTGTCACGTTCTCCATTCTAGTGTGTTGTAAAAACGTACTCATGAAACTGTTAATAGTCTTACAAACACTTCATGAATGTTAACAAGTATACGCTATAGAATGTTACGTACTTCTAAACCAAACTAAATAACAGTAAGTTATATTTAATTATTGTCTCTCAAAGATTTATCTAATAACTTGTCTCTTTCATTGAATTATTATTCCAATTTAATATCTAAATATATTGTTATTAACTAAATGTTCGGGGATTTAGAAATATGAACTTTGTATTCTTGAACAACTTCATTTTCTTCCAAAATTATAAACGACTCTCTCGAATACCTGTTATTAACAATAGTCACTAATTCGTATTACTTCAGTTTTAATAATTTAAATTATCCCTTCTGGCATCACTGTTATACACTTTGTTTTCTAATATACTTTGTCCCAAAGAAATACTAAATATAAATACTATCAAAGATGTCGCCCCACCCAACAAGTATCAATACAATATATAAAAAATCGAAATGGTTTCAGTTTCCAACTCCATCTTATACAGTTAGTTAAGAAAATAACGTGTGCACAATTTGATTTCAATCTGACAGCCCAAAAAATTGACGCACATTAAAGTCAAAATATCTGAAATAAATAAAGATAAAGAAATATGTTGTTGCCTTGAAAACTTTAATGAATAATATAATTCATTGATAAGATATAGACGAAGAATTTGGTAAACGATTAATTTAAGTTTAAATGTAATATGGTATAATACGACATGACGTGAAATGACATGACATGACATGACATGACTTGACGTGACACGGCACGACACGACACGACACGATATGATATAATGCACACTTTATAGTATTCGATTGTTTAAATGTATTATCATTACATGCTTTGCAAATACAAAATACGAAATCGGTACGTTTCAAAAGCTGTAAAAATTTTCGTGTCATTGCATGACTAACTTTCAATATGTCCATCCGTCCGTCTCTTCGTCAATCTTCTTGTCCGCTTGTTTGTCTGTCCGTCGTCACTTGTAAGCACGATAACTTGTGCAAGGGAACTCCAATCATATTAGATAGTAAGCTGGGGGAAGAACCCTATTGTTTTTGAAAAAAATCATTGGTAAATAAAAATGTTATTAAACATTTCAATTAAAATATCCAATGAAGTTTGTAAACGTTTACTCTGATACTGAGACTGAAGTAGTTTCTGCAGACACAAATACTGCCAAATATGCAGACGCGCGATTCGCCAACGCAGTCGGCATTACGGGGAGAGGGGTAAAAATATTTAACATTAGAGCAAAAAATAAAGTTATTTGTAGAATTTTAAACAAACAAAAAGTACCTATCTATCACTTAGTTCGTCCGTCTGTGAGGTCACTTGGAAACGCAACAACTTGACAAGGAAAATTGAAATCTTGATTGTAGGAAGAAAATAAATGGTACAGCCACGCCGAACTTGTCTACACACGTGCCTCAAAAGATTGAAGAAAATACAAAGTTGTATTTATAGGGGAGAGATGAGGCACACCGCATATTAACTAAACTTTAAGAGAATCTACTTCTAGTGCAGCTAAAGCACCATGCCAAGCTGAAATATTTACAATAACGCCTAAAAACATTTCGAAAATTGAATTGTTTAAATGCACGAAGTCATACAACATTTCTTTTTGCAAGTCGTAGCTGATATTTTGGTATTAATAAAGAAAAATGTTTTAAAGGCATTTTCTAAATTTTTCTAATTTCTTCAGAAAAGGAATAGATTTTACTCATCAATAGTTTGCCCAAAAATAAAAATTACTAGCATGTATCACAAGTACAAAAAAAAGAACAACTTAAAAAATCTGTTTTGTCTATAATAATTGGGAGCTGAAATGTGCAATTTTTTGTATTTTAGCTATTTATAAAATTGATAAATAGCTAAAGTACAAAACTTGTCATATTGTCACTAAGTTTATTTAATAAGCTAAGTGACATGACTTGAAATTTGTACTAAACATGTCCTAACGTAACGAGTTTGCTTCACTTAACATGTTACAATTTATTAATAATATGAATTGTTTTAAAATTATCTAGCTGAAATTGCGCAACAGTGCGTCGAAACATCAATGACGTACACGGCCTACTTCCGTATTCTGCGACACTCAAGCGCTCACTCAAGCGTTTTCATGACGTAAGTAGAACCTGCTTCATCACCATTCGGTTTTGTTGCATCTTGGTGTTACCGTCCTTTCAAACAATTAATTATTCTTTCTTATACATATTTCACTACCAAATTTTAAGATTATTGGTTTTTCCCATTCGTCTGGCTTTGAATTCATGATAATTCATGCACCCCAAATGTAATATAACATGCAATAAGTTATTGTTAAAAAAAATGGAGAAACTAACATACTATGAATTAGAGGGAGCGGAGTTATAACATTCTACTTGCCCAGGGTTTCTTATTACAGAATTTGGTTGGACCACGGCTTGAAGGATAAAAGAGCAATAGAATAGATAATAAAGGTAAACGGAGCTATTCCTATAAAGGAAAGACACACAAATAAAGAGAAAGACATAATTTTAATATAAACTATTTTTTTTTCAATAATTGTAAGGAAACATATTCTTCACGGCCGTAGGGGGTTATGTAGATACTAGTTTATTCTGATGAGTGGCTGTAGGGGTCTATGTAGGTACTACTGTTACAATGAGAATTGTCGAATAAGAAATTAGACAAATTCGTTTTAGGATTTTGATTTGCTAGCATAACCAGAATTCAAGTTATCAAAAGAATGCAAAGATTTCATTAATATTTTTACAGATATTTTCTCTTTTTAGTTCTCATAGATAGTTTTTTCTGCTGTTTGAAAAATTCTATAAAGAATATGTTTCATAAACTATTTATTTCAACAACGCTCTGAAACTAAAAGTCTACTTTCTATTATTTCTTAATCGCTCTTTAGGTGGATGAAATAACAAATATCTAGTACATTGTTTTAACTAAATTCTATTAAACCTCTTTTTGGAGTTTCTGCTTTAAATGCATAGGTTATAAACCAAAAGCTTCCAAGGATACGCTAATTTGAGAGGTAGTAACTTGCGGTCTGTTAATAAAGTAGAGGGTTGATTTTGGAAATTTGGTGTACTTTATGGTACTGTCGTGCACAATAAATAATAGTACAACTCCTATAACGTATTTTTACTAAAATTTAGTTATGTACATCCAACTTTAGTATTTGTAACATAGTTATCTATTTGTCAAAATTATCGCAAGTGTGTAAAAACCAATGTCTCAATAAGTGATTTAGTTAAAGCTGGTCTATTGCAGAAGATGATTTGCCAATGAGACAAGTTGCACTTCGTTATAACAATAGAAAATTTGGTATTTACTATTTTAAAAAAGTGGAGAACAAACGGCAAAATTAGTGGAAATCCTGGATCAGACTGGCGAAGGCTATTAACCGAACAAGATTTGCAATTTGTGAATACATTAAGAGAACATACTCAGTTATTCAAGCTGATGAAGAAACTAAATTTCCTGGATTGAGTCGTACTGGTCACCAATAGGTAAGAGAATCGGAGCTGCGCTGTTATCCAGTAGCACAGAAATACTTAAAGCAGAGGATAAGGAAGCCCGAGTAAGATTTACTTTAGAACACATCATATTTGGTGTACATTTGTGAAATAATATAGTATTTGCGAAAAATGTGACAGATTTTTGTCTTGTGGCATATTGAGGAAACATTTAATAGTGAAACATTTCTTAGGATTTTAAAGAATATTATGCTTCCTTCTGTGCTACAATTATTTATTAATAATGAGTTCATATTTCAACAATATAATTGTTCAGTTCATACTGCTCATGTCATAACTAACTGGTTCTGAGACAACAACGTTAATTTTTAAAAGTGAATTATTTATTATTTGTTTACTTATAGTAATGAATCAGATTCTTTATAGGATTTTGCAAACAGCGGAAAAAAACTAGCTATGAGAACTAAAAGAAAAACTGCATGTAAAAAATTCACAGATCTTGCATCTTTCACAAGTATCTTAAGCGGATTGAAAATACCAGATGCAACTATACTGCTCTAGGTCGCAGTCCTATAGGATTGTCCTATTGATATGCCTGCTAAATTACACCAAATTATTTTCTGTATTTCATTTTTTATAAATATTATTTTTATTAATCATACTGCGAAAAACTGAATAATTATGTATTAAATACCTTCAATAATATATCTCTATAATATAGGTACAACCGTTGAGAGAATGAATTAGAAAGAGAACGGTCTCAGAAGACAACGACTAAACAGTTATCGGACGAAAATCGACTGTATGCGTGCTCAATAGCATAAGGACGTGTATAGCAGGGGCGTTCGGTAATTATGAACCTTCCTCGCATGTCCGTGGTCGGGTCGGCAAGATTCGACAACGGTCCACAGAAAAATGCCCACAAATCAAACGGTAAATCCTATTGTAAATTTGAAAAAACCAACTAAATCCTCGATAACAAGCGTACAACGTTTACTTCAGGGGTATTTTTCGAAAAATGAACACGCTTCGAGTTATGATGAGTTAAAGGATTTTTGAATTGATACGTTTCAGGGCAAGCGTTAATTCATTAAGGCGCTCCATAGAAAAGCATAACGCAGACAATATTGAATAATTAGAAAAAAATATTAAGTATTAAGATATGTACATAATATTACGTGAAAACAAAGCTGACGTGCTGTAAATTTCAAATATACATCAAAATGTTTTTGGCTTTTTCGGATAGTCGCCCCCTGCAACCCCCTGTACAGCGCGATTCTTTCACGACCAAGTCAAATCTTCTCTTTTGATGGGGCATCGTTTAAAATAGGTCGTAGCTTTTAGTAACACATTGCAAACGGAATGACACAATAGAGGCACCTTGTTACTCTGCTACAAGGCCGGCGCCGCGGCCTAGACAGATCTGTCGCTCTCGATACGTTTTTCATAAGATGGGTCCTATATCATGCGCCCAGTAGTATTTTCAATACTAAAATATTATAGGAATCTTTGCATTCTTTAAGTAACCTGACCTCTGGTTCTGCTAGCAAATTGAAATTCTAAAATAAATTTGTCAATTTCTTATTTCACATTTGCAAAGATTCCATTAATATTTTTTACATACAGTTTTTCGTTTAGTTCTCATAGATAGTTTTTTTCCACTGTTTTCAAAATCCTATAAAGAATATGCTTCAACAACGTTAATGTTCTTAACTGACCCATTCATAGCCCAGACCTTAACCCTGTGGAAGAAGTATAGAAACTATTGGTAAGAAATATCCAAGACCGAAATGTGAGACCACGGAATGCCCAAGAATTATTGGAATAAATAAATAAAACATGGAAAACGATTTCCGATGATTGCTGCATGATTTTACCGGAAAACAAACTAATAAAAGTTATAAATACAGTTTTTTTCAATTTTTTTAATAATGTTTTTTATGAGTTACCCAATTAAACGGTTTATTCTCCCCCCTTTTAAAATGTTTAATACCGAGTTTTTGTTAATGTTGTACCTAATGCAGTGCGGTTTGCCCATTGATCGCCCATTGTCTACTACAGCAATAACTGCAGCCTTACCATAACGGCTTTAAAACAAAACTTAAAATAGTGATAATATCTGTTGTGTTTCTGCTTCTTATTACATATTCAAATAAAGATAGATTTGCACTAGAAAAAAAAGGTATTATTTATTATTCACAACAGTACAACAACCAGCGTGCAATTACATTTTCTTAGAGACATTATTAATCCTATTCCTTATAGCATGGTAGACAAAGAAAATTATATGAGAATTTTTCTTAGTGGTGCAAACTTCACTAAATAACTCAAATTGAAGGCTGGTTAAATTTGTAAAATTAACTAATATTAGTGTTAAATTATTATACAGTTTGTCCAAAACGAAATTCTTACATTACAAAGGAAAAGTAAATCAGTAAAATAGGAAAATATTTATGGTCAGTTTTGTGGTAGGTATAAATCCTCTAGTAATGTAGATTAAAACATTCCAAGAGACTTAGTGTGTGCAGATAAGTGCACGTTTCTGTAAAATATTCTCCGACACGTCCACGAGGACACAGTCATTAACTACTATCTCCATGTGAAACCCAATCTTTTACTCAAGTCGACCGTTTAGAATTATAGTTTACACAACGCCATATTTATTCTGGCTCTTTAATCACAACAGAAACAGCATACATTTTTACATGGTTATGGTACCTACGCGATTTACTCAAATGAGTATATTATGACCGGAAGAAACTTTGTAATAATCATGGTAGAAGAAAAAGTTGCACAGAAGTCCATTTCACATCACACTGAAATCAAATAACAAATAAAAATATCTGTGCGTATGAATGTGTTTTGTGTGTATTTGCCTATGCGGGTAGACGATTTCTTGTTACACCCCCCCCCAACCTTCCTACCATCCAAAATCCTCTTCCCCGTGCTGACATCGCTGTCATCATAGAGCACACGACACTCTTACACAGCTTTATCGATTAATATTATTTGGACTACGGTTTTGTTTGTTTTCCCTACATGCTCAAGATATATAGGAACTACGTGCTCTGATTAAAATACAATTATTCCTATTTGATTTATCAGCTGAGATCGGGTGACGTAAAAGTCAGGGTTGGCTCTGCCGGCGCGGAAATTTTTTTATGCAAGTATGAAACAATTTATCTTACCTTGTACTTTTTCTAGGGAATTGCGTAATATCTAAAGTTAATATGGTCAGTTTATTATAAACACTCACTCGAAGAGGATGTATTGGGGAATATAACATTGAACTAAGACATACACAAGTACTTTTCACTACCTTAAAATAACAAACACATATGTAATTCTTCACGACCTATAACGAAGATAGAAGTATATTACTACTGTTTGTTCTAAATGTTCTGAAGTTAACCTTCGCCTCCTGTCATTAAAAATCCGTTTGTAATGGGAAAATGACCGCTCAACGTCAACAGTTGTCATTGAGGCATACTTAAAATATGTGAAATTTCTTAAAGTCGCCCTATTGACGCCTTGTGTAGAAAATCCCACTTTTGCCGTTTAAAAGGTCTATTACGGATGACATCGTTCCAAATCCGGGATTAGTTTTTAAAACTCCTTGGAATTTTGTTTGAACCCTCTCAGCGATTTCTTTAAATAGCCGTACACGATGTGGTGCTTTCAAGAAAACTTTCTTTACACTAGATATTAAGTTATCAATATTAGCGTAGCACCCTCTGATAGTTTCAGCAATTATATTTAGTCATGTGCTAGGCATGTTACGTGCAGCATACTGCGATATGTTTCCTTCATAATTCGTCCTGAACTTTCATATAATTCACTCCATCAGTAAGAACTAATAGGACCTTGTCCTTATTTTCTATATATTTGTCACCCCATAACTCTTGTAGACTTGAATTCACTGTCTTTACTATAATGCGACAATTTGTCGTTTCTACAACTTTAGAGGCTATCAAGTGTCCACGCACTGAACAATTTTCCTCCAATGCTACCTTCTCACCACAAGCATTGGTGGTTTTGTTCACACTAACCCATTTGTATTTCCCAGTAAGATCAGAAGAAACTTTTTATCCAAAATTATCACACTCCGTCGATAAATATATTCTTCTAAGTGTCGACTCCGACGGCACCTGAACATTGTTTTATTTGCTACTAATACACTTCTCTAAAAATTGTCTAAAAAGTGGATTATCTAGTTTTTACCACGGTATGTTACATTCCACCATCACTTCCTCTAAAACTAAATTAAAACAACGTTGACTATCGCTATCAGTAGAGGCATGTCCAAGAAATTGTTTTGTTGCAACTACTACAATAAAAATCTGTTGCATCAAATTGCAGTTCTGGGAAATCGCGAATCCACAAGTCTATTGCAGCCTGGGCAGTACTAGACATTCTTGTATACCGCCAACTCTGTATAATTCCACTCCAGGTTTGTAGAAGCATATGTACATACATATGGCTAGATTTGTACCACAGTTTACAAAACTGCGATCTGGGATGGTATACCCTTTCCCTTTTTTTAAATGTTGACAATAATTGCCACAGTGTAGGTGCAAAGTGATTTTGAAACGTTTCACAATTTCGGTGGAGTCGTAAATTAAAAGAAATAAAACGGCATAAGTAAAAAACAAAAGTGTCTGGAATTTAATGTCGACACTCGGTCGGGGTCGAATGCCTTTAACACTGTAAATATATTTTTTATATTATGTTTTTAGGCAACTGTCAGTATGTTTCACAAATGTAGTAGATTTCCGGTAAAAGTAGGTAATGCGTATTAACATTTTAAAATGAAATAAAATTCACTTTGTGATGTATAATATAATAGTATTTAAAAATGTTTTATTTTATTTGGAAAAATATTTTATTTTGCCGGCAGTTAATTGGGTTTCCATATTCAGTTGTTATGAAAACAAACAAAATATACACGACACTCATTAAACACAACAGGAAAGTGTGTGTTTGATTCAAAATTGTCTTTTTATTTGGTACATATATTTTACATGTTTTTGTAAAATCTATTACCGTTTTTAAGTTTAATTTATTACCAAAAATACAATGTAGCTGGCAATGATAAATATGTCATCACTTTGTCGTTTTTCTGATTGTTTCAATAAACGTTTGCAATATAATATTACGTCTATATGAGAACCGTCTCTGGCACCGAGATAACATTCCCGATCCCTGTTTATCAGATAAATCTAGGTTTAGTACTTAACACAAAATATATGGGTACTTTGATGGATGTGTGGTGGCGACTATAATTACAATTAAGGAATATTTCTCCAGCCTACCACCAGCACCCCGGTCCTTATACTTAATATATGGTATGTAACGAGTCGGTTTATATTTATAAATGAAATATTGAAATACGTTTTGAATTGTAAAACACAGTTAAAAAAATAAAGATTATTTTAATGGTTAGTGGCTTGGACGACTGAGGAAAGCATAGTGCGTCGTTGGTTACATCATACGTAACTACTCCTATTTTTCATCTACTGTACACAGTTTTACGAATACATTCTGTATGTAAAGTAACATGATAAAATACTCCATATCACCACAGGGTGGTCACCAGAAGCGTGGAAAATGTTACATTTTATACAGTGTGCCCTAAAAGAAGTACTCAGAGGAATAAAGTGGAAGAGCCACGACATTTCATCAAGAAAATACCTATATTGCCATAGTCGGAAGTGGCTTAGTTTTTTTTAAGTGGGCCTTTGAATTTTTGTCCTGTACTTTAAGACTTAACCATAGTCCTTAACCTATTCGGTCAAGTTATATAAATAAATGTTTCTCAAGCTAATGGATACCCATTTGATTTTAGGCATCATCGTCAACAAATTATTTTGCTTATTGTGATAAAAAATTGTATAGTGACTCAGGATATGGTGAGTTTACAAAACGGCATTTCGTATATTGTCTGATTTAATAAATTGTAGGTAACAGAAAAAAAAAAAATGTAGCGCAGAAGAAGAAAGACGTGTTGGGCTTTGTCGCAGTCATACGTCTTCTTCTTATTCGCAAACGTTTTAACTGAAATTTTGTGAGCCATCTATTTGCCTCAATATGCCGGCAATCTCTGTTTGCCTTCCAAATGCTCCATGCATAAGAAGCGTAAAGAAAGATGGAGAAAAGAAACAAGTCTAATTTGTCTTCACTTTATGTCGCGTCAAGTGGCAACTTGCCAGTTGGTATTCTGTCTCGTTTACTACCCCACTCTCATCATGTTTAATGTGTGCAGATAGATGGCTTTTATTTAATCGACTTATAATTACAATTTTCATTACATTTATCAGAATTAACCAAAGTAGAGCTTTTCTTTATACACTCGATGAATAATAAAGACCAGATGTCTGGGTGCTCTCATCTCCAATAACACACTCCACAGTTTGTTAACTTCCACATTCTCAGAAACCTTGCTGTAGCCTATGAAGCGAAAATACATAAGTAAGTTTTCTCACCTTCGTGATTTTGATATTTTTTCCCTAGTTCTGGACAATATGGAATGGCAAACTGTGAACTATAACATTAAAAATGAGAACTTCAGATATCTGGTCATCATTATTACTAGCTTTAAAACAATACATCCGACAAACTCGAAGTTGACAGCCGCATCAGACAGGGCAGTACCGTATCACCAGTCCTCTTTAACATCAATAGTAAAAATAAAGCACTAGTACGTTAGAGTAGCTATAGATGGAATGATTCTAACGTGAGATTTGCGGAGTCCACCTTAATTGAAGCAAATAAGGATAAGTTCATGCATCTGCTCAATAATCTTGGAGAAATGATCTTTGATTAGTGGTAAGTATGAGTTAAAACAAGACGAAAACTATTGTTACAAAACAAGCATTTTCTTCACATTTCATTCACCTCTGCGAAATGGACAGTGGGAGGGGCGGATAGACTGTGTATTGATTCTTTCGAGATGTAGGTGTTTGTTACGAATTCCTTGAACAGTAAATTGATTTACAGTCGTTATGAGATATGAAGCCAATAAATTTCGCCAATTTTTAAATGCTAAAAATGTGGTTCGATTTCCACGACAAATTGTAGCCCTCGTTTGACTGTCCAAACTGATTCTCAATAAGTTTATTTAACTGGCAGTTTTAATCTTCAGCAGCTATGTTTTTTATTAGTTAAACATCTATAACTTATTTTTGTATTTTGCGAGTAAATAATGTAGATACATGAACTTACTAGGTCGCAGAATAACTTACTGGATTATTCATTTATTCTTAAAATAAAACAGATCAATTTAATTTATTTTCTACAACTGTTTGTTAATACGTAATTTATTATTGTTAGGAACTAGTTGCTATACATTTTGAATGCGTATCTAAATTAGGTAGAAAAGCTGTTCACAAATGAAGCCATTTTGAATTTGTTTTATGGAGTGGCCAAATTTGGTGTCGTTGTTTGTAAAATATCCCGTGGGTTGAATCAAACAATAGCTCGTATTTCAGGAAAATGGCGATTATAAATCTCGTCTCGGGCGTTTGGTTGCTAATGTACCGGCTACACTTCGCGGAAATGTATATGCATGCTTGCGTGCAACAATCTCAGTCACTACCTCATGGTGGTCAACTCTTAAGCAAAAATAAATAACTGTGTATGAATAATTAAAAAGAACTTTCAAATCGAAAGCGAGCATGTTCGTTAAATAAATAGTATGCAATTCCTAAAAGAATATGACTAATGCAGCTGTCTTATATCAATCTCAAGAAGGTACAATTAGATAGGTATAAGGTAAACCGACCAGTCTTCTACACTATTAGAGCATTTTTCGTAGCAAAATATATTACAGTCAACATACTTAGTGTATAAACTGTTATATCTCTATCTTATAATAGGTGTGAATTGTTACATGTGTTAATTCATAATTAATAATAAAAAAAAATCGATTTCATATATTTACTTTAAATAATCCAAAAAGTAGTCTCAAACACTCAGTATTTGACAACCGAGTTTTTCCAAAATCGAATTATCGACACCCAGTTACTGAAAATTTTTCAATAATTCTGGTTTCTTATAAAAAAAATTAAACTTTTAAGACAAAATTGCCTCTTATATGTTTACTAAGAACATGGTAACACTTCGATAACTAACATTACCGTTAAGTGTAACAGAAATAATACAAAGTGAACAGCTGAAAGTCAAAAACTTTTTGTTTCAATATCATACTGAAAATTGGAAGCTTCATATACGTCAGCCAGTTAAGCTATTTTATATTTGATTCCATCGCCAAAAGCAATTATGTTTGGGGGGGGGGGGTAATTTTCGTAACATATCGACAATTTATATGTCATTCTCGTCAATGAGCTATTTCAATACGTGTTTTGTTTACTAAATTATTGGTAAGTATTCACTGAAATAACACAGTTTTAAAAAAGTACAGCTTTAATTCACAGAGGGAAGGAAATGAAAAGTGTGAAATTTAGCGCGCGCCTTAAGTGCCGAATTAGATGACGTGCTAGTTACTCGCTGATCTGTTCCTCAGTTTTCATTTTATATCAGATTGCAGAAGGTTAGTTTAGGATTGTGCTTGCTAGCTAAAACAAACCCTGCTCAAGGAGTGTTCCGTCCCAAGTTGTTAAAATAATAAGATCAATACCTCAAACAAATATTCTTTTACCTTCCCAAATATTAAAATAGAAGGAAATTATGGTTTAAAACAGTAAAAGTAGAACAGAAGGTACTTAAAGTGGAAACAAGTATTTGCTGAAAGACACAAGCCGACTGTCACTCATCAAATTATCGCAATCATTGTAGCCACGTAGGTAGCTTTTTACTGTTCAATTAAATTAAAGTGACGTCATCGACACATCCGTTTGAAATGCGTTCTATAGATAAATATTTTTTCTAAAACTAAGGAAACATTTTATATGAAACCTAATAGCTCAAAATGGGTTGTAATGTTTAAACTTTCAAGTACAGATACTCAGTAGTTATAGATTTGAGCACCCATTCTCAATATTAATTATTATTCATTGACATGGTTACGATACCAGTGTCATCAGAGGGCTGTTGTACAACACAAACGTGTATCATTTAACTATTACTAGAAAATGAATTTTCTAAAGTAGAAGGATCTATTGGACCAAGAACATTTCTTTTCGAGTACTTAATACCATTGGAGGGCCCATCCCACAGACTATGAAATTTTCCAGTTTGTTTAATACAACAAAGTTGTGCGCAGAATGCCTATCTGCTTTACTATTGCAGAAACTGACATACTAGTGACTATGGATTGAAGAGCTTGAACCATTATTTGATTAGGTGCTATTTTCTATACGAAAAATCCGTTAATTATCACCTAATCATCTCTATGATTGACATCCTTATGAAACTCTAAATATAGTGATTTTCAAGAAAAATAATGTTTCGCAGCACTACCATGATTCGTACAAGCTAAGACCATTTACAGACATATATATCTGACCCATCCCTCGATAGGGGCAGCAATTACTTCAAAAAAGTACATTTCTCTATCCCAGTGACTGACACTTTGACTGAAAACTTGTGGCTGAGTTTGGGATTTATTTCAATAAAGGACACAATTCCCTAAATGATATGATGAATTTCCATTGGTTTTTTACTTGTATAAAGGGAGACGTCATTCTTTTGAACAATGGCTACTAAATCATAAATGACGACAGATAATTTTGCCGGAACATAAGAAATACAAAATAATAGCTATAAACATTGTTTTAAAAATACATGAATCTGGGGGCACTGTCGATTTCTGGTGGGGTATCGTAGACTGGTTGATTTACCTAATTATTATTGGACTGTTCCTATTATTAGTATTTTATTGAACGCCACTTAACAGAGGGGAAACGTATTTTCACGAGGGCGCCGTAAGAGCTTGATTACAAAAGATAACCTTACTGGCGTATTGTCTAACTGTTATTTGTGGCATTATCTTAATTTTTTTCTCCTTCTAATTCTTTGGGACTTCCTGCCACTTGCATTTTTTCTTTTTAATCTACTGGGGTGTTCTGAGGTGTTCTCGCATTCCTTTGAAGTCAAAAAATGTAAAGTACTTATAGTCGAGTGCAATTGGGCACAAAAAGTAAGAAATGACGGAACCCAGTTATAATGAAGGGATTTTCATGATTTCCTTTGATTGGAGTTTCTAATACTGAGTACAAAAAAGTTTACCCTTTAAAAATTGCCACTTTTTACTTGGGTGTGGTTCCCAGAATCATATTACAAGAGAAATGTGGTTTACAATTTTCCATGAAAATTTTCCAAGTTATAGCAATTTGAAGATTACGATTTTAGCTTAAAAAAATTGATATCTTGAGACTATTTATCACTAATAACTCATAAGTCTTATTTATTTATGGAAAAAGTGGTTAATACAAAAAATAAGATTATGAAATTACAAGCAGGTGTTTTATTTTTTGTTTATTTCTGTATAATGAAGAGTTCTAAAAACATAATATTTTAAAAATGGGGCTCGAACGTTTATCAGTAGAGATATAATGTTTAAATCTCAAATATGTCAGCGACAATTAGTATGACGTTAAAACTACATATAATAGAAATTAAAGGGCTTGAAGTTCTCTTTGATGTCTTTTTTTTCTATCCGTACAGCTTGAAAAATAACGATGTTATGTGCAAAACAATGAGCGTTCTGTAATTTTTTTAAATTAAAAATTTTAGGTTTTCCTGCTGCCATTAGTCATAGAATATAAATTCCAAATATCTGTACCAGTTTTTATTAATATACCGGGTGAGTCACGAATTGCGCTCACCCCGATATTTCCTAAAATATTTGGAATAGAAAATTGAAATTTGGAGGCCTTAGTACACGACTAAAATGCCATCTTTTCAATAAAAAATCAAGTTTGGTGCACATCCGGTTTGACCGGAAATGCCCACAACTTTCGATTTTTAAATGGAACACACTATATATTTTTAAATTTTTTGAATCTAGAGGAAATTTTGAATACAATACCTCCATTTTGGTCACTTTTTGATAAACATTAAAAATTTTATTAAAAAATCTATTTCTTAATCCAGAGTGCTGTGGTGCCCAAAATATATTTTAGTTTGTGTGCTACGTTACTATAAAAATAAAAAGAGCAATATGATTGCATTACTTAATTCTCTAGAGGCGTTTAAAATTTGTAAATGTGATTTTTACCCACTAACTCGGTTTTTTTAAATGGGAATTTAATCGTTCACCAACATTTTTAAATACATCATTTTCATACGAATCTAATGATACCAAAATTTTGAAAATCCGCTCAGAAATATTTGAGATTTCAGCCAAAATACAATGCAACCAAGCTTTTAGAAACATGCGGCTAATAGATAATAGATTAGTGGGCTTTGGAAACTAAAATGGCACATTTCTATGTAAATCCGGTAACCTAATAACATTGGAAAAATCATAGTAGCCATCGAGGCCCAATTGCACTCGACTATTAACAGTACATGTTTTATTTCTTACTGCTTTTGTAAAAAAATATTTTGTAATCATTTTAAAACTATTTTCTTACTTTTTATTGGGTATTTTGCCACTGAAAAATGTTTAAATATTTTAATGGAAAAACCTCTGCGCCAAACGGATCAGACAGAGGTTGGTTCTTGAATACTAGACTGTTTCAAAAAGTCTCACACCTAAAAATATATAAACTAGAACAATATTATAAACTAAAAACTGAAAATAAAGGCTATAGGTAGTTAACGTTTCGGAAGAGAATCTACCTCCGTTCTCAAAACTTTTTTGGCCGTCAACCATGACAGTTCTTTGTTTATGTATTTCCATAGTCACGTGAGACAGTAAATTATATTTATCTTATTTTTACTTACTTTGTCTCTAAGGATGGGCAACCAACTAGTACAAAAATCTATTGAATAATTCGAAACGCATCTATCCCCGTTTAATAAAATAATCGCGGATTATTAAGTTTTCTTTTAGTTCCGTTGCTCTCTTTTTCCAAAATCGTCGCCGAGTCCCATTTAATCCTGTGATTATTATCCCACGCGTGTTCACAAATTTTGGATTTTTCCCCTTCTAGCATAATTTCTATGTTCACCAAGCCTTACGTTGAAAGGTCTAGATGATTCACCTACATAATGTTTTCCGCACTCACACGGAACACTATAAATACAATTTTTTGAAATTTTAACAATATTTAGATGTTTGGTTCTTGATAAAACCGATCTTAGCGTGGAGTAAGAAAATCTGAATATGCCACAAATAAACAATTACAGACAATATCTGGATCACAGGTATGGGCCTAATATCAATAGAATTTTTAGAGATTTGGAAATTTTACATAAAAAATTATCTCACAACGAAAATAGTATTACCTTTTTATGCAAGTGTCGTCAACATGATATCATTCCAAAAGGGTTGCATTTAAGAGCATCATATGCCAGCACTAGATGCAATAATATCTTAAGAAGAGCCAGTGCTGCAATGGTTCGGGAAAGAATACAGTTCCATAGGCAAAATAAAGTAAACATAGTAAGAGACATTGAAATTATCTTAGAAAATTTATGTCACTGCGTCGAAGAAGATGACTACAACCAAATGTTTAATAGTATCTTACGTACGTACAATATAGTTTTTAATTCACAAAAGAATAGACATTTAAATAAATTTTAAAATTTATATAGTGAAAGACAACACATTGATGTACAAACTTTCAAAATAATCCTTTAATTGACAAAACTGTCATCAACCTGTCAAATCGCGAACTACATATGTCCGAGAAACTAGTATTAACCAAAGGCTTGAATTATGCTTTAACACCAAAGGCTATTCCTAAATTTGATATAACTGCAATTGAACAGGCTGCACAGAAACTACGATTAGATGATGCTAATGAATACCAAATTCGTTCTAAAATTGAATTAGAGAAAGAATATAAGACTAAAGATAATTTAACATCCGATGAAAAACGTTCCATTTCATCTCTAAAAAATTATCGTAGCATTAAAATTTTACCAGCTGATAAAGGCAATGCCACGGTAATTTTAGATACAGCTATATATGATACAACAATTACGAACTTGATAAATAATGGAAAATATTCCAAATTAAATAAAGATCCTACAAATTCTTTAGAAAACAAAATATATAGTCTTATTTAAACACAAAAACGAATTTACAGATATTGAACGAAAGATGTTAACTCCACATCACAGCAAGCCTCCTCATTTCGACGGTTTGCCAAAAATTCATAAACCTGACATTCCCTTGAGACCAATTGTGAGTTCAATTACTTCTCCATGTAGTAAACTCTCAAAATATTTATTAAAAATCCTAAATAGTTTATCAGGCTCCTCCGAGTCTTATATTAAAAATAGCAAACATTTTTTGGAAAAGCTCTCAGAAAATCATTTTAACAATAATCATCTAATGGTCAGTTTTGATGTAGTCAGCCTTTTTACAAATGTTCCTGTAGATAAAACATTAATAACAATTAAAAACAAATTGCAGCAACTTGGGAATTTGGCGAATAGTTAAGCATTAAAACTATAATGGAATTACTTACACTTTGCATTAAAACAACATACTTTCAATTAAATAATGACTTCTATCAACAAGACTTTGGGATAGCCATGGGTTCTTCATTATCTCCAATATTAACATTTTCACGGAAAATTTTGAGGAAAGTAATATTAATAATCTAGCTTATAAACCCACTGTATGGTGGAGATATGTAGATGACATTTTTGCTATATGGCCTTATAGTAAAGAATGTTCAAGTAATTTTTTGAATCAGATTAATGAAAAAGAATCTTCAATTAAATTTACAATAGAAATAGAGAATAATAATGAATTACCTTTCTTAGATATTTTAATTAAAAAATTAGATAACACATACCAAACCAATGTGTATGGAAAACAAACACACACAAACAGATACTTAAATTTCAATTCAAATCAACATATTAGTGTTAAGAAAGGTGTTGTTAAGTGTTTGTATGACAAAGCCAAAATTTCTTCTTCAAATGATGTAATATTAAGGAACGAAAAGCAATTTATAAAAACTGTCTTATTAAATAATCAATATCCTGAGAGTTTTGTTGATAGTCAGTTATTGAACATTGGTAGTAGAGAGAATATACTATCACAACCTGAGGTATTTAGGTCAATGGCAGTAATTCCATATATACGTGGTTTATCGGATAAATTACGAAAAATTGGGAATAGGTTTTCCGTACGAACGGTCTTTCAAACGGGCTCCACGCTAAGATCGGTTTTATCAAAAACCAAACCTCTAAATATTGTTCAAAATTCAAAAAATTGTTTTTATAGTGTTCGGTGTGAGTGCGGAAAACATTACGTAGGTGAATCATCTAGACCTTGCAACGTAAAGCTTGGTGAACATAGATATTACGCTAGAAGGGGAGAATTTGAAAAATTCAAATTTTGTGAAAACGCGGGATGCAGAACACAGGATTAAATGGGATTCGGCGAAGATTTTGGAAAAAGAGAGCAACGGAACTAAAAGAAAGAAAGAATCCGCGATTATTTTACTAAATGAGGATAGACGCGTTTCAAACTATTCAATAGATTCTTGTACCAGTTGGTTGCCCATCCTTAGAGACAAAGTAAGTAAAAATAAGGTAAATATAATTTAATGTCTCACGTGACTATGGAAATACATAAACAAAGAACTGTCATGGTTGACAGCCAAAAAAGTTTTGAGAACGGAAGTAGATTTTTTTCCGAAACGTTAACGACCTATAGCTTTCATTTTCATTAGTTTATAACATTGTTCTAGTTTATAAATTTTTAGGTGTGAGACTTTTTGAAACAGTCAAGTATTCAAGAACCAACCTCTGTCTGATCCGTTTGACGCAGAGGTTTTTTCATTAAAATTTTTAAATATTATTCAGTGGCAAAATACCCAATAAAAAGTAAGAAAACCTGAATATGCCACAAATAAACAATTACAGACAATATTTTAAAACTAATATAAATCAAATTAATATTATATTGCCGTCTAACGAGCTAAATTACGTCACATTTCACATATTCATATCAACTACCTTACCAGAATGATGAAAAGAAGAAACGGAAAATAAATTACTTTGCGTTGCTTATAAGTCTCCATCTTCTAACCTAACCTAGCCTAACCTAACCTAACCTAACCTAACCTAACCTAACTTTCGTAAAATTCGCGAGTGATTTATTATTATACAATCCAACAAAAACCATGAAGTTAAAAAAAAGCAAAACTTAATAAACTATAAATATCTAGTCCACAGCAACACTGAATGAGTGCCACTCTGAAGGAACTACGAAAGGGCGATGAAATTATACTTAAAAAATCTTTTGAGATGAAAAATACACCTTTAGTTATCGATTTTAAAAGTATAGCGGAAAAAACTTTTATCGGGATTGCAATTAAAATTTTATTCTTAATTAAGGAATGCACTAAAATTTGATTTTTTTTTATTGAATTATGACTTTGGACGTTTTTAATTTTTGTTTTGTTTTGTTTTTATAGAGGGTTGGGGAAACACACCTCATGGCGACTTACCTAACTTTTGTTCATTTCAAATGGCAAATTAATAACTTTAATAAAAAATCTCGCAAAGCTAGGAGATGGTCATCTCCATAGGAGTAGTTCGAAAGCGGAGTCCCATTATTCCTATCAATGTAATATACCGTGAGTACATTTTGCAAAAGTTGTAACACCTCTTACAAGTTTAAAAATGAATTATTATTTGTTTGCTTATAATTGTATTGGAACTAGGTAGATAAATAAATTCATTTTAGGCCTTTTTTCTCATTTTTAACTGAATCTTCATGATAGTAGGGGGTTATGTAGATACTAGTTTAATCTGCATGGCCGTAGGGAATTGTGTGGATGCTAGTGTTAGAATGAGAATTGTCAAATAAGAAATTAGACAAATTCATTTTAGGATTTTAATTTGCTAGCATAACCCGAATTCTAGTTATCGAAAGAATGCAAAGTTTTTTTTTTTGTTATAAATAGTTATTTTTTCAATACCTCTTACAAATTACACAACATTGGTTTAAAAAGTATTTTAAAGTAATATAGTATTCACTCCCAATGAATGTATTTACAATGTATGCATTTTTTGTAAACTGTTTAACTCCATATATATTTTTCAATTTTTTTGCTTATGTAAAACAATTCTTGATATATACACCTACAATACTATTATTATTACTTAATATTATCATTATTATCATTTTTAATACTCCAAGCACTAAGTTTACACTAAAATAGAACGAGAATGAGGTATTCAGTTAAAACAATACCAAAAATTTCAAATGGCTATACCTAACCATTCCAGTAATTTTATACTGTTTACCATCTCTCGAGCGATACATCTCTAAAATGGCTTATTCCACAGTGTTCGTATATCCCACTTGGCTCCTTATTTTGCAGGGCAGCGCCATCAAATTGCAGTGATAAATTTAACTAACGTCTCCCCGCCGACTTGGACCACAATTCATACTGATACGCTTATCTCTTTTGCTCGACTCCTAAAGCCATACACCAAAAAGAGTCTCTGTCTACCCAGAGTTAATTAAACTTTTGATCGTTTCGAACAATGAATGTTATGTTTGTCTTCGAATACCTGGAACGTTCTTTGAAGAACAAGGGTGTGCGAGAATCTACTGATTTTCCAATTAACGATTTTCAACGGTGAATCAGTTGAATGTTTAAGTTGTATTATGATATTTGGAGTAATTCAATATTTCGTGCATTTTAAAGTACAAAGTAACCATTATGTCTGTCATCTCCGAACTACGGTGTATGTTTTTAAAAAAGATGTATTAATTATTATGCATGCTAATTATTATTCATTTATGTATGATTAAACTAAGTACAATATTTTTATTACATTTGTCTTGTATTTTTAAAAGTGAATTATTATTTGTTTGCTTATAATTGTAATAAAACGTGACACTCTTTAAAGGATTTTGCAAACAGCAGAAAAAACTATCTATGAGAACCAAAAACAAAATCTATCTGAAATATGTATAGATATTAATGAAATCTTTGCATTCTTTCGATAGACTGAATTCTGGTTATGCTAGCAATTAAAATCCTAAAATCAATTTGACTATTTCTCATTTGACAATTCTCATTGTAACACTAGTATCCACATAGTCTCCTACGGCTATGCAGATTAAACCAGTATCTACAAAACCCCTTACGGCTATGAAGATTCAGTTAAAAATGAGGACAAAGGCCTATCTTGTCTTACAAAAATTTTTATTCTACTGGATTACATTTTCATGAAATCTATCATTCTGTTTCTTGGCCTTTGAAACGATTTTTGCCCTCATTCTGGAGCTGGTCAGAAAGATTAGAATGAAAAATTTTTAAAACAAGGTAGGTAAATAAATTCAGTTCGGGCCCTAAATCTTCATGAACGTAAGGGCTTATGTAGATACTAGTTTAATCTACATAACCCTAGGGGACTATGTGGATAGTAGTGCTACAATGAGAATTGTCAAATAAGAAATAGACAAATTCATTTTAGGATTTCAATTGCTGACATAACCAGAATTCAGGTTATCGAAAGAATGAATGCAAAGACTTCATTAATATCTTTTCAGATTGTTTTTGTTTTTTGCTCTCATAAATAGTTTTTTCTGCTGTTTGCAAAATTGTATAAAGAATATGTTTCATTGTCTTATATTTGTTAACTTTTTTCTTCAACATTTTCAATAGAACTTTTATGGAATTAATTCTTGTACCAATTTACTGGGAATGTAAAATGAGATTTATCATTTGATTAATAAAATTGTATATGAATTACCTATTACGATTAAAGGCACTAAACTTCCACCCCTCACATATCTCTCTAGTTCAAGAAAAGGATATTGTGCTCATTACTTTGTGTATATCTGAACCAGGGCATGTATGTTTATATCGATGTATTAATTATATATTGCTGATTATTCACTCAAATGTGATAAACTAACTACAAAATTTTCATTTCATTGTTTCATAATTTATATTTATTTATTTAAATCTGTTTCTTCTTCAGTGGAAACTTCAGTGGAATTATATTCCGTATCAATTTATTTGGAATATGAAATGAGATTTGTATAGAAATTTTTTAGAACAGCAGCAGGTTTATATTATTTGCATAATTACAAAAATAACAAACATGCTCCATAGTGTAATATTTACACTTGAAAATCATAACTTTTGGAAGCAGATAACCAAGGACATGTTTCCTTTTCAGAATATACCTACTATATTTCTTAAAGTCATAGAATCCCTTTTCTGAAAATCCTTTAACTAATTTAGCACAAGGTCTTAACTATGGGTTCAATCACCTAGTTTTTTTTAGTTCAATAAAACCTTATACTGCATACAATGCAGCAACATCACAGTTGTTAAATTTACTTAGGGTACGTTTATCGGTTAAAAAAAACTTCATGGTTTTTTTAGTGTTCCAGGTAAATTGTGTGTTGGGATGGATAATTTACCTGAAATTGCTGTACTTAAATATTTATTTTAAGTATAGTCTATTATATTTTAATCAAAAGATAAAAGTGATGAACCATTTTCTGCACTGTGATTTAACCTGTTCTGTAACCAGTATTTCAAATTGGTACAGTATTATAAATATGCTAATTACAGAAATCGGTGGTGAAACCAAAAGTGCACACTCCGAAAATTGCTGTACCCAATGGACGATGTACCTCATTTCTACTAAAATTACTCGAATTTTATTCCGTTGTCCGTTAGTCAGTAATGCAAAAAAAATAATGAGTTAAAAAAACCATAATAATAGATCTCTTTATTTTCTGTTTTCGATTTGAAAATTTATTCTCATTTTGAATGTTTTTATTCACATTTCTAGATTAGAACCAGGATAATACTAATAAACCTTCTTATATAGAATACATATAATATTCTAATATTGTTGATTTAAGAAAATATACTGATATTTGCAGGTTGGAAATCCAACCTATAATCAGCGGTCTGATTTTAACATTCAGCAATATTAAAAAACCATATGTATTCTGTATGAGAAGGTTTATTAAGTTACACTGGTTTCAATCTAGAAATGCGAATACAAACATTAGAAACTAGAATAAACTTACAAAAATACAAAATTTGAGGTTATGTTAGTCATATGGTGCTACTTACCATTTTCGGTTACCTGATTTTGACACCTCATTTTGACACAGTCTTTAAGTACCTATAGTCATCTAGTGCCGTGAATCCAGACTTCAACAACATCATATTGTAGTAACGACAGAAGTTTCGTTACAGATATTAAGTTTAAATTTGTTGAAAAAACTGGGGACGCTCAGGGATCGAAACGCGGACCTCAATATTCGTCGGCTGATGAATCAAATCAAGAACATATTTATTCAAAATTAAACTGTTCAATCTATCCCACCCTAACACCCATGTACAAAGTCAGCCGAACATATACAGCGAGAAATGCCATAGTAATGGAAAAACTGGACAAAGTGGGGTCAAGTAGGATTACAAAAAATTATTAGTAAATAACCAACTACTTTTACAAAAAGTAAAAAAGCAAATAAAAATGAAAACTTATTTAACTATGTAAATTTAATATAATTTGTATAAATAAATAAATAGTATAAAAGGCATAAAATATGAATAAAGTTGGATTTGTGGGAAAATTATTAACCAAAAAACACGTTTTAGGAAATTCAACAAGAGCGAGTGGCTAGTTCAAACCACTTAATTTATTGTTTGAAACTTTATATTATGAATATATCAAAAAATATAGTTAGGAAGAACAACATTTCGACAAAAGACCAAAAATACAAAAAGAAACGAAGAAAGAGATAGGAAGGAATGTAGATTGAAAATTGTGTCAGATAGAAATTAAAGAAGAAGAAAAAGAGTTTTGGCTACAATTGTTGTCGAAAGATGGGCAACGCTTGGTATGGTAATTTGTGTTTAATGCGAAATGGTGCATTATGCTCTCTGATTTGTGTTATGTTGTTCGTAAGTGGACTATCGCCAAGCTTGAATAGATGTAGTTTTGATGTAGTCCACTAGTGGTGTTATGTCATTGCAGCACTCATGTAAATCTCTGATGGAGGTGTATCTAGAAGAATTTGAGATGAGACGTAAGATTTTATTCCATAAAACAGTAAGTTTTTTTCATTGTCGTGGCCGACGCGCAGCACAACGCCGGCGCCGCGTATATAGGAGCCGGCCTGACAATAACTGTATATAATAATTTTTTATTTTGTCTGTTAAGTCTACTATTCCTGGCCAGGAGCGAATACAGACTCCTGGATATGGAATAGACTGTCCGCACAGTTTCGTTAATGTGTTAATGTGCTCGTAGGCTGAAACCTTGTCGTCAACGCGTCGCTTGAAAAGTGGTTGATGAAATTCTGAGTGATTCTAAACGTGTAATAAAGGCGTGCTCTGGTACAGCTTTACTTATTTGCAAAATTGTGACATAATCAAGAAACAAGGTAGTCTTGCGCGCCAAGTTCACTCCAACATCATCCACGCTCACAGAAATGATAAGCGAGTACGCGTATATCTTTACAGGAATACTATCTACAAAAAGTAATGAAATGTCCACAAAAACAGATTCTCTATAAAAAAAAACAGCACCAAGTACGCTCTGTCCAAAACATATCTTTCCTCTCTAAAAAACATAAGTTGAAAAAATGTATTCTCTCCAAAAATATTTGAAATAAATTAAAATTGCCAACTTCGGTATCCATTTATAAAAAAAATATGCAAAATATTATTTTTTCAAATACAAAAAACTTGGCACATTTCACTAAGAGGCAAAAGGCTGTTTGGATTCACCAGTGCCACTCAGTCAATCTTATACGAATTTTCCCGTTAAGTTGACAAAACCTCTGACTGATGTAATATATATTACTTCCGACTGTCAACATGTGCACGTCAGAAGCAAAGCCCTGACACGGGCTCCATTTCATCCAAAACAATTTATCTATCAGATATAGAGGGTGCATTTGATAACACCTCATATGAATCCATACAAGGAGCCGCAGAGAAAATGGAATACGGTCCCCAACCATCATATGGATACAATCCATTCTAAGAAGCCGAATAATTACTACGGATATGGGGGGCGGATCCGCCACAGTGATTGCAGTCAAGGGTTGTCCACAAGGTAGCGTTCTATCGACCTTGCTGTGGTCAATGGTGGTGGATGACCTTCTCCATAGGCTGAGCAATTCTGGCATCAACGTTCAGGGTTATGCTGATGACCTGCTTATTACTGTGAGAGGTAGACATGATCTCTAATCTCATGCAAATCACCTTAAACATAATATCTAAATGATGCTCGCGAGAGTAAAACAGCTATTGTTCCGTTTACCAAAAGGAGAAAAGTAAGTTTAAGAGCTCCTACGTTAAATGGAACAGTGCTGAATTTTTCCAGTGAAGTTAAATATCTAAGAGTAATTCTGGATCAAACACTTACCAAAGCCACTGCGGCTATGTGGATCAGTAGATCTTATCTTTCGATTGTGAGACCCATGGTAACCTACGCATCATGTGTGTCATGGCTAAAAACTGAACAAGAACTAATACAAGGGAAATTGCAGAAGTTGCAACGTCTTACCTGCTTAGGGATTACAGGAGCAATGGGCTCGTGTCCCATAGCAACTATGGAGGCAATGCTAAACCTACATCTGCATGTAAGGAAGGAGGCAGCACTTAGTGCCCTAAGGCTGGAGCAGGTACTCTCTCTCTCTCTCTCTCTCAAACCTGACGATCTGGTTCACTGGAGTTAATCCAATTGAAATCTAAGACCAGATCTACTAACTCAATGCCAATCAAGCGGGACTTTGACTGCCCATTTGATGCGTTGATTCAGAGCCGTCAGGTGAGCAAAGTCGAAGCCCTGCAGTTGGAGAAGGGGTAAGAGCACTCATCTGGTATACAGATGAATCAAAGATGGCTGAAGGAGTCGACATGGGTGTAGCGGGGCCTAATTGCAGGCTATCCAGAGCCCTAGGCGAGACCCCAATCATTTTCCAAGCAGAAATATATGCTATTAGATCTATCTCTGTGTCCAGGAATGCATAAATAAAGGCATTCGAGGCAGAGATCTATATACTTTCAGATAGCCAGGCAGCATTAAAAGCTCTCAGGTTCTATACCTTTGAGTCTAAAATTGCCTGGGAATGCAAACAATCCCTGAAGCAAATAACAATAAGGTTACCTTGATGTGGGTGCCAGGGCACCAGGAAATAGAAAGAAATGAATTAGCTGACGCCCTTGCATAAAAAGGTGCTGAAGCTCCATTTTTTAGACCAGAACTGTTTTGTGGCTTATCTAAGGGGCACGTAATGGAGGAGATCCTAAACTGGGAAAAAGAACCAAAAGAACCCCACTGAAGGAATACTCCAGGCCAAAGACAAGCGAAAAAGTTCATAACTTATTCAACAAAGAATGCCACAAGGCTTCTCGAACTCGAACAGTCCGACTTAAGGCTATTGACAGGCCTTTTAACAGATCATTGCCCCTTGAGATATCATCTTAAGAGTATGGGCAAGGCAAATGATGATATGTGCAGATACTGTGATACTGCAATAGAAACTGCGAAACATATTCTTTGCGAATGCAACATGTTGGTCCGCACTAGGCTAAAGTACCTAGAAAGGGTGGAATTAGCGCCAGAAATTGACCCCCAGAAAAATCACAAGCTTTGCAAAAAGCTTGGGTGTCGTGGGCAACAACTAATTGTAGGGTAATTCACAGAAGATCTTTTAGGTCGAAGTGAAGAAGGGTTGATCAGAGCCAAGCGACCCCTTAAACAATCTAAAATCTACAATCAACTTAAAAAGTGCCAAGTTTTTTGTATTAAAAAAAAAAATCATATTTTTTTTCAAATATTTTTGGAGATAATGCATTTTCTCATTTTATATTTTGTAGAGAGGAACGATATTTTTTGGACAAGTCGGAGCTGATATACATGCTGTTAGAAGGTGGGACGAGATCGCTGCATTTCCTTCGAATTTCATCATTTCAAATACTAATCACAATTACCGTTGCTTAACTTTTCGTATGGAAATACGAGCATAGCCAAGACGCATCTACGCTCCCCTTTAGATATCTATAATATAAAGTCCGTCAGGTGTGGTCTATCTATTACCAGAAATGTCCAAAACTTTTATTGGTAGTTTATAATCACCTACAAATTTAAAATTCACTAGAAACATTCCTTGGTACCTAGCGTTGATGGGGAAAATCCCAAATCCAGAAAATTGGCGGATTCAATATGGACATCTTAAGGAAAAACCAGCTTTTCACGTTTTAACACTTTCCAAAAGAGGTAAATTCGTGTTGTAGCAACAGCCCCCCGAAGTCGAAAATGACTAAAAGAATACATTAATCATTCTTCTTCAGAACTTCAATTCATGACAGATTCTCTCTTAGATGTATGTTCCTTCAATTTTTTTGCTAAAGCTAAAGGAATAAAAATTGGGATACCAAATCACCAAAAGTAAGTGATGTTGAAGTTAAGACATTATAACCTGTGAAAGTATAATTACTTCTGCTTCTTCAGCCATTCAGGAAGCAATCTCCTTAAGTTATTTACGCCGATGACAGTAAGCTAAATACAAGAAAATGCTTCACTCTCCTCCAGAGTATTATAACCACAGCCCTAGGTAAGCTCTCGTCATGACAGCGCCTGGCGAAGACGGGCTAGTATTCTACTTGGTTACTAACTACTATTCAACTACAATACTCACAATAATGAACTTCAATAGGGTTCCATACTATTAATACGTGAAAAAATCAGACGCCTCGTCAAGAATTGTGACACGTAGAACGTTACCGTACATAAGTATCAATTTGAAAACCTCTTGAGATTATAGAATGAAATCTGCCTTTTATGGGAACATAATATTTGTAATAGGGATTCCTAGCAGAACATAAGCAGAAAAGCCCAACTTCATAGGATCTGACCTCTAAGTTCATATATCACATGAGTAGTTTGTATGAATGGAACACTTTCACCCCAAAAAAAGATTATAATTCTAAGGAGAATGCTTTCTTGCGAATAACTGCGCAAATACGAAGAATACGGAAAATATTCATCAGACCAAAACAGACTTTTGATGATTACTTTTAGTAGCAAGCTTAGATATGGCGTCTAAGTCTGTGATAACTTTCAATCTATTTTCCATTTATGGAAATTACATGCACTTATTATGCATATATATTTTGTGTATTATGTGTATTGTATAAATTAAGGTATATCGATCTATCATTGGTCTATGTTCGATTTGCATGAGTATTATTAAAATATTCTTCAAGGGATAGACAACAGTCACTCTTTGAATTACTCTTCATAATAAAGATTCCCTATAGAAAATGTGTATTGTATATTAAAAATATCACTAATGGTGTCACTGTATCTTTAGGAATAGTTCTTTAGGTGAACCACTTTCAGTTTTTCATTTAAAATGGAAAAATTTTGTTCAGTATAGAATAATAGAGAAAATTGTTTCGAGTGTTCCATGTCAAATGTCTTTAGATTAAATAGAAGCCAGTAATAATATTCTCCTACCAAGTAACACCCAATATTGTCCAGATTCTCGTATAAGAAAATTATGGGCATTTACACCATATTCTTTTATTTTGATCTGTCAATTTTACCATGTATTCAAAAAGTAGAAAATGACTTGATGCTCCTTGTGTTGGAGACCTGATAGGGTGGAATAGCTGCAAACCAAGAAAGAACTCTAACTTGCAAAAAAACGTGTTGAAGCGCCATCTTTCGGATTCGAACCGTTTGATGGTTTAGAAACGAGAATCAAAAAGTTTTTCCAAATTTTTTGAATTTTCCCGGAACTTGGAAGTGCAAAGAACGCATCATCTCATTCTCCAGGTTATTACCTACTTAAATCCTGGAGATGATCCTTTTATTAATTTTTGTTGCCCTGAATGGCTAATTTGTCTGTCCTAATGATTATTTTTTCAATATTATTTTATTTTTCGTACTCCTTTCAATATGACATTTTCTAATACACTATTATAAGATTTAAAAAACATTCTAAAATATCTACGGTGAAATAGAATGAAGTTGATTATTTGTGTGGAAACAAAATTATATTTGTCTTTTGTTTGACTTGGAACAACTAATACTCCTTGTATAACGTTTCATTTACAGGTACAAAATAAAATATTATTTTAAATAAAAAATAGTTTTGCTCATATTTCCATCTAGATTATTTATGATACTCTAAAAAGTAAATTTTACGACGTGTTATAAATGTCCGCTAACCCAAATATTTTAATGTTTTTATTGGCAAGCAGTGCATTACAATCAACCATAGAGCGTCTTTTAGTTGTAAATAAGAAGCAGTTATATAGTCTCCGTTTTAAGGTCAAGTTTCTTTCACGAAATAGCGGGAGACTCAGAGATCAAATTGGAGCTATTTTATCTATTGTAAAAAACTCAACAAAAGGCTTGATGAGAATTCTAGGGAATGCGGCAACCTCCAGTTAACCCATCCCGTTTCGTTTTATTGCCTATCCCTTTGACATTTTTTAAGTAAGCGGAACTTAAAAAGTACACAATGACCTCGTCTATACAGCCTCCACAGAATAACCGAAATGTAACTATCGGCATGCGGTCAATTGACTGACCTCCAAATGGCAATTTGGAAAAGTTGTAAACCGGGATATTAGGGTTGTGTGTGCAATGTTTGGGCTAAGGGGTGGGGTGCTCTTCAGTGGTCATCTCACCCTAGTTTGCCAGTTTTAAGATGTTATACTTGCCATGTAAAACAAAATAATGCTGTGCAAATTTGGTGAAAGGGTTGAAAGTGGTCTATGCAAATTTAATAGTGCTGATTAACGAGCTATAGTGTACTGAGTTGTAGAAATTACTTCATGGATAATGATGGATAATTAAATTATAGTATGGGTGACAACTTTTTAATTTTTATTTCTTCTTAATAATTTTATTAAATGGTTACGTAAATTAATCGTTTTCTATAGCGATAGTTTTTTAATTGTTTCTACGTATAAAGCCTAAAAAATTTAAATAATTTTCAATTCAAAATTTATTACCATAGTTTAGCTTTTGAGAATGAATTGATTTGGTTTCACAAATGTATGAGAGCGACGGCTTTTTTTAAGAGGCAAGTGTTTGTTACTATTTATATCTTAATATATGCTTAAATAAGTAATTTAAAATACCGGCAAGTATAATACGTTTCGTTAATTAACTAATTATATCATCGCAACTGATACCTTATCTATTAATTATTATTAACTACTAATGAAGGCTAGGATTTAAGAATTATTCTATTATGACCGTGAAATCGGATTATAAAATAAATATTTTAATTTATGTCCGTATTATTTTAGGAAAATTTTAGAAAAATATTCTTGTGTAGACATATGGTGTGCCTTATATTTAGGCCTATTTAATAAATTCTTGGTTTGTTTAGCGCCTAGTTATAACAATTATTAAAGATAACTACATACTGCCTCTTCCAAATTATTTACATTTATTTTTAAATTTTAAGTCAATATACATTTTTTAAAAAAGATAGAAATTCTTAAAAATTTTGTTTTTATCTTCTATTAAACTATTTCAAAAAGGCCCATACCATTAAAAAATGCTACTACATTATATACGGTATTTCTTAATAAATCATAATAGATAAAATTCAGACTAATAAAACATATTAAGACTATTAAAAATAATGCAAGATTAATTCTAATAACAAATACTCTAATTGAAACGATTATTATAGTCTCCATCGTTACATTGTTGTCTAGAATAACTTACTATGAAAATATAATTAGTATAGCTGATAATGATAAAGTGCACAATGAAGTATATAGAATAATTGCGTATTGATCATCCAAGTTAATTTATCAGTTTAATTACACGCATTATGTGATAATTATTAAGACAAATTGATACGATTTTAATGCTTTTTATTAAAAACGTATTATTAGATATTATTAATTGCAATTAACATTTGCGTTTACTGGGTAAATAATACAAAATTAAGACCCTAATGTTTCATGGTGTCTTTATAAGATTACTGAAACTTTTTTTTAATTGAACCTTGTAAAAAAATGGGTTAATAAAAATAGGAAACAAATTTCACCGTCGCGTCGCCTGGTTAATTCAACTTCATCGCCTACCTAATATCGATATTAAGGTTAGTTAAAAATATATTCGATATTGTTATTTGTTCTCTTTACATCGACTTCATCGACATTTTGTAATAAGGTTCATTTAACCGGGTGACGCGATGGCGAAGTTCTATTTCATAATTTTTAACGTTCTTTTAAAGGTAGTCCAAAGTTTTAAATCTTTTTTCACCGTTTTCAGTGTCCTATTATGTATTTTCTACTAAGTAAAAGACAATATCCATATTTTTTGAGTTTTTAAGCTTTAACATCAGATTCGTTACCAGCGATTTCACGTATATCCACGTAACAAATTTCATATAAATCTGCAAATGTTTTGGAATTACGGCACCCTTATCGAATTCGTCATTTTGCTACTTCAGAAATATCTAACTACCAATTTTAGCGCAATTCCGATGAAATCGTTTTCCGTGATCACACATTGGTCATATTTCCATTTAAAAAATCTTTAGGTTGGCTCACCTTATACTAGACTAAATTACTGTGAGGTCACCGCTGGGTCATACTCTACTACAGTTTGAAGTAGAAATGGCTTAATTCATTCCATTGAACTTACATAGGGGTCGATTTGAGTATCTCCTCCTTTTAAAAAAAAATTAAAATCTTTTAAAATTGCATGGTTGACACATTATTTGCCATCAGACGGAATACCACCATTGCGACATACATTTTGCAATTGTTATTATTGCTTTACCAGTAGTGTCGCCGATATTATATAAGTCTGCAACAATTATATAAAAAAAGCAGTAAATCGGCGAAGAGTATATTGGTTAAGCTTGTTTCCATATAAAATAATTAGAATTTCAGTTCAAAATATAGTGTACTGAGTTCGATCCCCAGCTTTGCTGCTGGCTATGTCGGTGGATAGTGGATGCTGTGTGCGCCTTTTCAAATGTAACTCCTCGGACAGTCTGGCTCTGATCCAGAAATAGTTTTCTTTTGGATATTAAAGCATATTTTCATTTAATTTTATTTGATATTCAGATATAGCTTGCAGAGGAAGCATCAGCTAAACTACCTGAAATTACTAACTGCTAAAGGTATACTTATGGATATTTGCTGTTCATATGTTCGCAAAGATAAAAATATAGAATTAAGTTAAATAATAGTTAATTTTAAATATTTATTAATGGAATTATGTTATAATGAATTTAAAATTAAAAATTGAAAAACTTTATATTATACGTTCTGCATGGCAGATATAATTAATTTAATATGCAAGAGTGCCAACTCGCCTGTAACATTCTTAGATTATATCGTAAAATTTGATAAATAACCATTAATATATTATTTTATTATCATACAAAATCCGCCGAATGTCAGCTAAACTAATTTTTCAGTTAGTGATTCATACTTCTATAATATTAGTAAACGAGTTACCCTAAAAATACAGGATTATAGTAACTCACGACAAATTCCTGTATACATTGTCTGATAGTTTTTGTTAAGCTTTAAGTTTTAAAATAGATACCGGTACGGCGTTGATTTTGTCATTTATATTTTAGCACAGAGACCTGGACTGAAAGAAAATAACGGCTTCGGTACGGTTCCGGTTTAAAGTAAAACTAAAATAAAGAATTCGCTTTAGTTCCGGTCTCAATGAAAACGGTTCCGATTTCAGTTTGGCCCCGGTTCTTACCAGATTTTCTGTTTATATTTGAGTCCAGCTCTAACACTGTTCTTCCGATTCGCAATGGTTTCTATATAATAATATAATAATCCTATAATATAATAATCCTACCCTCCTACATCTTCTTATTCATAACGTTTTGATAGAGGTTTTGTGATTCATGTACTGATCTAGTTGGTCTCTTTTTGCTGCATAGCATATACGACAGCTTCACGATGCCTATCGCAGCTGTCTGTTAAGCGCACGGTGTTAAAAAAGATCTGTCTCATTAACTCTATAGTGGCATGAGCCCAATATTTTGGTGGTCTTCCTCTTCGTCTCTTGCTATCTGGTTTCCCCTGGACAATCAAACGTTCCACATTGTGGCCAAGCTAAGGAATCAGAGGATTTGAGAAAATACGATGCTGGAGAGTCGCTTTGGGAGACATTTCTTCCTACATATTTTTTTCATATTTCATTATATGTACTTACCAAACTCGTAAAACTGACAACTGACTAGTTATAAAATTATTTGGTAATCCAATAATCCGTTGGTATTAGAGATGAATTATATACCTACAGTACAAAGCACAGAAAATATAATTAGACCAATTATGAACGTTCTACGAATTCGTTTGGTCATGCAAACACAATGTCAGCCGGTTTACCTACTTTTGTTTCATACACATAAACTCAGCCAATGAGGTACTGCTAAGTTTGATTTGTTGTGAGTGTTGCATACATAGTCCAAACTTCTACGACACAGAAGTATGAGTCATAACACTAGTAAAATTTTCTTTTCGAATTTAACAGAAAATATGAAATAAAACATTAGACCGATGATGGCAGAACAATTCTATTTTCATTAATTATTTTTAATTAAATTAATTACAGTTGATTCAAAAAGACTGAAAAGTAGATCCAAGTAGTAGATTAATTATTTTGGTTGTTATTTATTTATTTTCTGCAATATGCGGTCTACGGTTGATAAGTGTTTCATTCGTAATATCTTATTTACTTAAATTTGGCAACAGATCACCTTGCATTTCGTTCCCACTTTTTTAATAATTAATTGACAATCATATACATAATATACAAAACCATCCAAAGCGATGCAACTTTAGGACAAGTCATACTGCCGGAACGCCAATTGAATTTTTAAATTGTACACACATCGAATTTCAAGTTACTGTACTCACACCAGCTTGTTACTTATTTCCCCTATTTAACCCCCAACCCTTCAACGGAATCATCTCAAAATATCATCTAGTTCCAGATGTCGCTATAATAGATACGTGTACCAAATTCCAAGTGAATATCTCTATTTTATTTTATCAACTCCTTTAATAATGGAGTAGGGGTGGTGGGGGGTTGAAAAATATTATAAATAATCTGAGGCCTTGGCTTATATAGTCTGTTTTTAAACCAGGAGGAGCGTTTTAAATTTAACGCGCTAAATCATACATCTGTGATTGGACAGGCCCTCGCCAGTTTTACACAAGGCAATAGTCGTAAATTTTGACATATTGTAAAAAATTTAATTTCTTGTCATAAATTATTTGGTTATATTTTCTATTTTCTCGTTTGCACATTATATATCACTTTTAATCCCTTTTGTATAAATCTGAAGGTAAAAGTGGCTAATTGGTGCCTTTATATTACGTAAATGGTATGGATGCTATAATATAAAATATCTAGAGGTCAAATAGAGGTCGATGCATTATATAATGCAATAAAATACACATAAAATCACTGTAGTCGTGTATTGTTGGTTGCCCAAAACGCAAAAAAGGTTTTAGTGTATTTTCTAGTTCCTTTTATGGTGTGAATGAAACTTTCATGTTTACTCCTCCTGGTTTAAATGCAGACTATAGTACATACCCCGAATTTCAAGTTTCTGTACTCTTACCAGCTTGCTTTACTTATTTTCCAATATTTACTCCTATTTACCCCCAACACTTCAACGGAATCATCTCAAAATATAATCTAGTTCCAGATGTCGTTATAATACATACGTGTACCAAATTTTAAGTGTATATCTTTATTTTATTTTATCAACCTCTTTAATAATGGAGTAGGGGTGGTGGGGTGTTTAAAAATATTATAGAAAAAACTGAGGCTTTGGGTTTCTAGTACATACATTGAATTTCATGTTACTGTACTCTTACCAACTTGCTTTACTTATTTTCCCACATTTACCCCTATTTAACCCCCAACCCTTCAAAGGAATCATCTCAAGATATATCCTAGTTCCAGATGTCGTTTCAATACATACGTGTACCAAATTTCAAGTGAATATCTCAATTTTATTTTACCAACCTCTTCAATAATGGAGTAGGGGTGGGGGGGCGGTGACAAAAAAAAAATATGTTGCAGACAGACAGACAGACAGACAGACCGACAGACAGGCAGACAGATAGGATTTTTTTTCACTCAAATTTAAAACAAGGACTCGGTTCCGGTTAGAATTTTTTGAAACGCTGTGTTTTGCAGAAACATGTTTAGGCAACAGTTTTCATTTAATACTGGGTACCTACCTAGCGAAGCAGATTCAAACCCTGCTCATCACAAAACTGTATTTATAAAATTATTCCTAAGGAGTGGTTCGGAATCCACTATAAATTGTAGGGCGCCGTTTCTCTTTACTTACAACACAAAGAAATCATCCTGGATTTTGAAGAAATTACCTTGGTGACGTGGGAAGCGGTTAAGAGAACATTTTAGAAAACCGTTTCAGCTATTACAAATATGGCTTATTTTTATCTGATTACCCTACGTAAAAAGGTTATGTATTTCAGGTAGCTAAAAAATATTTTCAAACTACTATACTAATGAATTGCCTGGAATAAGTAAACCATTTTCTCTTTATTCGATCAAATTATAGGGAAATAATAATCAGCACGTTTTAGGTGTCTTTAATGAGTATAGCAGAGTATTCTGCACCCACAGGAAAAAAAATATTTTCTGACTGCCCGGTCAAATTTCAGGGGGAGACATAAAAAGTACCCATGAGGTGTCTTTATCGAGCATTGTAAAGCATTCTTCAGTCGCAAATTATGTTCCTATAAACGTGAAATATCAAAAAGAGACTTTGTCTGCTCGTGCGTGCATACGCAACAGCTCGAATTGGGTTGTTACACCGGAGCAAAATTATTGCTGTGGGCTAACTTTGATAAAATTTGCATTTGGACGGCTAAGAACATAATGATCGCATGGTAAAAACACTGCGTTTGCGTGCTAAGTCATTTAGAATCCGTGTAGATCGGTATCTATATTATTTATCGTTGAATAATTATTTACTTACTCGCAATTGGGAGATTAAATAACAAACTATGCGTTGAATGGCAAAATACTCACAGGGGTACCAGATAATCGACGAAATTTCTCAGTTTTTTGAAGAATTAAGTATTAGTAATACTTTATCAAATAATGCCTACAGAAAAAGTAACTCAAAGACAAAAATACCAAAATTAAATTAATTTGTTACTATGCCATTCCCCATATTAATTTATTTTTCTTACATAAACCAGCACTGACCTTAGAACAAGCAAGACAAGTTCATTATAAATTATATCATACAACAATTTGCCGTTCCCAGACAGTCGCTGTGCGGCCAGCCAGACATCCAAGGCGCAAAGTTATGTGATAGTTGATGAGCTGGACAGGGCGAAGCCAGGTCAGACTTGCACAAAATATCATTATAAACATGTTAATTCCTGTCTGTCGAATGCAGTTTAAATGACAGATAACTTAGGACTATGTAAAAGAAAGATGACAATTTAAATAATTTGTATATAATGCAAGAATTGTGTATATAGATAAAAACTCTAAGATGTGTGTATATGTTAAATTAAATATATTATCGTTTTTCAAACGATTCTGGTATTTAATGCAAATTATGATTAGGGAGCGAAAAATGTGCCTAACAAAATGAATAAAAAAAAGTAACAAACAGATATGCACGTGGGAAAGGAAAGAGTTAACGATCAGAAATTATATTTGATAAATGTTATAGTTATAGAGGAAAGAATTGCCCGGAAGATGGGCAACGTATGGTATGGTAATTTGCATCTTTTTGCGAATAGATGCATTATGATATGTGATTTGATTCATATTGTTTGTAAGAGGACTATCACCAAGTTTGAATCAACAGAATTTTCTAGATTTAACTTTGATGTAGACCACTAATGGAATTATTTCAAAACATTCATGTTAAACTTATGTTCCAGAACTTTTAGGCTCTTCATTATCGTGACCGATGTGCTGCACCAATAAATGAATTTTGAATTTTTATAATTGACTGAAATGTGCGCAAAACTAGTGATACTATTGGATAATCATATTAGATAATTATAAAATTTGGGTGCGCATATCTTCAGATTTATAAATATTCACATCTTTCTGAAAGATAAAAATTTGCATTCATCTAAATGCCCAAAATAAATTTTGAATACAAATAACAATTATTGCATACACCCATGATATTGTTTATCGTGTTATTAATTTCGCGAATTTGACAGCTATCTTATTCCTTTTATGCGGCTGCCAAAGTCCCAAGTGGAAAAACAAATGCAATAGATAGCAAGTGTCAATAGTGCAATTTTTTTTGTTTCTGTTCTACCACATTCTACTTTCAATTCTAAAAATAATATCTGTGAAATCTATAGAATAATTTGATATTTTATTGAAAAATGACCACAACGCTTGTGACTTTTACGAGAAGGAACAATTTGAGGTTATTTTTGAAAAATTATATGAAGAATGATGAAAATATAAAAATAATATATTTTACAGCAGTTTCAGAAAAGTGATATGTTTCAAAGTTTTATATAAATTGACGTCAGCCTTGTTTACCTTACTATGAACGATTTCGTAATAAGCGTATGCCTAATGAATGAACATTTAAGGGACTACGGGTTATTTTCAACCGAAGGCTATCAGTTACTTCAGAGGCATAAAACATTAAAACTTTAAAGGGGTGGTTGATGTTCACATTCCATAAGGATTCAAAAATACTCTGTATTTAATAATTTAGTTTAACATTGTGCAGTAATGATATATACTGGTTGGAAATTATATTCTGTGTTCTATAATTCAAAAAATTACTTACATTTTTGCATTATGTATCTTCCTTTATACACCTCTTGCGCGGGAATAGGTTAGAGGTGTTTTAAAACCTCATGAGCTGTGACCTTCATATGCGCAGAGACATAATCCCTCCTGTTGACTCAGTTACACTTTTTAAAAATATTATATTTGTTGTTTACAATTTATTCCGGGCTCTTGTTTATGTATACAGCAAGGCAGCCTCCAGTGTCTTCAAAAACATACTTATAACTCAGAATAAACTTTGACTTTTGCGCATTTCGCAGCTCATGAGATTCTGAAACACCTCTAAATATCGCGACTGCAGTCCAGCACAACTACAAACAGAACATCAACACTTTGATGATTAGCAGACATTCCCAAAGTTGAGATATGCACTTTATAAAACATGACACATATTTACGCCTGCAATTTTTCACTTTTTATCGACATTAGCCTTAGAAAAATTTAATATTTTCCACACGTATTAATGTTCGACCTTCACATAACAAATAAGTAATACCATCAGGATTAAAACGACCAATTCATTGCTTTATTTATAAGTTAAAGAGAGTTGAACGAAAAAAGGATAGTTTTCTCATCTTAATATTTACTATTATTATTTATCAATAGATACATAGAGCGAGAGAAATGATTCGCGGAAACAGTAGAAAATATTTATTTATACCTAATAACTGAAGTAGGTACTTGACGGATCATTATTTTTAATAGGGTTTTATTCTGATAGTAGACGAAGCGATTTAAAAAAAAATTAAGTGGATCCGTTAGGGATTGCAACCTGTAGAGTGTTTGAGTGCGTACAAATTAACTGCGGAGATGCATACCAATTTCCAATAGCAATTTTAGAACTTAACATTTATTTAAATGAATCCAAAAATACAATTTTTAGAGTAGAATCTTCTTTTCTCAAAAAGCTATAATTTAAAATTATAATTCCATGCAGAATTAATCATTTCAAAACGATTTATATCAGCGAAATTTAACACTGATGCGCTGAGCGACAATAGAATACAATAATTCAGCGAGTTGTGCAATGAATGACAATTAGACAACCTATTATTCCATTTTGAATAAAACAAATATGTATTCGAAATTTTTTAATTGAATCTTTAACTCTTCAATACAAACGTAGAGAAAATACATTGTAAAATATGTAAACGCCAAGCACAAGAATCTTTGTACTGAAGAAACATTATTTCAGTAATATTGACTGAATGCCTATTTTATTTAAGGGTGTCTAAACAATCTGACGGTATATACCAATTGTATAAGTATCTAAAATTGTCATTTATTCTATCAATAATTTAACACGTAAGTCAAATAATAATAATTATTTAATTACCTACCTCGAGCGCAAAGATCTTAATTGGTATTCAGCAAAACGATGCATTACTTTAATGTAAATAGTAGGCTTCACGTAATAGTATTTTATAATTCAGCGCTGGTTATTGCATTTTTGCGTTGAGAAATCACGTTCTGTTAGCAGAGATGGAGCAGATAAAATAACAAAATTAAAATCACCATAAAGAATGAGTGAATAGAGAATTCATAAAATCCCTGTATGTTATACGTACACAAGTCGAAGGTCACATTAAAATAGTGAATTATTTGGAAGCAAATCGTGATAACTAAATCAGATCGAAAACGAGTCACGAAATAATGCGGAACTGATTAAAATGAACAAAATAGTCCTTATAAAAGCTACACATAAATGCCGTAAGTAGAAGCTGTTAAGAAAACATTTGCTCCCATTGATTTTATGATCATTTTAGTGGCCGTAAAAATCTAAGTTATGGCTTGTTTATGTTTACTAGTGTTTAGTGGTAATAAATGTTGGATTTTGTTACAATGCATCTAGACCTATGCCAAGCTATAGTAAGTTGGACGCGCGAGCTTCATTCACATCAATGTCAGTTTTATTGAAAGCTTTGATGGCCTGTTTATTATTCCACCTTGTAAACTGAATTAAATTATTATTTTACGATCATTTTATTATTCTATATGTTGAAGTTAATTTGGCGCTAAATTCTACTTACCTCACTGTATAAGTATATACAATTCTGATCATTTCAACAGACTCAGCAATTCATTTATGCATATTTAATTTTAGATAAACTTGAAGTTTATTTGTCGGCAGAATTTTATTAAATAGTATTATATGACGTTGTTAATTTAATTTTAAAATACAAACATAAAAATTTCATTTAATTAACTCCAATAATATATTGTGTAATAAATTAATACATAGGTATTTTGGTACTAATTAAATTAAGACATGATTGGATGATCTTGCTGAGCAATGTATTTACCGGCGGCAAATGATCAATTATTTTTTAATAATACCTTTTAGATACTATCTTATAAATTTAAATTATCTATTATATGCCGATTAGAAAGAACCAGCGAAAGTTACTATTAACTCCGTGATATTAACTCTAATCAACTACTTGAGCAGCGTGTAATATTCATTATGTAAATTTAAATATTCAGAGCAGTCGTAGAGCCGAATAAACTTTAACTTGTCTTATGTATGAGTTAATAAACCGCGTACCATTTCATTTTCTCTTGTACACGAAGTTAAAGCGACAGCCTAGAAACATTGTTCACGTATGTCGATAATCCTTAGTTCAGCCGACGAAGCAACTTTTATACCGGCCAAGTTAAACTATACCGCTTTATAGTACAGTTAAGTATTTATTTCAAAATGGAAAGTGTTAAGTTATTGATTATATTGATCAGGTGAGTACTATAAAAGTTAAAGAGAGGGAAAAAATTATTTTGTCAGTATTTAAAGTTTCACTTCTAACTTCATTTATTTGCGTTCCGGTCTTTTATCATATGGGTATTATAGGTACTATAAACGACAATAAGTCGACGATATCTGTGTCCCCATGAGTTATTTGGAGGCTTCCAAACACTCTAGAATTCTTAAGAAAGTTGAAAACTGAATATGGCGGTCTAAAATTGAGTTAACTTATGATTTTTTTGGAACTCTTGGAACTCTCAGATATGAATAATTTAGAGTTTTATTTCATTGTTGTTAGTTGACGAACCAGCACAGCACAATCGTATTGCTGGTAACATAAAAAGATAAACTGCTCTTAAATCTTTTTTCTTGATAACACATAAGAAAAATAGTCGAATATATAAATATCGGGGCAAATGTAACATTTCTATTAAATATATTAAAACAAAATAAAAAGTTGCTTTGTTTTTGTTACCTATTTATTATAACTAAAATGTCACTCTAATTTAGACACCGAACGTGTCATTCTCAAACGCTTCCAAGCGAATGAGTGTACAAGGCTGTGTTACAGTACTAAAATTATTTTTCTATATGCCTGTTCGGAAATAGAGAAGAATAATAAAAGTTCATTATAAATGCAAATACTATATATCATATTGGTGAGCTGTTGTACTTATATGACTGACTATGATTATATAGGATTTTCATTTACTATGAGCTTTTATTGCTCTTCTTCATTTCCAAACAGAATATAAAATTATAAGAATTTGCCTACAAATATTAACATTAAGAACTAATGAAGTACTTCAACAGGGAGATAATGAAAATGTTACAATTAGATGATTATGGTCCACGACTTGAAAGATTCTAAAAAACGATTTGAATTCTTTGAATTGGTTTTGTTGTCTATACGGACGTGAGTGTTACTATATCTTATTTTAAACGTATGACCAGTTTGACCTAGGCATCACAATTCGGACATATTAACACCGTACTTTGCTGCATCGGTATTAAATAAAATATGTGAGAGTTTTGGCTGTGGTATAAAACTAACTTTTAAATTATCAAATTACAAGACGTTAGCGATTTTTTTCCGAAGTATTCCCGTGAAATGTTAGCGAAACATATTTAGTATTTTCTTTCTCTTAAATATATGCGTGAACATTGAGGTATGCTAGTTTTAATTGTTTGCTATTAACCCGTTGTTTAAAGCTATTGTTTTTTCACTGTCTTATTACGTCTTTAAGGCTTGTTCTGAAAGAGGCAGTAATAAAACTCTATGTGCCATTAAATGTATTAAATAAAATATGTGAGAGTTTTGGCTGTGGTATAAAACTAACTTTTAAATTATCAAATTACAAGACGTTAGCGATTTTTTTCCGAAGTATTCCCGTGAAATGTTAGCGAAACATATTTAGTATTATCCTTATTAAATATATGCGTGAACATTGAGGTATGCTAGTTTTAATTGTTTGCTATTAACCGTTGTTTAAAGCTATTGTTTTTTCACTGTCTTATTATGTCTTTAAGGCTTGTTCTGAAAGAGGCAGTAATAAAACTCTAAGTGCCACAGAATTATATACTGCTAATTTATGTGATTTAGGGCTATGTGAAAATTTTGATATGGTAGTATCTGTGAATATAGGTTTTCTGTATATACTATCGTTTTAATTACAATGAATTAACGATAAAAACAAAGTAAACAGTATTTTAACAGATCATAATGATTGATTATCACAAAGTGACTGCTTCCATTATTCAACCTATACTCAATTTATATTTATTGGTAGGTAATTTAATGATTTAATGGTATAAAAACTTTCGTATCGTTTTACGGTTTACTAAAATTATATTTCGATTAAAGACAAGTGTTGATTATTTGCTAATAATTAATTTATCTTAAACACCTGCAGCAAACTGAAATTTATTAAGTCTCTTTAGTAGTTAAACCAAGTTTTTACAATACCTAGTTCGTTGCATATCAAGTTAGGAAAGTGTCACAAGACGAGCAGGCCCACTAAAATTACTTTTCGGATGTTGTATGTATCTGCACATTTTTTTCAATAATCAACAATAGACAGAAATAAAATAGTAATTACTAATGATAACACATTTCGTTTTATGAATTGTCAAAACCTTTGTGCTTGTAGGTATTAACTCATTATCTTGTAATGCGTTAGATTTGGAAAACGTCTACCTAGGCCTGAAAATGGTTTCTTTTCAATCTAGGTCTATGAAGTCGTTATTCTAGAATCTTGTACACTTTAAAGCGTCATTTCCGATCGAAGAGTTGCCCAGATATAGTTTACTTTTCAGCTGGTTGAAGAAAAAAGTATGTACTTGTTATCATTATGCTTGATTTGCTATTTTTCGAGTAGCATTATAACTTCATGTTCTCCGCGCTTACTCATATTGTGCACACTTTCTCAGTATTACGTCATCTGATCTCGACTTTTTCATCTCGGCGGCCTTATATAATACTCGTAACTTTGGCCCCATATACTAACATTAACATTTCCAAAGTTAAAAAGCGGTGGATCGAGAGTTAGCGACGCGTTACGAACATAGTGATTTTAATGATTTCAAGTTAATTTTGTGTTATTCTGTACACGCGACGCTAATACTGCCTGCGGCGCTAATAATTATTCAGAATGAAAACCTACTAATCTAACTTAAAGAAATCAGACGAAAGAATATTTTAAGCAGAACAAAACCCTACTACCCTAACCTAAAGAAATCATAGACAAGAATTTGTGAAAAAATATATTAATCGTCACAAAATTAAAGAGAAGAAATTCAGCAGGCATAGGAGTTTAAACCCGAGACCTTTCGCACCGTAAGCGAGCCAACTGTACGGCTGATGATGAACACTAGACCAAGGAATAAATAGCGAGACAAATGATATCACGCTCCGCTATTCGTCCGCCGCAGCAGCACTAATGCGTCCCGGCTCCTCGATGCTACAAGAATTGCTCTCTCCATACCGCCTTTTTTTGATCAGGCGGTACAATATCGATCGGCGCTGACCGACTACACCGCATCGCCCCACATAGTAACAGGCTCTCGCTCAGTATTACATCATCTGACCTTGATACTTTTATGTCTACGGCCTTGGAAAAAACTCGTAACTTTTGTCCTATACTTTATGCGTGAACATTAACATTTCTAACGTTATAATTCCATCGAATTCAAGAAAACTGTTACTAACAGCCATGAATTGAGACCTCACCGTCGGTCGCCCAGTTAGTGAACCGTATTACCAAATATAGATATTTAAGTCTGTGTAAAAATATACAAATAACAAAATCAAATGTATTTTTAGCTGACCTCGATATCGATATTAGGTAATGCAGTTCAATTAGCAGGGCGACAGTGAAATTTTTTGCACTAGTTTAGTAACTATTTTTGTTGAAGACGGTCCTACCCTTAAAAAAAACGTTATAATTACAACATTTTTTGTTGTAATTACAACTCTGGTTAAATAGCCACCAAATCAGTCTAAACTGTAACTGTATTATACTTAGATCTAGTCATCAGATTAGAGTGTGAAGAACTATCCTATATTATGCTATTGTATGCTTTAAATTCAATAAATAAATGTAGAGATGTTGAATCAAATAGGTACCTATTCTATGCTATGCGTGAGTAAAGACATTTTATCTATTCGCCAAATTAGCAGACTCGGCTAAACACCTGGCGTGCTAAATTTTCCGCTGGACAAAATATTACGCACTTGTGCCATAAAAAAGTATTACTGTCGACGACGATAGGTATACTCTGGACAAGAGATATTATATTGATAAAGACAGAGTTGCTTTTCTCATGAAGTCCCGCATGACTCGCTGTGTCATATGATCAAACTTTTTTGCGAATAGATCATAAAATGCGGGATATTCAAGGTCTCATGATAATTTATTATTTACATTATAGAGGACAAGAGTCAGACACTGCCCTCTAAAATACGGGACAGGTGGTAACCTGTAAAAATTAATCCTAACCTCATGAAATCATATCTTTTATTGTTATCCAAGAAGTAAAGACATAAAATAGGTAATGTATTATACCGGGAAAGAAAATTATTTCTTAGACATCAATATTAAAATTTTTATATTTTCTATTCGATATAGAGAGTATACTTTTTAAATCTTATCGTGATAAACTTTGTTGTATAATTATTTATTATTATTCATTCGATGTCCTTTGCGGATTCATAAATCAGGTAGCCAATTTTCTGAAAGTAAGACGATTCACTCTTAACGTCAATAAAAATAATTTATATTGGTGATGTAGCAGTCGGTATAGATGTAGGTAGAAATAAAAAGCAATACGAGTTTATTCCGGAGCCGTATACGAAATCGAAAGGGTGTCTGAACCACAAGGGAGCGCTTAGGCGCCATTTTACTGCGCAACGCTCCATGTTATGTTCCGTTTATAGACCAGAATAGCACGTTTATAAACCTGTGCCGAAGCGCAAAGGGCGTCGTTTTCATTTCGTGTATTATTATTATCTATTTATAACCTCAACAAACATAAGGATTCTACAGAGGGGTACAAATAGTATGTTATATTTATCTACTTATTACGGCAACACACGATCTTACTAGTCAGATTATTACAGGCTATAAATTTCAATGTATCACTCTTAAATCTTATTGCGCATATGTATAAATGATGTAAAACAATAAAATAAGTACCTAATAGCTATTATAAGAATATATTTTATAAATCAACAACCTACGTTTGGAAAAAACTAACTAACCAATTTGTTTCGATCATCTAAATTGCAAAAATCAGTGGATTTATGTGTTGTCCATTATGGAAAACATAGAGAAAACCAATTATTTGACGAACAAGTTTTATTTAAAACGAAAAACATTTTTGAGGAAGATTAAATCGAAAAACCCATCAAAGTTTCTAATCCCAAATGTGTGTACTCTTACCAGCCTGCCTTAATTATTTTCCCCTCTTTACCCCTATTTACCCCCAACCCTTCACCGGATAAGTTCAGTCTGGTAATCCAGTTCGAAGTCTCGTTATAATACGTGTATGAAATTTCAAGTCAATACCTCAGACCGTTCCAGAGAAAACCTGCGGACAAAAAAGTTATAGACAGACCGACAGACAGAATTTTTTTTTTCGCTCAAATTGAAAATCTTGACGTTTCATGACATTCTAAGCCTATTTCAACAAAAAAAAAACTTTTTTACAATTATTGTACGTCCTTTCCACTACGATTAAGTACAAAAAATTAGAACATAAAGTTTCACTGTCGTTCGGTTAATTGAACCTCATTACCCAATATCGATATTGAGGTTAACAATACGTTCGATTTTGTTATTTGTTCATTTCTACTAACCTTGATACCGATATTAGGTAGTAAGGTTCAATTCACTTCCGAGAAATATTTCATAATCTTTGGTGATCGATTTTTAAAGGCAGTTCAATTTTTTTCAAAAATTGCTTTTCATCAATTTTAGTGTCCTCTTATGACACAGAAATATCTCCTTTTACCAAATTTCATGTAAATCTGTAAAAGTCATGCAATTATGGCATCCCTATTGGATTGGTATTTTCTATATTGACATTAGATTAGCATCAGCTACTCCGAGAATATCCAACTATCAATTTTTGTTTATCTTATAGGACTAGACGTAGCTTGACGAAACAATTAGGGAACCACTGCCGCGCCATACTCTATAGTTTTCTATTAATCCATTCCAGAGAAATTATAGAACAAACATTAAAAAGCATACCTACGTACGTGTAGAATCGAATATGCAATAGTAATTTTTTGTAAAACTATTGGCGTCGAAATTTTCTTGTACAAATTGGTTAATGCTGGGTTGATAAAGCAAGAAAACCTTTCTTGAGTAGGTTAAGGAATAGACAATTCGCACTTATACAGACTCTCACACGAAGTGTGGTTCAGATTTTGGTACGAGTACTCTAAAGCATATAGGATAATGTAAACTACTAGCTCAGCTTATATTTAAATTATAAAATCATAACATATAGATAAACACATAGTTATATTTTATATTTGGCTAGGTAAACAACCCGACATCATTCGGGTTCTGAAAGAAATATCTTTCAATCCCGATATCTCACCTCTGGGTTCAAATTTTAAGTGTTTTGGATTTTTCTTATTTAACTTAAATAATCATTAACTTTTTTATCTACTGGTCCATTTCATTTAAAAGCAGTAGGACTCTTCCTTTACAATCGACAGATGGACGGACATTTTGAAAGTTGTTCGGAACTCGACCACCAATACAGTGATATCAAAATTTGATTCTATGACCGACAGTATCGGTTTTAGAAATGTGCCGATAAATGCAATAAACTTTTCGTGTTGTATTTGTGAAGAGTATAAATAAGCGATATAAATTACATAATCGAAAATATATCATGTAATGTTAATATCCAAAAATTTTTTAAAAAATTTATTTGTATTATACATCATGGAATTCCAGAAAAAAATTTACCAAAATAAGTAGCGCACAAAATCCGAATTCGGAAGTATTTTGAGCATTAATAACTGAATATTTGTTCTGCTTTTTAAAGTAATTAAGTATTTTATAACAAAATTATAGGGTAAATTTTTAATTAAGGCCGACAATGCCCAGTTGCAACTAAGGTTTCTTTATTAAGTGTTTTTCTATACAATTCATTATTCATAATAAATTGTTGTTGGTATAGCAGAAAAACAAGTTAACCTACAAATCGAAAATTCCAATATTTGATCAGTGGATATATTAACACAGATCACGGATCTAAGGTATATGAACATAAACACTAAATTCCTCTATAATGATTCATAAATTAAAATAATATTACATGTTTATCTTCAAGTTTACTTGGAAAGATAAATTGTGTTAAAAAATATCAGTAACAACATGCTAATTCACTCAATGACATAAAATTCTTATATTCATAATTTAATGTTTATTTGAAGCTTCAGAGTGTCCCAAAATTTGTTTAACTTTATTCACACCTTTATCAATTTCTGTATATTTTCTTGTAATCTTACCCTTCCCAGCATTTGCAAGTCTTATCAACAATATCTACTGATTATTAAGTGCGCCCTTCTCTTGTATTTCTTATATATTTTCATCAATCATCAATGTTCACTCGTCGCTATTTATCATTTCACTATCATCTATTATTTACAATAATTCTTTAATTTAATCTGAAGTAGTCCTAAGTAGGATCGCGTTCAAGAATGTATTGATCAAATAATTCATAACCATTTTTAATTTAGATACACGGTCTATAACAGCGTAATTTAAATACCAGTAAATTAATATAAATTTTCAGTTATTGAAAAGGTGCTGTTTATCAGTTTCATAACATAACATATGATAAAAACCCATATATACAGGGACAATTATTATGTTTTAAATTGAGAGAAAAAAGAATACATCAATTTTTGTACTTCCAGCTCTGACACAATTATTATACTCTTCGCAAATACAAAACGAAGAGTATATTGCATTCGATCGGCACATTTCTAAGACCGGTAATACTGATCGTAGAGAAAAAAAATTCGTATCACTATATTGGTGATCGAATTCTGAACAACTTTCAAAATGTCTGTCCGTCCGTCCGTCCGTCTGTCTGTCTGCCCGTCTGTCTGTTCGTCCTTCCGTCCGCCTATCTGTTTGTCTGTCCGTCCGTCACGTATCTTGTAAGCACGATAACTTAAAAACGAAAAGTCTGATTGTATTGAAATTTGGACAGTAAGTTAGTGTTAGCTAGCTATTGTCTTTGAACAGAATCGTAAAATTAAATAAAAAAGTTATTAATTTTTTATATAAAAAAAAATTAATGTTTTGTAATTATACAAAAAATGTCTTAAACTAATATTATTTACAAAAAAGCTGCGAAGAGTATCTTATAGAATGTGCAACAATTATATAAAAAGTGCAGTAAATCGGCGAAGAGTATAATGGTTAGCTTGTTTAAACGTATGTCTTATTATTGCTTCGTTATATAATGTTAAGCTTTCTATAACAAAATCATGACCTACCATATAAATCAGAAATTGTACAATTGCGGAAGGATAAATGCTTATTTATTACTTTGTTAAAGTTATTTACAGAACAGAACTTTGTAGCCAAATACAGTCCAATATTATCAAAAAGGGATCATGGTGTAGGCTACCGCAAGGGTCGAATTTAGAACCATTGATATTTATACTTTTTCTTAATATTTACTGTTAGAAATTAGACATTAACAGTACCTATTTATTTTTTTATTTTAATTAACAATATTGGTGATTGTGAAAGCTTTCAAATTATTAAAGAAGCTGTTGAAGTAAACTGTCGGCTTTGTTTATAAGATATAGATTACTATTAACAATTTTCCAATTTTATTTATCATAAAATTATTCTATTTTCATAAGATTAAACATTACCAAAGGGACACGTATTACTTAACGGTCAATTATTTCTAAACAACATATTGCAAATATGGTAGCACTTTGACGAACTGTGGCAATCCCTGTAAAATATTTTTTAAAAGATATTGGGACATACCCATCATCTAGGATGATTGCCATAGGCGTATAAATTAGCATGCTTGGTATGATCTATGCTTTATGAAAATTTTGCAACAAAATGTTCCTAAACACGCAAAAATAAGAAGATATACAAGGTATCGAAATTGCAATATACAGTGTATCTCTCGGATTAGAACACAAGTTAGGTGATGTACCGATTTTAGTTTAAAATGTTATTAAAGTATTTTTGATAAGATTATTACGATAAGATCGCAAGATCTGATTACTTCCGATGATAACCGACCCGCCCGAACTACGTCTTCATCTGTTGGTTAAAAAACCAAATAAAATAACCCAGATTGACGAAAAGATTTTATATCGTGGAATATAAAAAATTAAGAAACGTTTAAATGCGGTTAGTACTTGGATGGGTGAATATGTTGGGAAATATATCATTCTCGCCTCATCTTCTAATGGATTGTATGTGCATACGTAGATGCTATGCAATTTAAGACGAAGATTGTGGAAAGGATACACCATACTTCAGAAGAATTTAAGTAGTCGATCCCTGGTCTACTAAATTTTAGGCAAGTAAAAAATTGCTATTCTTCGATAGAAAAGAGGTTCGGAAAAACTTCCAGGTTATGACAGGCCTTTGTAAAGAATTTTAAGTATGAGTTAATATACAGTTTATATAATATTTCTATTAAAACAAAGTCTGTTTTTACATCCCCATTTATATATTTTTTCTAAGTCAAATAAACTGATTTAACTGTATACATGTTTGTATTTTGTTCTCCTAAATACCTACTTCATTATAAAGTTATCTGATTGCTCAGCGACAGATTATTTTAAAATTGGTAAAGGTATTTACACATAGCTTCCCTCTTTATTTATACAGGTTGGTCACTTTAAAAAATTATTAGTTAAGAAACCACATAGGAGAACAATAATCGGAATGTGATGACCACTATTGCTACAATCAGAACCCGATAGCTTTTGGTTAAAAAGGAATATGTGATCATCTGGCAGAAAAAATAAATAATAAGTAAAAGGTGTTAAACATAAAAAGCTGCGAAGAGTATCTTATAGAATGTGCAACAATTATATAAAAAGTGCAGTAAATCGGCGAAGAGTATAATGGTTAGCTTGTTTAAACGTATGTCTTATTATTGCTTCGTTATATAATGTTAAGCTTTCTATAACAAAATCATGACCTACCATAGAAATCAGAAATTGTACAATTGCGGAAGGATAAATGCTTATTTATTACTTTGTTAAAGTTATTTACAGAACAGAACTTTGTAGCCAAATACAGTCCAATATTATCAAAAAGGGATCATGGTGTAGGCTACCGCAAGGGTCGAATTTAGAACCATTGATATTTATACTTTTTCTTAATATTTACTGTTAGAAATTAGACATTAACAGTACCTATTTATTTTTTTATTTTAATTAACAATATTGGTGATTGTGAAAGCTTTCAAATTATTAAAGAAGCTGTTGAAGTAAACTGTCGGCTTTGTTTATAAGATATAGATTACTATTAACAATTTTCCAATTTTATTTATCATAAAATTATTCTATTTTCATAAGATTAAACATTACCAAAGGGACACGTATTACTTAACGGTCAATTATTTCTAAACAACATATTGCAAATATGGTAGCACTTTGACGAACTGTGGCAATCCCTGTAAAATATTTTTTAAAAGATATTGGGACATACCCATCATCTAGGATGATTGCCATAGGCGTATAAATTAGCATGCTTGGTATGATCTATGCTTTATGAAAATTTTGCAACAAAATGTTCCTAAACACGCAAAAATAAGAAGATATACAAGGTATCGAAATTGCAATATACAGTGTATCTCTCGGATTAGAACACAAGTTAGGTGATGTACCGATTTTAGTTTAAAATGTTATTAAAGTATTTTTGATAAGATTATTACGATAAGATCGCAAGATCTGATTACTTCCGATGATAACCGACCCGCCCGAACTACGTCTTCATCTGTTGGTTAAAAAACCAAATAAAATAACCCAGATTGACGAAAAGATTTTATATCGTGGAATATAAAAAATTAAGAAACGTTTAAATGCGGTTAGTACTTGGATGGGTGAATATGTTGGGAAATATATCATTCTCGCCTCATCTTCTAATGGATTGTATGTGCATACGTAGATGCTATGCAATTTAAGACGAAGATTGTGGAAAGGATACACCATACTTCAGAAGAATTTAAGTAGTCGATCCCTGGTCTACTAAATTTTAGGCAAGTAAAAAATTGCTATTCTTCGATAGAAAAGAGGTTCGGAAAAACTTCCAGGTTATGACAGGCCTTTGTAAAGAATTTTAAGTATGAGTTAATATACAGTTTATATAATATTTCTATTAAAACAAAGTCTGTTTTTACATCCCCATTTATATATTTTTTCTAAGTCAAATAAACTGATTTAACTGTATACATGTTTGTATTTTGTTCTCCTAAATACCTACTTCATTATAAAGTTATCTGATTGCTCAGCGACAGATTATTTTAAAATTGGTAAAGGTATTTACACATAGCTTCCCTCTTTATTTATACAGGTTGGTCACTTTAAAAAATTATTAGTTAAGAAACCACATAGGAGAACAATAATCGGAATGTGATGACCACTATTGCTACAATCAGAACCCGATAGCTTTTGGTTAAAAAGGAATATGTGATCATCTGGCAGAAAAAATAAATAATAAGTAAAAGGTGTTAAACATAAAAAGTTTGCGTTCCTTTACAAATATTCACCACAGTAGAATTATTTCATAGGATGACCACCCTGTATATCTTTCAATAAAAACATTGTTATGTTTTTGTTGCCAATGTGTTAATTATATGTTAAACATTATTGCCATTTGCCACATTTTTTTCATTATTCATTCGCGTTAGACGGTCCCCCCTGTATATTCTTCAGTGAAAGTCGACCCATTTCTTCGCAGCCAGTAGCGACAACTACCTACCAACTTTAACTTTTCTCTATCAAATAGTTTTTTAAATATAGCGCCAACAGACAGGCAAGAGACCGACAGACAGACAGACAGACGAAACTGAACGACCTTCATTTTCGTAATCTACATGATCTGAAAGTTGAAAATTCGAGGATTTTTTCACTAATGCAATTTCCTTCGGTAAGCGAGGGAAGTAAAACAATAATTTTAAAATTGTAAACTACAATTTCCTCAAAATATTTCAAGTAATTTATACAAACAACTTTTTCGTACCTGCTTAAAAGTGCTTACAAGTTGTAATTACTTAAACCAATGTTAATAAAATTCTTATTAATTCATAGGTAGGGTAGGTTCATTTAAAATGTTTGAAAGCTGTTATATACAATTTGCATCGAGCTGTCCTTAAGCGTAACTTCGTTCCTATATACAATACACGTATATAGAGGATTCCGTAGGAAAATTAGTACGTATAATATAAAAAATGCGATAATTAGTAAATTGTTTTACATATCCGAATCTAACTTATTTGTCGGTGACAGGGTCAACAAGTTCCATCATCATAATTTTTCAAAAATTTTTTTTCATCTATTTTAGAAATTGATTGCTGAACAGCTAGATTTCAGACACTTTCCTCCAAGCTTTCCTTCGCAACAAGGGCATATTTCTAATTTTAAATTTGACAAAAATATAAAGAATTCTGTTCAACAAGCTAAAAAAACTCCATTTTGATATGCTTTTTATCCCTGTTGGGATGATTCAGTACATTTTGAGCAGGGGGTCGCAGGATGACTCAGTACATTTTGACATGTTTTGTTTTTCTTTCCTTTTTCTTTTTGCATTGACTAAAGTAAAGGCTAACTACATTTTGAAACACAGAAAGGGCATCGATTCTATTTTTATTTGATAAATGAAAATAAGGAAATGAATGATGATATTTTAAACATAACATTACATTATTTGTTTGGACCTATGCCGCACGGAGATTTTATCAATCTGTAATATTTTTTTTAATAATTCTATGGAATGCATTTTCGGAAATAACTCGTTTATTTTAAATTTTTCGAAAAAACTCTATTTCAGATTTTTTGTCCAAAAAGGCCCGTGCCTTATACCGATTATAGAGATTGATCGACGGAATAGTTAATATTCGATTTTTATTATGAAACTGTTGGGAATTTGTAGAATTTATCAAAAGAATCAAATTTTCCAGAATTTGTAAATTCGCTTTTGTTTTGTCAAATGTAAACGTCAACTAATAGACCTAATCGAGCCCTACAATTGCCATTTTTGAAAATCTAAATCGGACCTTGTTTTTCGACATAGTCTCTGGTACACTTATTTGCAGAGCTTTGCTAGCAGCACCATTACTTTTTGAAATATCTCGATCCGACTACCCCATACCGAGTTATTCAATTTTTCCCGAAAAATTCGAAACGTCTATATTGGGTACTTCCGGTTTCCGAACGGAGTCGAGCTTCCGGCGTCAAGGTTTTCTAAAGACCTCCTGTTAACCACCCAAGTTTCATCGAAATCCAAAAACGGATTAGGGGGGCTGGGCGTGACAGACAGACAGACCTACAGAATTTTGTAAATTCGCTCTCGAGTCGATAGATATGACTTTCATTTCGATCCGACGTTTTTTTCGGGTTTCGATGGTCCACCAGAAAAATGCAAAACCTATACTACATTTTTTTTTCAAAATGTAGTAACAAGCTCTTTCAAACAATATGTCTCACCTGTATATGTATGTAATTGTTTCTCTGAATGTGTATAAATATACAGGAGCCACTTTTGTGTAAAATAATACCAGCTTTGAATAATGATTATATAGGTACAATGATTTTATAGAGGTAGCTACTTGGTGTTATTTCATTTATATAGCAATTGTCTAAACATTAAAAAGCAATGACACTCCGACTGACAGGCGGACGAGTGAATGCAGTGTAATCAGAATGCATTTAATTGTAGTTATAGTTATAGGAACTTGCAGCAATTTAATCATAAAAACTGTTTTTACTAAATTTTCTACGATTCACTCGAAGAGTTTTAAAAATTCATAATATTCTGACCGTGACCATGTCATTTATAATTATACTACTCATTATTAAATTATAATTAAAGTACCTGTCAAATTATTAGGTTAAGATGTCATTTTATTACTATTTTTTAATTGCAGGTAATTTCTAAAATATTTTTGTTTCTGTTAGGTAAAAGTGAACTTTCCAACTCTCGTCTAAAATGTATCTACAAAATAGGTATTAACATGGTTATCAATTTTCACATTGCACACGTCAAGGTCAAGACGTCCAGATTTTTATAAAATCAGTATATTTTTTTGTAACAACATTCCATTTTATTATTTTATTTACAAAACAAACAATAGCCTACATTGAACAGGGGCGGTTGTAATATTATTAAAATGTATTAGGTACCTATTTAGTCCTAGATATATGAAAAAAATTAGCAGGACAGGGTAAAGATAAAATTGCAAAAAGTATTTATTTCACTTATTTATTTGACATGCTTTAGGTTCTAAGGTAACTCCTCAGGAATCTTCTAAAAAAATAATTAAACGTAAAATTTTAAAAATTGTGAATAATCCTACGGCTGTAATCTTTCCATTTTCAAATTCGGACCACACTTGAAAAGTTGAAGTTAAATTAAGATCACATTATAGGTATTTTATTTTGTTACCTACATTGAATTATCACACATTGAAAAACCGTACACTGTTCACTATTTTAATATTACTTTTACCAGGGTGACAGTAGCTGAGCAAAATATAGATTTTTTTAATATGGATACCCAGTATTAAATATAACATCATTGAACGTATTGTAACATCTGTCTTTTGTTTTATCAGAGCATATAATTCACAAAGACAATATTTCCAACGTTGGATGTCCTATAGAACACCTATTTCACTAAGAACTGCATGCACGTCGTTTACTTTTTGCTACATATCAAATCACATCTACGTCACACATTACCTACGGTTTCTTTTTCTACATTAGAAACGTTTATAACGAACACACTTACCTAATAACTATGAAATAATGCCAATTTTAACAAAACAAAACTTATAAAAATGTTTGAATCTCAAAATAAATCTAGCTATCTTTCAGGACAGATACCCTGTTGTGATCCTACAGAGAGGGGGCGAACATCCAAGATGGTTGCTGGAGCTTTGTCATGAAAACATGGGTCACATGGTGTTTTGTGTTGTGTTTTCGTTAAATTAAGCCTAACATTGTTTCAAGAAACGATTTAAATTGTCAGTTAGAAGTGTGTAAGTGTTACTTTTTAACTTTCTTGGTGAGTAAATAAAGATTTTAAAAAATAAACGCTTTAATCCGGCTGTACCCTGGCAGAGGCTAGGACGATGCCACGCCTTCTCGACATGTTTTCATTCTGGCAAAAGACAAGCGGCGGCCATTAAACTTAATGCAATGCATTCTGGGATAAAGGATGGATCATAAAATGAGTGGAAGGGAAGATCACAATAGAAATTTCTAAAATCTATGTAATTTCTTTATTTCTTATAAGTATTTTTAGTTTTAACTAATATTACGTACAATGAAATGTAATATTAATGAATAAAGTACTATGAGTAATAAAAACAAAACATAGGTGCCTATATGTACTTATCTTAAATGTAAGCAAGAAATGATTTAAACATTAACTCTCCATTGTTCATAAAGCTCTCATTGACCATAATCACTTAATCACTTAAAGTTAAGTATAAGTAACTGTTTATTACATTTCTTATTTCCAAAGCGGCAACTGTTCGTGTCTGTTAATGTGTTTCAATAAGTATTATACATAAATAAGTACTATCGATTTTATTATCCCCCGTTACAATTCGATGAACTAAAATATAGCATATTTATTTGTAAGGAATAATACACCTACTTGTACATGATTATTTAAATAATAATCTCGGTTTGCTATCATGATTGAATTTTTAAATAAAGGTCTGATTAAGTACAATAAAATTGTATTAATTTTTTTTCCAAAATATAAAAAAGGTTTATTAAGAAATCTAAATTAAAAATGCTGTTTGATGATTGTGGAATTTGGAAAAATTTGAATAGTTGTATATTTATAAATTACTTGCCATCACTCGCCCGTGAAATCGTTTGAACCGTCGATTGTCTCTCTCTCTTAATTATCATTTGAGAACACATTTTACTATATTTAATCGGCAGATAAAAACAACAATTTATAATAATCTAGATTTGATGTCTAACACCCGATTCATCACAGAATTTCTACTTCGATACAAGCAGTACAATTTCGAAAAAAGTGTTTTCCAAAATATTAAACAGAGTAAAAATAGAAACGTAGTTTCAGGATTGTGGAATTTAAAATATGTTTAGATACAAATTCTATAATGTGTGTATCTTCTCTATAGAAGAGTTGCAGTCACTCGTCCGAGATATTATTTGAACCGTTGACTGATAGCGATTAATTTTCCATTAATTAGGTACCACGTCAGACCACATTTTATTATTATTTTTTTTAAATAAAGAAAACCGATTTGGGACAATGATAATAACAATGTCAAATACATTCTTTACAAACTGAATCTTCATCATCATGAAATGTACAAATCATAAAATTATGTAAATTAAGAATTCGTTTGATTTATATTTATCCGCTTATTTATTTGTTTTGATAGCAATATTGTAACACCTCTAAACAATAGAATTAGTAATAAATAGAGGTTGTCTCCTAAATATATAGAAAACAAAATCTTTGATTAAATTATTATATAGGTACCTAATTGAAAACGGAAATTATAATCGTTTTTAGCGTTTCGAAAAATATTCGCTCTTATATTTATATTAATTTCGTAGTTGTTTTTTGCAGAACAGTGGCAGTATATTCAAATAGCAAACAATAGTAAAATACCCGAAAGTAAAAAAATATATATGAATAGGTATAATAAAACAAAGGTCCCCGCTCTTTTCTTATGGAAAGCGGCTTTCGGCCAAATTTGCTCATATTGCAAGATTTTGTAGATCTTGGCATCCTGAACAAAAGTTCTCATGGGCACAAGGTCGGAAAATGGACAGTTTTCCATTTATCGGGTGTGCAAAGAGGTTGATCTGATAAACTGTCCACTTGTGCCCATGAGAACTTTTGATCAGGATGCGAAGATCTACAAAATCCTGCGCTATGAGCAAATTTGGCCCAAAGCCACTTTCCATAAAGTGAAATTTTTTTTTTTCAAATACAAAAATATTTTTGGAGATATCGCATTTTCTCATTTTATGTTTTTGTAGAGAAGAAAGATATTGTTTAGGCACAGTGTACTTGGCGTTATCCTTTACAGATAAACTGTTTTTGTGGGCATAATATATTACACGTAGACATTTAAAGCAGAGGTTTGCGTATAAGCAGAGAATTCCTGAACAGATTTGGATGTAGCCTCGTATCACATATTGTTTTCTGGGAAGGTTTTTTGCTAGTAACGCCCCAGTTGTTACTTAAGTAAATACAGAGCAGCTGATACTGAATTTTACGCCAAAAGTTAAAGATTCAAAATGACGAATCCTTGCGGCTGCCATAATTATAAAATTTTTGTAGATTTACGTGAGATTTGAGACATGAAGATATAAGAATACTTTAATTATGAGTCTGATGTTAAAATTTAAAAATTCAAAACTACGAATATTTTCCTATACTTTGTAGAAAGAGGCCATCAATAACGGTGGTTTTTGGAGGCGGTTTAATTTTTTCAACAATTTGTATTATTTTGGGTTTCTGAAGAATCGTTATTTTTACTGTATCTTTAGACCGTAAGTTATTTTTTTTTCTCTTACGTTTTACTTAAGAAATATTTTCTTAAAATGTTTTCTTATCCGCTTTTACAGTCACCAAGGTAACTCCTTGAAAATGAAGGATTTTGCATTAGGTACATAGAAACGAGGCCCTTCAGCCTATAATAGAGTACGAACAACTTATTGGGATAAGTTGATAATTAAAGTCATTTCACAGTAAGCAAGTTCAAACTCTGTTCACTTAGCTATCGCTATACGCCGAGTCAGTTTGCAAACTAAATACGCTAACATCGTCGCTACCTGGATGTGGAAGTAATTAAGTAATTTTAAATGCCTTCATTTAAATATCCCCATATATGTCTTAAGTAATTACTATATCCGTATTATAAAGACAATATATTCATATTTCTATATACGTAAGTGTGAAGAACAGGTTGAATGATTTTAGTAAACCTGCTACTCAATTAAATAGGCGATTTAAAATAAGTCCTGTAAACTGACTATCATTCCCATATTAATTTGACGATAATTAATTAATTATAGGCTTTAACTATTTCAATTAAAACGTAGTTAATATCTACTTACTGCGTACACTTTATATTCATTGCGTACAATGTTTTACTTTGAATAATTATAAACATTGGATATTTATTATATGAATGAAGTCCTGGAGTTATCTTCTGAGAAAAACCCGCGAGTCCTAACAGGCACCTTTTCACGAAAAACAGTGGAACTTTTAATTTTTAACGCATTTTATAATAGGTAATTTTTGTGAGGGATGAGGCATAGGCCGCCAGAGGGTGTCGGAAAAGTCGAACAACTTAAATATTGTGCAAGATATGTTCGTTATATGTAATTTTTATAACGAAATTATTTTTGGCGCAAGAAGGAGGGCTGCAAAAAAAGATAACAGTTTTTGCCGAAAGAAATTGGAAAAAAAATGTTTGAATTATGAAAAAGGTAATTTTCAAGTTGCTGCCAAAAGTTTGTTTGTGGCCAGATTGCATTTAGGGTTAATTTTCTTACACTTCAAGTGGTTGTCAGACCGCAGCAACGGACTCGAACGTGCGTCAAAATTGTTTTTAAGATCTTGGCATACAGTTAAAATTTCTAGTCAATCTGGCCACAAACAAACTTTTGGCAGCCATTTGATAATTACCGTTGTTTACAACCCAAATAATTTGTTTTCCAATTTTTCTCGAGAAAAAAAGATGTCATTGTAAAAAGTACATACAACGAACATATTTTTACGACTTCTAAATTGTTAGGACTCGCTTTTTTTTTCGGCTTTTCCAACGCCCACTGCCAACCTATGCATTGTCCCTCGCAAAAATGACCTAATTGGGTCTAAAATTAAAAATCCCACTGTTTTCCGTGAAAGACGCGTGTTAGGATTCGTGCGTGTTTCTCATATGATACCTCCAGGACTAATATGTATGTTATCATTTTTTTCTTTTATAACAATTATATACTTTTGTGAATGATAAAGCATATATTCATGATAAAATTATATGAATAAACAAAATAAAATAAATAAATATTGTATATTGATGGCAATAAAAATATATTCTTTTGGAATATTAATTCATTTCAGTTTAAGTAGTGCCCTGAGATTTAAGTTAGTAAAATAGCTAAGGTAATAATCAGACGGTTTTAAAATTTCTTATATTATTTTAAGTATATTCATCAGCTGTTAAATTATATTTGTTAAATGTAGTCTGGCATATTTTATAAAAAAACTGCAGTATATATTACTATACTGCAACAAGTTTTATATCTGCAAATATTTATTTAGTATCCGTTCACCATCATCAATGAATAAAATGAACAAAAACTTTCTTGACGAGGTGTTATTTTTTATTCGGTTCTAATTCTGATATTTTTTCTCTGCTTCAACATGTACTGGAAAATGAATGCTATAGACACTTAACATTTCGGAAGAATATCTACTTCTGTTCTCAAAACTGTTAGGCCGTCAACCATGACAGTTCCTTGTTTATGTATTTCCATAGTCACGTGAGACATTAAATTTAAATTATATTTATCTTAGTTTTGCTTACTTCGTCTCTTGAGATGGGCAACAAACTAATATAAGAATCTATTGTATAATTTGAAACGCATCTATCCTCGTTTAATAAAATAATCTCGGATTCTTTAAGTTTTCTTTTAGTTCCGTTCCTCCCTTTTTCTAAAATCTTCGCCGAGTCCCGTTGAATCCTGTGACTATATCCCTCGCGTGTTCACAAATTTTGGATTTATCAAATTCTCCCCTTCTAGCATAATGTCTATGTTCGCCAAGCCTTACGTTGAAAGGTCTAGATGATTCACCAACGTAATGTTTTCCGCACTCACACGAAATACTGTAAATACAATTTTTTTAATTTTGAGCAATATTTTGAGATTTGGTTTTCATTAAAACCGATTTTATCGTGGAGCCCGTTTGAAAAACCATTGACCAAAATACCTCAGGTTGTGAAAGTATATTCTCTCTCCTACCAATGTTCAATAACTGACTATCAACAAAACTCTAAGGATATTGATTATTAAATAAGACAGTTTTTATAAATTGCTTTTCGTTCCTTAATATTACATCATTTGAAGAAATAATTTTGGCTCTGTCATACAAACACTTAACAACACCTTTCTTAACACAAATATGTTGATTTAATAAAAATTAGATAACACAGTGTGTATAGAAAATAAACACACACGAACAGATACTTAAATTTCAATTCAAATCAACATACTAGTGTTAAGAAAGGTGTTGTTAAGTGTTTGTATGACAGAGCCAAAATTATTTCTTCAAATGATGTAATATTAAGGAACGAAGAGCAATTCACAAAAACTGTCTTATTAAATAATCAATATTCTGAGAGTTTTGTTGATAATCAATAATTGAACATTGGTAGGAGAGCGAATATACTATCACAACCTGAGGTATTTAGGTCAATGGAAATAATTCCATATATAATCGGATAAATTACGAAAAATTGAAAATACGTTTTCCGTACGAACGGTTTTTCAAGCGAGCTCCGCGCTAAGTTTTATCATAAACTAAACCTCTAAATATTGTTCAAAATTCAAAAAATTGTATTTATAGTGTTCTGTGTGAGTGCGGAAAACATTACGTAGGTGAATCATCTAGACCTTTTAACGTAAGGCTTGGTGAACATAGAAATTACGCTAGAAGGGGAGAATTTGCAAAATCCAAAATTTGTGAATACACGTGGCATAATAGTCACAGGATTCAATGGGACTCGGCGAAGATTTTGGAAAAAGAGAACAACGGAACCAAAAGAAAACTTAAATAATTCGCGGTTGTTTTATTAAACGAGGATAGATGCGTTTCGAATTATTCAATAGATTTTTGTACCAGTTGGTTGCCCATCCTTATAGAGACGAAGTAAGTAAAAAAAAGATAAATATACCTAATTTAATATCTCATGTGACTATGGAAATACTTAAACAACGAACTGTCATGGTTGACGTGTAAAAGGTTTTGAGAACGGAAGTAGATATTCTTCCGAAATTTTACCTGCCTATAGCTTACATTTTCATTCTTTAGTTTATAACATTGTTCTAGTTTATATATTTTCAGATATGAGACTTTTTGAAACAATCAAGTATTCAAGTACCATCCTCTATCTGATCCGTTTTTCGCAGAGGATTTTTCATTAAAATTTTTAATTATTTTTCAGTGGCAAAAATACCCAAGAAAAAGTAAGAAAATCTGAATATGCCATAAGTAAACAATTATAGACAATATATGTAATGGAATTAAATGATTGTAAAATACATCTTTCTGATATAAACCTTAAATCTAAAAGAAAATGTCCAAGGTTCGTTATTATTATATATTAATAAATATACCCTTGTAGATTCTACGACTCTAAATATTCTAACTAATCTAATGAATCACAAAAGTACTACCGTTCAAAAGTTCTGAACAAGAACAATTTTTAAAAAAAATTAATAAAATTTCATATTCGTCCTATTGATTAAACCTTATTACATACTAACGATATTAAGGGCGATTGGAAACACGTTTGATTTTGTCATTTGTTCACTTTTACACCGAAAAGATAGTGAACAGTATTGACGTGGTTCTGGATATGTTTGTTAAAAAAAACCTTGGGGAGCCCATCATACCAACAGTTCTACTCTTCAGGTAGGTATACCCTCCATAGTTGGGTTGCTGTAAACAAGGAGCTGATGGAAAAGATAGGATGAAGCTGCAAGTACAGCAGATTAAAGACAAACAGAATAATATATCGGCCACCTCGTGATAAACAATACGGTGAAGTATGAAATGTTCAAAAAATCCAAAAAGCGATACAGATGGGAAAATCAGCTACATTTATTTAGCGCTACAAGCGGGGTCGCTTCCAAAGAATACCGCGACAAAATAGCGTTACTTTGGAACGATTGTTGATTAACATATATTTAATGCACATAAGAAACCTCAAGGTTTTGCCGCTTACGTATAGATGGGAGAGCGGGGTATGCTCTATTTTTGTATAAAATGTTAAATCATAAATATAATGGATTACTTAATACATAGAACAACATTATTCTCATGTAAAGTATGTTCTGATATGATTAAAATAACAAATAAACGGACACATAAGTGCTTGAATTATAATTTAAAATTATTTTGATATAGTTACCCGACTCCCTCCTATCGAAAATATTTTAGGATGTAACAAGTTACAACAGGTATGTAAACCCAACCCACGACAGAGTCGAACTTAATATTGTCAGTGTGTCATGGACTATCGAATTCGTCAATACTCCACAAATATAAAATATATTATTCCTATCATAACAGAAGCAAAACAGTAATTTTTTTAAATTTACCACTGCACCAAATAAATATTTATTTGCCAAAGGCAATATTCTTAAATTTGTACTGTTATTGGACACACAAATTTTAGGTACGGCTCTGTGGGGTATCACTCATGCTAACGAGACAGCGGTTTATGGTCGTTCGGTTTCTATGTTTTATGCACTTTAAATATGTATAGTCAACTACAATGTTCTAGGAAGACATGAAGGTGCGTACGATCTTCTGTCGTTCGCTATGAGTAACCAGATATTTCAGCAATGAGTAATTCGACGATATGTTAGAAATTGTAATAAAACTAGTACTTTAGAAAAATAACAATATATTCCGCGAAGTGAAGAAATAATACAATTTGAATAGAAAATATTAATACATGCGTTCGGTTTGTTAGTTTGGAATCAAATGTCCTCATTCCCTCCGTCAAATCCCCACGGCCCCGTCGACATCATCGAACATGCCTTTTCCATAAACATATCTACTGGTGCCTGGCATTGTTCGAGTGCTGCCGATTCTTTAACACGGCCTTTCCTGACGACCAGCGTCCTCGCGTGGGCATGACGATTGGAACAAGATGGTTGTACTTTTCTACAAAAGAAAGCACAAAAATATTTAGTTACTCATAATTATTGTCTCGTGATTATTTTCATTCATGTGGAAGTCCTCATGCATGATTCCACTTGAATCAAAATCGTAATAGCTACTACCTAACTACTTAACACTAACTTAATCATGGTATCCGTGAGTGGAAACCATCCTTGTGCAGATACAGATCCACAAGAACACCGACTCACCTTCAGGTCCGCGGACTCCGACTGATCAGGTCGTCGAGCCCCCTTAAACCTACGGACACTCTGTTTGCTTGATCACAACAAACATCGTCTCACACCTGGCAGGACAAACCAGACCTACCTTACTTGACAGACAAGATCAAGGTATCCTGCTAGACAAACCAGACCATTTTCCTCACCTTACTGGGCAAAAGAGTCCAAGGCATTCTATTTTTTAATCACCATTAATAAAATTAATCCATCGCATCGTATTTTTGAACCACTACTCCACAGTAGGGAAGCGTACAATCTTCTGTCGTTCGCTATGAGTAACCAGATATTTCAGCAATGAGTAATTCGACGATATGTTAGAAATTGTAATAAAACTAGTACTTTAGAAAAATAACAATATATTCCGCGAAGTGAAGAAATAATACAATTTGAATAGAAAATATTAATACATGCGTTCGGTTTGTTAGTTTGGAACTAAGTGTCCTCATTCCTCCGGCAAATCCCCTCGGCCCCGTTGACATCATCGAACGTGCCTTTTCCATAAACATATATTATCTACAGGTGCCTGGGCATTGTTCGAGTGCTGCCGATTCTTTAACAGATACCTTACCTAAAGATACTAACTTATAATACAACAGAAATAATGATCCATTTCTAGTCAGCAGCACGTTGTAAAAACGGAGTGATGATTTATAATTACGAATCTTAGGTTATGTTCATCTGCTTTTATCAAAGTGAATACATTCTTACAAACGCGTCTGAATACGCCTCCATAAATTGTGAAATGGTATTCTGATATCCGAACCCTGAATTAGCCAACTTAGCCTTAATTTATTTGTAACATAAACAATTAATTATAATAATTAGTAACTTTTATTTTAAATATTACTCCATACATTGTGCATATGTACTTCAGCCGCTAGTGCTTATTGAAATTGAAAAATGGATTAAAAATAATTTATATTATTGAAAATGTCTTTAGCGACATACTTATGGACGCTTATAATGTTTTACTATTAGTAACGATATCAGCAAAACAAACGCAATGTGTAAATAAATAATGAACAGTAGGTACTTTCTTTCAGAAATAAAAGGATCTCCATAAACACGAATAAGTTAAGCAACTTATATTTATTAATATTAAAATTTCTATGAAAAGAAACTAATTCTGGAAAAAAATTACGCTATGGACATTTAGGAATAAATATTTTAAATGATCTTAATGTGTATACTAATATGACAACATTTACTTTATTCTAGAATAGATCAAAGTTTATAAGCTTTTAACTTTTCAGCAATGGTAATAATTGTATATGATATTTCTATGCAGTGGCGTAGCGGACGGACCCGCAGGGTCCGCGGTGCGGGGGGGCCCCCAGCTCTTGGGGGCCCCCGAGTCTAGAAATTTATAACGAGAAAATATCATCGAAATTTAAAATTACATTCATCTTAAACATCAATATTCAATAGTCAATATTATATATAAATATTTTAATATAATAATGGTTGATAAAAAAGTTATTTCGTACATACTTAGTTTTAGTAGAGGCCTCGGATTTGTCAAATAAATGGGGTATAGAACAAGAATTTCAAAAAAAAGAAAAAGTAGTGTTAAATAGTTTTTTGATGAATTAGCAGAAGATGAACGACTTACAGATTCCGAAACGTCTTTTAAAGTAGAGGTATTTTATCCCAACCTTGATATTGTCATTCAACAGATTGTTGGCCGATTTTCTGGAATGAGCGAAGTGGTAAAGAGACTTTCCTGTTTAAATCCCTAAACATTATCAAAGTTGAATGACGATCAGCTTTATTTGGAAGCTAGCAATCTTGCTGAAAATTATTCTGAAGATCTATCGGCAGGTTTTCCCCTCGAACTTCTGTTACTAAGAAATGTTTTGAGCACACAAATAATAGAAATTGCGGATTCTTCGATCTTTTATTTTGCTACATTCCCTATAAAAAATCATAAAACTTTACTGTTAAGTGTTCCAAATGTTTTCATTGCCATAAAATTATTCTTAACACTACCAGTTATTGTTGCTACAGCTGAAAGGTCATTTTCAAAATTAAAGCTTATTAAGACGTTTGTACGAAATTCAATGACTCAAGAAAGACTGTCAGCATTATGTGTATTAAGTATTGAGAAAGAGAGAGCAAGGAAGTTAGATACTGATCACATCATCGAAGATTTGGCTAAAGAGAATGTACGCCGCTGCCCAAAAACTTTATAATTTAAGTTTCCTGTGGGGGGCCCCGACCATACATTTTGCGGGGGGGCCCGAGATTTTCAGCTACGCCACTGTTTCTATGTAATTAAATATAACATAAATCATTCAGATGGACACAATATCAATGACAATGTTGACAGTCAGCTGAGTACATAATAACAATATTTAAAAATCATTACCATGTATCAAAATGGTTCTAATTACAAACCATAAAGTGTAATAGTTTTATGATTATTAGAAACAAGCACGCGCATTTAGATTAATCATTATGTTGGCTTTTGTTTACCTATCGTAATATTCATTTAGTAAAAATGTAAATGATTTGATAATGAACTACAAAATACTATATTGTTGTAGTAATTGCATTTAAATAAAGTTTGAAATGGCGAATTATACCGGAACGATTAATTAATAACAACTCGACGTAATATAAAAGGTAAATAAACACATCTATATCGCTAAATATAGAGTACAGGTTATTTCTGTCAGTCCATCTACAAAACGTACACAAACACTGCTTTACAAGAGCCATGTCTGAAGGTTAGAATTGAAAAACTTGCCACTCTGCTTCAGACTTTTACGGCGGTAAAATCAAAAGCTTTACTTAAACTGGTCACGTCTCACCACATCGTATATTTTCATACAAATAATAAACAGTTCTTCATACAGACAAGCCTTATGTTTATATAATTTTGGTTTAATAGTAACAAAGTCGATTAGATGTGTAAATAATTTATTATTCATTTTCTTTTAAGTGGCTATATATATAAATAATAAATTTAAATACACATCACGGTTATAAAATATCATAAAGTATAAACTAATAAAATGGACAATTTAAGCACCAGTATGAACTATTTATAATTCTGCGAGTTCTTGCCTAGATCCCCATTTAACGTAGAATTTCAACATCTACTTCATATTTTATACTCACAATCGTTGAGTGAGAGTCGTATTCCTTCATTCAACTTTACAGGGCAATAAACCTTTCATAACCAATTTGACCAATTCAAACACGCATCAGATAATATTATATAAGCAGAAAAGTAAACTGGAACTTTTTAGATTTACCTATTTATTGATATACAGGTTGCATCACTGCATAAGGAGAAAAGATTGCAAAAAGGACGCAATACAGGGTGCTTTACATCGGTGTATTTTAACATGTGAGTCTTTATGCAAAATAAATATCAACTTCGCTTTTTAAATTAAAAAATAAATGAAGAAAAAATTTTGAAAAGATTTAACAACCTTTAAAAATACGGTCACTGAGAATTATGAAATAGAATTTCACGATCGGTTAATTAAAACTTATTAGGTGATATCTATTTTGAGGTCGATTGAAAATTCGATCAATTTGGTTATTTGTTAATTTTTCACCAATCTCAAAATCGATACGTAATAAGGTTCAATTAGCCGAACGACGCGACAGTGAAATTTTATTTCAGAATATTTAGTGGCCGTGTTTTCTTTCCCGCCCTGTTTAGTGGCCCAGTTTCATGTAAATCGGACAAAATTGTGCAATTATGGCAGCCTTTTTAGATTCGTCATTTTTAATCCTTAGCTTTTGACATCAGATTCATGACCTGCGCCAATATTCTTGATTAAAGATGACGATCTCGGATGATTAGGGATCGAGCTTGAGCTCTTTGCCCCAATCATCGCTGTAGACCTGGACTGGCCTAGTAAGAGGTGGGTCTGCTTTTTCGCTTATCCTCCCCGCAAATGTGGATGGTGTAGGCGATTTTAGCAGACCTCCCCTGGTCTTAGCTGTTGGACCCGCCAGCTGGATCGTTTCTTCTGGCGCTCTTCTGCCTTGGTTTTCTTTCTTCGCTGGCATGTCTGCTTCCGGGAGCGTCTTTAGTCTGTCGTGAGAGAGAGCAGCTGTTGCCGAACTCTCTCGGAGTTTGGAGGAGTTTGGGGATTGATGCATCAAGTACGACATTTTCCACAGCTTGTATCCTCTTCAAGTGGGTGGCTGCTTGGTATCCCCAGGCAACGGAGGTGTAGATCAGATTAGGTGCAATGGGGGTCCTGATAAGCGTGAGCTTGTTCCTCAGGTTGAGTTGGCTCTGTCTACCTATCATAAGGTAAAGTAGAGTCCTCCTCGTCCTCGCTTGCTGTATTATTGCTTCCGTGTTCTGTCTCCACGTCAGGCTTCAATCTATGATAACGCCAACGGTATTTGATGGTATCGTGCCATTGGATGTTTTCGCCGTTCAAGGAGACGTGTCCTGTGGGAGTTTGTTTCCTGACTCTCTTGAAGAGGATGGCTTTATTCTTCTCCGCGTTTATTTTGACTTTCCACTTGTTACAGCCCTCTTCCAGAAGGGATGCTGCTTCCTGGAGGTTGCCAGTGGCAAGTCTTGTACTCCATGATCTTGCGATTATGGCCGTATCGTCTGATGACTAGCTGATACTTTAAACCCAATTGTATCTCCGGTGGCTCCGGCGCCTCCGGCTTAACTTCAAATATTCTCGCATATAAAGTTCCGCTTTCCGGTTTTTACTCACCCCATACTAAATATAGCGTGATAGAATAAATACGTGACTACCGCCAAGTTATACTGTACAGTTTGCGAAAAATTTTATAGAAGTCGCTTTAGCCATTCCAGAGTAATCATTGAAATATTTTAGAAAACATACATACGGATTGAATTAAGAACTTGAGAAATTTTTAAAGTTGGTTGAAAATAGACTAACCTTTATTCCTTCAATCTCGACACTGGCAACGTAAGTTATTGACGTTTATTATAGCGTTACCAAGTCTACGCAAAATGTACAAATTATAAATTATAAATAAAATTGAAAATGAACATACACAAGTTGATATTTTATTTCGTTAAAGTAAATGCCCTAATTAGGGCAAGGCCATATCGGCGCAACCCACATCGCACAGTATTGTCTCAGTTTTATTGTGGATATTCACGGACACGAAAAACCGATGAACGCTGTTGCTGGTGTTGTGCGATGTACAATAGGCGATGTGCGCTGTGCGGTGCGCCAACGTGGCCATGAACTTAAGAACATATTACACAATAAGGAGACGTTCATGGTAAAGTGAACAAGTCTGGTGTGCATTTTTCTAGATCGCAATATAACATAGCACAGTGTTTGTCCACTCAATTCCTGTAAAATGCACCATGTTAAAAATGTAAAACACAGTAATTCACTATTGTTACATACGTGCAACGACCACTACGTATTTTGACAACAGTAAACAGTGTAAGCACTATACTATAGCACGCTGCTACTGTTTGCTTGTTTCATTTCGTGTTGCGCTTGGTACCAGCCCAATGTCTTCCGAGACAAGATCAGTGCGCAGTATACTAGGTGTAACTTGTTTAGCTCCAGCAGTTCCTGATGTCAATTAATGTGTGTTAAAATGATTTGAATGAACTAATCTTCGTAGTTATTGCCAACGCTACAATATTTTTCTCTCAGCTCAGGCTAATATTGTTATTTTCGCAGTGTTTGACGTTATGCCAAATGCTGGTTCTGTTCCTGTAATTCCCGATACCGTACCTTGACGGGAGATTAGTTCACTGTTTTCTATGCCAGAGTAGCCAGGTATTCAGTTCAGAGTTAATTTATTATTTATGCCTAATCAACTTCTAGAAAATAGTTTGGAACTACCAGAGTGACCTGACATTTAGAATTGCTCCTTGAACTGTTTTAAAATTGCAGTGATAGGATCTAACAACTTTAGGAGTTGCTCGAATTCTGAAACCATTATCTTTGTAGGAAATTGTTTTGTTTAAGTCTGTATCTCGTTTAAATCCAACCAGATCTAGTAGTAACTGCAGCCCATCTAAACTACGTGAAGGTTATTTCATTAGCCGTTATACTTTCTCACTCACCAGCAATCTCCTCTTGAAGAATTTTCTCAGAATAAATGTTTAAATTAATGGAAACAGTATACAATTCTCTGTATATTCATATTTTTTGATGTTCTGATTAAGAACACTTAACATCATCTTATTTTCGCTACTAATGCCAATCATCGATACCGGGAGATGAGCTACCCCAACCTGAAATTTTTTTTGAAGTTCTTCTCGTAAGAAGAATAGAGACTTTTTAGTTTCCTAACATTTAATAGACAAGAGACCAACTAATTTACATCCCCTCCAAAGGACTATATGACCAAATTGCTCAGCCTCTACATATGCGCTTATATACAAGCCGTTAAAAAGTGCTGCGAGCTTTCTATATTTCCCTGGAAGGTCACTCATCTAAGTACCAACAGCAATGGTGTTGCTTCACTTTTCTATCAAAATACGAATGTGGTCAAGACGCATCTACGCTCGTCCGTAAATTCTGCGTTAAATATTATTTTTCTTATCTAGCTAAAGCAATCCTAAAAAATGAGAACATCGTTTATAATTTTGTAACGTAGGCAAGAGCGAAAATGAACTGGCGTTATTTCTCGTGTTTTCTAATCCTATTATTTTCAAAAGATTGAATCGATATTTTTTTAAGGTCGATGGCTAACTTGTTGATTAATTTTACAGACATTAATTTAGGACCTTTTGCAACGATGGATAAGGTGTGAGCTGATATGTTCAAATTATAATTACGTCGCAGAATATGACTAGTGTCACTTCTGCTATTGAACTGATCAAACTTTTCTTTTATATGGATTGCACAATGCACAGCTTAAGATGTATAGAGATGGAGCGGTCAAAATTCCTAATTCACTGAACAAGAGTCTGCACGAGTGACGAGGGGGTTTGAAGGACATTGTACGTACATTTTTTTTTTTTTTTTGAAGTGTAAACACTTCGTTAAATCGAGCACAATTGCCCCAGCAGATGATACAATAACTTAAACAGGATTGGACGTGAGCAAAATAGAACATTTTTAAAATATGTACGTTAACAAAGAGCGTAGTTGCCAAATGACGAAGCAGTGTGTAGATAACTTATTATTCATAATGTCTACGTGAGTTTCCCAATTTAAAAGGGAATCCATATAAACCCCAAGAAATATAACGCTATTATTTTGTTCTACGGTGCGGTTATCAATTTTATTTATTTATCTCATTTACTAATATGCTGTTTCTTGCTATCAAAATGTAATAAATCCGTTTTCATATTATTAATTGTGAGACCGGTAGTCGTATAGAAAGTTTGCATTGATTTAATGGCATTACTGGCTTTAAAACTGAGTTTATCTGTGTCGTTCGAATTAACCGCAACGGTGGAATCATCGGCAAAAAGCGATATAAAAGCATCTTTTACGTGAACTGATATATTGTCAATAAATAGAATAAATAATAAGGGCCCCAAAATACTTTCTTGCGGAACACCTGTGAAAACCGTAACGATTTTCTCGGCATCTCTCAAAACGATGGATTGTGTTCTTTCCTTTAAATGCAACTCTATCCAGGTTAAGGTTGGACCATGAATTCCATAATTTGTTGGATTTTACGTTTTTTCTTGTTTTTCTCGTGACCTTTAAACTTAGGGCTGATTGTTCTCAACCCTATAAGGGCAGTTTATGAAGATTACGTCGAACCTGATGCAGTTTGTTATTACTTTAACAATACTTTTTCAGCAGTCGTTACTGTTTGGGATTGATTTTTTTATATATGGGGGTAGTTGTTGTCCTTCCCTGGGGGTGTGTTCCATATTTATTGTATGTGCGATGCTGTTTAACCTTAATTTGTATAATTCGATTGATTAAGATGTAATAACTATTCTCGTAGCTTAATCTCCTTTTAACCCCATTCCAGGGGTGTTTTTGGCTCTAGCTAATGATTTTGGGGCTGTACGATTTCTTTGGCCTCGGACTTGGATTCAGTGACTGAAAATACATAGGGTACATGGATTTAGTTCGCTGATCTGAAGTTTTTTTTTATGGGGCTGTGTAATTTTTAATACTTTTTATATCCAAGTCAACTATTTGCATATTTATTATTCTTATGTGGAAATGTCAAAAATCGTTTGGAAGGAAATTGTTTTCCAACAAAAAAATGATTGATTTAAATACCCGTTACAAAGAAGCTTGATTTATCGTATAAAGCCATTAATAACCCAACGTCTTCTCAGACATTTTTTAATCCATGCGTTTTTGTAGTTAGCTTACCCTTTCTGTATGGAGTGTCCAAAATTACTTTACTCCAGAGGAAAACATAAAATTTTATATAATACATGAACATGTGGATCTTTCTCCGAAACTTTGTTGTAATATATCGGAATCTAAAAATATTGGAATTTGCGCATATTGAAACCACATAAACCATTGAAAATACCTTCAATTTTTGATAATATTTGTCGTTCCTTAAAAATATTGCTTGGCAGAAGTCACATATCTTGCACAAAATATCTATGCTCCTAGACCAAGGTTAAAATTAACGACTAGGCTTTTTACATTACTCGTTTATCTTCGCGAAATAATTTCAACTATAGCATTATCCCCAAGAAGTGGTTCGGGCTCCACTGTAAACTGTAGGGCCTCATTTCTATTTACCTCACATAAAATTATCCTGTATTTTCGAGAGGTTACATACCTCAGTGACGTGAGAGATGATTAAGGAAACTAAGAAAAACATTTTCAAGAAAACTAAACTTACACTACAGTCCTTCAATACATCGGCGGTATTCAGAAAATATTTTCTGGTACTAGCGGTACACTGTGGGTTCTGGTATCTACACTGATTTATGATATCACGTTACCCTCTCGACTATCGTCGCTCTACTACTACACAAACTACATAGACATACAAGAAAAAATAAACTGATTTCAATTTTGTCAAAATTTGGTTCATTATCGTCTTCACCTTTCACAAATTCTAGGTCGATGAGGCGTTTGCTAGTTAATTTTAAGTATAAGAAAATTATATACCTACAAAGGTTTTAAAATTTATTTTAAGTGTCTTCATTTTGTATCTTAATGAACATATATCAACTTTGCAAGTGAATTGTTTGAAATATTTCTTATTACACCAAAAATCTGGAAACAATCCATAGTTTAAGGTTAGAGAGAAATGATAGATCAGAATTGCCAAAATGCAAAAGAATCTATTGGGGAGTTGCGCAAAACAAAATTTTATGAAGAAGCACGTTCAGTTCATCTGGATCTCTTTATATAATCATGAACTCGTTGAAGCAAGTTGGCTATAATTTTAGCAGGCATGATTTTTATCACATAGGGCAAATTTTTGAGCGACGTTACTGATACCTGTTTTTCCAGAATCCTATTCTCTTTAGAATGTAAAGGTCAAAGTAAATCCCCTTCATTATCTTTCACACACGGTACTCTGCATCTCCTTCATATAATTTTTTAAACAATGATTAATACCCTAATATAGAAGATTTGGATACTGAAAGCTATTATTACTTTCCGCTATTAGTAGAGAACCAACTAATGATTATTCTAGTAACCACGTTTGTCCTAGAAGAAAGTTCTAGTATTAAAATGAACGAAAATGACGGTGTAAGCATCCTGATATGGGCGCAACAAATAAAGCGAATACACCTGACACGCCCTAATACACCTTCGGCATACCGAAGTACGTTGGAACCTATAATTTTTTCTCTTAACAGTAACAATAATCAAAAGTGATTCTACAGCTACGTGTGATCTAAACCAGTAGTAGACTTTAGATATTATTTTTAGAAAAAGAAACCAGTAGTAATATATGATTAATTTTAAATCTGTATTATATGAATGAAGGGTTGGATCCGAACTACCAATGGAATGTATCAAAATAAATCAAAATAATAGTCGTATAAACAAATATATATTTTCTTGATGTAACCCTATTCAGTACACACTTGAAGTTGAATACATTTACAAAATGTTTAATGTCCTCCATGTTTTATGTGAGGTATCTTCTAGAGAAAAACCATCAATCATGCGGTGAAGTAGTTTACACAAACACCAATACAGTTGGGCATAACACTCGACGTGCGTTTCACCTATCACGTTGGCATCATCTGGAGATGATAGAATACTCAGGGATGATTGAAAAGTTCAGTTATTTAATTATTATGCGTAAGCTTAACTTACCCTGCTGGATTCCTGTATGAGCTTAAAGTGTACGCATCTCTATATCTATTATTTTACTTGCCTTTACCTCAAACTCCTCACCAAAAATTGGGAAACATACCTACTTGTAATAATCCTAACGATACAAGGAGAATAAAAATCAACAGGACATTATTTAGTAAACTTTTATTTGGACATGTTTGTTCAATGTTGACTAAATTAACTCGGATGCAGACATTTGGTACACAGTAACTTGTGGACGTTAGCTTTGAGATTTCGCTTCTTTTTTAGCATGTTTGTGATCCACATCTTGTGCTAAAAGAACATTAGGATTTTTCCTCAATGACAGTAAAAACTTTGTTTTGCCAAAGGAAACTGATTGACAATGTGATTTTCTTCTCGGGCTTGAAGTCAAATGACTTTGTCATGGACACGGCTGGTTTCCATTTGGACTCATTTTCGAGCGAAAATTAAGGAATTTATAATGTTCTTACAAAATAACCTATAGTAATTATATCATAAGCTTTAATCTAAAATCTGTACCACTATTACCAAATGATAAAAATGGCTCTAATACCCCGATAGATCATGATAGAGGTTTAATAGTAATTGTAAGCGGTCTTGGGCATATTTTTCACATACTTCTGCAAGTAGCTCCAGTAGAGAAAAAACAAAAGTGAAGGAAAGAAGTAAAGTAAGAAAAAATATTGAATAACCTAAACGTGAACCCAGGTAGTCATAAGGTATTCCTTGCAGCTACATAGAACAATTGAATACAAACTAAGAAAACCAAATTAATACAATTTTTTTGTGAAGCAGCAGAAACTGATTTAAAGAATTGTAAAAATGTTGTCATCACTGAGGCAGTGATTGAACTAATTAAATTCATTTTCAATGTAAAAGTACATAAATGAGGTAAATATCAGAAGACGAGAGAAAAAACAAACAAGCTCACCATTATACAATTCTCCGATTTACTGCACTTTTTATATAAGTGTTGCTCATTCTATAGAATACTATTCGCAGTTCTTTGCAAATAATATTAGTTTTAGACAGTTTTAGTTTAATTACAAAACATTAAAAAAATGATTTTTTTTTTTAACAATTAATAACTTTTTTGTTTGTTGCTAAATTTTGTTCGAAATAGGTTTCTGTCTCTAGATTACACAAACTTACTGTTCAAATTTCAATACAATCGGATTTTTCATTCTTATGTTATCGTGCTTACAAGAAGTGTGACGGACGGTCAGTCAGAGGGACACACAGACGAAAGGACATTTTGAGAGTTATTCAGAATTCGATCACTAACACAGCGATATGAATATTTTTTCTCTACAAACGATATTAAGCGGTTTTAGAAATGTACCGATCAAATGCAATATACTCTTCGTTTTGTATTTGCGAATAGTATAATAATACGGGTAATATTGAGCATAGCCTTATTTCAAGTGAATTTTTAAAATGACAGATTTCATAATAAATGAAGAATAAACAATGAAATTGAAGCCGTCCATACATTTCCTCAATGAGATAAGACATAATTAGAAAACCAACTGAAACTTAAAGAATGCACTAAAAAAAAAAAAAAATTCTTAGTAATAATTATTATGTCAATAAACGTAAAAGTGTGGAGCGCCCGAGGAGTACAATTTACTGTTTTTCTAAGTAGTTTGAGCGCCCCACGCTTTTACGTTTATTAACGCAATTATTAGTATTATTAATTTCTTCTTTATAGTGCATTTATTTAACAATTCTAGTTGAGTTTTAAAAGTATATTTTAAAATTATTTACTTATTTTTTCTTTTAAGTTTTGTGCTAATTAGACTAGTGTGTTTGTTCCATAAAATTCCATACCCATAAATGACAAAACCGTCAAAATTTATTCATCATCTTGAGGCCGCCATTTTAAATTATTTAATTTCAACTCTGCGACCTCGAAAATTCTTCATATACCGATTTTCAGACGAATCAGACCATAAATTTCAAATCTTATCCGCTATATTCACGCCGCGACGTGACTTAAGTTCGCCGATCGAGATCTCGCCACTGAAACCGGTACCGTACCTCACCTAAAATTAGGTCAAGTTATATTGTCCAACCATATTCACATGCAAAATTTCAAGTCAATACGATAACTGGAAGTGGATGAAAATTAAGTTGTAAAATTTGCTTACATAATATAAAGTTACAAGGTTGCAGATCAAGCTTATAAGAGCGTGTAAATAATCTTCCTATTATTTATATATAATATGCTATGTTTAATAAATCAACAGTAAATTAGATTTTATAACGTTCTGTAAAATCTAACATATATGTTGAATACAGAACATTACCTCATAGTACGAAAATGCAAAATTTACATTTCTGTATATATAACAAGAATAAATTATCGGATAACTATAGAACAGATGAAACAAGAATTATGTGTTTTCTTTTTTCGTAAATCTTACAACCACATAAATGTGATTAATCTTTTAAAATTTTAAATAAAACATTTATAAATATTAGATATATACTAAATGGCTGAAATTAAATAGTGGCACCGGGGTTCATTTGTCACAGATGCAAAACTTGCACTAATTTAAGACTTTTTTAATAAATGCGAAATTGTAAGAATTCTTACTGTTTCCTATTTATCACTGGTAAAAAAATTTCAAATATATATTTTTAGCTTAACTGTACCTTAAAATATGTAATTTTAACCAATTTTAACGTGGAATTTCTCATTTCTGTTGCGTTTTTGTACGTATGTCCGCGTGATTGTATTTTTCTACGTATGTCTCAGCGTCAAAACTACTGGTCTGATTTGAACGTCAATTTTACTAATGCGATGAGTACAAACTAGGGGCGGTAATGGGCCATACCAACAGGGTAACAATATAGATGTGAAAGTTTTGATCTTAAAAACCCTTCCGAATTCTCAGCTAAAATCAAATTCCATCTGAATACAAGTTCCCTATCTTTTGCTAACAACCTACTTCATACTACTGATTCTGATTAAGCTTTTGATGTTAACGTCAAGGTTGTAGGCATACTCATGTTGGAATGTTGCAGATTTTTATAAATGAAAAGGTGGGGTTTTCTTCAAAATTGGCCGTCTGCAAAAAAAGGTCACTCGTGAAATAAAATTTCAAGCATTGTCCGAATTTTATTACCAAATATTAATATTGATTTCGATGTAATAATAAAAATGTAATCTAACCAGATGTATTCTTAACAATTTCAACCTAACCAGTAAATCGCTCAATGCTCTAGAATTGAATATGCCACATCCGAAAATCGCGTTCTGCTTCTCAACGAGGTTTCTCTTTCATAACTTCCATGGGTGTTGGAGGTAACTTCGACCTTCAAATTTCTTCTCGCCAGAACGCCACTGGATACAATATTTACTCTTAATCTCCATCTGATGTTGAACCGGACTGATGGTTTAGTACTCTCAACCGATAGCCCAACAGCCGGTAACATCAAAAGTACCGTCATCGCGGATTTGAAAAATTCTAGTGAAAATTGACTGTACAAATCCATACATACAAAATGAGCCCGGTATGATGAGGTTTTTCTAGCCGGAAGTATTTTTAATTAAATTAATTATTATTAAAAAACAATAATGTTTTACCGTTATCGCGGAAATTGATTTCAATTAGAACATTCTTTAGAAAATTTGATGCTCTTTCAGAAAAACCTGGTATGACAACCTCTACTCAGCCGGAAATATCTGTCATACCTATTTGAAGGAGGTGGTAGGTAACAAAGTTTTACCGTTATCGCGGAATTTGATTTCAATTAGAGATTTTTTAGGAAATTTGATGCTCCTTCAGAAAAACCCGGTATGACAACCTCTACTCAGCCGGAAATGTCTGTCATACCTATTTGAAGGAGGTGGTAGGTAACAAAGTTTTACCGTTATCGCGGAATTTGATTTCAATTAGAGCATTCTTTAGGAAATTTGATGCTCTTTCAGAAAAACCTGATATGACAACCTCTACTCAGCCGGAAAGAACCTCGTCATACCGGGCTCGTTTTGTACGTGTGGATTTGTACAGTTAATTTTCACTAGAATTTTTAAAATCCACGATAACGGTACTTTTGATGTTACCGGCTCTTGGGCTATGAAAAGTAACTTAAAATAGGTAGATCTTTTCCTGAATCGCAAGCCCGGTCCTGAAATTTCACGGATAGTTGATTGCTGGCTTTCACCCTCTTGTTTTCGGGTGAGAAAACTAGTTCTCATCAATCATTCGAAAGTACATTATTGAATGCGTTTCTTTAGTAGCAGTAGCAGTATCGTATCTAGTAACTTTACAATCGTCCTTCCTTGGCGTAAGAACGGATTTCTTCACGTGTTTCGGTGTTTCTCGTTGCTAGACCATACTGGATCATACTGGACAAGTGCTGCGCGTTTTCCAACCTATTGAGTTATACGATGCATTAGGCTCATTATGATGTTGCGTACTTCTGGCAACTTTAAGTAATTTTATTAAATTCTTGTAAACAAAATGAATTTTTGAGAAATATGTATAGGTATTCACCATACTCTAGTAACTAAAACGCCAGACATTAAATTATCGTAGGTAATCTGTTTAAATTTAGGAATGTACACATTTATTATATTTTCATGTTTCAACCATCTAACTCTTTTTGTATTCCAGTTTTTGCTAACAGCTCTCGTAGAATACAGAGGCTTCGATCGAATAGTAAATATATCTGTATTTCACAGCACCTGTTCCTTAATTATTGGTTAAACCAAATATACTGCAGGAAGTATTGTGGGTTGCATAGAACAACGCGGACCCAAATTCTTAGTAATTTTTAGTTTATAGTATGGTAATATGTTAATTGAAACTTGAGAGGGGATATCACTTTTATTAGCTGGCTGATAGCAGAATTGGCCATTTCTGTAGCAAATTCTGTAGCAGCATATACTTAGACTTAAAGTTTTTGATAATCATTCAGTCACGAGTTGTGTCACTTCTACTTTTATCAAACTTTCTCTTAGTGATCTATCTAATAAAAGGTAATTACATTTATTTAATTGATTCCTCTCATTAGTATTTAACGGCCTTCAGCCATATTTTTAATTTCTGCTAACTAAACATAACCATAATTCTGAAACACGTGCTGATAATATTTCTTCTTCTTCCCAAACGTAGAGTTTTGCTGCCAAATAATTTACATAAATAATTTACACAGATAGTTTATCTACATAAATTACCTAAATAATTTATCCACATAAATTACACAAATAACGTACTTAAGGTTAAATGCCTGCTGGATTTCATAAGATGGATAGTCCACTCATACACAGTTTAGTCAAGTTCAGCATTCATAGTCTAGTCAAATTCCGTTTCGTCAAGTCAGTTTAGTCCAGTCAATCCAAACCAACAGCAAAACCCTAGCGTTATACAGGTTAGCAAGACGTCAAACCACGTCGAGGCGCCGTCTGTGTTCGGAGAGGCTGTTAGGAAAAGCTACCAGAACTCACCAGGAGCCCTCATCCATTATCTATCCATCGTCAGGAGGTTTGGTGAGATTCTGAGAATTTCATAGATTTTTTTTTGTGTAATGTTTATTGTATAACTTTTATTGCACAAAGTATTTCTCTTCCATTGATTATAAGTTAATTAAGCTACAAATATTTTCTTTTGAAAATTGTGGTAATATTACTTAATATTTTTATTTGATAAGTGATATTATTATCTTATATTTTTATATTGATTGAATTCGTTGACATTTTCATATACTGATGATTTTTCTAAAGGTATTAATAAATATGTCTCTTTTATCGTAAAATTCAACTTTTCATTGTTTCTGTTTGTCTGTCCGCCATAAGATCAAATCTCTCCACAGCGGTTACTTTCACCATCACAGGAGTAACTCTTAAATTTTTCTGTGGATGGCGCTCATAATGTTTACATCATTTTAAGCTACCTCTGAGTGTTGGAACAAACTGGCTTAGTAAAATATCACAAGAATATTGGTTCAACCTCTGGCTGATTAAAAAAAAAAAATGTATTAATTGAACCCACAAAATCCCAGCCACGCACCAGATCAGCTAGCCGTTCGCCGTCACTACTTGTGTGTTGGTTGAATTGCCTTTGGTTATCACCTTAACCGGTGATACCATTGTTAATTTTTCTAGGGTCAAGTAGTGATGTAACAATGAATTGGTGTATCCGCTTTCATATTCTATTTATTCTTCATTACCTTCCATAATGTCGCTTTTCCTTTGTCAAATATTGCAGATATCAAGTCACATCAGTTAAACGCATGTACAAATAGAACATTCTGTCTGCACGTTTCAAACTCATTCTAGTTGACGGAAGAAAACGCTTGTCTTCTGGTTTTGCCTATTTCAGACTAAAAGGAAAAAAGTGAAATAGGTACTTAATTTCAGTAATCTACATAGTTTCAAATGTGCAAATCTGAAGAAATCGGTTAATTTTTTCGCAATTACAATACTTTTGAGCTATTCTTTACATATAACCCTAAAAATTAACGACAAGCTGACAGTCGATTGACGGTCACTTTTCCGAGGTCCACACTCGAAATTGAAATAAAGGATTCGTGAAAAGCCTACCTGCTTTTAGTTTCTTCCTAGTTTCATTAGTATTTTGTCTAACCACATTATTGTACCATCATTATAACAAAATACATTCGTGGATACTTTGAAATAACATAATTTAAAATAATAAATTTCATATCTTTAGGGCTAAAAACTTATTGTAGAACACCAGGGCTTTTTTTCATCTAACAAGCACATTTTAGAGAAATTACGAGAGATAGTGGAAAGAGAAATTAATGATTACGTTTACTATACCTACATCATTTATAATAATGTACTTATATAATTTATTAATTTACTTCATAAATGTAAAACTAAATAGATTGCAGACATTTCTCTAAAACCAGTTTAAAAAATTCATTACTGGATCCCCTTATATTATACTACCATCAATAAATATTTAAATTTATTTTAAACCGGTAATTAGATGTCATATTCAGTACCTATCTACCTGAAACCAGAAATACATACGCTGTATAATAATATAGATAATAACCCATAAAAACCGCATAAAAAAGTAATAATTGTTTACGTGCTGCTGCACCAAATCAGACATCTGCACGAGCCAAGTCCTTACTGCAGTATAAGAACCTCTCGACCTTACAGGAACTTTACGGCTAATAAAAAGCCGCTTTACGACATTTTAACGCGCCGTTACCACTTTTACTAACTACTAACAAGCCTCATTACGATACTGAGATGGGTGCTTTACGTAGCAGATATTATACCAACCCTATAGGTACGATTTATCCCCGGATACATGTAAAGCGCCTTCAGTATCTCGCCAATCTGCTCTTAAATATTTTCAGTCGCTAGACCCCTTTAAAACCATTTCCCACTCCACTCAAAATCTGTCACACATATTTATAAATTAACAATAAGTTAATAATTGCTATCGGTTGCTGACGAACGTAAATAGTAACTAATATTTTATTATACTCTGTTTAGAAATACCAGAGTATTAAATGACTCAGGCAAAACCAGCCATGGGCGCACCATTGTTTCATTGCATAGTTACGAGAATTGTACAGAAAAATAAATTGTTACATTAATTTATCCACTTATTTCATATTCTTAATCTTGCTATCAATAATTTCATATGAAATAAACATCTGTTGTTTAATTTATCTAAACATTTTCATAATAGTAATAACACAGCCACTCACAAAAAAGTTTAGTACTCAAGCTGCTCGACTCATGTATTTGAAGTATTTTGATCCGCTGAGCACGTTCCCGAAGCCCGTTTAGTTCCACCATGTCAAAATTTCTCGTAAGTATCCAAAAATGTGGTGGCTAACAATACTATAAAATATATTTGAGAAAATTGTATTCCTGCGTTAGCCGTGTATTTATATTTAGTCATAATTAAAGTCTGTCTTTTAATGAAAATTTGGCATAATTTTATTGCACAAGTTTATAAAAAAAAATGACAAAAACGGTGTAGATCTAAACAAATTTTATACCGGCCAAAATAAAAACATCAGATTTTGGACAATGGAGAAACTTAAAAAATTGTTGTAAAAATATTAGGTACATGTATTAACAGCGTAGTGGTTTTGGCAATAAGTACGAAAGCACCCTGGTGTCAACATTAATTTTATTTTTTAAAAGTCAATATATTGACATTTCTTTGAATGTACTGACATTTTTCTCAATATGTTGAGATTCGTTAGATTTTATTTTTTAAAGCATGGGAGAAATTAAATGCCATATTTCGATTGATATATTATTATACTCTTCGCAAATATAAAACGAAGAGTATATTTCATTCGATCGTCACATTTCTAAATCTGATAATATCGCTTTTAGGGGAAAAAATCATGTGTTGGTGATCGAATTCTAAACAACTTTCAAAATGTTGGTCCGCCTTTCTGCATGTCTGTCCGTCCGTCCGTCCATCAGTCTGCCTGCCTGCCTGTCTGACTATTTGTCTGCTTGTCCGTCTGGCCGACCGGCATGTTTCTTGTAAGCATGATAGCTTAAGAACGAACAGTCAGTTTGTAGTGAAATTTGGACAGTAAGTTAGCTTTAGCTAGAGGAGGAATCCCCTGTTGTTTTGGACCAAATCAGTCAATAAATAAAAAGTTGTTATTTATTTGAATTCTTTAAATGTATATGCTTATATTATATAATATTGTTACATTGCAAAGCCGGCAATAGTCCCTATTCATATATCATATATCAACCTAATAGCAATAAATATGTCAACAATGCGATAAGATTATGGACCAAGCCTTGGCAGCTTTTATTCATCTCGCAGGCCGCAAGGCCGTCACTCGTTAGAAATACAAACTAATATTACTATACTATGCGCAAATATTTCTTTATTAACAAAAAACTGTATCCTATGTGTGCAACAATTATATAAAAAGTACAGTAAATCGGCGAAGAGTATAATGGTTAGCTTGGTATAAGATTCAACTAATTAGTAAAATAAATAAGTAAATAAGTAATTAAGTTAATAAATACATGCTGATAAGAAATAATGTTTCATAAAATTTCTATTCATTTACAAAATATAGAAATTAAGTTTAAAAGTTTGTAATTTTAACTGAATCTTCATGACCATAGGGAGTTATGTGGATACTGGTCTACTCTGCATAGCCGTAAGGGACTATGTGGAAACTAGTTTTAGAATGAGAATTATCGAACAAGAAAGACACATTCATTTTAGGATTTTAATTGCTAGCATAACCAGAATTCAGGTTATCGAAAAAATGCAAAGATTGTAAATCAATAATTTTAAATATAGTTTTTCTTTTAGTTCTCATATATAGTTTTTTCTGCTGTTTGCAAGATCCTGTAAAGAATATGCTTAATTTCAATTACAAGCAAACAAAAAAATTCATTTTTAAACTTAATTTCTATATTTCGTAATTGAATAGAAATTCCATGAAACATTATTTCTTATCAATATGTATTTATTAATTTAATTACTTATTTACTTATATAATTTACTAATTGGTTGAATTTTATACCAAGCTAACCATTATACTCTTCGCCGATTTACTGCACTTTTTATATAATTGTTGCGCATTCTATAGGATACAGCTTTTTTGTTAATAAAGAAATATTTGCGCATAGTATATTAATGTTAGTTAGTATTTTTAACGATTGACAGCCTTGTCTAACTGCGAGATTAATGAAAGCGACCAAAGCTTGGTCCATAATCTAATCGCATTGTTGGCAAATGTATTACTATTAGGTTGATATATGACATATGAATAGGGACTATTGCCGGCTTTGCAATGCAACAATATTATATAATATAAGTATATACAATTTAAATAATTAATAACTTTTTATTTATTGACCGATTTTGTTCAAAACAACAGGAGACTCTTTCTATAGCTAAACTTACTGTCCAAATTTCACTACAAGCCGACTTTTCGTTCTTAAGGTATCATGCTTAGAGGAAACGTGCCGGTCGGGCAGACGGACAAGCAGACAGACAGACAGACAGGCAGGCAGGCAGACTGATGGACGACGGACGGACAAACATACAGACAGGCGGACCAATATGTTGAAAGTTGTTTAGAACAGTGACATGATTTTTCCCCTACGAACGATATTACCGGATTTAGAAATGTGCCGATCGAATGAAATATACTCTTTGTTTTGTATTTGCGAAGAGTATAATAACATACCAGTCGAAATATGACATTCAATTTGTCTCATGCATTAAAAAATAAAATTTAACTATTCTCCTCAACATATTGAGGAAAATGTCAATATATTTAGAATAATGTCAATATATTGAGAATAATGTCAATATATTGAGAAAAATGTCAATATATTGAGAAAATTGTCAATATATTGAGAAAAATTTCAATATATTGACTTTTAAAAAATAAAAGTAATGTTGACACCAGGGTGCTTTCGTTTGTACTGCTGTAAAATGAAACGACGCATTTCTCTCACTGTACTGTGAACGTATCAGGTCATATGCCAAAGTACTGTTGCTTCCACTAGTAAAAGTAACTACTTGTTTTTGGCAGTAAATAAACCACAAATACTGCTACTAATTTCTATATTATATTTATGCAAATTGAACCAATTCTTTCTCCATGGTTGCATTTACAACTCAGTCCTAACAGATTTATCATAAGAGCTAGTAAAGTATCGCGAAAGTGAGTGATCTATTTTATAAGATTCACAAGAAAGTTACAATAAGGCGCATTATTTTATAGACGTTTTATAGGAATCGTCTAATAATTTAAATATCGTGAAATGCTTATTACTACACAAAAGTATTTTACAGAGGGAGGCCATCTTGAAAGACCAGCCAATATCAAATGTTTATAAGAATTTATGGAGTCAGAAACGTGCTAACTATACAGTTAAAACAAATTAGTGTAAGTTACATTGTAAAAAAACTCAAACTCATAAAATCGATATTTATAAAATTTCAAAAATTATTAGAAATCATCAATAAATGTGAGGCCCGTTGATTGATTGATTGATTGATTGATTTGCCAGCGTAAGGTGGGCATTGCTGCCAATTCCGGTGCAGGGAGATTTGTTCCACCACGCAGCCCGATCGCCCACCGATCATCCCACCGTGTGCCAGAACAAACCCCCAGTGCTTTTATATACCGCCGGACCAGCTGCATACGCTGGATTGGACATTGGACATGCTTGTTGTCAGCAGCGAGAGCCGCATGACGCATGGGGTAGGAGTATAGGATGGAGCGTGTAGGTGTTTGTGAGATGTTTCTTCTTGTTTTCCTTCTGTCTTCATCGGATGGAAAGTGTAGGCGTTTGTGAGATGCTTCTTTTAGGTTTTCGTGCTTCTTTTTACTTTCAGGTTTTTGTGATATGCTTCTTCCTAGTTTCTGTCTGTGATCATCTTCTCTCCTATTCTACTTCTGAGTTTTCTGTTTCTTCTGTTTCTGAGTCTGGCAGTGTGTATATCCTTGATATTTCTTTATTGTATTCCATTTTTTCCCAGTGTGTATAATCCTTTCCTAGCTTATTCATAATCCTCTCGATTGTTGTAATCCATGTGTAGCATGGCCTCCCTATTTTCATTTTGTTGCTGTTCATTCGCAGCGCTTTCTTCAGTAGGTGTGTCGTGTCCCGTCTTTGAACATGTCCCCAGTATTTCATTGCGTATGATTCTATTCTTTTGATTATTGTTCTTCCCTCTAGTAATGTTGACGTTTTCTGTCGTTTTTGTGGTTTTCCTGTTTTTGCTAGCAGTTGGATAATGTCCCTTTCAGCTCTTCTCAGGCTTCTTCGGTTGGCCTTTATCGTTGCTGCGTTTTTGACTCCATATATCATCGTAGGCATTATGATGGTCGTGTATACCTTTTTGGTTAGGCACCATGGTGGTTTGTTGTCCTCAATGAAGGGTAGTAGAGCTGTTGTGACTCTGTAGGCTGTTTTCACTTGGTCAAAAACATATTAAAATATGGCCATAGTTCACAGTAAAATGTTCTCCGGATTACAAATTGCAGTCGTTGTAAACCAGAACAAGTCTCTTAAGTAATTATCATAGGTTATTAGGTACCTAGTATTAAATCACAATACCATATGTTTTAGTGTCAAAAATACTTCTTAAACTTTTAGGATACATTTTAGAAATGATTTTATTCTTTTAGTGTATAAAGCAGCATCTTTCTTTAAATAATGACTATTTAAAAGCTCTTATAAAACAGTTGGTTGCTTTATAGCAGAAATTTAACAAATAGTGATGTGTGTTTTATAGTACAACTAAATGAAGCTTCAATAAAACTGATATATAGTGATTGTACTAAATTTTCATAAGGCTTCTGGAAGTATTTATACAATTATTTTGTAATGGTTCCAATAGATGTTACCATATATCAATAGCGACTGGAATATTTTCTAGGATGGTGCCAATTTTGCATTTATAGCTGCTGTAAAAACGTTATGAAAGTGTTTCTAAGAGTAATGTTATTTTATAAAATTTGTGTCAGAAACATTCCTACAACTTTTATAAAATATCAAATTGCTGGTTGGGAGGTATCCTTACCTTGAACTAAACAGTACTCCTGATCCCTAATTGGGCCCTTGTCATCATGGAAACTATCCTACTATGAGAGGTGTCTATGTGTAGACGATACTAAAGTGGAATGATGATATAAAAGTGTACAAATGAAACGAACTCAAACATCAATAGTTTTCATAAGACAAGTAATGTTGTACTGGAGATATAGATATCACGTACGTCTATAAAATATAGCACCAGGTTAGAACAGCTAGGACAACATCAACTATACCTACTACCATGATAGACGCTGGAGACAATGACAACTGCCCTGAAAGGGGATGTGTAGAATGATTCGTTTTCCGATTCGCCGTGGCATCGAGAGGCCAGCGAAGCCGCGCTGCCCTGCAGGAGGCATTAGGGTGCGAGAATGAATCTGTATTGTATCTGGAGCGACTCTGGTCTATGCGTTACAGTGGCCAAATTTTAACCAATTTTTGGCAATTTTCAGAAAGCTCTCACCCGATGGAGCCAAGCAGATTTCCCAATTCTTTTTTAGCGTGCAAAGATACATTTGAAATCATGGCCCACAATAGAATGTTTTCTATACAATATAACAATTCACTTTAAATGATACGTTAATATGAAGTAATACATAAATAAAGCCTAAACGCATTCATCTTAATTATATCATCAGAATAAAATAAATATTTAATAAATAAATCGATCTAAGATGAAATATTTGAACGATTTCGAAAACGCAACATTATTGGGTAATGATCCTAGTAACGTCGTCTAGTTTATCACATGTTTCTGATAGATTGTTTACCATATTTGTCAGTATAATTAGTCGAGGAAGCACTTTGGAAAAAAACACCAAGATACAATAGATGCTAATTTTTGTCCAAAAAATGGGCCTGAATTTTTTTATAATTTTCTGGCAACATTTAAGCGGATCTTTGTTTTCACCTTTCTCGAAGAAAGTGAGGTCACGTGACCTGAAGTTGGGGGGAAATGGTAGGTGCAGATGCGTACAACATCTCCACCAAGCGGCGGTAATTGCGGTGCCCAAAGCCACTTTTATCGATGGGGTCCCATACTAACCGGCATAAAAACAATAATCGTAAAATAATCGTATAACGTATAATCATATATGATCAGTGAATACGATTAACTGAAAAATCGTAATAACAGCAAAATACAATTAGTCTAATAGGAATTGTTTCATAGCTTTATATTTCTAAGAAATATTATTTTCAATTGCAGTTATAGAAAAGAAATAGCACATTCAAAATTATTAAATTATTTTATTAAATTTTGAAAACTAACTTACTTGACATCCATACAGCGATACATTTGATTTTCGTACGTTAGTAGGCACCTGTAATATTAGCAAGCGATATTCTAACAATACCTGAACGAACTATTTAGAAGAATCTGGTTTAATGGAATCATAGGTTCTCAAGAAATGTAAGAAAACAAATTAAAAGATCTGGTCGGATAGGCCTGACTGTAACTTCTGCCTGTTAAAGTTGAACTCCAAATGTAAAAGATAGAAATATACATTCATTAAAACATCAAGTAATACAGAACAGAGGTACAGTTTCAATTACAGACGTATGTATAGAGAGTAAGAAATGTCTTTAAATCGGAATAGGCATCTCTTACATCAATATAGTGACACCTGGTTCATGCTACAGAATTAAAATGAGATAGGAATCATGGCAATATGAAACTGATTTATATAGTAACAGCAGTCATTATATAGGCAACTATGAGTAGAAAATGTGTTAAGGAAAATCAACATTATTCTTATGTCCTCGATATATACTCCGCATTGGAAAGCGCCAAAATTACAGAAGTGAAACATTTTAATGCACTGCTCTTGTGTGATTCCAAGACATATTTTTAAATTTACTGGATTTTCTATGAGTAAAATTTATTCCAGTCTCTCTATAGACCACAATGACGGTTCTAAGTGTAGTAATCTTGGAAAAAGCAATACAAAATTGTCCATGTGAGAAGCATCACTTCTTTAAATCATTACCAGCCTCCTTCAGTAAATACTCCTGCGACGTATTAATAATTATCGAAAAGCCCACTTTTAAAGGGGACCACATCTCCTTACATTCAAAGGGCTCATTCGATGGCATCTGCAATGTCGGAACATGTTTTGGATGACAGGGCGGAAAAAATCATCGTTCTCCGTTTGTCCTGGGGATGGATGGCAGGAACCTCCAGGGTGACCTTGCCCCTGAAGTAGTTTCCATAAACACTATAACACTTGAGCGGTGTTGTGCGAATGGCTATGCAACCACAGCCATACATTACAAGTATAGATAGATATATAGAGAAAACCCTCGAGCACTACACTCGAATACTGACTGTCGACGCGCTTTCGTCAGCGACGCTAGCATTATCGGAAGATAATTAAAACTGTTATCATCTCTAATGCTAAGTCTTTTAGTGTTTATAGAAACTACTTCAGAGGCATCACCTATACAAATGACAAATCAAAGAATTCCCTAGAGGTGGCATTACCTCTTAATGGACTGTCCTGTCTCTTCCCTGAAAGAAAGTCTCGTATTGTATTTCTAAAGTAAGAGAATTTGATGCATGCCTTCGCTTCATTACCTCTGGTTCCATTCGGCACCACTATAAAAGTCTGCCGGCAATTTTCCAACAGCTTGGCAACCACTCCACCACATCGTTGTCATTCATTGCCTTTGATATCTCTCCGTGTCCTGTTGATGGCCTTGAAAATACTCTTGTGAACATGGTGCTTACGTCCCACATAATAAGTTTACAGTCCCGCAAAACATGGGTCATACTTTGCTTAGAGTCGTTGCACAGAGAAACTTCAGCACTCATTAGGTGGGGAATGAGGAGGTTTACCTCTCTTCTACAACGTAGCAGCAAATAGCTTTCAACCCTCATTTTCTTAAATTAACAAACGCGTGTTTGATCTTAACGGTTTGAATTTCGTCTTAATCAGGTGAAAATATTAGTGGGAACTTGCACAACAATAGTTACGCTTTCGATCAATTTCAGACATCAAGATTGAGGTGCTGGCTTTACCCGGCTTTGACGAAATTATCAACCATCTGTTGGCATTTAAACCTTCCGGATAAAAATTTCACGAAATCTCTTCCTACTGGCTACCTACGTATACCTCTACCAAATATCAAACTTCTGCATTTAACAATTTAGACTGTGTTGATGAGTCAATTATTAGTGAGTCAGTGATGACAAATTAAGTTACGTAGATCGAAAACCGCCCAACACGTTAGCAGATTACGAGAGATTAAATCTAACGGTAAAAATTATACTATTCGCCAACTTATTAGTTTTAGACATTTTTTGTTTAATTACAAAACATAAAAAAATGTTTTTTTCAAATTCAAAAAGTAATAACTTTTGTATTTATTGATCGATTTAGTTAAAAAACAATAGGTTTCTTCCTCCAGTCGACGTTAACTTACTGTCCAAGTTTCAATGCAATCGGACTTTTCGTTCTTAAGTTATCGTGCTTACAAGAAACGTGACTGACGGACGGACCGACAGACGGACATCTTGAAAGTTGTTCAGAATTTGATCACCAACACAGTGATATGAAAATGTTTTCTCTACAAGCATATTACCGGTTTAAGAAATGTGATAATCGAATGCAATACTCTTTGTTTTGTATTTGCGAAAAGTATAATAAACATCTTGTATTCATTATATTTGCCAGGTGATGACACAGAGACAATTCTGGTGGGGCACAGCAGCAATGGTTTCAAACGCCGCACAGTGTGGCAAGATACCTCAAATACTGGCATCAATTCATAGAGTGAGATTGTCAGTTTTTTTTTGGCTGAATATAATTGAGGACGATTATTAATATGTATATAAATCAATTTTATGATATTTGTTTGTTTATTGCAATACGTAGGCATATACCGGGTGTCCCCGCGAAAAGGTAGGGTGGGTTTATTTCTGGTGCCTTTAAAGTGACAGGTTTAGAATTTCAGGATGTTAATTAGTATACAGGAGGATGTAATTCTGCATTATTGTCATGCCACAAACCCTCCCCTTGCCCCCCAGCTGCCCTTACTTCGAAATTTTAAATAACACGCTGTATTTTGTTTAATTATTTTTTATGTTAAAGATACACCTTCGGTAGTGTGATACAATAGCGCTTGCAAAGTAACTTTTGCAGACGTTGAAGTGGCAATTGTGTCGACTTTATTAGGGTAACAAGATCTTTCGGCAACGTGTATAACCTTAGAGGTATGAGGGAAATCTTTTTGGGTCTTTGAATCTTATCACATTATATTGGTGAGTAGTGAGTATGGCTTCCACAATGGTCGAAAGAGCCTCTTCACCAGACATCCCTTTCACCTGAGATTCTTCTACTGCCTCGTAAGCTTCAATATACTTCGATGCTCGTGTGGGTGAGCATGCAATCTACTCTATCAATTTTACTGCAGTTGGTTTTTTCAGAGTTCGCAAACGCATTTCAGTAACATATGCTGTTTCTGCAAGCGAGGTGGTCTCTCTAAGGTTTTTAGATTTTACTCGGTTGCTTCCAGCAGAACTCGCTTTAAAGTGTAATGGTTGTCTTCTCATGTTTTCGCGAACAACGGCATACAATTTAAATCTAATTGCTGTTTCTAGCCACTCTCTATCTTTTTATAGGAACCTTGTTGCTATTCTGTTAGTTTCAAGCCATTTTTCTTTAAAACACGACGTGAAATGCGAACCATTGCTATGTAATTCACTTAATCCTTCTGTTGGGCAATTGGTGCAATTTTTAACGTGTTCTCTCAAAAAATTGAATTGTTCCTCAAATTTTTGGCACTCAAATTCCCTCATTAGGGTGTATAGATCAATTGTATTCATAAATAAGTCATTTGAACGCTACTCTGTGGTAATAAATTGTATACATGTACAGCACCAGTTATTTACTAATTAAGTAGTATGTTGTAAAGTCGCCGAAAAAAGCAAATAAAATGAAAATGTGTAAATATGTGTATTCTATTTAACTTTAGTATGAATCTGTTATAGTACCACTATATTAATATATAAAATTTTATGTGGGAAAGCGTGAGGAAGTAAACTATTACTCTAAGGATTTTAGAAGAATACGTAAAAATTTAGCACTTTGCAAGGGTATTTTCAAAATATTATAAAAATCGTACCTTCCATTCACTAAAAATAAATCATTCGAAGTTACATTGTACATAGCTGAGGGTATTGAGGGTCCATTTTGAAACAAAGTATTGATCGCGCGTTTAACAAAAAAACAAAATAATGTATTAAGAACATATTCACTGTACAAACGCACTAGCGAACAACAGTTATTAGGCGTTTATAGCCTGCGGGTTCGATGGATATGCAAGCACGAATCTACCTTAAGTGGTGGAGAAAACATGCACAAACTTGTGCTGATATTAACTAGTAACAATACATTGTTTGCTATGACACTTTATTTTTGTATTTAATGCCGGTATTTGAGGTATCTTGCCACACTGTGCGCCGGCCGTAACAGAGGGGTACCGAAAACGCCTAATTAGAAATGCAAATTGATATCTTTGCAAAGAAAAATTGTTTTATTTTTCGTAGAGCTTTTAATCAAATAGTTTACGAAACTTGGAATAATCTGAATTTTAATCAGTGCCAAATCTTTAAGTAAATTTAGCAGAACTATTATTTATTTGCAATAAAACCTGTATGGATACATAAATATGTTTTAATTTAAATATAGACATAAATGTTTTAATTTAAGAAAGATATGAGATACTACATACTACATGAAATGCTTCTTTTTCACCTGCCTGATAAATGTTCAAAATAATAATTAACTGCTTTATCGAAAACCAATGAGAAAAATTCAATGAGGACAGATTTTACCTATAATGGAGAAAACGTGTTCACACTCAATATGTTATTTTAAATGGTAATAAATAGATAATACACTCGGAAATTAAAATATTGCATACTAATTTTCGCCCTGCCTTATATTCGAATTTTGTTACGTTACATACATGAGCAACATATAGTGAAAACAAAGACTAAATACTAAACAAAGTCAAGTCAAATAACCTATAGTTCTCTGCATGTATTTAAGTCACATAAAAAGTGTCGGCACCTTTGATTTTGCGGTAAAGATCAAACACGCCAACATTTTTTATTTGCCTTGGATATATGAAGAGAACTATAACACCACATCATACCATCCCCCACCCCCTTCACTCACTTAACCTGCCCCTTCGAGCATAGGTTCGGAAGCTTTTGTTTTTGTAATCTTTAGTCTTAAATCATTCAAGAATTCAATTTGTTTGTTTTTATTCTTGTACTCAGTTGGCGGCACAAGTTCGGTAGCCACAGTCACTTTTCCTTTTCCGTTAAATTGACGCGTAAAGAAAATACATTTTTTGTCTTTTTCTATGCCTATTTTCTATGCCCTAAGGTATACACATTTATATGTATTTCTGGGTGTTTGTGTTTTGTGGTTACAATTCTGTATTATTATCGAATACTAGAGATATGCTAAACCTATTTCAATAAAAAAAATGAAAATTTCTTCTACTATTACTTACTATACCACTCCACCACGTGGATCTGGAAATAATTATACTACATTATTGTCTGCGAATGCATATTATTTTATGATGTTTTGATTTTAGTTCAAATGTAATAATATCGGACAATTCTTATTATACTCTTCGCAAATACGAAACGAAGAGTATACTGAGTTCGATCGGCACATTTCTAAAACCGGTAATAATGCTCGTAGAGAAAAAAATTTCATATCACTGTGTTGGTGATCGAATTCTGAACAACTTTCAAAATCTCCACCCGTCTTTCTATCTGTCTATCCGTCTGTTTGTCCGTCCGTCCGTGACGTTTCTTGTAAGTATAACTTAAGAACGAAAAGTCCGATTGTATTGAAATTTGGGCAGTAAGTTAGTGTTAGCTAGAGGAGGAACCCTATTTTTTAACAATTTCAATCAATAAATAAAAAAGTTATTAATTATTTAAATTTAAAAAAAATGTATATTTTGTAATTAAATAAAAAAGGTCTAAAACTGATATTATTTACAAAAAAAGCTGCGACGAGTATCCTATAGAATGTGCAACAATTATATAAACAGTGTAGTAAATCGACGAAGAATATAATGGTCACCTTGTTTTTTTTCCTACATTCAACTTTATTTGCAGTCAAACTGTGAGCTACTTTGGCTTTATTCATAGGTTCATTTAAACACACTAGGTAACAGATAGATGTCATTAACATTAGGAATTATGTACCGTTGTACCGATATGTACTAGTACCTGTTTATAAGAGCGTTAGTTTAAGTCAAAGTTAATGAAAGTATTTGTATATAAATTTTAGAAGTTGATCATATTTCAAACTTGCCCAACCTACCGTCTTATGGAGGCTAGAATGTAACGAAAGTAAATAAATGCATCGAGAAAATCTTATTCGTTAGCCTATTTGTGTAAACAAATAGAGTGTATTAGAACTGCATTAATAAATCACTCCATATTCAATTCAGACGATAATTATTCAGGGTCATAACCCCTTGTTTACTTATAAATATATCAATAACCACTTCATATTCTTACATATTTCTCAGAACATTATGTGAGATAAAAGATAATTTTATTTTTATTTATAAACATTCTTTATATTTTGTGAAATTCACTGAAATAAGTGATTAAATGATGAATTGAAATTAAGAAATTCTGTTGATCGATAATGTTTATGATAATAATCAACAAAATATAATGTCCCTTTTATAACGGACTGATATAAATAGGTAATTTTTCGGTACAAATAAAGTGAAGCAATTTTTGTCCACATATACAGGGTGTTCCAATATTCCGTACATAGGGAGCTATCATAGGTTCATGCAGTCGAAATAACTTGATTTAACTAAATTTACCTATATGTCAAGTTGCCACGTTTAGCCACCAGAGAGCATTAAAATGCTCATTTAGAAAAGCTCTGTATGATTTTATTGAAATTAAGAACACCAATACTTCCGTACAGATGTCACTTTATAACATTGTAACCGAAGTGATTGCGTTAACAGTAGTTCGAAAAACATCTCCACTCTTAAATAAATCTAGCCATAATTTTATGGAAGATGAGCCCATAGCTTCAGTTCAATTTTTATCATGAAAATAAGCAATGTGTGCATTTCTTTTTTCTTACAAATTTTTGTATTTCTAATCATTTTGGCTTACTCATTTTTTTTATTACAACATTACTTAACTGAAAATGAGTTAAGTGTCGTGGTGAATAGTGTTTTAAGATGCTCTCTAAAAAGCGGTAAAAACTCCGTTAAACTCAAAAAATTTCAGCCACTGGTAGGTTAAGAAATGCTGCGTGAAATGAAGCGTCTCAATAGAAAAACAAAGTTCATATGGAATTAATAATTACAAGATTATCTAATGATATTAAATCAAATAAAGTAAACAAGCTCAAGTGAAGTGCAGTGTCCATACGTACACCGTGGATGGCTCAACAAGATACTTTTTAAGTGGTTCATGGGCAATAGATAATAGAATAGTCAGTGTCAAAATGAGGCACATATATTTACAAAGCAATATAGCTGTGTTGTGACCTAAGGTAATTGCATACAGTGGAAAATTTTTAAATGGACAAAATCAACTCAACCCAAGAAAGAAAAGGAAAGGAAATAAAATAATACAGTAATCACAAGATGCTTCAGAAAGACCAATAAGCTGTAAAATAATTTATTTTATTTTATCTGATTTAATTGATATTATTCTATTCTATCTTTCTATCTGATCTTTACCATCTTAATTTTTATCCGTTCGATTTATTGATTCAAAACATAATATTTTATTATTAATTTGGAAGGCGGAAATTGAAACCGATTGTCTCAAAGAAGCGACATACAGGGTGAGCAAACTATCCCTTCGGACCTATTTTTTTCTGATAACGCGCAAAAAAAAATTGTACCGTGAGGTAGGGCCCTTCCCAGCAACTTCACTGTAAATGAATATTTACCTGTGGAACGATTAATAAATAAAAACAAAACAAAAATAAATAAAAAACTGAAAACTGCCAGGTTCATAAACAGAAGAAACAGAAAACTTAAAAAATAAAAATAAGGAGATGACGATAGATGGAAACTTAAAAGAAGCATGGCAACTGAAAAGAAGCATATCGCAAACACCTGCACACCCCAGCCGATGATGACAAATGGAAACTTAATAGAAGCATGTGTCATGCGGCTCTCGCTGCTGATAACAAACATGTTCAATGTCCAACCCAACGTATGCAGCCGGTCCGGCAGTATCTAAAACATCCGATCAATCAGCATTACTTAACTTTTCCATTCAAACCAGTCTGAATTATTCCATTCCAAAATTAATTAATTTGTAAGACAATTAATTACTTTGCATTCTAACTTACAGAAACTTGTCGTCGACTGCTCTTTTACAAAAACTATTCGTTATGACCCTCGTTTTCCATAATACTTTGATACCCTCTGGCAGTATTTGACTGCCATGCCAGAGGATATCAAAATATTACTTCATTTTGGCCGCAATAACCTACAGTAGCTCCATGTACATGAAATATTGAGGCATTAGAAAATATGCTTCATCCTGAAGCTAAAATTAGCTTATACAATAAAAAGAAATTCTGAAGTTATTAATAGTGATCCAGACGTAAATGGTCAATATTTGCCTGAAGGACACATCACAGGCTATGTAGATGGTTACGATGTTCAATGTTCTATGTCTAATAAACGTAATCTGAATGTTTGGTTGATCAAGATAACATTTTTAATATCGCTATCTAAAAAGTTTGTAGCAATACTGCTGTGGGTAAATAATTATAGTTTTGACACTGTATAAATATATATAGCCAATTTTATTTCTATTTTTTTGTTTATATTAAAGATTGTAGTACAGGAGCCAGGGTGCAATTATCTGATACATTTATGTAAGCTAGAGACATGATCGATCCATTGCTTTAGAGCATGACAAGTTATATGAGAATTTTTCTTAGTGGTGGAAACTTAATTTATAAATGAAATTAATTATTTATAAAAAAATCAGCTTGACGAACTGCAGCAGGAAAGACAGCGGTCGCAGTTTACTATTAGCCGCACGGCTTTACGAAAGCTTTTTCTCATTTGCTCCTTCGTGATATTAGCGGGCCCTCCACTTCGTCTCTTGCCATATGGGTTTCCCTTAACTTTAAACCGTTATTTATTGTCATTTCTTCAGTAAATGTAGCCAAAAAATGAGAGGAATCGAAACAGTATAATGTTGGAGAGTCACTTTGAGACATATATTTCTTGGAAAATCGAGATGTTGGTACCAGAGACTGTCCAGGGTATGCTCAGCAAACGTCTCTAGGCCAACATCTCCAAAGCAGCAATTTACCGTCTGTCTGGCCTCCCAATAGCCCACGCTTTAAAAGAGGAAGAAAAAATAGAGAAAATTAGTCGTTAGGAAGAATTTGACGTGTTGGTCATACATATACGATGTACATACAAAAAATATGTTTCTATTAGGGGGACAGGGCAACATCGTCTTTTATTTTAAATGATTGATTTGAGATCAAATTAGCAAAAATTGTATATTTATTAGCTCGCACTGAAAAATTTCGAGAATAAAGATAAGGAATCCTAGTAATGAATAAACCTCAAATTCCAGAAATGTATCTATGTTAACGTTTAGGGGTTCTTACCGTAAGAAGCTCTAGGAGTATTCCACCCCTAACAAAGATACTAAACGTACCACAGTTCTCGATCATAAATACTTACTGTGTCTACTGTTTATTACAATCGCTATAGCAGTTCAGAAGTTAGAAGGAAAAAGCCTTCTTCAAGACTTTACTTTTAAGAGCGAATAGCTCTGAATGTGGACGTCCTACGAGAAACTACTTAAACTATAAGTATTGGATCACTTCTGGAACATTGTGATTCACTTGTAATCAAATAAAACCTGAAATGAGTTTTCAAGAACATGTGTGGTTAGAGAGGAATAATTTGGTAGCTTGGGTATTAGTTTCCGATTGTCTCGTGTAGATATTTTATTTGTCTATGTTGCTAAATAATAAAACAATTTTTGGGAAATGGCTTTTAATTCTATGTTAATACTTTTGGAATTATATTGTTACAAGAGTATAAAATTAAACAATACCTGAAAAAAGGTGAGGTATGGATTCGAACATAGTAAATTATCCCTTGGCTACTTTACGCCTTTTCTTTTCACAAATTATTTAAATAAAAATGCACCTACATGTATCTTATGGTGTTAAAATAAATGCTAAGAGAAAATTATAATGAAATGTGCTGTCTAGCAGCAGTAAGAGTGTGTATTATTACTAGCAATCTTTCTGAGCAATGACCACTGATCTTTCTTTTTCTTTCAAGTTGACTGTGTTTAGCCTTAAAATTATAAGAATTGTTTAAATTAAATGTTTTAAAAATTTGCCCAACCATTTCTTTTGTATGAAGTACAAGAACATCATTTCAGTATTCAAAGAATATAATATTCAGAAATTAAGCCTCCTTATAATTCCTTGATGTATTTTTGGAGTACTTTGAAATTTTGCAGTATAATTTGTGATACAAAAAGCTTTATTTTGTACTTCGTAGACGAAAAATATCAGTCCTGAGCCATAATTTCGAAATAATGAGGAAGTTACCCACAACAATTTATACTGTGGGTTCCGAATATGAGGTATTGCCATTATGTTTATTGTAACATTTAAATAAACATTTATTCTGTGCTAAAGTCGCCATTATGAATTGAAAAAGCAAACAAATTTGATTTAATTATTTTTTTAATATGGAAACTCGACTTGAAATCTTGCACACATACTAATTCCTATAACCATGCAATAACAATCAATGAGTAGTTTCAATAATTAAACAATTAATACATTAATATTAATTAATTTGGAATTGGCCTCGAGTTATACGTAAAACTGAAATTAAGGAAATTATAATACATTCAATGCCTGTACATACTACTCATTAACAGATGGCGCTATAATGTGAGATTGCGAATTTAAAACTTTTATGTTGTGATGGATAAAATGTGTTTTAATAAATATTATTTTAAAAGAGATACAAATGGAACTGAAAATACAAAAGTGACATGGTAGCGCAGCGGGTTAAATCGTATTGTGTAGTGAGCACGCTTGATCACACTGTCTACTATGTATTGGGTTCTATACCCAGCTCCAACATTGGCAATGTCGGGTATTGGATGTTGGCTCTGTTTCTTCAAATATGTATCCCCCTTTCAGACAGCCTTGGTTTAGAATTTGAGGGTCGTTTAATATGTGATGTGTATTAAAAATATATATTAAAAAAAAAACTTTTATTAAAGATGCACTAAATATAGATAATATTTTCTATCAGCTATCACAACATTTTCAAGCTTACATGACTACAAATAATAGCGTGGGGCACTCATCATAAAATTTCATTTGGAAAAGCTCCCACGTGCTTTTATGTTCTTAGTGTTGCAATTCCAAATGTCAATTTATGCTCGAAGTAAATTTCTATTAAATGGTACAATAAATATAACACCGACACAATCATGGCCTTGTGACTGAATTATTTCAAATCGTTATAGGTAGATTTTTTAAAGAGACGATCCTACTTTTTTATTTTCATATACAGTGTGTTTCAGTTAAAAATCCTCAGGCATTATCTCGAAAATTAATAAAGATATTTGAGGTTTGTAAATGGAGTATAATTGGTATATAGATTATAAATAAACGTAGTTCGAACTTTATTTTCACACTAAACAGAGATGGCATAGAGATGCTAAATAATTTTTCGATGGCTGAAACCTTGAACATTTTTTCATATGATTAAGGGATAAATCATAAATAATTTATATTATATAGAAAATTTGGTAAAAAGCCAGCCGTATTATTTATTTTTCAATTGATGTACATGTTGTAAACTTGTAAACCTCTGTAACTTTCTCGTAATAATTTAAGAATGTTCGTAATAAGAACATACTATGGCGCCTAATACAAAATCACGCATGCAAAAAAATGCATACTACCTAAAGCAGAAACTAGTTTAGCTCGAACTTGATTAGATTTGAAATGCAATACTCCATGTTTCATAAGCTTCAATAATTTCAAATACCTCTAAAACTTGAAATTTGTGAGATAATCAAGAAAACAATCATTCATTTTACGATTGGCTAAATTTAATAAGTTGTAAAACACACGGATATAAAGTGTACAAGTAGTCTGTACATTTGTATAACCTTTACAAATATGAAAATTTTTATTTATCCGTAAATAACACGCTGTAGAATTAGGCTCGACTTGCGAGGCCTGGAAATCAGCGAGGTCTTGACTAACATTCAAAGTGAAACGATGCTTATATTGATGAAAATGCGTTAACTGCTGATTTTGTTCTTGAACGCTGCAAATGCACTTTTTTTAAATTACATAACGCAGCAACGCCGCAGAGTAGAAATAATATATGTCTCGACATAAAATTAAAAGTAAGATACAAATACATGAAATAATGTTGAGTAATTCTATTTCATAAATTAAACTATTAGCTTGCCACTACTATGTGAAACACCCTGTAGACTAAAAATAATTTTGAAATGCGTTACTCCCGATCTGTGATTTTCATCTGGAACATTTTTTTTCAGATTTCAAACGGTTGAGAAGCTACTGACCATCCATATGTTACTGAGTCATCCTGTATATGAATATATTATAATTAAAATTAAGTCGGGTAAAAATTATTCATTAATTTATAATTTTATACTTTTCATTTTTTTAATAGCCTTTTTCAAGTCAACATATTATTTGCATAATGATCGTAATGAGGTCATATGCTTATTAAAAAATCATTTAGCAGTGAAAAATATATAAACTGCTTCCTGTAAAAACACTCGCTATAAAAATGTACACTTTATAGGAAATAAATAACATTATTGCAGCTTATTCCGCAACCACATCGTAAGTAGGAACATTTGTGCCTCATTTTACAAGCAATTCCGAGCAGGAACGACTTCTTATTGACCATAAAACTCCCATTGTATTGATTGTTAATGTTTTCGTAATATGGTTACTGTGCTTCAACCACTCAACCAGGTTTTGTTCAGCTACTAGCCGCTAGATGGATCCATGGTCCTCCTGGAGCTTTCCCTTAGATTCGTTCAATAAAGCAGAGTTGTAAACCTAACTGCTTCCTAACGACCTTCGTGGGGGTTTAATGATGTATTCAACGTTTTGCTTGATTTGCCTTCAAGTAGTCTGTAAAAATATAATTGGTGTATTAATTTCCGTTGGAATTATTGAATTATTATTTAATATGCTTAATAGGTCTTGTTCTTGAGCATTAACCAGAAGACATATTGATGGTTATATATGTGTAATGTATATACACATTCTTTCCATCACTTAAATCCGTAGTACAAAATTAATTTAAAATAATTATGAATAATTAAAGAACTTTTTAATGGATCAACTGAAATTAAAACCAGTATTTTATCGTTGAATATTCATATAACAGCTCTAAAACCATAAATTATAATGAAGATGATTGTTAAGCTAATTTTCTTATTGGTATTCTAAACGCGACAGAGATTATTTGCGACGGACAAATACATTTGGAAAGGATACACCTACGTGAAATAAAAAAAGACAAAATTGAACCGGTTGTGTATAAAAACGGTTACTAAAAATTTTGAAATAAAATTTCACCGTTGTCCGCTTAATTGAACCTTATTACCTAACAACGATATTGAAGACAGTTCAAAATAAGTTTAGTTTTGTTATTTGTTTATTCTCACACCGACTACGATTTAGATGCCAGATAATAAGGTTCAATTAAACGGGCACCGAAAAATTATATTTAAAAGTTGTTAGTATCCATTCTTTTGACGGCTTCTGAGTTTTCCACTATTTTCTTTTCACTTTTTCAGCTGTTCATGTAGCTGCTACAAATAAAGGAAAATATTCGTCGTTTTTGACTTTATCATGTTTAACATCAGACTCAGTATCAGAGAATCTTGGTATTCCCTGTACCAAATCTTATGTAAATTTGCGAAAGCATTGTAAATATGGCAAGCATATTAATTGGATTCGCCATTTTAAATTTTAAACTTTTGGCTGCAGATTTAGCATCAGCTACACTGAAAATATCCAACTGCCAATTTTAATGCAATTTCCACAAACCTACGGATCGATTTGAGGACCTCCTCTTTTTTAAAATTTGAAAATAAGATACTCAATTTATTTACATATACGTTATAATTCTTTTAAAACTTATATGATGCTCATATTCCTTAGCAGATCCAGATAGTCTTAAAAGGACTAAATGGAGTATTTAATTATTCATCCAAGATAGTTAACGGTATAGAAAATACATTAGTATTTTTTATTTATATTGAACTCTTTATGAAACTCTGATTAATTTGACGTCATACAAATATTGTCTTAGATTCATATTCTCAAATTTTAACAAAGAAAACAAAATATTCGTAAGTTCTTGAATTTTAGAGGTTAAATTTGTATTAACTGATCTTTAAAAGAATCGCACCCATCCGCCACAATTAAAATACACCGATGACAATATCGCATTATCTTCTTGAAGGTCAATAAAATCGTATATTATAGACCGTAGTAATTTTAATAGCACAAAATCATGTAAAGACGTATCTAATAAGAATTATTACATAAGATGAACAGTTGTACAATTTCTATCAGTTATATTTTTTTGCTATTGGGTATTTTGCCCCTGCTGTAAAAATTTTAACGAAAAATACCTCTGCGCCAAATGGACCAGAGAGATGAGTTCTTGATTACTTAATTGCTATAAAATGTCACACACTTAAAAATATATAAACTCTTCGTTTTGTATTTGCGAGGAGTATAATAAGGTTATAAAATTAAAACTGGAAATGAAAACCAAAGGCAGTGAACATTTCGGAAAAATTATCTATTTCCGATGTCAAAACATTTAGACCGTCAACCATGACAATTTGTTTGAATGTGTATTTCCAAAGTTAGGTAAGATATTAAATTATATTCACTTTATTTTTACTTCTTTTGTCTCTAAGGATGGGCAATCAACTAGTACAAAAATCTATGAAGTAATTTGAGATATACCTATCCTCGTTTAATAAAATAATCGCGGATTTCTCAAGTTTTCTTTGACTTCCGTTACTTTCTTTTTCCAACATCTTTGCCGAGTTCCACGGAGATCCTATGATTGTTATCTCACGCGTGTTCAGAAATTTTGGATTTTTCGAATTCTCCCCTTCTAGCGCAATTTCTACGTTCACCAACGCTCATGCTGAAAGGTCTTTATGACTCACCTACATAATTTTTACAGATTTTATTTTATCATAAAAATAGTTAACCAATTTCCAAGGAAACCAAACTGCCTGTTTATAGCGTAATCAAAATTATACTTTTAGAATGTATTTACCTTTTCAAAATGGAACGATTTGGTAAAACTGGTTTTTTAGTAATTAACCAAGAGGTCGTAAATTGTATACCAAAGAAAACTAAAAATGAATCGGTATGAGTGCGAATTTAACATGAAAAATAATCTATGGGACATAAACATTATTGAGAATTGTTAAATAATAAAGACAAATTGATTTTAGGATTTTAATTTCTAGCATAACCAGAATTCAGGTTATCGAAAGAATGCGAAGATTGTAAATCAGTAATTTTACAAACAGTTTTTATTTTAGTTCCCATAGATAGTTTTTTTCTGCTGTTTGCAAAATCCTATAAAGAATATGTTTCATTATAAACAGTAGAGGTAATTAAAACAATGCAAAACATATAATACTCCAACGGTTTCATTTTGAAGTTTATAATGCGTGTTTATGATTCATTCAAAGACCTATTTTTTCAACAAACAAGAAATTCTCTTAAAGCAAGGAACAATTATTATGAATTATCTGACCAAAAGCTAACAATAGTTCAATCGTTTTTACGAGAGATGAATATAAATCTCTTTTAAACTCATTTACACATCAAAGTTGATGAATTAGTTCGAACGGGTTAAAAAGTTCTGCTTGTTGTACAGCAAATCACATTAATGGAGAACTGCACAAGATTAAAATTATTCTAAACATTGTAGTTCTCTTCAAGAAGGATTGACCATAATTTTGGAGCTCAGGATCATATAATTTAGGAAGGAACACAAGAGGTGGCAGACAGTAAATGTCTCGTATCAAATAAGGCCAATGAATATGTACCCTTTGTAAGACTTTTAGAATAGTTACTTTCAAAAGGAAACCCTAACATAATATTATTTTTAATGCGCAAAAGGTATTAATCACCAAGTAGCAACAAACATTAGTATTAAAATTATCCAATAGGTGGAAAGAAAACATCAAAATTGAGAAAGAATTCATCTGAAGTAATTAGATTAAATATCAAAAGAATAAGAATACTGAACTACTTAATTATCAAGTTATTCGAAGCCACAGTTGATGTCGTATATGGTTCTTGGTTGTTTAGAGAAAAGTGTAATACTGGTTATTTCAAATGTAGTAGAGAAAAACGTCAATTTTCAGTTTCAGTAAATGTTGACAATTGCCAATTTCTCCTGTGTTTCTACTTTTACTATTAAAAAAAATAGTTTGCTTCCTGGTAGTAGTGGAAATTCTCTTTATTGAGTGCATTTGATATTGTATCCTGTACCTTCAGGCAATAATGTAACATCTTGTATTCGCTATTAGAGCTTAGACATTACAGTTATTTCAGGTGGCAAATCAGCAAATTGAAACGGTTTCCATATTTCAATTTAGTACACAAACGTAGTGTGTTTTATTAATAAAAACACATGGATAATGATGTCTAGATAAAACACAAACATGTCTTAAACCCAAAATTTATTAAAATAATAATACAAAAGTTTAGTTTTGTTCCCAAAATATTTATTACAATTATTTATGAAGACAAAAGAAAGTACAAGTTTTGTAATAATGAATAAAAATGCATTATTAATAAATTTCAGAGGACCGACCAAGTGCAAAAATGCAGAAATAATCCTAGTAGCCTCAAATATATAAATGCCGTCACGTTCTAGTATAATATACTCATTTTATTGCTCACATCTACTTATATATTAGTTTTATAGCATATTTATTATTAAACTAGCTGACGCTGGCATGTGCCTTTCGACAGCGAATGTACAGTAGGATGCTGCTTCTCTAACTGAAAAATTCTTGAAAAAATGTTCAATAAAGCATGTTGTCATCTTACTTTTATTCGTGAATATTATGAAAATTGTATAAAATAAAGAGAAATTTAAAAAAATCTTGCTCTCATTCATGGGAAGGTAAAATAGTTTTTTCATATCGTCCTCATATATATTATTTAAAGTAGTAGTCACAATATCGAAAATAACTTAGAAACTGAATTTAGCAATAAAATAATATTTATCCATAAAGGATTCGTTGAAATATGTATTTTTAAAAAACAATATTAGAACAACAAATGGATTTTTATAACAGAATATTTTGGTTTGAATTGTTTCACCAGTAACAAAGGATACTGTTTCTATTCTCTATTCATATAAACGTAATTGGTTGAATTCCTCCACGACCACTGATTCTCATAGAATGCACAATTTCACTACATGTTTAATCTTCTGCCTTAATTTTAACCTGCTCTAATATCTACGATTCATATCATCCGGGATACGAAAAATGCTTATCTGTTGGAAATACGAAAATCTTACAACTTTGTCTGTAGATGAATTTAGGATCGAAAGTTATGCATTTCGAAGCATAAACCATACCTTCATTATTCAAAGAATCTACTATTTGTCGCAAGGGAAATCGTAATGTCAAAAAAGACGAATCCAACTACTGCTTATTACAGGTAACACAGGTTGTCAAGAAATACTTTAATGTCGACTTGGACAACACTCCATTTAATGCTTCATACATTTTTAAATCATTAAGAGACTGAAAGTCGCTTTTTTTGCAAAGCTAATTGGGACGAGAATTTAACGTATACGCTTAAAAAGGTTCCGAATTCTTTCTCTTCTATCGCCGTAAATTTGACTGATCTTTGAATAAATAAAGCTTTGCTTTTTACATATACCTAGAATGAAGTCCAGTAGCAGTAGAACTTCATTGATTCCTTATTGAACTACAATGTAAAGTTTCTTATGCTAATCTCGAGATTGAGATTTCATTGTCTCTCGGCAAAATAGATCATATCAATATTAACGATGTTAAATTCATTTAGCTAGATGGGGACTGTAGCTCAGTAATGCATCTAGCTTGCATTCTGGCGTTCCTAGAGAAGCGAGTTCAAAATCTAGGATTAATAATACCTTGCCATACCAGGTGTTGTCCATCTTCCGGCAGCCTCTACAGCCACACTTTCCTCTACGCTAACTTGCAGTTCTTTCCTGTCTTTCCTTTCACCTTTCATGTTTGTCTATTTCTGTCTTGTCTAAAATTCTTCTTCCGCGTTTTTTTTTAATCAAAACAATGCCTTTACCCTACTCTTTAAATGCCCTATTTGAGGGCAACCGAGAGACCGTCAAGTCGATAATTGCCTTGAATTGGTCTTTTCTCGATCTTTTCCCGTACCAACAACCAAAATTTTTCAGTGAACGCTGATTTCTATACTGCTCCACAAAATCGCTGAAACGAAACAAAGGAGGCTAACTTCCAAATTATCTTTTAGCTAAGTCTGGTAGATACATGTAATAATTTTTGTGCTCGAATAGAGCAATTTTGTTGCATATTTTAATCTAACTAATTGCAATTGTTCTAATAAGTTATTTTCTTGCATTAAGTGTAAATTGTGTTCTTATCCAGTGTTAAGGTCTTAAAAATGTCACATTTACAAAGCAAAATCACGGTAATAGGAGCAGCAATAGGATTTTTCGAAATGAAAGCACAATTACACTACTTTAACAGTTTATTGAATTCTTAAGTTTACACAATACGTATAGAATATCAAAACTTGCTTTCTTACAATAAATTGAACATAATATCTACTCACAATGAAACATTCAGAATTAATTAAATTGCACCAAAATCACATTTTAGATTGCTACTGCACACTATTAAAAATTTCATACTATGCCGCAACCTAACGTCGCACTAAAGAAAAACCCCGCATCTAAGAATAAACTAAGTAAGAACATGGCAAATTTTACAGCACATGTCTCATTCGCGGTGTTTTAGCCTAGTGATGACAATTTACTGTGTTTCTCTTTAGTATTACGAAGCATTTTAGGATATACCAGGTATTTCAATATATAGTTACATACATCTAGATTTATTTTACTGGATTTTTACTTAGTAAACCAGCTATAAGAAACTTATTCTAACTCATTTTCAACAAAAAATGATTACGAGGGTTTTGCTTAGCAGGGCAGTAAACTAGTCTTAAGTTGTTTTACAAACCTCCTCTGGGTTATATCAAATATTTAACATTTTTAATTTACCATACGGTGAAAGGAGTGGTTTTTATTGTTTTTTATACACTTTTGTAATAAAGGCAACACTTGCTTCTCACAGTTTTAAATATTATATTCAGATTTTTTCTGTTGCTGAATTTGAATAATACTTTTTACACCTATTTGGGTTAATATAAGTTTAACAGCCAAAATAATAAAGAAAACCAGCCAAACGCGTGTTGGGTACGCACATGACAGGGTTTTGTAGCCATACTCACCATTTTGTTCAACTTTACGCTATGTACGTACCTACGTATTAACTATATAGCATATATAGCTATTTCACCTTGACTTTGCTCGTTTTCCAAAAACAGTGATTTAAACATTTTTCAGAAAGAACTTTTGCTACACCATCCCTTAAAATTTAATTGATAGTACTAACTGAAATCTATACATACGGGAATTTTTTCAAATTGTTTATATCGTTAGTTTAACTATTAGAGAGGGGACGCGTTGATAATGACTTTGAAAGCGAATATCTCGTGACTGAAAAATTAAAATTATGAGGTTCCAAAATATGTTTGGCTGAATTTTAGGAAGCCTTTACAACGACACCTCAGTCGATGGGATAAGTGTAAAGTTCTTTTAGGTTTATTTTTCACTGTATGAAAGGGGGAGTACAAAAAAATATTTTTTCGAAAATTCCTTCGTTTCTCTTTTTGGGTCCTCAATTTACATATGTATACCAAGTTTCTTCTTAATAGGTATCAAAGTGAGATATTGGAAGAGCTTTGATAGACAGACAAACGGATGAACGAAATTATAAGGATTCCTACGGAACACTCAGAAGTACTTATGAAACTGATTCAGTTAAGTCATATAAGACTTTACTGTATCCAAGGGCAGTCCTATGCATTGCTTCTAGGGGTGGCATCCTTATTAAAATAAGTACCAAAATATTTTCACCCCTCAGAAATTGATAATTATCATTTTGGTCATATTATAATATGTGTGTAGCAGATTATAAAACTCTATAATTTCGACTTTATTTTACTTGATTTGAAGGCGCCGAAATCAAATCTGTGTAGGTAGTTTTTCTCTGTAAGCTTTTTTGGAATTCGACATTTTCATTTTTTCGATATTTGACGTGACATGATGACAAAAAAATCAGTTGCGCAAAATAAAATACATTTTAAAAAGGGTCATAAAATTGACTTTACTTCAGGATGCTATCCATAAATAATAATTATTTATTTATTAAAATCAAAGCCTAACTTAGGTACAGTTACATTTTTTTTTTCTATAAAATTAAGAAAAAGTTGAACTACCAACTTACCACCCCAGGAGCCTGGCTTCCTGTGGCGATCGCCTCAACACCATCTGATTTTGAAAGACACAAAGAGATTAAAATTTATATGCAAAAAATACCTATCGAGAAAATGTTTTAAATTACAAAAATCACAACAACGGCGGAAAATGTTTCAAGATATAAGCGAGTGAAAGGGGTGGGTGATTTTAGTACTTCAAAAACATTTCGGGATGAATATTTTTTGGAAATAAATTCATTTTAGAACTTTTTGATGCCTTGCAAAACTAGCGTCGACTATTATGTTAGAACAAAGATTAGATATTGATTATTATCATTGTTAATTGATGAAGACTGACTCCAAGACACCTGTCTTTTGTACTTCAAATATTTATAAATAGGTGTTTTGTAAATCATTTCCTTCTATAGCGATGTATTTTCTTGTATAATCAGAATGTAGGTCGTAGATTAGAAATTAATATTTTAATATACAGACTTTTATTTTTAATCAGTCATCAACAATTTTCTCTACTTTTGCTAAATCCTAAAAACTATTTTTTCTTTAACGTTTGTAACAAAAAATGATTTAATAAAAGTAATTGGTATTTGTGCTTCTCTTATTCGTTAGTTATATTAGTTAATTAGTTAACTGGACTTTATTAATATTAATTTGGAAGTGAGCGTAAAAATGCAATATAACCAAACGTATCTTTATCCAAGTTCAATATCAATGTTAGATAATAATGTCCAATTAGCCACTTTTCCTTAATTCTTAAATGTATTATCAACAACCACCAGGCGATATTTTCTTCCTAAGTTGCAACTTACCATTTTCGGGAAGTAGAGCTTATGTGAATATTGCCAATAATACTACAATGTATACTTCTCTAAAAAAAATTGTCTATTACTTATATTTAAAATTTGGATTCAAATCTTTTTCTTTCATTTATTGCCAAGTAATGTATAATATTGCTAAGTACTCTACGACTTTGACCTCTTCATTATCCGTTCTAGTTATAACATTACCTAAATATTTAATTTAAAAAATGTCAGCAAATTGATTTAAAAAATCACAGTAGGTCAAGTCAATGCTTAATAGGGCCGAGAGGGCATTACCCTGTGGTGATACCCCAAATTAAATTCAACAAGGACTAAGAAAATATATTTTTAATTTTTTTTATTTGATGACTGTTGCTCAAGTAGTGCTCAAACCATTCAATGCTATGTGTACATGGTATTTAATTTTTAACATTTAACTTGGAACGAAATGTCGGTGATACAAATAATTCAGTTTTGTTTGGAATACAGAGCACAAATTGAACAGAGATTGTATTTTCATGATACGTAATAAAGTCGATCAGTGACCAATTCCTTTTAATTCTGTTTCTTTCTTTATTGAATGGTTATTGTAAAATTGTCATGAATCTATTCGGTGGCATGACATGTATGAGAGTTAGGCAAAATGTTCATGTTCATAAATTCATCAGTGTTTACACAAACACTGATGAATTCATTATCTGGCGTTAGTAATAACCTTCTTATAGCTTAAGAGCCAGTGCGCAAAATCGACTTATTTTGAATACCTGCTAACAATTGTGGTATACTGAGGAAAATATTATACTAATCACCGTAGGTCGGGTCACAAGTCCCTAGAGTGGTTTGATTTTGGGCCCGTGGCCATGGAATAATAAATATTTTTGAACCGAATGAATACCTGCTAACAACTGCGGTATACGATAGTCTGTACAGTTCTGAGTTGATAAAAAAAAGTTACAATTTTTACTGGTACAGGAAAGGCGCAGCAAATCTAAAAATTGGTCATGTTCCCACCGAAAGAATACCACTTCTACTTTGCGGCCAGACATTTGTTATAAGTATTTGAGACCATGTATAAAAAGTTACAATTTTCCCATGGTTCAAAAAAAAGTTACAAGGCCATTTTAGACTCAGAATTCAGCAATAATTGAAAATTTCACAAAGCACCTATAAAATGGAAAGTTCTCGACGGAAGACGCTAAAAATTGGCATGGGCCTTCGGAACATCATAAGAGATGACATACATAAAAGTTAGAACTTTCGCCCCCCCCCCCCCACTCCCCTCCAGGGGGCCCATAAATACGGATCCAAAAATGACTATTATGGTGCGCTTTCTCCTGTACCAGCAAAAAATTGTAATTTTTTGTTATCAACTCAGAATTGTACAGACTATTGTATACCGCAGTTGTTAGCAGGTATTCATTCAGTTCAAGAATATTTATTATTTCATGGGCCCGGGTCCAAAATCCAACTACTCTAGGGACTTGTGCCCCGGTCCACGGTGATTAGTATAATATTTTCCTCAATATATCACAATTCTTAGCAGGTATTCAAATTAAGTTGGTTTTTGCACACTGGCTCTTAAGCTATTAGTGGAAATACATCGATGTTGAATAAGAGATTAAGAGGTTGAAAAACTATATCAATTTTTCTGTGTTTTACTCGATTTTATTTGGATAAGCTGCAAATTCTCGTTACAGTCAGTACACTGTACTTTCAAAATTTTATAACTCATAGCTTATCAAAAAACATGTTAACATACTCAGTGACGTCAGTGAATATAAAATTCATGCAAGAATGTGTGTATTTTCCATGTTTCGGTTTATTTATGGTTTATTTAAATTTTTTAATATACTTAGAAATTACAAAATAAAGTAATTCTGATTTAGAATTTATTTAACATATTAGAGATTTCTGCAGTCTCTTTCTAGCTTTATAATACCTAATATGAATATCACTAGTGTTGCGTAAAAAATAATGCATATTCGAGTAAAAAAGCTATGTTTTGATCTTATGTAAGCAAAAGCTTTAAGAATTTTCCAAATTATAATATTTACTTCTAGGAAACCAAAACCATTTTCTAATTCATATCAATATTATTAGATAAATATTAGTGAAACACATTATTATGAAAAAGAGGACGTAAATTATGTAGGCAGGTACATATTATTCAAAATAATAATATTGAATAAAATATTGTAAAATACTAAAATATATTCTATAAATTCTATTTAGACAGGCAGTATTTGTTGACCAACATTCCTCTCCAAGAAGTTGACCAACAAAAGACAGTGACAACGCGAGCGCCTATTGAGCAACGGCAACTGTAGGCGTTAAATGTAAATTATTCAGTTTCTCCTATAGTTGTATTTATGAGAAACTCCTCATTACTAGAAGGTATGCTATGATGGCTTGGTATTCACTGTATGTATTAACTTATATCCAAATAAAAGATGATATGCAATATTTATTATCATCAAATAAGAGGCGCAAGTCAAAAAATTTACAAATTATTTGGTAATAAAACAACCAGATATCTCAAATAATCAAGTAATAAAGTATATACAAAAAGATACAAACAATGATTATTTTCTTCATACACTAGAGCGACCAATCATAGTGTATGATAATATTTTACATGAAATAAACCTAAGCAAAGCTTTTCACCCGTACAGTAGCTCAGCCTGCTAAAGCTTGTTAGTGACAAGAACGCTTGGTCAAACTGTCTATTGTGTACTGGGTTCAATCCCCAGCTCCTCCACTGGCAATGCCTGTGGATAATTGACGTTGTCTGCGTTGTTTTTTCAAATGTACAACTTCCTTCATCCCTTTAGCTTACAAAATCATTTTGAAGGCCTAGGAATATGCATCTATAATGTACAATGTATCTTGACTGAGTGTAAGGATGAGGAAAAATTGTTGAACAATATCAATGTCATGTTTGAGATGCCCTTTATAAGAGGATTTTTTAAAATTTTCTCTAAATTTGGCATTAAAAAGCTAAATTGATCTTTAAGGAAACCATTAATACTAATAAAAAAAAAACATAGATTACGCCGATTAAGAATGCTTGTAGAACAATCCCCTTTCCGCTTCATCCCAATGGTTCAATCTGTATGTTATTATTTTAGTCATTTTTCATTTTTGGGGATTGTTGCTATGATGTGAATCTACAAAGAAATATAGGTTTCTTACCTATTTTAGAATGGACAAAACGTAAGAAACCATCCCCTTAAGGCTGCCGTATTGAATTCATCATATTGAATTTTCCGAATTTGAGATTTTTTCATCAACCAAGGAATGTCTGTGGCGAATTCTAGGTTTCTAGTGTATCAGGAAATATTGAAAAAAATCCTAAAATATCTTACTACTAGCCTCAAATCAGGAATTTTATAATATTGATAAGGAGAACATAATCTTGACTATAATTTATAAAATGTGTATGTACGTTTTCAAAATTGAACGTTTCAGATAAAACAGATTTTGTAACAATTAACCAAGATATTGTAAATTGTATACTTATCAAAATAATTGTAAGCATACGATTCAATACAGAAGTAAGTAATGTAATTTATTTATTATGTCAATGGAGTATTTTGGAAATATCAAATTTCAAAATAATATGCACCGTATTAAAACTAAGCAGACCCAGAAAGAGTAATTAAAAATTAGAATTAAGTTCCTAATGGTAGGGATATTAGAAATAAGTAATAAAATGTTAATTAGGTTACTTATACCTTTCAAATCTTATAAATATTTTGTATCTGATTACTTTTAGGTTAGTTGTTATAACTCTTTATTAATGGTCGAAAGGCCGAAATATATGACGGAGAAATCTGAATAAAAATTGTGAAACAGTAATGATACCAAGGGTTCTTAATACTTATTATATTTAATATGTTTCATCAAGAACCTACCGTCGAGTCGGTTCAAAATAATAACATACAATGGTTTAAAATTAACCCATACCGAAATATCGAAATGACTACAAAATAAGTGCGACACAATTGGGCTAAGTGGGTACTACAATATAGGTGGAGAGCCGGCTGTATACCGCGTCATGGAATTCTGACGTCACCTAATCCGGTCACGATTTTTTGTGTCATCGAATACATGAATAAAACTTACGCCAAAATGTAGGTTTTGAGGTAAACAATGAGATTGTAGCGGGGTGCCAGGCTTATTTTGACCGCAACCCTGAGACAGTCTCGATTAAAGTATTTTTTTGTGTTTTCTTAAGTCATCGAATACATGAATTTTGTTTTTCAGGTTAAATTACAAGCCTTCTAGTAATTGAAAGAAATAGGCTGCCTCTTCTCATTTCCCATTCCCATTCCCATTTTGACGTCACTTCCGGCAAAATTCCATGACGCGCCAAAATTTACTTATAGGGAAAGTGGCTTCCTCTAGGTCTGTGATAGTAATTACTCACGCATACAAAGTTTTTCATATATCTTATTAATAGGAAATCTATGCCGCCGGCTCTCTACCTAATAATAAAAATCAAAACATTCCAACCAGCCCACTACAGTGATCCACATCATTTTGTGAATTGGTCAAGTGCAAGTCGTACTCCCGCAATTAGTGTTGCGTAGACGAGCAGGATAAACATGGCCTAGCTGCCCCCGCGTATTTTTCAACGAAACTTTGGGACTATTTTGTACATATAAAATATAAATTATCTGAAAATTTCAAACGTCTTCATTCATTACATTTTGATAAAAAAAATATTTCTTTTAATTTAGAAAATCATTTTTTCTCCTTGATTGACTGAATCGACTGATTTATCAAAAAAGTATTATATTTAACTTTAATAACAACGAGCTCTTCCCCGATTATCATTTTATATTTACTGATGGATCCAAAAACGAAGAAAATACAGCGTGTGCTTTCTTTTACTCGAATACTAACACTCAATTTATGTTTGCACTAAATGATAATTTATCTAACTACTCTGCGGAACTCATTGCTATATGGCAAGCATTACTACAGGTTAGAAATTTACAATTTTTTCTGATAGCAAAAGCTCGTTAGATAAATTAAAAAATATAAAAAGTTTCTCTAGTTGCAACTATATAATATCTAATATAATAAATTTAATAATTGAAATACAAAAACAAAACAAAATTGTACATTTAGCATGGGTCAAGGCTCATTGTGGTATCTTAGGCAATGAAATAGTTGACAACATGGCGAAACAGGCCGTAAATTTGGGGGAGGTGACTGAATACCTTTGCCCATTTGAAGATTTAACTTCTATAACAAAAAAAATGTTTTTACGAGAATGGAACAACTTATATCAAAATTCCGAAAAAGGGGCTTATTATAAGTGTATTGAGCCATTGCCTTCAAAAGAGCACTGGTACAAAAACTGCTATTCAAAAAATACAATTAGTAAAATATGTAGACTAAGATTCAATCATGCACTGGTACCATCATATCTATTTAGAATTAATAAGAGAGATAATGCGTTATGTGATTGTGGAGAAGTAGGGGATACGGTACATATGATTTTAGAATGTAAATTGAACGAAGATAATAATAAACATTTTTTGGATGTAATTTATAAATCAAATCTTGTACCATGTCCGTTTAATTTGATGCAATTGCTAGCATCAAGAAACATTTTTATATATAACCATTTAGTATGCCATATAAAAAAAAAATTAAAAATATAATAAATATGTAATACCTATTTGTAACTTGTATTTAGAAATAAGTTTCCTATCGTCTTTCCTTTAATGCTAATCCATGTTATCCGAGGTCTAGTCAGTATGTGTGAAAATCGTCTATACGGACCCATAGACGTACCTGTATCACTGTCAGTTCCCAATTATAAGTTGAAAAAAAAAAAGAAAAAAAAAAGAAAAAAAATTATTAAATGAAATAAAAAAAAATACACGAAAAAAATTTTTTTAAAAAAATACATATATTAAAAAAAAGGAATACATATTAAAAAAAAACTGAACAAAATATCACAAAAAAAAGATATATGTTTGTATGTTTGTACTTATTCGTTTACGTAAATACTTATATGCTTGTTATATACAATAGAAAAATATGTAGTTAAAAAAAAGTGTACACATTGGTAACCAAGGAATAATGTGATAAGAAATAAAATTTAAAAAAATAATTATTATACTAGGAAACTTGGCGAATGGTCTTTGTAACCGTAGTCAACAAACCTGAAACACACACACACACACAACTTTAATAAAAGTGATTTAAAAAAAGTTTCAGTTGTTTTTTAACATGATTTTTTTAATATTCTGCGAGTATAGCCATGTAACTTTTTCCGGATCATCTTCAAGAATCTATCTATAACATCTTTTTTCAGCAAAGTGATTGAAGAGGTACGCCGCGCCGAGGCAAGAGTAAATAAAACCTGTTATTATTATTGCTTTTTTTCCAATTTAACAACCTATTATACGCATTCTTAGGAGTATCCAAACAAGAGTTTTTTCGAAAAATAAATCCATAATTATATCATGATTATAATAAAGAAGCTCTCTAAGTTTTGAAAAAGAAATCTTTGTTTTATTAATAATTATTAAATAATACACAGTGTACAGGAAATTAAAGATATTGCAATTAGTACACTCGACTATGTTCCTACAATGTTATTTCCATGTTGTATGCTTTTGTACAGTTTTTTGATGTCCAGGGAAAGGAAGTTATATCCCTTTTTTATCGCATTCTTGTTTTTTATAATTTTCCAATTGATGCAATCAATTCTCTGTAGTTATGGCGAAGGCGCTGGTATCAATACCATCACAATTTTGAATCTTTAAATTTTAGTGCCCGCGCCTTCGCCATAACAACAAAAGGACAAATTCTTTACATCTATTCGAAAAGTAGAAATGACAAAAATTCGATAAAAAAGGGGCATGCAACTTCTTTATTCTGGGCATCTAAAAATTATGCAGAAGCATGTAATATGGAAAACAAATTGTAGGGACGTATTTGCGTGTACTTTTTATAATATCCTTAATTTTCCGTGCACGAGTATTATTTACTTATGAATAAATTAAAGTTTTTTTTCAAAGCTAGTGTGATTTTTTGATAATAAATATGATGTAATAATGCAGTTATCTTTTCTGAAAAAACTCCTGTATGAATACTCCCGAGAATGCGTATCACCAGTTGTTGGAAAGAATAACACTAACAGATTTTTTTTGACACGGTGTATCTCTTCAATCACTTTAGCAAAAAATATGTTATAGGAGAACTCTTAAAAATTATACAGAAAAATTTCGTAGTTTTGCTCACAGAGTATCTTCATTAATAAAAATCATGATAAAAAAATATTATTTTCAAATAATATACATTTTTTAAAATCACTTTTAAATCGAGCTAAATCATACTTTACGATAAACCAATTGGTTCAATCAATTAAGAAAAGAGAAACTATTTTCCAAATTTAAAAAATATATTTTATCAAAAACTAATCAATGAAGAAGCCTGAAATGTTCACAGAATTTGTATTATATATGTACAAAAATATCTCCAAAATGTGGTTGAAAAAAAACATGCGGGCAGCCAGGCCCTTATCCTGCTACATCCTTTGATTTATACATTATACTTCATGGAATTCTGACGTCACTTCCGGTCACGATTTTCGTGTCATCGAATACATGAATTAAACTTACGTCAAAATGTAGGTTTTGAGGTATACAATGAGATTGTAGTGGGCTGCCAGGCTTAATTTGCCCGCAACCCTGAGACACCCTCGATTAAAGTATTACTTTTTTTCTGTTTTCTTAAGTCATCAAATACACGAATTATTATTTTTTTAAGTTAAAGTACAAGCCTTCTAGTTATTAAAAAAAATAGACTACCTCTTCTTATTTGCCCGCATCCTCCCATTTTGACGTCACTTCCGGTAAAATTCCATGATGCGGGCAAAATTTACTTATATGAAAAGTGACTCCCTGCAGGTCTGTGGTGGCACTTATTCACTCATACAAAGTTTTTCATGTATGTTATTTATAGGAAATTTATATAGCCGGCTCTCTGCTTATAGAGCTTCTTTCTGTACCAAATAAATTACACAGATCCACAAAAAAAAATCAGACCAGCGAACCAGACCAATGCATCCCTAAGTATTTTCGATCGCTGAATCCTATGATTGGCTGAAATTGCGTAATACTCTAAAATAGAACTAGAAACTTACGTAACACCAACGCCCTACAGTGTCAACCCTCAGAGGGTGTGTAGACTAACCCAATTCAAGATTAAACTTGAAAAAAGCTGCAGTCATCTTAGAAAAAACTCGAAACTCCGGAGGTTTGTAAAGGTGAGAAGAGTCTGCAGTAGTTTTGGCTCAATTATTGAAAACTACCCCAACAGCGCTGCCAAAAATCACCACTTATCTTAAATGACACAGAAAAACAGGAAAAAAATATTTATCTTAAAGTATTTCCATCTTTATAATATAATAATAATAAGAATAAGAATAATAATAGTTTATTTACATAAAAAATTTCGCAATAACAATTCAGTAACCGTGAATGCTATGATTGGTTAAAATTGCGTACTACTCAGAGTTAGACTCTCGCGTCAAGTACAGATGCCTACTCCGAAAGATTTGGTCGTCTGAACTTTCGGGGAATAACAAGGTGTCTGCAATTAATATGCTTGCCGTTCCTGTTCTGCTTTACTCCTTTGGGGTAGTCAAATGGACTATAGATGAACTGCGCCAACTGGATAGAGGTACCCGCAAGATGAATATCCATAGGAGCATTTATCCTAGATCGTCCGTTCCTCGTGTATACCTCCCACGTAATCGAGTGCATGCATGGCAGAGTAGCGCTGAGCATGGCATGTAACATTCTTGGGAGCTCAGACCCGCTTCCACAATTAGTGGGAGATCACGAAAATGCGGGGGTGGGTGTAGGACTATTGAAGGCGGCAAAAAGAGCCGCAGATGAACTTGGTCTCATATTCGACGACCGGCGAGGAGGCTGGCGCGGTGCTGACCCAGAGTCAGTCACTGAACTTCAGCCACCTCGCCTTAAGGCCTAAATAAAAGCTGCCGAACAGGAACCTCTGTTTAGGCAGCATGTCGATAAACCCACACAAGGGGTTTTCTATAAGAACCTAGAAACACATGCACATACTTTCTGCATGCCCGGTATATGCGATTTCGTCCTACATCCATCGCCATAACGCGGCGTTAAGGGTGCTGTACTACCATCTACGGCACTCATACGGAATAGACCAGACACCAGTGTTATCCCCGGAGACATCGAGTCCGTTGTCGAAAACGAGAGGTGCCGAATTTATTGGAAGTACTCAGTCAGGCTAATTCGAGCAATAAGCCCGACATAGTCCTCCTCGTCCATAAAATCAAAGTGATGTTTGTGATCGAGTTTTCGGCACCTGCTGAGCCAAACATCACTTTGAAAGAGGAGGAAAAACGGACCAAATACCGCAATCTCCGGTACGAGCTCCAAGGTGTGTACCCAGGCTACTCGGTCAAGATGGTCGTCCTAATAACCGGTGTACTAGGAGCTATGAAGCCTACACTGCTCTCGAAACTGAAGATCATGAGGGCCTGTCAGAAATCTGCTGTTTGGTTGGCAAGCCAAACGCAGAAGACAGTCATCTTGGGGTCCCTTCGCCTACTTAGAGCACACATTCTGGAATCTACAGTCACTAACCGCGCGGGATGCGGGGAGTGGTTGTGGATGTTTTACTAGCGCTCTTCCTGTGAGGTGTTGGAGGCCACGGAAAGACTGTCCAGTGTAGGACGTGGATGGTACGCAAGTTTCTAGTTCTCTTTTAAAGTACTACGTAATTTCAGCCAATCATAGCATCCATGAAAATAGAAATCCTGTTGGATTCTACGTTTTTTCTTGTTTTTCTCGTGTCCTTTAAACTTAGGGGTGGTCGTTCTCAACCCTATAGTGGCAGTTTATGGAGATTACGTTGATGCAGTTTCTTATCACTTTAACAAAACTTAGATATTTCTTGCTTTTTTAGCAGCCATTGCTGTTTTGGATCAAATTTTTTATATATGGAGGGTAGTTTTCATCCCTCTCTGGGGTGTGTTTCATATCTGTTGTATCTACACTGCTTTTTAACTTTAATTTGTATAATTCGATTCATTAAGATGTAACAACTATTGGTAGCTTAATCTTCTTTTTACCCCATTCCACGCATGTTTTTTGATTCTAGCTAATGATTTCGGGAGGGTACAATTTTTTTTGACCTCGTATTCCAATTCAGTGACCGATGATACACAGGGATATATGGGTCTGGTTCGCTGGTTTCAATTTTGTTTTACGGGTTTGTAGTATCTAAAATAATGCAATCTTGATCATTTTAATTCAATTTACACCTTATTTCCAATGTTGATGACTTTTTACAGATTTAGACATACTTTTGGAGAGAGGATGAGGGGGCAGCGATTTTTAAGGTTTCTTTCGAAGAATTGCCAAATTTCAACTTTCTGCTTCAAACAGCATCTGAGAAAGATGGCTCTGACAGATTGACGGACGGACAGACACCGTGGTGTTACATTTTGTCAAGTTTTGTATGGAATACTAAAACATAAGTGAATACTAAAACGTTAGTTCAATAAAGCTATATTTATAGCTAAATTCTGAATATCATTTAAATGTTATTATTATTATTATTCTTCCTGTCACTGAAAAACAACACCGAACATCCAATCGTTTAACAGTACACACGAAAAAAATCTTTATGTCAAACTACCATTCTTTTATTAAAATAATTTAGAGCTGTTTGAAATTATGAGGTTCTTTATGTGAAACGATAAACAAAATGATAAAGCTACCACCGAAGCAAGTTAAATAAAATAAAAACTGGAATTATAAAGCTCATATATGATTTCTTGATCAAAATTGCTTGGAGCTCTCTTGATTTTTCCAAATTTTATAAATGCAAAAATGTATACAGAACAAAAATTCATATAAAATTTCCTCGGTAAATAGACTAACGGAATTGAAAGACTTTCATTTTGGGTGATTTTTTCACGAATACAATAATACTTCCCTTCTGTAAGACAGGGAAGTAAAAATATAGGAAGTGAAACAGACCGTATACAGATAAATATTACCTACGTTATTTTTGTTTCGCATCCCCTCCTCATTACCCTCTCGATGAGTTCATTTCTATTTAGTTATACATCTGTTTAAGAAAACATCTTGATTTTATATTCTGAGAACAATACAACCACCACTAAAGGAATTGATCCTTGACATGTTTTATGTAATAGATCTTAGGCAACCCTCTTTATACATAACTCGTAAACAATACGTTTAAAAGGCTGCTTAGAGCATATTTTTATTCCTTTTACAAGAAATTTACTTTTTACAAAAGATTGTACCGACCCAATATCCATGTATCTATTCATGCTACTTCATATTATAAATAAATTTTTGCAATTTTCTACCTAAACGACAAATTTTTAGTTGTTGACATTAATGATTTAACTTCTTTCCCTAGTGAAAACAATTATATCGATTTAGCATTAATACACTTTTGTTCACCGAAAAATAACAATGCTTTGAGTGAATATAAATACGCCAATTTAAAAAAAAAACAATGTTTTATTTAATAGAGAGAGTTGTGTAATAATTATCAAATTTGTTGAAATGCATGGAACGTAATGATTGCCGAACAATAATAACAGAAATGTTATCAAACAATGGCATCAAAATAAAAATAATCAATTCAAAATGTCAGAATGTAATATTTAATTTACATTTATTCTAGAATTACTAAAAATCTTGTATGCAGTATGTTGCAAAAATAAGTGTTTTTTCACTCATCGTAATTGCTCAACTCGTTGCGATAATTATTTTCAACGCTATAAAAAACCGCTGCCTAAGGAATCACTACTTCCACATTTAGATTTTTCATCCAAGTCTCTTGAAAGGAAAACATCATGACTATATTTGCACTCTAGTATGTGGAAATTATTGGTTATAGAATTTTAATAATATTTGAGGCAGATCTCATAAAAAAAATTGGAGGTGTTTGTTTCTAGCATATACGCCAAAAATGAAATTTCTGGACTCTACCTACGTTTCCCAATTTACAACCCCCTCCCTTTAACGGAATCATCTCAATAATATGTCTTTACACTACATATATGCACCAAATTTCAAGTGAGTATTTCAATTTTATTTTATCAACCCCTATAATAATGGAGCGGACTTGGTTGGGGGCGGGGAAATATTATAAAACTATGTGAGGTCTTTGCTTCTACTGTACACCAAATTTCAACTTACAGCCTATTTTATTTATTTTATTTAATTACCTCTACTTACCCCCACCCCTTCAACGAAATCGCCTCAAAATATAATCTAGCTCCAGATGTCGTTATCATACATACGTGTACCAAATTTCAAGCGAATATCTCAAATATATTTTATTAACCCCTTTAATAATGGAGTGGGGGTAGTGGAGGGGTTGAAATATGTTATGAAAAATCTGAGACCTTGGCTCGTACTATACATCAAATCCCAAGTTTCTGTACTCTTACCAGCTTGCTTTACTTATTTTCCCATATTTGCCCCTATTTAACCCCAACCGCTCAACGGAATCATCTCAAAATATAATCTAAATACAGATGTCGTTATAATACATATTATTTATCAAGTTTTAGGTAAAAATTTCAATTTTATTGTATCAACCCTTTTAATAATGAAGTGGAGGTGGTGGGAGGAATTAAAAAATATTATAAAAAAATCTGAGGCCTTGACTTCCTGTATATACAGTCCCAAGTGACTGTACTCTTACCAGCTTGCTTTACTTATTTTCTTAAATTCACCCCTATTAAACCTCCAACGCTTCAACGGAGTCATCTTTAAATATAATCTAATTCCAGATGCCGTTATAATACATACGTGTTCCAAATTTCAAGTGATTATCTCAATTTTATTTTATCAACCGCTTTAAAATGAAGTCGGGGTGGTAGGGGAGTTGAAAAATGTTATAGAAAAATCTGAGGCATAGTATTCTAGCATGCACACCAAATTTCAAGTTTCTGTACACTTACCAGCTTGCTTTACTTATTTTCCAATATTCACCCCTATTTAACCACCAACTCTTCAACGGAATCATCTCAAATTATAATCAGTTCCAGTTGTCCTTATAATATATACGTGTACCAAATTTCAAGTGAATATTTCAATTTTATTTTATCAGCCCCTTTAATAAGAGAGTGGAGATAGTACGTGGAGGGGATAGAAATATTATAACAAAATCTGAGGCCTCCACTTCTGGTATATACACTAAATCCCAAATTTTTGTACTGTTACCACCTTGCTTGATTTTTTTTCTCTTATTTACCCCTAGTTACCCCCCAGCCATTTACCGGATAAGTTAAAAAAACAATTCAGTTCCAGATTTCATAATAGTATAAAGTTACAGACCGACAGACAGATCGACAGACAGATCGACAGACAGAAAATTTCTCTTCGCTCAAATTTAAAATCTCGACGTTTCGTGACATTCTAAAACTATTTCAACAAAAAAGAAAACATGTTTTTTTTTCTTTACGATTACTATTATACTTCCAGTTCACTATGTGGATGTGGAAGTAAAATTGTACTTTTTCACTATTTCTTTGTGCGCAATACATATAAACATGTTTTCACAATTGCTGTAAAGTATTGGTGAAGAATTGTAAAAAGCAAGAAGAAAATTTCACTATTCACTCTGGCATATAGCGGAGTAAAGAGTGTATTTAATATACTTATGTAGTCTGGCAATTTTTACTTCAGAAACGTAAAATTTTAGATTTGTGCTCTGATGTAAGCATGATGTAGTGTGATGGAGATGCTATCAGATCGTTTTCTGCTTGAATTATATGCAAACAAAAAATTATTCATTTGTTCTCTTTATAAAAGAGCAAAGAAAGTATATTAGGCACCTGTTTTGTCAACTTTTGTATTGAAAACCTATCTACTCCGCGCTGGAATATGAAACAACCAAAGAAACACTGAACATTTTGCAAGGTTTTGCATATAATATGAGAAATGCTCATGAATCGGAGTACAAGAAACGCTGTGTCAAGATAACATTCTCAATTAATGGGGTGGTCTCCTCCCCTTACTGGGCTAAAGAGATCCAAATTTTCGATTTATAACTAACAGTAAACAATTTTGAAAGTGAATGTATAGTATGTAATTGGTCTTTACTTTTAGATATAATTATAATTAATTTTGTTCTGGCAGAACAAGACAGTGGAAATTTAAAGTTTACACGGAAATCAATGTTTCAAAGACGGATGTCATGCAGTCAAAAAGTGGCTTGATGTTTGGTTACCTAACAAGTGGATCGGTCGCTATTGATTAATAGCTTGGCCTGCACGGTCACCTGACTTGTGTCCATTAGATTATTTCCTATGGGTGGTATTTAAAATAAAGTCGATGTCAATGATATTAACGACAACATTGTCTTCCTAAAATAAAACATCGGGATACTGTGCCACCATGAGTGAAAAATTGATCGCTTCTCTATAAGAGCAATTTTGAAAAAGGTTATTCAACGTGTATCACTTGTAGGTCTACACGTTGAATTGTTCCTGCTTTTATTGTGTAAACTGGTGCAGGTCCTTAAGCTGATTATTTCCCATTTTAGTTGTTATTTTTCTACTTTCATATTTTTCGTGTCTTGAGAAAAACCTGTGTCAATAATTTAATTATGAATTGAATAATTTTTTGTAACTTTTGTCTTCTTAAAGTAAATTAATTACAAAATCGCGGTGTCTTCTTTCTGCAAAATATGATTACTGCCCTTTTTGACTAAATTCCATGTTTAAGCACTCTAGTTTTAAACAATTATATTAAATAAAGCCATAAGAAAATTATAATAAACGCACTTTGGGTAATAAAAATATTGCATTTCTTACATTTTCGAATACCCTGTATATTATATCGCAAATCTGACCCCTACCCACGGATTCGCAGGATAAGCAATAGTTTTTATAAACAATAACATTGTGTCGAGAAATCAACAATAAGACAGTTTACAAGAGTACCGGTTTGCATCCAGGGACACACTGTATATTTCCGAACAATATTATAATTAATTTTATGTGCATCTTGGCATTTTTCGGTTAGTAACATAATTTTCATAATTGCTTACGATTTGGTTTATTATTAACAAATATCAGAGAACATTTTTATTGCTATTAAAATATTTTACATTATTTTAACCTTTTAGATATTTTACGTTGTACTATTTTGATACAACAATGCCAATTATAGAAATAGCATACTTAATACAGCTTGTAGAATATTAAAAAAATATCATTGTTGACTTCTTCTGCTTCTGCTTTTTGCATGGAAGCCGAAATATTTTGCCTAATCGAACAAATACAACAATATTTTCCAGAAAATCTCAATATTTGACAATCCATAATAAATATTTTTATCTTACATTCTAACATACTGTGAACTGTGACTGTGTATATCGTCTAGATACATTAATAAATATACCTACGTAGCAGAGTTGCTTTTTCATTTGGAAAAATCGGATTAAGGAATAAATAAAAAGATGAAAGATACGTAAAAAAGTAACGTGGATACAAAAGTGTGTTTATTGGTTAGTTATCTTTTAAAACATATTACGTACTTTTCCTATTTCTTCGCCGTATCAAAAACAATTCAGATCCTCTTCTATAATTTCCAAAGGTTCTGCTTAATATAAATTAACATAAATGCAATATTATGTACAATATTTTTTCACTGAATTTTTGCTTGATCTGGGTACATTTTGATGTAATCCTATTATTATTTAAAGGGCTATTTTAGAGGCACAGTAAATACTGTTACTTGTATCATAAATTGTTATAACTGAAAGTATCTACAAATAATTTGCTTTAAACTATTTCTTATTTGCAATATTTTAAAATACGTACGATAAAGGACACTGACATTTCGAAACAGTTTTATTAATTCTCATTTCTTAATTTTGATTTAAAAGTTGTCTATAAGAGTTTAATACGATGTACCGTAAACAGGGGTTACTTTGCACAATTTTCGCGGTTTTCTGAAAACAACTTGGATGTATTTTCATGAAATGCCTTGATATCAAACTATATGAAATTTTTATGTTTTTTGTAGGTATTCCCCAATTTTTAATACAAAAAAATAACGAGAAATATATTTTTTAAAACGTCAAAAATTAGGCAAAGTTGCCCCTGCTTCGGGGAGACTTTGCCAATCGACGTTTTAGCTTGAAAACACTTATTCCGTGCAAAGTAAATGTCACAAACAGGTTACTTTGCCGTACCTCTAGGCATTTTAAAAAATATCTTTTTGCTTTTTGCAAAAAAAACGCATTTCTCTATGAAATTATTATTTTATTCTTGATTTGAATAATTCAGAACACGCAATAGGAAATATATATCTCATAAATAACTTTAACAAAAGAATAACTTCTAAACTGAAAAACTTAACGCTTTTTATAAAATTCAGGTACCAATCAACCTCAGGCATATTATTTTGGAACTTAGCTATAGTGATGTCCTCCTTGTTCAAGTGGGCATTTAGAACCATCCTTAAGTCAAACATGGTTAATGGACAACCATATTCCGAACTGGCTAAGATGACATCAACTAAGCTTCTTTCAATTTCGGGAGAAATTATCTGAGGTACGCCAACTGCTCCTTGATATTTTCGTTTAACTTTATTCGCCAGGGTTCTTCTTGGAATGCTGAAAGTTTCTGCTGCCTCGGTGAATCCCATGTTACCATTTTTGATAACACGTACTGCCTTATTCAACTGCTCGTCGGTATAGTCTCGATATCGCCGAGTATCTAACACTCTCTTATATGTGCGAACCATTTTTTAAAAACAAAAAAATATCTGTGAATTAAGGGGTAACTTTACCAATGGCTAAAATATTGTTTTTTTTATAGCCTAGATTAACAACAATGATATTAATAAATTGGTATAAGGTTCATACAAAAGTAGTACAAACAACAGTTCTCAAATCTAAATAGATTATGGTACACAACCCTTAGCATAGCAGCATGTTTGAATAGATGAAAATTCCAGTTATTACTTACGTGCTGAAAACGCTAAGAAGACTTCTCCTACAAGTGCCGAACAGGTACTAACATTTGCTTTGCTTATGCGCGAATATTGTTAGACATGCGCGGTTCATTCAGTTGTACCAACTTTCACTCAATGAATTTTTAATTCGTGGCGGGCACGGTGTGGCAAAGATGCCCCAGCTGGCAAAGTAACCCCTGTTTACGGTAATAATTATTTTGCAAGGTACCCATCAGAATAGCGAATCCAGTAATTGTTGGAGGCGCCATCGTTTTCTATGAATATGCTGAAAGAAGAGTCTGATCTGTCTGTTTTTAATGCAAACTAGCATCCTGTCACTGAATATTTCATTTACTTAATTAGAGTGGTGCCTCAATAAAGTGAACAACATGAAAATAAAATAAAAGGAAAACTTGATTTGTGACGGTCGGTATACAGTTTAGAATGTGAGTAATAGAAATTTTTTACTATGTAAGCATTCGTTATTCTGTTATACTATATACAAATGTTGTATTTACATTTCTTGGATCCAAATTATGATAGGGTAGGTAATCAAAAATTGCCACATTTAAATACTGCACATTATTTGTTTTAGTTTTACCTACAATAATTGGATCGACAGCATTGTCTGTGTATTCACTTCATTCAATAATAAGAATTATTTGTACTTTTTATTATTAATGATCGCATATGAAATTAATGGTTAATTGCTCTCCCTGAAGACTTTTTGCTAAAATCATCCGATAATCATCATTTTTTTTGAGACCAGATACATTTTTCTACTGCGATATGGTAAAAGAAATTTTCTTACCATATTTAAAAAGAAAATGAAAGCTGTTGTGGGCATTTTCCTATATTTTTCTATTATTTTATTTCCCACTAATTTAAACTTATATTATTTGGGTAAAAATAAGAGTTGTTTATTAAATAATAAAGGTAAAAGTATACATAATTGTTTTTAATTTACCTAATTATGCAAAAGTATAATAAAAGTAACAAAAATTATTAAAACTAATGGAGTCATATTGTCAATAAATTTATGTTTATGTGGCGATCTTTATAATAATAAAGTTAAAGCATACAGAATTATTTCATTCATAAACATCTGTTACAATTAATATAATCAGAATTAGTATAATATTTAATAAGACTGCCTATAAAAAACCCATAAATGTTTTAATATCACTGTTTACATAAACAAATCATTTGTTTTATATTTTGGTCATAAAAATTTTATAGCATTTGGCACGCTTCTCCTGTGACTTCTTGAATTTTATGATGTGCGAAGACCATAAGTTTCCTTTTTCTGGTAGGTGACATTTACGATCACTCAAACAGTAATAAAATGAGCTTTTACAACTATCTTACCTCTGTGCATATTGAAATTGCCGAACTCCCGCATTTTTCTATTCAAAATACTTGTTTACCCTGGTTATAAGGATTATTTTAGCTAAACAAAATTTTATAGTACTTTTACGACCGTATAATGGTTACCATAATGACACCTAAGTAGTCGGTGGGCTTGTTTGGCTTGGTTTATTGCTGAGATAATTCATTATTAGGTAAACATTTTGTAATCTGGTAATTATATCTGATATAACAACTGTCTAATAAATGTAACTAAAGAACTTCATAACTAAGTGTACGTTTTTGTAATCTGTGTTCCAAATTATTGAATTTTATAGATAGGTACAATATTTAAACAATTTAGAAGTTATCGAACATTTTACGCATATGGAATTCATTTTTTTTTGCAACGTAATAAGTAAATTCAATAACTTATGTTTAATTATTTTAGGATCGAATTACGATATGAAACTTTCATTATATTTGTAACTGAATTACAATAAGTTTTCATTAAAAACTAAAAGTGTTTTATAGAAATTAAGTTGTTTATACTAGAGCACCCAAATATTAATTATAATTTCAATTACGGAAATAAATTAATTTATTGTTATTATTATATTGTATTAGTTATTTACTACTGCACTGTTCCGTAAGCAGCACAACTTTAAAATAATGAATTGGGTACCAATTATTTAAAAATAATAATTAATAACATGATATAAAAACCCGATCACCCTAAAAGTTCTAAACTTTACCTCGCTGGGTTAAAACCTGCTTCATTTAAGATCCCTTAAAACTTGTGGAAGAACTTTATAGCCATTAAGAATGAGTGTAAGTATTTATTTTGAATGAATTTTATCTTTTACGAGTACTTGAAGTAGCAATATACTTTGATGTTACTCGTTTGAACGCCAAAAAGTATCTGGTTTTCAAGTTCAGCACTTAACCGACAGAGGGCATCACCATCCCATTATGGCCAACATCGCGAGTGCAACAAGGATCACGCTAGGTAAGTGGGGAGGATGGTTTGTGAACTTCAAGCCGTTAGGGGATACATTTTCCTTGCGCAACGTACAATGTGGGCGCCGGCACTGTGACGAATGCTATTGCCATTGGTCCATTTATGATCCCTTCCATTATATGGATACATTCTTCCTTATTACTTGCAAATACTAAACTATCTCTCTCAAGCTCATTAGTGACATTTACAATAAAATTTCACAATTCGTTTATTGTAGCAAAATCGAACAATTTCAAGAAAATAATTTTTAAATTCATTAAAATTCAAAGGGTTTGAATTGATATTAAGAAGACAATAAGAAGTATAATGGTATTTTAAAATTACTTGATAATTAAAAATGTATTCTTTTTTTGTAAAAAATGTATCTAAAACATAAAGGGGTATAATTATCCATAACCCTGTCGAATCGGGTCCTTGCGGCTGAAAATACAGGTAGCGATAGTGGCAGGTAATAATGAGCTGACTATTATTGCCGCGTGCTGAGTTAGGTGGGGATACTATTGGAGTGAGTGAGAGGGTGTGAACAGAAAGCGAGAAGGCGAATGGGCCGGGATGTGTGGGCCGGAGTCTGCTCCGGAGCTCCAGTGGGTTACGATCCGCGATCTAACTAGTTAGCGTGTGCATTCCGGACTCGACATCCGCGCGGTGTGCTAGCCTCGTGCTCAAAGTCGTATCCACAATTTTTATTGCCCACTTTTATTATTATTACGTCGTAACAATAATCATTCTATTAAGTACTAAATTGTCGTTCCCCTACAATCAGTGACCTCTTCATTTTATCAATTTAATAATGACGATGTTTTTTGCATTTTTATGTGACTTTAGTGAACAACAATAAACAACAAAAAAACAGTGCTGTGGACTTGGTGACTAACTTTCACTTGGTGGTTTTTTCTGTTGTGGAGGACATCCCTCAATTTTGAGGGATTTTAAATAATTTGCCAAAATTAACGCGACAATAATGAACTCTTATTTCGAACAGAGTGGCTTCTACGGAAGTCACCATCACCAGAGCACAGGCTCTGTGACGGGTGCACACCACCATGATCACCAGAGCGCTGCAGCTGCTGCAGCATACAGATCTTTTCCTCTTAGTCTCGGCATGTCACCATATGCCTCCAGTCAACACCACCACGCTCATTCCCTACATCAAGCCAGACCCCCTCAGGACTCTCCGTATGATGCATCTGTGGCGGCAGCGTGTAAATTATATTCCTCTTCTTCAGATGGCCAACAAAATTCAGTAAATTATAGCTCCTCAAATACAAAGTCAGACTGTTCCAAAGGCAATGCAGATCAAAACGGATACGCATCAGTAGTAGCTGCAGCCGCTGTTAAAGACGTTTGGCAAAGTGCAACTTCGGGTGGTGGTGCAAATCTCTCCAATAGTTTAACTGGTCCTGTTCGCCCTGCTGCATGCACACCAGACTCCAGAGTGGGTTATGGATCCTCCGTTGGTTTAGTTGGAGGAGATCCATCATCAAGTCCTGGCGCGGCAACGGGCGGGAGAACAGCAAATTCCTTGTCTTCGTGGAATAATCCTTGCTCGTTGAATTCTTCTTCATCCCAACCCGTTGGGACCCAAATCCATCAACAAACGAACCACACATTTTACCCCTGGATGGCAATAGCAGGTTGGTGATAAATGATTTCATTTATTGCAATTTAATATTAAGCTCATTATAGAATAGCAATAGTGCCCTTTTGTAAATATGGGGTGTTACAAGAAAAGTTATGTAAATGTTGAACTATAACCCGAGTCGAAGTCAAGTGCCTGTAAAATCAGGGTTGAATGTTCCCCAATTGTCTCTATCGCACTTTCAGATCAGACCGTATTTCGCGCTCGCTTTTGCTAACGGAGTTTTCGTCGGCTGGTCCTTGTCAGTCCACGAGGGACGATCAGCTGTTCGAGTAGCCTATTTCAACTCGCTGTTGTCTAGACTGAGTCAGAACTAAATTAGTGTGCTTTATAGGACACCCGCTTTAAATTTATAAATGCTGAGAAAGTAATAATTCATTGACCAGGAAACGAATTTCCAATAAATCTCGCGTAACTCAACCCTTTTTGAAGTAGCACCGCATGAAACAACACAAATATAATAGTTATTATGGAACAGAACTTACTGTCTGCTGGTATAATTAGAAAAAACAAGATATGAGTTGTAAGAGCACGTGTAAATTATTGAGTTCAATATAATTTTATGCTACATATAAATACAAATAAGTTGATCCACTACTTGCAACACAATAAGCTTTGTAAATGAATACCAATACATATTTATTTTCATCAAAATAAGCGAAATCAAATTCTGTTGGGTATGATTCTCAAATATGATTAATTGATGGGACCTACCTACGTGTTAATAAGCTTAAAAATGTATAAGAAACTCTCATAAATTACTCCAAGTCATTGATAATAATCTACAATCTACGAAGCAGAATGATAAAGGTATAATGAGGGAGCCATTAGGAGGGCACAAATGCTTCATTATGGTCTGGGTGCTCGTATATTTATTATAGTATTCACTTTTCTGAATTAAATTCTGTTAATGTGATAATATAAATCTTTTTGCATGTTGTTAACGAGCCAAATTATTGCGTTGTGAGTTGCCGAGAATAATATTAAATGACCTTAACCAAATTGCATTTCGTTGACCTAACTAGCATTTTATTTGTGAGTTTTACTGCAGTGAATTACTTACTTTTTCCTGCTTCAAAACAAACACTTTACATTTCAAAACACGGATTATTTTCGTTCGCGGTAAAGGATATTTTATTAAATATTTATACTGCTCAGCTTTTAACTGTTAAGTAAATTGGAAAGCTTAAACGTTGACATTTTGGATGTGCTTCTCTGCGTTTCTATAAAATTCAATAAACATAAAAGTATCATCATAATACAAACACGATTAATAGCTTTACCCTCGTCCTTACTACGGTTTAAATTCCTGGCTTTTAGCGCCACTTTGGTGCCACACGGACAAAGTAGTGAACTAACAGGGGTGTAAACTTCATTAATTTGACAACGTGTGGCGCTATAGTCATACAGTTTTGGTTTAAATGAATTTCCTCTTGGGCCGATTGGGCGGTGCCAGTAATTTTATTACCAAAGTTTTTTCTTTGATAATAATTGCTAGATACATATCGCGTATGCGGGACGAGAATTTAGATTAATGTACTTCTTCGTATTCAATGTGACAGTATTGCACAATTTGTTTTGGGTTAAAAGTCGTGTTTTGACGCATTATTTTCCACTTCCGGCCTAACGGATGCAACTCTAAAAAGCCCCTGTATACTCAAATTTAAATATTAGGCTATCCTTATATATAATTGGACCAAGGGGTCATTTTTCCGGATAGAATGATATTAAAATTAGAATTTGCAGAAAATGGTAATTTCGTTTTTGTCATATACCTACGTTTAGAACGTTTTTTTAATACTTGGGCGAATTTTAAAATTAAAATTTGTATGCAAATATGCCGAATTAATTTGCTTATTAATAATAATTATACTCTTTTGTACCGATAATTTTTTTTCCACACTTTGTCGACAAATATCAGATATCTAAGTATGGAATATTTTCAGACAATTAATGATCACTTTGTTTTGCTGAAAGCGCACTAGTCATGTATTCTTTTAAAGGCTGTTTTCCAACATTCGGTAATATGAACAATTATAGCACATTTTAGTAATCACATTAGAACCATAGCACCGAAAGTTCAATTATAATTGGAAGGCGACTTTTAACAACTTCGAACATTTTTTCGACTTTGTCTAATTACTACAAAACAAATCAATATTTCTTATTTTGCAATGAAACTAGAAAAATTATTTCATAGAAACATCATTATTAACATAAATAATACACGTGCATTAATATAACCCTAAAATGGATTAGTCCAAGAGAAATGAAACACACCCACTTAATATCTGAGTACAATGAGATTAATCACTTTATCTTTCTAAAAAAAAGCAGTTCCCAACCGGAAATCGAACCCCGAACCACTGCTATACATAAAAACAATTGCGCTTAGCATAAAGTAGCCATAGAAATAAGAAATATATGTCCACGCACTTTCTGAAGGGACTGCTACTCACACAGGAAGAGTTTTGGGACACGCTCTTTTTTTAATAAGAGGAATCACATCTTGAAATATTTACGACTATTTTGGAAACGGGACTTATGTAGTATATATCCAAGCATTAGTTTTATCGTCTTGACAAAAAATCAGTTTCTGCTAGAGAAAATTTGATCAATGTCCCTACGTAGTACTTTATCGTATGGTGAATATCTTTTTAAAAATTTTTAAAAATTATTTTGAACAGGTTGTGACAATATTTAAATATTATATTCAAACGTAGTCTTTCTCACCACTTATTATTATTGTAAAGTTGTATTTACTAAAAATAATGTCACTGTCAGTTTGGCAGGTAACGTTGAACAAGGTACCATTCAGTGGTACCAAAAATTCGCGATGTAATTTTGTTTTCTTAACGAGCGTAAAGTTACTTTACCGCCGGGTGCTACGGGAAACGAACAGCCACGTACGTTATCGCTCGTTCTCAATAAATGTAAACTTTATGTAAACTAAGGCGCAAAAACCTAATTTTTATATAAATTGTAAAAAAATGATTTTAGCAGTAGTTTTTGTTATTACTCGATAACAATTCGATTGAATAAAATAATTGCTAATACTCAGGGTTTATTGAAAATATGCATCAAAATTTTTTCACAAATCAGGATTTGCACCTGTAAAAATTATTCACTCTCTTTGTTTCCAAGGAATAGAAGTTTATTAATAGTTACAAGACAGGTATCTCTGACAACCGACCCGGATCCGGCCAGACAGCCACGATGCTATTTAACGCACAAACGCTCGTAACGATTGAAAAATATAAAACCTAAACTCGTATTTATTGAGCAGATCAAGAAAGGATTCAACTTAAAACAGTTCCATAGAAATAATAATTAATATAATGAGATGTCCACAAAAGAAAATTGAATTGCTAACACGGAAAAGTAACTAAACGAAGAAACCCCTTTTAAGTAATTGTGGAACTGATGCCTTTAACATATAATTTAAATAATAAAAGAAAAACAAAAGTAAAAGTGAGCAGCTACTAGAAACAGCAAGGATCTATCTGCCAAAAGATTTCGAAACTTGTTTAATTTATTTAAACGAGTTATTAACAGCATATTAGCTATTTAGCTAATAACCTGTTAATAACTCGTTGCCACTGAGCTATACGATGCAGGCCTCCGTCCCATGAGTGCTTAAGGACGCACCGTCACAGGACCCGGTCAATTTTTTTATCGAGAATGAACGGAAAATAGTGAAGAAAAACATCTACTTTCGGATTGATGTGTCATCCAACCTGTATCAGAACCTTTTCAGCTTATGTACGGAACCATAAAGTATATACATTGTGCTAAATTCATCAAGATCGGCTCACAAATTTCGACGCTGTCGTGTCCAGGTACAAACAAACATTTTTTTAAAACAACTTTTTCGTGCTGATGGAACCTCAAAACAAAAAGGACTGGTCTACTTGGGGCCAATTGCAGTAACTTCCAATGTTTATTGGTGGGGATTGGAGAGGCTCAAATGCACAAAGAAATAAGGAAGTAACAGAAAAGGCTTGAAAGTGTGTAGAATTTGCATAGACACATACTAACGCGGGAAATGACAATTGATGAAAATATGTTAGCTTCATTCTGATTATTTATTTATTTATCCGATGATCTTCGAGTCTGCCAATGTCCACATAAAATGTAATGTAATTGTATTTTTCATCTGTTGACAAGTTTGGAACTTATCAAAATAATGTTGTTTAAAATACAATATTTTGCATCGTACCTATTATACAATATGAATTTTCATTGAGATTTAATTTTCGATTATATATTTCCACCGGACAGACAGACGGATTGACCGACAAACTTTACAAAACAGCATGTAGAGCTCAGTCAGACATTAAAAATTAATTTTCGCTAATATCTATCCTCTGTTTTGGCGTATATAAAGGCGAAATCAAATATATGTTATTAAGGTTGCTGGTAATACAAAAATAAGTAAAATAAAACAAGACTAAAATATGTTTTATTTACTTGGTGTACAAATCAATTTAATGATATCACATTTATAAGAAAATATAGTAGTTAATTAATTAATTTATTATACACATGCAAACGTATGTATAATCCAAATTAGTTGACAATGTAGGTAACATTTTTTTCACAACAATTTATTATTAGTACCTACGTAAAATATCAATAATCGAAATACATAGCTGTCTCTTAGAATTCACTAAAGGTTATTGTTATCATTATTATTATTATTAACTTTGGGTTCTTAATTCTTAAGTGGTTTACTGAATACTGAATTATAAGCACTGATGTTATTATTGTTATTATGGTACAGCATTACACAATTTTTCAGTTCAAGTTGGAAAACATTCACCGATCTCAAGCGCGCAACTCGACTTTGGAATTCCGCTCGATCGATGGAAATAAAATTCATTATATCCCTTTTTTATTTGCGAAAAATTGGTCAGTATTTTACTATATGTGCAACCGCAACATGCGACGTGATGCTGTCAAAAGTACCATACAGCAAAGGAAATCCAACTAGAACAATGTGTAAGTCATTAAGCATCTGTCAAGCCATTCCAAATAGTAAAAAGGAGGTACAACTATTATTATGATACTTCTCGAGATGTATTTTACAGAATTGTAAATTCATCGAAGATTTACCGTTCCATTCATTCAAGATGCTGTCTTCGAAAGAAAATACGGAGTAATAAAATAAAATTGATAGAAATACGAATTTTTCTTATTATACGTTGGTTTAAAGATACTTAAGCTCATTCCATAGAAATAATACGAACCACTTGACAAACCGTATTAAATACAGTTTAAGAATGTAATATTCAAATGATAATTTTCTTTATTTAATAGCCTAGAGTGCAAAGTCACATTCGGTGACCGGAGTTGTACTACCGCTTGTGCCGGACTGACTCCGGATGAGCGATGACGTATTACTTTGCCCTAGTCAACTTACACACCCCCTTTGTACTTTGCACTAGCTAGAAATATACGGTCCTCACTAAAAACATTTGCCTGCATTTAAGCCAAGAACCTAGGGTAGGTCAGGTAGGACTAAAGGTTCCGGCCAGATTTATTAATAATCTTTTTAATTGAGTTGAAACCAATAATGATACTAAGGTCAGATGATATTTAAATGTCAAGCGTAGAGGCACTATAGGTATGTAGTAATTGAAAGATATATATTATCACTTAATTATTTCAAAAAGGTGTATAATAATTGCTGCTATTATTAATAGTGTTGCAGAAGCAGATTTACCTAAAGGTTTTGATAATAATTGTGGTTGCTGTAAGACCACCGTGACTTAAAGTCGCGTACAATCTTCATTCAAGTCCTCAGTATTATGCTATAAAGGCGGAGTAATGGCTTTGTTATGATACCTGCTCCATTACGAGCTGTTATTTTATTATTCCACTTCGATTCCTGTACGTCAATGGCTAATTTTATTAAGTGGTATATGCCCACTGGTCTTTATTCATGAAATCATTCAATAAAAGAGCAATTTTCCATAATTATCTATCATACAAACTACTCCGCCTTTCACACATCATGTATCAAACACCGGTGATACTAAACTTCAGATTTATGTTTTGTGAAAAGGACTCTCCTCTCCTTTCAATTTCGCAGGGAATAAAGTAGTAAATATTTTCTCCGTATTTGGATAATGAGCTCTATCGGGTTTCACCGGTGTATTAAAAATATTAAATAAAATCTACTAGTAACGCAACTAGGAATCAGTCAGAACACTGAAAATTGATTGTCTAATAATTGATATTAATTTAATGTAAAACTGTAGGTTTCACTAACTTAATTTCTAAAAAAAATAAATTTATGATTCAGTTTTAATAAAATATAATTGGATGCCAGGATGAGCATTTATATGTAGATTAGGACAGAACCATCTAGGGATCAGAAATAACCGCGGAAATAATTAATAATTTAAGCGCCATCTCAACGAATTATTTTTAACCACCAGAACGACTTGCTTAGTAAGGACCTCGTTTTATTAAGAATACACTGACAGAAAATGTTTGTTAAACTATTTTGTTATACCTACAAATGAAGTAGGTAAATGTTTTAATATTAATATGTTTGAACAATGTTATTTGTTTGTATAGCCAAATAATATAAGTGTATATTAAATCCCATGTGTACAGTTGTGGATACAATAAGATTTCCAAATTTTTTTATATTCTTCCTGTTTGAGTATTACTATGTCTGTCGAACGGCTGTCGTCAGCGCATGCCTTTAAAATTAATGCTGCAATGCAGATACTTGAAGTTAAGTATCGGCATTGTAACTAAGGGTCTTTACACTTTGAAAGTGATGTTCCGCCAACTTTTTCTTTGGTCGGCATTTGCTAAGGCATTGTTAGTACTGTGACCGTGTGCAACACTACCCGTTGATTATCTTTTCATTCTGTTACTAGCTTTTCGATTCGCAGAAGAGCAATTATTTTACTACAATATTGTGCCCTTTTTTACAATATCTAAATCTGAATTGTATTACTATATTGTTGATCGAATCCTGAACAACTTTCAAAATCTCCGTCCGTTTGTCTTCCCCTCTGTCTGCCCGTCTGCCTGTCCATCCGTCACGTTTCTTGTAATCACGATAACTTAAGAATGAACAGTCCGATTGTATTGAAATTTGGACAGTAAGTTAGTGTTAGCTAGAGGAAGGACCCTATTGTTTTTTAACAAAATTGATCAATTAATAAGAGGTTGTTAATTCGTAAATCTGTTATGTTTTGTAGTTAAACAAGAAATGTCTAAAACTAATATTATTTACAAATAACTGCGAATAGTGGAATAGTATCATATAGAATGTGCAACAGTTACATAAAAATCGGCGGCTGTGAATCGACGAAAAGTATAATGGTTAGCTTTTCATATAATATAATATTATTTGGAATTTTATTAATGCTGCATTTATAATTTGTGTAAGATGAATTAGTATTACCTAAACCCAGTAATAATAAACATTATTATTACTATTATCATTAAATTACATGATTTAATTTTTATTATTTTATAAAAAATATTTTATAAGCGTTTGAAGAATCCTGGGATGTCTTGAATATAGTTAGCGGTTGGAAATAATAATGTACCACAACAGCCGTTTGTTTGCTCAGATCAAAGACCACCGATAAAAATACAGTCCTCACATAGCATTCAAGTGTGTGAAGTTCTTGGTGAAGTTATAATTCTTATTTTACTATTTAAGAAAATAGTGACTTGAGGTTTTTCATGTTTGTTTAATAAAACATTTACTGATACTTTAACGTCAATACTGTTATAGATACAAGAGTTTTTGTTCATTCGTGATATGTAACATGGATAGAGGTACAGGGCTGGCCTTAGAATGAGATGGTCGTCTAAGACCCCGCTCCAGCGTGGCGCTCTTATCTGTTTTTAATATTGGTTAATCATGAGAGAAATGGCCAATAAAACCAATTGCGTCATTATAGTTATCAACTTTAATGACATTTTTCGTATGTGAATTTAATGACGCCTTCTTAATGTTTCAAAATTGAAATTGACGCCACATGTGGCGCTCCACGCTAAGTTGTGAAGAGGGTTAGTTCCTTGGGTCTACCTTATCAGTGGTGAAATTGCTTTAAAATTTTTTGAATTTGATTAATTTTTTTCGATGTATTGAGATAATATAGCTGATGTACAAAATATGTGTAGTTATCTGTTAATATGTCATGATATGGTAGAATAATTCTTCTCTTCTTATTTACTACCTCTTGAGAGGTATCTTGAGATTCATGTAATACTCCAGTCAATCTCCATTTGTTGCATAACGCATCCGACAGCTTCACGCCACCTATCACGGCTACCTATTAGTTGCACAGTCTCATCAAATCTTCTTCTCATTAGCTCTTTAGTGATATCACCCCAACGTTTTCAAAATTGTCCTCTTTGTCTCGCCATTTGGTTTTACGTAGATCGTTTTATATTAATCTCTCTCCGGTTAATGTAGCCCAAAAATTAACGGGGACGTATTTCTTGATGAGTTGAATTGTTGGTGGGTGCAGTGGGCTCTCAAGGTAATTCGTATCAATCGTCCCCAGATTCACATTTAGAAAGCATCAATATGCCATCTACCTGCTACCCTAACAGTCCATGTCTCAGAGACGTAAATAAAGATAAAGGAAACTAGATCATTAGCAATTCTGTTCTCTGTGAATCTCGTGATAGTCCTATCACTCCAAACTTTAGTCAACTGGCAAGTTGCCAATCTTACCACCTGTATTCTTCATTTAAATTCATATTCGCAGTTTCCGTAAGGGATTCAAGGTAGACCCTCTTGTTTACTACTGTCAGAGCTAAGTGTATGGAGGTTGCCAAACAAAAGCATGATTTCGAAATAGGCCTACAACCACTGCACCCTGCTACTCCTCCAGCACACGCCGAATCTTGAATTCCGCAACCCTGTCTGGTACCTTTGCCAACTTTACATTTGCCAGAGTTGGTGTTGTCGACCATCACCAAAGCGGAGTTCTCGTCATACAGTCGGTGAATGAGACACCAGATGTCTGGACGTTCCCATTTCTAATTAAGTCTATGCCTTGCACCATTCCACATTGCCAAATGCCTTACGGTAGGCCAGGGAACAAACTTACAATAAGTAAGTTATATTGTCTTGCTTTCTCAATAAGCTGACGTAAATTCAGAATTCTCACTCCATCTTGACCTACTAATTTAAGCGCCTCAGCCGTGATATTGCCGATTCCAGCTGCTTTGTCGGTTTTTAGCTTTTGTGTGGTTGCCTCCACTTGATGTTTATATTTAAGGTTCGCGTTCGTAATCCTGCTGTCAGTTATCTTCAACCTCAGGATGATCATCCTCGCAAAGCTTTCCGCTATATTGGAGTTCAAATCTCGATTATTTGATATCTATCTGTTCTTATCGTACCGGTGTAGTTCTTAATTGGCCATGTTTCCTGGTTTAAAACGGGAATCACCTTCACAGTTCAGAAAAGGTCCTTGTAATTATTGTGATAGGTATGCGACTCCAGGTTTTTACAGATTTCTTGTGAATAAACATTCTTATCTCTTTGAGAAAGAATCTAATTTATACAGTTTTTCCCCAAGTATAATGAGAATATAGACTGCAATATTAAATAAACAAAAAGCTTGGGGTACAACTACAAGATTTTAAATTGGGAATATAGTAGACAACTGCAAAAAATATAGTAAAATAGATTTTTTTTTACTTATTCTTGGCCTTTTTTTTTATTCCTTGTATGATAATTTTCAATTTTTATACACATTTTGTTTCGAAACTCAACAGTTTTCCATCTTTAACTTCTTAAATGTTAACACATTGACATATGTATGAGTCTAATAAAATTTGTTTGTGTGATGCCAAGTGTCTTTGCATCAGCTTGCCACTTGTGCTTCACATAGATTAAGACCAGCCCTGTAGAGGTGTCAAGAAAGGAGTGCACGTACTTGGGAACTAACTAGTAAATAATTCTTTCTAAAATAGGGATTAGGCATCCTATATCACTATACCACTTTTTTACGTTTTCTAAGTGATCTCTGTAACGATTTAATTTTTCCGGCTAGAACCTGTAAGATATGTACATTGCGTAATCAATTCCCTGGTGTATATCGTTAGAAAACATAATTTGATAAACAAGCTAAGTAGGTATTAGAATTAGTATGAAACGTGATTACAAGTAAGACACCGGTACGTCGTAATTCGCCAATTCTAAACAAATATCATTATTTTTAAGAGTTGCCTTCATGCTACAATTTATTATTGTAGTTTCAAAATAATTATGTAAAATTTTACGCCGCTTCTGATCTCTGCTTCGGAATGTAGAAATGAAATACTTCAAATAGTCCAAGGATCTTCTCTACCTGAGTCTTGGGTGCAATAAGTTATTGGAGACGCGATTAATTAAGTAGATCTACATATTTCATAGATTTTAATTTAGTTATATATAATGTGACAATATTTATTTTGACAAATTTAATCAAATTGTTTTAAACACTTTTTCAATGATGTTTTCCTACGGTAAATCTTCGTTACCAAGGGATAATTTACACAGCTACGTTAGAGACTAGCTGTTTGGCTACAATATTGTCATTTCTTATGTCATAGCTAAAGTCGAAAATGTCCTGGAATATGACAGACAGAGTCGAAACTCAAGTGGCTTATTGAATGTTACTAGTGCATATTAAAAAATCGCAAGAATGCCCCGAAAAAATTTTAAAATTTGAGGCTCTTAGGCGAGTCTGCCTGGGATTTTTGCCATAAATTTTCTATGCCATTTGAGTTAGCCACGGATTCTTATAGGAAAAATTCCGTTGAACAAGATTTTCTTATGAAAAATTTTCCTAAACCGCGAGCTTCATGGATAAATCATTGTTTAAACAAATTTTTTTTCGTTTTTATGTAATAAAATGAAAACGGTTTGACGTGTCCGAAAAAAGCTTGATGCAATCGAAAGATATTTTCAATACGCGTCGTTTGGCGCCAGGCGCAACTCATTTTGTCAACCCGTTCATTTGTTATAGCCAAAATAAATTTCATCATTAACAAATTGATTACGCCGAAACTAATGAGGTCAGGTTATTGTTTTTTTCAAAATATATGCCACTTATACCAAAGAATGTACCATATTTTTTTTGGCCCGATATCTTCAATACTTTTTAATTGTTTAAACAATTTGAATAATTTGTTAATTAGCAAATAACTTTTTTTCGATAGTTTGATCGACTTCAAGCCAACTTTAATCGATAAATATTGATGTCGGGCGTAACCCCCATAAAAGTCTGCACGAATGCAAATTACCAGATGGAATATCTCGGCTCTGGGCAAGCGTATCGAAATGGGGCTTTGTGCATATGAAATTGCTTGCAAAAAGGAAAATTTTAAGACCAGAGAGACCTCGATCGGATAACCGGAACCGGAAATAAAAGTGACATTGCGTGAGAGACACTAATTTGTTTATTAGCAACTTTTTGGACAGGAGGTTCGGTGCAAATGAAAGCTAACAAGTTTTTCCATCAACCACAAAAAGTTTTACAAAATATATTCAATCCGTGAAGAGTTATACGGGTTTTTGACAAAATCTCTTCCGCAACGTGAAAATAGTAAGATTTGACGCGCAATAGGGTGGCGGGTTCGGTCCTTGATGTGGAATTTTTTTTAATCAAATTTGCATTTTCTTCATGTAACCAAGTCTTTTTGTGATAATAAATGTCTTTACTTTCTGAGAAATTTATAAAAACGTCGTAAATATTTTTTTTTTGCAATTTTTATTAACATATGATTGTTCTTGTCCTACGAGGGTTTGTCGGTAGTTTTTGTTTTTATTTTTACTACTTCTTGTGAAAGAGAAGGCTTATATATCACATTCATTTTCGCTTAATCATCCTTAGATTTTCCACAGGCATTAATCAGACAACTACAGTCCAGTCACAATCTAGCCCACTAAGTGGCGCAGTGCTAAAGGTGTTTGGCTTGTAACACGACAATCTCAACACACACAAACAAGGACACACAACCACTTTCTTTTTATCTCACTTTATTTCACTTTTACTTCAAACTATACTTTTCACTATTACTTTTCTTCGTTCCAGACTCCGCTGACATAACGGTTTTTCACAAAATTGGCAGACACCTGCTCCAGTTTTTATCATGTCGACATTGTTTATAGTAGGGTTTTGCTCGTTTTTCCGTATATATTTTGAAGATCACTCACAGATCCAAGTAAACCTTTGAATAAATATTATTTAAATTTCCTCACAGGGAAGACAAAACAAAATAAGGCACGATAAGTTATCGAAGTGTGCAATCGCAGCGAATAATGATAAAATAAACAAATAGTTTGAATCCCCAGCCATACCAGCGGCGGCCGTTGCCTTTATGTGTGCGTAGCATACACTAAATTCGGCGAGTAAATAGATTGTCAAATGAAAATATTTAAGCTAGTTTATTGACATGTTAACAGTTGAATAAAAATTAAATCGAAATGTTTGGCTTGCGACCACGGAGTCCCGAGTTCGAATCCTGGCCAGGGTATGGATGTTTAGTGGCGTTTTTCATGTGTTACCGAGACAGTAGCAGTGAGCTAGATAGATCGCTGTTGAGTGGCATAACATGTCAAGTAGCTGTTATCTCTCCTGAGTTCGAATCTCAGCTGCGGTAGATGGCAATATCGCAGGGAATGGTTGATGTGTTGATGTCTATGTGTACGTGTCTTGGTTGAGTGGTACTACCAGCAATAGCAGAACTCCGCCAGGACGTTAATATAATAAACATGGCCATTAAAAAAATTAAATAAAAAATCTAGTTACATAAGCTTTCATTGCCAATTCAAAATTTTTTTGGTCCTATCCTCATTGCCAAAAGCAAAGATAGAAAGTAATTTTTCTAGCTGCACTCAGGGTACTCAAAATGTATAAATATCCTGTCAATTTTCGTTCACTGATGACAACATTTCTAGCAACAAACTATACTTTCAATAGCCAACCAAGCGGGTCCAATAGTTATTTCCTCTATGCCTAAGCCTGACACTAATTTTATAAATAAGCCATCATTACTTCTTTTGTATGTGGATTCAAATTATTTGGTCTATCTGATACAAACAGTAAACAGTCAGTCTATCCATCATAGCTGATGAAGCGGTGTTCTAGGATTTTAGAAAATATATAAGTTAAATCAACTCATGGAATAATGAAGATCCAAGTATCCTGTGGGATCTCCAAAAGACATGTCATATTTAACGAACTGATTCCAACATACATAAGATGGTAAAACACCCTTGGATAATACCATAAGCTCTAACGGGAATACAAACAAGGAGATTTCTAAAGACTCTAGGTGTCAAAATTCCAATAGACAGTTTAACGAACTGAGGCATAGAATTCACACTATATTGAAGAAGTAAAAAAATCTTACCTTTAAAACATTTGAAAAGTACTAGAGTCACGTGCAACAGTAAAAATCGTCTTCAAAGAGTTTTCAAAATCTGTTACTAACAAAAATCAGAAAGGGAGACCGCCATATACAATTTTTAGCGAAGCAGCTGAAGTCGATAATATCAAGGCAGAAACCTTTCAACTGGTTAATGAGGGTGGTTTAAGAATTCTATACAAGCTATGGGAAAAAATACTAAGTATATATTTTTTAATTTTCTGTATTATATGGGGGACGGCAGATCAGCGTGTTAGAGCTCTGCATACTGTGAAATAATTTTAATTATCTAATTCTCAAGAAGTGGTCTTTAAAATAAAGTGTAGTACCTCGATTCTCTTTAGCTTACACAAAAATCTGAATTTTCTGGGAGTTAGGTATCTGGGCGATTTGAGAAATGGTTAAGAACATATCTGCAATATTTGAATACATTTGTGACTATTCTTGATATAAATATGTGTTATTTGTTATTATTGTTATGTCGTACTACGAATGAACTAGGTTTCCTCAAAAATAATGAAACCTGCACAGAAACACCAACGGAAACTGTTCAACTACATTGGTGTTGACGGGCTCGGACGACATCCAACAACCAGATCAAAGGCCGAAGCGGTCAAGACCTGTGGACTGGAGATTAGCCATCGATTTAATAAAACCAGACAAAATCAAGTGGACAATTAGTAAGTTGCAATCATTCAAGACACCTGTGATGGAATGAATCTACACAATCCTGCTCAAAAAGGAACAGAACTAATACCACATTTGTGTTAAATATTCAGAGGTTGTTTTGCTTGGAGATACATAGCGCACATATGGCAAAAATTGGAGGTCGCCTACTTACCAAATATAGGCAGGATATCGAACCAAACGCCCAAGCCATAGAGACCCATATGCCTGTGTTCTCTTTTCTACTTAAAACAATAAAAAGATTACAGATCAGGTACACTAGAGACGAAATACTAACGGAAAATCTCCTTATTGACCGCCAATATTTATACCAGGAAAGTCAACGGACCTTGATTTAATAGACTACTGATAAAGACGTTAGATGCATTCTTTAAAGAATGCATTGTCAAACAGAGGAGTCCCAACAGTGCTCTGCTAGTGGATTAAAGCCAGCCTAGAATGAGGATTATAGTATCCAATCTAGGCGAGGCTCACCATTGAAGCAAAGGTGAGTACAGGTTGTCCCCACGGAGAAGTAAGTACTATCTCCACTACTGTGGGCAACTCTTGTCTGCGATCTCCTTCTTAAAATTTCTGCGGAAGACTTTTACTGGAGGCTATTTGCGGACATAATATTCAGAGCGTTCACAAAGATCCCTAAGTGTTGTCGATAGGTGGTGTACTGAGGAAGGACTCTCCATAAACTCTGACAAACCACAGTCATCACTGTTATGACAAAGAAAGCACTGAGAGGCCTAAAACTCCTAGCGCTCAATGGTGTGGAAACTCCATTTTCCAGTGGGGTAAAATACATAGGAGTCATCTCTGATCAAAAACTGACTTGGAATGCCCACATCCAATAAGTCAGGCAGAAAGAAACAGTAGCCCTGGGAAGGTGCAGGCAGATGTGTGGAAAAAATGTGGAGTTAAGTCCCAAAATGACCCTATGGTTAGGGTAGTAGAGCCCATGATAACCTAAGGATCAGTAGCGTGGTGGGCTAAGACATTGCACTAGGTAGTATGACTGTTAAATGGCGTACAAAGGCTGGCTTGCCTGTGCTCCACGGAGGCCATAGAAACTGCTCCCACATCTGCACTGGAAATCCTTCTAGACTTACCACCACTACATATGTTTATACAAGCAGAAGCACAGGAGGCTAATATAAGACTTACCACCAATAAGGCAGCAGCGCGGAACAGAACCAGAGCAGAGCAACATACAGGTTCTGGCAAGAGGCAGAGGAAACCTCAGTTCATGTACTGTTTCATTATGAAGACATCTTTAGATTGGGATTCTTACTACTTGGCGGGGAAAAACAAGAGCTGATAACTATACTAAGGGGCCCTTATCAAAGCTGTGGAGTCTGATAAAAAGGACAGAGCACCACAATGGACCCACGGGGGTGATCAAAAGGCCAATCAGCCAACTCGAAATCTAAATCTATTATATTATTATTAAAAAATATTGAAGACCGGAATCTGAAGATTGTTGGAATTAATAACCTATGCTGGCAAAATAATGTATTTTTCACAATCCAAACTTCGACAAGCAGGCTTTGTTAAAAGATGCGGTTCAAGAAAACGTTACCATATTTTACCGAGGAGGCAAAGGAATGTTACATATTGTGTTCTGTCACTAATTATTTTTAATTTCTATAGTGAGGATCTGATGCAGTCTGCGCTGAGGGATTTGCAGGGTGCAGCATCTAAAAGTGGAACTGGGATTTCTAATTTGAAATTTGCAAATGATACTACCTTGGTTGCAGAAGTGCAGATGATCTTATTCATCTGCCCGATATATGTCTAACAATCCCTTTGTATGATGTTCGTGTAAATTATAATAATCAAATGAAGACCATCGAAACATGTTAAGAGGTACAAAGAGAAATTATGAAGGCACTTAGACTATGTTACAGTAAATATAATTTCAGGCTGCTGCAAACATGTTTTGATCGTTACAGCCAGAAGATCAAATAAAACAAATCGAAAGACACTCCCAGTCACCAAATTTTGCAAGTAAGAATACCCACAGCTTCAATTTATGTCGCCGCAGTAACACGAATCTACATACTCAACATATTCTTTTTGTATTTGGGTATGTTTGTACGAAGAGTTACCAAGTTTTCATCGACATCTACATGTTTAACTACGTGGATGTGGAAGTATAGTCTGCCTGTCGGTCGTTCTGTAACTTTTTTGTCCGCGCGTTTTCCTGGAACGGTTTAAGATATTGACTTGATTGCCTTTTGAACATATTGGGTGAAGGGATGGGGAGTAAATCAAGCTGGTAAGAGTACAGAGTCAAGTCAAGGATTCCGATTTTTCATAATATTTATCAACTCTCCCCCACCAGCCCCACTCCATTATTAAAATAAAATTGAGATAATCACTTAAAATTTGGTACATGTATGTATTATAACAACATCTGTAATTAGATTATGTTTTGTGATGATTCCGGTGAAAAGTTCTGGGGTAAGTAGGGGTAAATAGTGGAAAATAAGTAAAGCAAGCTAGTACGAGTACAGAAACTTGGATTTCGTGTAAATACTGGAAGCCAAGGCTCATGTTTTTTTTTAAACATTTTTCAACCCTTCAGCCACCCCCACTCCATTATTAAAGAGGCTGATACAATTAAAATGAGATATTCACGTGAAATTTGGCACACTTATGTGTTATATTATACACCTGGAACTAAATTATATTTTGAGATGATTCTGTTGAAGGGGTGGAGGTAAGTAGAGGTAAATAGGGGAAAATGAGCAAAGCAAGCTGGTACAAGCACAGAAACTTGAGATTTGGTGTATGGTGTAGGGTCTCAGATTTCTTTATCATATTTTTCAAACCACCCATCACCTCCACTCTATTATTCCAGGGGTTGATAAAATAAAACTGAGATATTCACTTGAAATTTGGTATACGTATGTGTATTATAATGACATCAGATTGAGATGATTCCGTTAAAGGGGTGGGTAGGGGATTATGTAAACTGGGGAAAATGAGTAGAGCAAGCTAATAAGATTCCAGAAACTTAATTTTTGGCCTAAATGCCAAGAACCAACGCCTCAATTTTTTTTTATGATATCTGCCTCAGGTATTATTAAAATTCTAGGGGATTATGTAAACTGGGGAAAATGAGTAGAGCAAGCTACTAAGATTCCAGAAACTTCATTTTTGGCCTAAATGCCAAGAACCAACGCCTCATTTTTTTTATGATATCTGCCTCAGGTATTATTAAAATTCTATGATCAATTATTTCTATATACTAGACTACAACTATAGTCAAGATGTTTTCCTTTAAAGAGGCTTGGATGAAAAATCTGGATGTGGAAGTAGTGACTCCTTAGACAAGGGTTTCTTAATTCTGTACCAATATATTTACTTTTACCCCATTCATTTTAAATAATGCTAACATTCATGCATTTTTTTACTTCCCTCGCATACCGAAGAGAAGTATTGTATTCGAGAAAAAATCACCGTCCGAGTTTTTTCGGATTTCAACGTTTCAGATCACGCAGATTACGAAAATATAGGTTTTTCAATTCCGTCCTGTCTGTCTGTCTGTTGATGCATTAACTAAAAAACTACTTGACGGAGAGCAGTCAAATTTAATAGATAGTTGACGCTACTACCGGCGAAGAAATGGTTAAACTTTCACTGGAAAATATACGGGAACAAATAATGAGAAAAAATGTTTTTGCTAAATTTAAAATTTCCACGTTTCATGACACTCTAAACCTATTTAAAAAAAAATTTCTTTAAAGTTTTTTTTACCAACATTTTTGCAAAATTTTTTACCACTAAAATAGATGGACTTTTTTTTCTTTATTCGGATTTAAAATTCCCACATTTCCATGGCATTCTAAACCTATTTCAACAAAAACAAAGTTAAAATTTTTTTTGAAAAATTAAAAAAAAAATTTTTTTTAATCTATCACTATTATAGAATAGACGAAAGAATTTTTCTTTGCTCAAATTTAAAATTTCCACGTTTCATGACATTCCAAACCTATTTCGGAAAAAAAAATTTGCAACATTTTTACCATTTTGGAAAAATATTTTACCACTAGAATAGATGGAATTTTTTTTTGCTCAAATTTAAAATTTTCACGTTTCATGGCATTCTAAACGTATTCAGAAAAGAAATTTTGAAAATTTTTTCACCAACATTTTTGGACATTTTTTTACCTACCACTAAAATAGTTGAAAAAAAATTTTTTCTTTGCTCAAATTTAAATTTTTTACGTTTCATGGCATTCCAAACCTATTTAAAAAAAAAATTAAATTTGTAATCTTTTTTGAAAAATTTCAAAAAAAAAATAATTTTTTTAACCACCACTATACTTCCACTCCACTACGTGAATGTGGAATTGAAAATGTGACAGATGGTAATAATATTTGGCATATGCACCTATTATATTTTTATTGAAAAATGTACAGGGTGGTCATCCTAAGAAATAATTCAGTCATGGTGGACATTTGTAAAGGTATTTGCGCAAACCTTCCATATTTGGCACCTGTCATTTAGTATTGAACTTTTGCTGTCGGATGAGCACATTTTTGACCAAAACTTATCAGGTTTCTTTGTAATAATAGTGATAACTATATTCCGATTATTATTATCAATGACATTTCGTAATTATTAATTTTTTAGAGTGACCGCCACGCACAAATAAAGAGGGAAGTTCTGTGTAAATACCTTTACCGATTTTTTTTATTATTGTATTTATTATTCCGTCATCTTATCAGAATAGTAACAATAGTATTCATTTTATCAACATACCTATTGATTTTATTTCATCATCATTATTCATTTATCACGTTTCCTGATTCTGAACTAGCACGAATATTTAATAAATAATACTTTACCTAAAATTACTGTACACACAGAATCCCTCTTTAGGAATCTGAGGTTCAACCATTAAAGTCAGAAAATGTGGTTGCCTCGAGGGTCAATAATTACAGTTATATTTTACAACGTATCGGGGGATTTCATATTTTTCATACCAAGTAGTTTTATTGTAAATATGTAGGTATAAAATATTTCTGTATAATAAGTAATATTATGGGATTGATTATTAGATACACTATGGTAATTTTTCTCTTAGAGAATACTTGCTTATTCAAGTGGTGCAACACAATACACCAAAAGTTTTGAAAATTAGTAATTATCAATTTAAATTTGGATTGCAAAAAAAGCAAATACAACTCTCACCTTTAAACCAATTATATAGTGTGTTTGGTATATCGATACCTACCCTGAACAGGCAGGTTATTTGGCATCTGTGTGATCTAATATACCTATGAAAAATGCTACAGTTTTTTTACTTTTTCAATTTTGTACTTTTCTTTTGTTTCTAAATTTGTGTAATTATTACGCATTCAGTTTAACTTTTGAATTTTGAAATATTTTTTTCGTCATTTGAAATAAATAAACTTTTAACAAAATAAATGAAATTTCTTTAACTAAAGAAAAAAATATAGAAGAAAATTGTAATGGTACTTTAAGGCATCGAATTCGAAGTCTTACAAACAAAATTTAAAAAGTTCAAGAGCACAGAATCGGAAGTAATGCCGGAAGACGCTTGACAAAATCGAGGCCCTTGTAGGGATGTAGCACCAATGATGCTGATATTATCAGACATACCATCAAGGTTTAGTGGTTACTAAGATAGGACAAAAGAATATTAATCGACAATTCATTTGACTGATACTTTACATATGCGGTTTTTTTTTCAACAAAATCTAGCCTGTAACTTCAACAACTTTATTTAAAAGGCCACAGAATTATTATTTTTTATGTTCGAAATTAGATCCATTATTTCTGATTCATTCCCATGCTCTCTTCTTATTTTAAACGTAGTCGTCTTTGGTCTTAGTTCTGTCCTTAATAGTAGGGTCCTTGCTCTATTGCTCTAGTGTTGCTATCAATTGAGCACGGTTGTGAATTTTCTCAATATAGACAAGCTATTTCTTGGAGTAGATATGTAATAGTCCATTGGTATCAAATTTGGGAACCTTGAGGGCCGCAAAAGCGTGCGCTGTGAGAACTTGTCAGTGACAGATTAAAGTCTAGTAAACAAATAATAAAATGAAGCAGTACGAATCATACACAAAGCCAACAAAACTATCCGAAATCGCGTGCTCATCCCAGTGTCTGAATACTCACAAGAAACCTCGGGTGACTATGTACGATCCCGCCATTCACGCAGATGACTAGTTTCATTATTTGTTTGCTAGACAAACAAATGACTCGTTCTGACTTCTGACTGATGTGAAAATTTTTGCATGTACCTAAGTTTCGATTAAATCTAGAATGACTACCGATTGATATCCTTTTGTCTTTTGTCAGGAACTGGTAAACTTTGATGGTATATGTTTGATAATACCACATAAGGAGTATCAAATGGAGGCGTTGTCAATATTATTGTAATACGTAGACGGCATTCCTATTTTTTTTTATAACACTGTGGAACTCGGCGCCTTGATTTGCCATTACAATTTTGTCTCAATAAATGTTGGTTTTTTCTAGTTAACAGAAACTTTTAGTTCTTTTTTGTTGACAGTTTACTTTTTTCCTATAACAAAAAATATATTTCCGAGTATCAAAAGAATGTATCATCGTTCATGGAAGTATTTATTCCATAAACGATAATTCATGGAAATTAAGGAAAAAGTACAAAATCGATATTATCAACAAAACTAGCATTTTTCAGATAAGTATGTCTGGTCACATAGATGCCAAATTACCTCCTATATCTTTCAGTTCAGGGTCAGCATCCACCCTATATAAATATGTTGGTTTTCACAATTATAAAAATGGCGGACCAGGAGCTGTAGGCTCGGGCCTATGCAGTAGGCTAAGATGGGCCGCAGCAAACGTGATTGAAAACTGGGTGTTAAAAAAAAATATATTGCATAATATATTTTTTAAATTACATAATATGACATAAGCGTACACTTGTGGGTTATTGAGAAATTAATTTAGATTAGATCATGGGAAACTTTCAATATTTTTTAAAATATTATTATCATTTTATCATTAAGTTGTCCAGTCACTAACATCTCATCAACCCCTCCTCGTTGTTTTACACTAAGCCCAACAGGGCTGTACCCAGTGCTGCTAATACTGATCCTAGTACTGAGAAATTATCCTTTTTTTATAAAATCAATAAATAATTGTATTTTTAGATCGAAGATAATAAGAACGTGTTGTTATTATTATTATTAATTACTGTTATGACTTAACTTTGAAGATGATATATACTTAAATGAATTAAGATATTGCATTTTCTTATAAGATTATAGTTTTATAATTTTATTTCAATAAGAATTAATATTAAAAGGCAAAGGTTGTTAGAGCAGAATAACAATTTCCTCCAATTAATAATACCGCATAATGATTTCCAGTCTTGTTTTAAATCTAGATACAATTATCAGATTCCATATACACATTTTTTGCGAATTTTAAAACACATCGAGATTATAATATTTATATTCTAATTTATAACAAGCCGTATAATATATACTAGTTAATTTGCGCAGCTTATATTAGCTTTGCAAGACTTTCATAACCATCGCTCATTATATCACCAGTACTATTTAGTAAGGGGTCCAAAGCATTAAAAATTGAAATGACCCATTCCAACAAGGTAAATAAGTTTTGAGCTCGCATATCGAAAGAGGGTCCTAATGGGCATCAGAAATGGCTTGTTGGACTTTTGTTGAGGATTGCACAACTTCTCCACAAGAAAAAAAGATGGCGGAATGTTATTTCAAGAATTCGTGTTTTTAAACGTATACCTCTCGCTAGAAACTTAACTACATGCGATATTGATCTGATTTTTTTTCTATACATACTACTGACATGAGCGCATATGTCTGTACTAGTAGAGTTTCAAAATCACTTACGGTTTTTTTCTAATTAAATCCTAAATCACAGGAACGAAATTTATGTGTTTGAAATTTCGACGTGCGGATAACTACATTAAATGTTTAATTTTCTTATATATTATATGCGAATGAAATATGGTCTAAAGATCAACAAAGTTTTTGCAAAAAAAATTAACTCGATATCTCATACAGTTTTCGAGTTACAGATTTTTTAATTCGATCGTAATAATGTCTTGTTATGATAACGCGCAATGTGACAGCTGCGGCAGGATTCGGTCTGTGTAATTGTGGATAGACATTAGTCTAATAACTAATTTGATTATGGTATTATATTACTATTAATCAGTAGGTCACCAATTGTCTGAAAATTAGACAATCATTTATGTGTTACAACTACGTGATTTTAAAATAGTTAAAATATAGATGCAGAAATAATGGTTTAATGATTACTGAAAAAAGGAAACTTTGAAGTACGTCCAATTTGCTTAGAAAATTTTCAGTTACGTCATTTTGGCTTAGAAGGACTGTATATATCGAAAGGTGCAAATACAGTATGAAATCGTCAATAAATTATACAAATTTGAGATTAAAAAATAAAAATTGTCCGAAATTTCATATTTAAGAAAATGTATGGTATGACTTAAAAACCCATCAGAATTATATTAATTCGCCATAACAGACACAATTCTTATTCTAAACTGGAATTACTTTATAAATAGTAACAAATATAAAGCGAATAATCTAAAATCCATTTTAGAATGTTGGTGTAAATAATGACATACCTACGTTGCCCAATAATGTGAACTTGCAATCATGAAGAAGGGAACCAATAATATTTGCGCAAGGTATGTTTAATTTTTGCAAAATAGAAAACCTACAAAAATTGTGTGGGTACATGACAACAAAGGGTATCTTAAGATACTCACGAAATCAGTAAATAATTAAGTGAAAAATATGAAGAAGAAAATATTGTAAAATCGTTATTGGCAGTCGGTGTATTGTGTGACCTGTCAGTTATCCTTTCCGAAGAGGATAAATGAGCAGTTATTGTTGCCTTAAAATGAACACGCCAACTATATATTTTGATTAATTTTGGAGATAACTGCGATGCAATTGATGATCGTGTAATTTAAGATGCTCGTAAGTCCTATGTGAATCTATCCATACAGATTCACATAGGACTTACGGATTAAGGATTTAAATTCACTACGGCCATCTGTAGTGAATTTAAATCTTTAGATTTGCTAAGGCAGTATTTATTTTTCCTTAAGGTTATTAGACTTACGTTAGCTACGTCCGCGTCCTACACAAGACACTTCCTTACTGCATTTAAAACGAGCATTACAGGGGACGGTAGTCCAGTGGTTCAGTGTACTTAGCTTAGCTAGCAACTGAAGAACCTAGCGAAGTAGGTTAAAACCCTGCTCACTGTGAAATACTTTTCATTGTAAAAATTATCCACAAAAAGTGGTTTAGACCCCTACCTAACGCAAAATCCTGGATTTATAACAAATTTTCTCGACTTGAGAAGCAGTTAACAAAGCACGTAAAATTTTAGTGTCCAAGCGATTTTCCGATCTCCTTCCCAATTTACCCTTTCCCAGAAAATTTGGATATCTGATAGAGAATAACCAAATAAAATCACAAATGATAACAAAAAGTCACAACTGGTTCTAAAGAAAACAAATAGTGGAATTGTAAAGTAAACTGTGATTAAAAATGTGCGTCCACTTGGTGTTTTGTTGCATGTATAGCCTTTCCTAACAATTGTTTTAAGGGCAGAAATAATACAGAGCAGTTTTTAGCAGACAGTGCTTCTTAATAGTAATGCCTATGTAGTGGTTTGTCAATGCTTACTGAGCTGTGTATACTAATTATGCATTATTATTATTATTTTTATTACTTATGTATATATTACAAGTTTTGTGTACGTTTTTATGTTTTCATATTTGTAAAATGCTATGTCATTTGTACCACAATAATGATATACTTAATAAATAATATCTCTATACAACGCCCTTCATAATTAATAGATCGAGTAAATCATCGGCCAAATGAGTTTCTTTTTACCTGTTAATATTTTTGCAAAATTGTAAAAATGTAAATAATAGCACAATTTCAAAAATGTATTGGCTTACTATCTTAATGCATTACACTTAGCCAGAAAACAGCCGCATGCTAATAGGAATACCACGAATCTAATTATGGTTTATTTTAAAAAGTCGTTAACTCAAAAACTGTATAAGATATCGAGCTAATTTTTTTTGCAAAAACTCTGTTGATCTTTAGACCATATTTCATTCGTATATAGTATATAAAAAAATTGAATATTTAATATAGTTGCCCGCACGTCGAAATTTCAAACACACAAATTTCGTTACTGTGATTTAGGATTTATTTAGGAAAACACCGTAAGCGAGTTTGAAATTTAATTAGTACAGTTAGATGCGCTCATGTCAGTAGTATATAAATAAAAAATATCAAATCAATATCGCATGTGGTTCACTCCCTAGCGAGAGGTATACGTTTAAAAACACGAATTCTTGAAATAACATTTCGCCATCTTTTTTTCTTGTGGAGAAGTTATGCAATCCTCAACAAAAGTCCAACAAGCCATTTCTGATGCCCATTAGGACCCTCTTTCGATATCCGAGCTCAAAAATTATTTACCTTGCTGGAATGGGTTACTTGGCGATTTAGACGGCTTTCGAAGGCGTGGACCCTCTACTAATTCCCATCAACAGCGCTTTCATTCTCTAACGTTCCTGAACCACTCATTCTTTACAGCATTTAATGTCTTTCTTCTATTCAAACAAATTTAAAAAAAAATTTGAAATATTTAAATAATTTTTTGAAAAAATGTTCAATCTATTTATTTACTATAGAATAGATGAAAAATTTTTTTTCTTCAAATTTAAAATTTCCACGTTTCATTACATTCCAAACCGATTTCGGTAAAAAAATTCCAACATTTTTTTACCATTTTGGAAAAAAACTTTGCCACTAGAATGGATGGAAATTTTTTTTTGCTCAAATTTAAAATCTTCACGTTTCATGACATTCTAAACCTATTTCAGAAGAAAAAATTTTTTTACCAACATTTTTGAAAAATTTCAAAAAAAATTACCGCCATAGTGGTGGTAATTTTACACTCCACTATGTGAACGTGGAATTGAAAATGTGACAGATGGCAATAATATTTGGCATATGCACCTATTATACATTTATTGAAAAATGTACCGGCTGGTCATCCCAAGAAATAATTCAGTCATGGTGGACATTCGTAAAGGTATTTGCGTAAGCCTTCCATATATGGCACCTGTTATTTGGTATTGAATTTTTGGTGTTGGGTGAGCACTCTGTATATTTTTTTGACCAAAACTTATCAGGTTTTCTTTGTAATAATAGGGATAACTATCCGATTACTATTTTCAATGTCATTTCGTAATTATTAATTTTTTAGAGTGACCGCCATGCACAAATAAAGAGGGAAGTTCTGTGTAAATACCTTTACCGATTTTTTCTCATTTCTTTCATTTTTATTTAAAAGTACACTCGTGACTTTTTTCTCAACGTAATCCATATTTCACTGTCTACTAGTAACTTTTTTCTTAAAATTTACCATCTATAATTCTTGTAGCTGTAACAATTCACTTGTGAAGCGAGGTACGGTGCCGGTTTCAGTGGCGAGAACTATAGAAATATTACCTCCATCTCCTCACTTCATTTCAATTATTTCAAATATTTTAATTTTCCGAGGAAAAATAACAAAAAACAAATGCATATAAATTATTATAAATGTGCTATTGCTAAAACGTATATTTTAAGAAATCATACATGGTCCCCTGCCATACCAACGGCACTCATCTTATTGTTTTTGTACCATTGTATAAATTAATAAAATGAATAATATTGTATACTGCACATAATACCATAGTTTTAAGGATTTGAAATGTCATCTAGTTAAATAAAATAAAAATGTTTTAAAAGGTAAAAGGCAAAGTGGCGAGAACTCGATCGGCGAAGTTAAGCAACGCCGGGAGAGTCCGTCACTTAGATGGGTGACCGGGTGGTGGAATAGCATTAGCTCAACTTTTCCAGGATGTTAAAATAAGTAAAACAAAAATAAAATAAAATAAAAAAATAAAATCATTTATAAGTACTTCACAGTGATATTCGCATAATAGGCACAATATATGTCAGCTATTATAGTCGACTTTCATATCGTCTATTGAGGTATGAGGCGCGTCGTGCCTCGATAACAGAAATGTTTCTCTAACACTATTTCCGGTACTACAATTCCACAACTAAAAATTGTGTCGGAACAAGTATCATTCCAACACACTGTTATGGTATAATACCACACGGCTTTCGAGAAATCAGAAGCCGTTAAGCCACGTTTAGTGGTTCGGTTGCTATGGTTACGTCTAGCTTCGCATTTGATGTTTTGCACCGTTTTGAAGTTTTTTCGCATAATTTCGAAAATCCTGTTAGAGAACATCACGTTTGGAATGGCATATCCCACACTCGCGAACCGTAGTCCTCGCCTTCGGCTCGGACACGAACTTTTCGCTAGTGTCGAATATGGGACATTCCAGAACTTGTTGTAGAATATACTATTCTTTAACACTATTTCTGCAACTAGAAACTCCACAACTAAATACTGTGTCGGAATAAGTATCATTCCAATACATTGTGCTGAAATAATATCGACAATTCAGAAACCGTTAAACCACATTTAGTGGTTCGTTTGCTATGGTTACGTCGAACAAGAGGTATTTATTTCTAACGCCACATGTGACGTTTCGAAGTTTTTTTGTATAATTTCCAAAATCTTGTTAGAGAAAGTATAATCTACACGTTTGGAATGGCATATTCCACACTCACAAACCACTACAAACTTTTCGCTCATGTGGTCCTTTCCATAACTTGTTCTAAAATATACTATTTGACTTTCCGAACGTACACTATTATGCAAAGAAAGTACGAACGGACTACATAATAGTTAGAGAGCTGGCTGTATAGATTTCCTATGAATAAGATACACGAAGATCTTTATGTGAGTGAGTAAGTACTATCACAGACATACAGGGAGCCGCTTTTCATGTTTGCAAATTTTGCCCGCGTCATGGAATTCTGACGTCACTTCCAGTCACGATTTTTTGTGTCATTGAAGACATGAATAAAATTCACGTCAAAATGTAGGTTTTGAGGTAGGTATACAATGAGATTGTAGTGGGCTGCCAGGCTTAATTTGCCCGCAACCCTGAGACACCAGAAATTCCAGAAACTTCATTTTTTGGCACATATGCTAAGAACCAGCGCCAACGCCTCAATTTTTTTATGATATCTCTCTCAAGTATTATTAAAATTCTATTATCAATTATTTCCACATACTACAGTGCAATAATAGTCAAGATGTTTTCCTTTAAAGAGACTTGGATGAAAAATCTGAATGTGGAAATAGTGATTTCTTAGACGGCGGTATTTTTATCTACTTTTTACTCACCTAGAAGATTATATATCCAAGCTCCCACAAAAGTCTACGTCGTAACACTACTAAAATTTTGTTTGTGAATTTAATGGAAAATCTGATAGGGAACATGAAATCGATGGTAGACCACTTCGATTTAAACCTCCCCTGTGGATCCAGGAATACGAAAAGTGGTTTTTAAAAAATCCCTGTATGTATGGGGACACAATAGCGGCGCCGAAACTAGAGAACGGAATTTGATGAAATTTGGTACAAGGGTTATATTAGCATCGTACATGAGCTGAAAAGATTAATAATGTTGAAACAATATTATTGATAATAGGATGACGGAATTTCGAAAATTCAGGTTCGCATCAATATGCAACATCAATCCAGTCCAAACACGATCAACAATATTGTCAATATTTCTTTGCATTGACAATAATATTGATCGTCTAGGGTCTGCTTAAGGTATAAAAGGTATCAAATAGGGATTGTTATTGCTAGTATGATTATTTGTATATGTATATCGCAATGTTTCGAGATGTTAAAGTGGCGATTCCCTAGAAAGAGACATCCGATAGGGAAATATTTACTATTTTTGGCCATAACTTTTTTTTATTAGTACGTGTATTTAAAAAAACTATAAGACTACTTAAGTAGAACCATACCAAGACTATTACTATGAATTTTCACTCAATAATATCAGTGGTTTGCAAAATAGCTCGATTTAAATTTAAAAATTATGTTAATCTTCCTATTTCGAAGTTTTAAATCTAGCTATTTTGCAAATCACTGAAATTATTTAGTGAACATTCATAGTAACAGTCTCGTTATGGTTCTACTTAGGTACTCTTATAGTTTTTTAAATATACGTACTAAGAAAAAAAGTTATGGCCAAAAATAATAAATATTTCCCTATCGGATGTCTCTTTCTAGGGAATGGCCACCTTAAGTCTATTTTTATTTTATATATTGGGATGTAAAGGCGGCATTTGTATAAATTCGTTAATGTGAATATTTAGTGTAGTTTAAAATAATTTATGCAGAAATTGCTATTTGTTACTGATTTTTTGCTAAATAGTGTTATATAATGTACAGTCTTTAGAAAATAATCGAGTGACATTATAAAGTATACGAATAAATAATATCAACTAGTCTTACAAAACTGGATTGGGGTTTGCTTAAAATCAATGTTTGATGCTAGTATATCGGATTCCATAATTAGTTCTATATTCGAGCAATTTTGTAAACTTCCGTCCATACTTTCTATTAATACTATTTGATATAAGTTAGGGAAATACTTACCACAATGATTTAAATAAAAAAGAAACTTGGAAACGATGGAATATACTGGGTGGCCCAGCCCATGGGGACACTCTTGTAACTTTTGAATGGGTGAATGAATTATTTTCAAATTTAATGTAGTGATATAAGATATAAAGAACTAAAATGGCCGACTTCCTGTTCAAATACAATTTACATGAAATTCAAATTTTTAAACGGGGGCAGCCTGTATATTTTAGCATTCTTGGATTTTGATGGCCAAACTATATATATTAAACCCTCAAATATTGTTTGGATATTGAAAAAGAAATTTATATCATGTATTTGTTTTAATCGTAATGGTCCTGATTTGGTCAAGATTATTAAAAATTGATCTACAAACACCTGTAAAATATTATCTCTTCAATTAATAAGATGAAACATGATTTATTCTTCATTAAGTTGAGTTGTATTAGTTCTGCAACGAAAATCATTTTTTTAACGAAATCCCTATGGGACAATCAGTTAATTAATCAGACTCAAATTGCGAAAAAAATGATATGCATATATGCATAATGTCTACTTTCTGTTTAAAATAAATCACTACCTAATTATATAAGTGTTTTGTTAATCGATTTTTTACAATAATTATTTTTAACACCTTGGCTCTGATTAGGTTTGATTTATTAAACCTACTTAATGAATAATAAATGGTATTAAATTGTACTATTTGAAGAGATAAAATATTTGGAGGTGCTTGCAAACCGAATTTTAACAATTTTTAACAAGTTCAACAAGTTTGAATAAATTAACGAATTATATTTTTTGAAAACCGTCACGTATTTTGGCTAGCAAGGTTTGAATATGCCAAAATATACTTTTTTATGTAATTTACAGCTGTATCCATTGGTTTTCATGTTTACATTTAATTTAAAAATATGAAATCATTATGTTTTATTTATTATTTGTGGTATAGTTAAGGTAGTACACACAATTGCAGAGTATTCAATATATTTTTTAAATACTCTGTTTAGGTGCTTGCCGTTATAAAACAAATTAAGCATTTACTACACTATCAACCAATTTAATTTTTTTTAATAGACGTAAACACGCTATTTGTTTCGTGTCACGGCAGAAAAAATCAAACAGAAATCTTGAAATGGTTTATTTCTAAGTTATGTCAAAATTAGCCCTTTGGTACTAATGCCAGAAAAATGATTCGATGTGAGTCTCTTTTTTTGTATATTTTTCTATGCACATCAAAAGATTTAATAGCATAAAAACTAAAAACCCACCACGATATACTCTTGCTGTTTCAGCACGATGATTAGTACCTAAGGAATATTCTCGGAGGAATTATATAACATTTACAAAAAACTGCATCAAAATTGGTGCATTCGTTTTAAAGGTATAAGGAAACATCATTTAAAATTAGTGTGTCTTTATGAGGCTACATTGGTTCCGCAGAGCCCAGTGGAGGCTCAGTAAATGATCAGGTGTAACAACCTATTCTGAAGAATTATTTAATGTTTGCAGAAAACTGCATCAAAATTTGAGCGCAACTTTCAAAGTTATGAAAGGAACTAAATATACAAGATCACATACACCACCTCGTTCCGACGGGGACAGATCGGTATGAAACCTTCTAATATTTAAATATTCGCCACTTACTCGCTTGATCATATACATGAATTTTGCATACACATTTATTGAATTTTTAGGGGGATTTTTATAAATATTTTTAATATGGAAAAGGAAATTATTTGACACCCGTAGTTTATCTAGGTGCATCATCAATAGAAAAATGAAAAAAAAAAAATATTCACCAGTGTCAAAATCAACAACGTCATGTGTAAGTGTATGTTGTAAAGTAGTGCAGTTGTATTTTGTGCGATTAGATAAAACAGTAATGTATACGCAACTGAGAGAAAACAGTAATTTACCCCAGAATTGAACATCTGGTTTTTCGCCACCATCACATTTTGTGACAACACTCTTTATATTTTGATGCTTTCAAAAATATTTAATTATATAAAGTAGGAGGTTAGTACATGTTTACATGGTGTAGAAAGAGTCAAACAATCGTTGTGTACTGCTTATACTGGCAATGCCAGTTGATGTTTTTGCAAAAAAGGAAATGAGTTCAGTTTAAACAGTGATTGTGAACGGAAACGGGAGGCAACATGCATTGCTAATATGTAAAACCGACTAAATGGAGCCAAATATATATTTTTGCTAATAGAAAATACCTCGACAAAGTGCAGTAAAATAAGACAAAAAATGAGCTTAACTTCGGAATCCTTTATAACAGGGCGGAATTTTCTCTATTCTCTTCTAAATTGTATCAATAATATATGATAAAAATTCTTCTTCCTAAAAAGTGCCGTTGTAAAAGTTATTAAACAAAGTCGGTGTAATATTACGGTTTTTCGCGAATGACTTAAAATTTAATTTTATCGAAAAGGAACTGTTTACGCCAATCGAAAGTACGGGAAATTTCACATCAAAAACGCATATGTAGTTTTTTTGTACAATCAAAAATGTAGGCTCCAGATCTTTTTGTTTCACGCACAAAAAGGAACGCAGCGACACGTAAGTACGGCACGCGTAGCGTGCGCGATCTCGGACGCGCTACGCTAAATTTGTTATAACTTTTGAATTAATTAATGAAATTGAGCTGAACAAAGCTTAAATGAAAGAAGAAACATGTGACTATTGGATTATCATATGTTCAAATATAAAAATGAATGTATGTAGGAATAGTAATGGAGTCGAAACATAAAGAGATTTCCGAAGAAATCGGTAAAAGCTCTACCATTTCTACAATTTTTAAGATAAAACCTGAAACTTTCACATATTACTTTTGAAGTAATGTGTAAAAAGATCCGATGGATAGGTGTGTTAAATAATTTTTTTTATAAAAGTTATTAACGTTTATGTTACCTTTAGTTTCACGAATTTTGAAGCAAAGAACAATTTTTCTTTTATTCTCGTAAAATAAAAGGGTTAATTTAATTTATAAGTTAATTCCAAGCTTTCAAAATCGCACCTACAGAAACCTAGTAACGCGATTTAAACCAGAGTAATAGGTGGTTAAAGTTAGTTATACATATCAAATTTTACCATTTTCTCAAAATTTTGAAATTTTCGAAGTGTATATCTTCAACAATAATTTTTTGAAATTTTTTTCACTCATCATGTCCTTTTATACATTACTTCAAGAGTAATATGTGAAAGTTCCAGATTTCAATCTTAATAATTGTAGAAAGGATAGAGCTTTTACCGATTTCATCGGAAATCTCCTTATGATCCCACTTCGTATATATACCATTTCTACATACATTCATTTTTATATATGAAAATATAATAATCCAATAGTCACATGTTTCTTATTTTCCAGAGCTCAATTTCATTAATTCAAAAGTTATAACAAGTTTAGTGTAGCGCATCCGAGATCGGGCGCTCTACTCACGTGTCGCTGCGTTCCATCTTCGTGCGTTAAACAAGATCAGAAGCCTATATTTTTGATTGTACAAAAACTTCATATACGTTTTTTATTTGAAATTTCACGTACTGTCGATTGGCGTAAGCAGTTTTTTTCAATAAAATTAAATTTTAAGAGTCATTGGCGAAAAACCGTAATATATTACACCTATTTTGTTTAATAACTTTTATAGCGGCACTTTTTAGGAAGGAGACTTTTTATCATATATTATGGATACAACTTAGAAGAGAATGGAAGAAAGTCTACCCTATTATAAAGGATTCCGAAGCCGATTCCTTATTTTTCTGCACTAACAGAAAACGCCAGTTTCGGTGAAGATGGTGGAAAAATTAAGATTATTTGACACTACCTAATATATTTTAAAGCTGCACAGTGTGCAGGGGATATTATCAAATTTTTACAAGAGTAATTTAATTGTACCAAATTTTAGTTCCTAAGAAGTTGCCATGCTATTATTTAATTAAATTGAACCTCCTTTAAACACATATAATATGCCTGTTAATAATACGTTCAATTTTGTTCAATTTTACACAGACCCCAATACTGATATTAGGTAATACGGTTCAATTAATCAGATGGCTGCCAAGTTCTATTTCTTAACTTATACAGTTTTTTGAAAATATTCGCAGTTTTGAATTGTTACACTTTAACTTCAAATTTTTTATCAGATAATCCGCATGTCTTCTTGTTCTAAATTTTATGTGAATCTGCAAAAATTTTGATTACGGTGAACCTACTGGATTCGATACTTCAAATTGTTTATATAAGATTCAGTATCAGCTGCCCCGAAAATCCCTAAGTACCAATTTTGGTGAAATTTACTACTTGCGCATTCGCCATCTTCTTGATTGGAAAAAACTTTTCCGATTTTTCTTCACCTTATATTAGACATAGCTAGGTGAAATTAACTTGGCAACAATGCGTACAAAATAAAATGTTAAGCTATTTTTTTAATCTGACAAAATTTCGTATTTATTCATGTTATAAAAAAATACTATGAATATTACATAATTTTTTAAATCGTATATGCATATACAGGCTGTGCATTTTATCAGGGCCATCGAGAATATCTCACTTAATATGCAAAAAACTTGTTTCTACCAAAATTGTGCTAATTTTTTAAGCTACAAAATGATTTACCTTTTTCCGCATTTTCGGTATTTTTCGAGATAACTCTTAAAGTAGGCCATGGATTTCAAATGTCTTAAAACCATCTTGTAGCTTATAGAAATTGGCACAATTTTCGCAACAAGTTTTTTGCACGACCGATATTAAGTGAGATATTCTCGATGGCCCTTATAAAATGGACAGCCTGTATATGTATTGTCAATAATAAATAATATTCATATACAAACATCTGATAATATAAGTTACGAATTACTAATATTTAAATGAATGAAAGCTAAATTGTTCTCTCAACATGAAAATTAAGAAATAATGGATAAGCTGGTAATTATTTTTTGGCCTCTAAATATAATATAGACATTAAGGATGTTGTTCTACTAACGGTTGCTGTTACTAGTGTCATAAATTTTCGAAGTTCGTTCACCGATACCTGAACTAAAATGCCCAGGTCCATTCGACTGTATCGCTTATTGACTTCCAATAATAAAGTAATTTTGATCTTTCGTCTGTGAAGAAATCTCTGTGCAAAATTCAACGTTCGACAACATCAAATTATATTCCATAGCAATTTTTATACAACAATTCATTAGCATTGAAGTAATTTTCGGAGTGTATGATAAAGCCAATGCCTTTAGGAGCATTTCGAAACTGGTGAATTTCTTTAGACCTGTCCATAATAATAGGTTTATATTGCCGGTAGACCCTGATATTACAAAAGCGAGTTTTTAATGGCGTCCCTGACAAAAAACCTATAATACACAGGGGAAGAAACCATGAATTGCCAAGTTCAGAGTCCGTTAGTTCACTTTCGTTGGTTGCTAAGTTAGCACGGTTTTTTTTATTTTGTGTTTATCATGTCCTGTGTGGTTTCTGTGCATTTTTTGATAAATTTAATAGGTACAAGTACAAGTATCACAAGAAAATTGTTATTGCGCAGAACAGCCTCGGGGAAAGAAGATTATAAGTGTTTTGTGGTCATGCACCGTGGAGCTGTAATAAACACTGACTGTGAACAAAAATTTAATCAATTTAACTCTATACTCGATAATCATATAAATAATTACCCGACAAAATATTATATTAAATTTGTACACATGAAAGTGCAGCAAATTTTATTATAGTACACATACATTATTTTCACGACACGACATAATAATTTTAACATTAAAAAAATCTCGGGTATGGTAAAATAAATCGCTTGAGCTTAAATTTAATACTAATAAATTTATAATATTATACATAATGAGAAATACCGTTAAAATAAGTTTCAAATCGGTTTAAAATTTGTTTCTATACTTGCCCCACTTAACTAAAACTTTTTATCCGTTCAGCACTTACACGAACGGATCCGGCGATCCATCTGTTAGTGACGGTAATAGTGTTTAAATATGCCTATGTCAAATTTCACCTACTATGTATTTTTTTATTACACTGTAAATGTTTGCCTTTGGAAATATTAAATGGGTATAACTATGGGAAAAATAACAACAATCATTTTATTTAATGAGATGCGGTCATAAGTAACATTTAAATAAAATCAGGTAGAAAGATGCAGTCATACTGCAATTGCGATTAATTCTATATATCACATTTACGTCTGACTTAAATTAAGCAGATTTACGAAGCATTACTTCTCAAAAATTCACTGTATATTCTGAAAGATAGTGACAAACTTTTTGCATTTCATTACATTTTTGTAAATTGCTGTCTATGGTTTTTATTTGTGACATATTTATAATTTCTTAAGTTTATATTGGATATTTCTACAAAAATATAATAATTTAATGCTAAAAATCTCTTCGTCAAATCGATCAAACAGAAGTTGGTTTTTGAATAGTTTTGATTACTACAGTATGTCTCGTATAAAATAATCTATAAACAACTAAAACAAAATTGTTAAATAGTTTATTATGTAATTAAAAAGAAATTTAATACTGGTAACGTTCCGGAAAAAAATCCTTTTCTAAATATTCAAGCTTTTCAAAACGTTAAACATGACAATTTTTGATTTATATGCCTCCATAGTCACTTAGTAACATGAGACACTAAGTCATACTTTTTTAAATTTTTACTTCGTCTCTAACCATCAGCAACCAGCCGGTACAAAAACAATGGAATAATTTCATACACATTTGTCTCCGTTATTATTTTGTTAATTGAAAATAAATGTGTATTATATTATTTTATTGAATTTTGTACCGGCTGTTTACTGAGTCTCAAAGTAAAAATGAGATAACTATAATTATTTACTGTCTTCCGTCACTATGGAAATATAGAAACAACAAACATATGACGTATTAAAATAAAAATCCCTTAAAATTTTTGAAAATAGAAAGCGAAACATTTTTTCCGAAACTAACAGCTTTTGATTTAATTTTTAATGTCCCGAAATTTCCAGTGCTCCCTTTAGGTACATATTCTACTTCCAGAAACAGAAAGAGAAGTTCATATGAACATGTGTCCGGAAATGCTTCCTAACTTAGATACGGCCCTCTGACTATGAAGCCTAAATAAATGTTTTTATTGAAATACTTTATCGACTTACTTCACAACTGCATTATTGAAGTTATTTTTGTATAGTATAAACCACCATAAATTTTATACACAGGCGAAGAGGAATATTACCTTTTGTATCTACATTCTTTTCTTCTAGTGTACATTTTCAGTAGTTTAAAACTTAATTATGACCGAGAAAAAGCTTATGTCAGGTATTAATTTAAATAAGACATGTTTATTGGAACTTTTTTTATTACTCTTGCATAACTAGTTGCGCCAAAGTATTTTCGAGATAATCAATAAATATTTAGGCGATATTATCAGAGGATCCTAGCTCCTTAAAGAGGAATTTCTGGAAGCATTAAAGGAAACTTTTTTACTATTCTCGCACATAGAGTCAGTACCTAAAGATGAATGCGGCAATTTTGGGACACCCTGTATAATCTATTTAACAATTTCGTTTTAGTTTATATATTTTTAGATATAAAGCACTTTGTAGTAATTAAAATTATGCAAATACTTATCCTATTAGACGCAGAGGTTTCTTTTGTTAAATTTTGACATATTTTTGCAGGAATGGCAAAATACTAGGTCTAAGTTATTTGTGTGAGCTGTTGTGCTATTCTCTATCTTGTATGCTAATTGTAAGAAATCAAAATGCTTAACGGATAAGTTGATAAATACGAATGAAGAATTTTTTATCGGATGATATACTTAATAATAATAAAAAACGACTTTATTGAGAAAAAATGTTCACAATATAAAGGCGAATTTCTTTGAAAACTCTCGATGCTTAACGATTTTATTGAATTCAATAGAACTATGTTGTTTGGTTATAACACAACATAATTAGTAACTAGTGACGAGATTGAATGAAATGGAAAATTGAAATCGGAAAACTATGTAATTCTTAACAGTTTGTTTGGAAATAGTCAAGAATGTATTCATTTAATACCTATATATACTTAATTATCTCCGGATATATTTAGTAATATGACCTTGTCAAATTAATTAATATTAATAGATCGTCGCCCCAGATTTATAGTGTTGTATAAGCCATTAAATTACTAAAATTGTAAGAAATCAAATTTGAATGTTAACGCGTCATGTTATCAAGAAAATAATAATAATCGTGATTGGGATGTAAAGTGTTTGGTTATGCTTTTCAAATTATAGAAAAACGCTTAAATACTGTCTAACCTGTAAGTTTTTAATATTAAACTGAAACAACTTTCAAAATACGTTGATAAAAACCGCTGCCTAATGAGTTACTACTTCCACATCCAGATTTTTCATCCAAGTCACTTTAAAGGAAACATCTTGACTAGATTTGCATTCTAGTATATGGAAATTACTGGTCTTAGAATTTTAATAATATTCGGGGCAGATGTCATAGAAAAGTTGGTTTCTACCGTATACGTTAAAAAAGAAGTTTCTAAGTTTACCCTATTTATTTTGCCTCATTCACAACTTACCACCTCCCACCCCGTCAATGGAATAATCTCAATCAGATATCATTACAGGGTTCGGACTCATATGGAAAACCTGGAGAACCTGGAAAACTCAGGGAATTTAAAAATCTTTTAAATAAACCTGGAAATATCAGGGAATTTTATAAATTGTATAAAAAATCAGGGAATTCTGTGTCTCGATATGGAAAATCATAGAATTCTTAAGAATTTTCACTGATTCAATTCAATTCGAGGAATTATTTTGTCAGTTAAAAAACTATTTCACTAAAAAATTTATAGAAATTAAAATTTTTGGTTATGGAGAACCTGGAAAATTCAGGGAATTTTTTCAGTTTCGCCAAGTCTGAACCCTGCATTACGTGTACTAACTTTCAAGTGAATATCTAAATTTTATGTTATCAATCCCATTAATAATGGAGCGGAGGTGGTGGGGTTTGATAAATATTGGCAAGAAATATGAGGCCTTGGTTTCTAGTATATACACCAAATCTCATATTTCTATACTCTTACCAGCTTGATTTACTTATTTTCCCATATTTATTACTATTTAACCCCCAACCCTTCAACGGAATCATCTCAAAATATAATCTAATTCCAGATGTCGTTATAATACATACGTCTACCAAATTTCAAGTGAACATCTCAATTTTATTTTATCAACCCTTTAATAATGAAGTAAGGGTGGTGCGGAGTTGAAAAATATTATTAAAAAATCTGAGGCCCTGGCTTCTAGGGCATACGCCGAATTTCAAGTTTCTGTACTCTTACCAGCTTGCTTTACTTATTTTTCCGTATTTATCTCTACTTACCCACCACTCCTTCAACGCAATCATATCAAAATATAATCTAGTTTCAGATATCGTTATGATACATACATATACCAAAGTTAAAATCTAAATTAAATTTTATCAACTCTTAATAATAGATTGGGGGGTGGTGTGGGGAAGAAAAATATTATAAAAAAATTTTAGGCCTTGGCTTGTAGTACATACATCAAATTTCAAGTTTTTGTATTCTTACCAGCTTGCTTTACATATTTATCCATATTTAACCCTATTTACCTCCCAACCCTTCACCGGTTATCTTCAAAAAACAATCCAGTTCCAGATCTTGTTATAATATAAAAGTGTACAAAATTTCAAGTCAATATCATAAACCGTTCCGGAGAAAACGTGCGGACAAATAAAGTTACAGACAGACAGACAGACCGACGGACGGACGGACGGACGGACGGACGGACAGACGGACAGACAGATTTTTTTTTTTCGCTTTAAAATCTCGATGTTTCATGACAGTCTAAACCTATTTCACGAAAACAAAATTTTGTATTTTTTTTTACGATTACTATACTTCCAATCCACTACGTGGATGTGGAAGTAAAAATAACCATTTACTGAATTTAATTATATAATTAGCTGATTACCACGATGAATGTAACTCAATCTGGATAACGAATTGATATAAAGCACTATAATTTTAGAACGACAACATAGATATAAGTAAATCTAAACATTGCTATTATTAAGTAGCGACTTCTTGCGCAACTATTTGTGCAACAATTTCTAGAAGATACATACTCCGAAACATATTTAAAAATGTGACTGTATTGCTTACTAAACTTATAATTATTATATTAATTGGTCTCTTATAGTATAATAGAAAGAAGAATGCAAAATAGTAAAACTTGGTGTTTTCCTTTAGCAAGGTTTCGTTCATTTGTAATACAATGCATAACGGATAATTAGAAATGCACTAATAAAACAACTACATAATAAATACATTATTTGTGGGCCTACAGTACCGGATATCTTGTTAAAACTAGGGCTAAGATTTACACTTGTTTTGGAGGAGTTGAAAAATGTATGCTTGATGAAGTGAAGATAGCTGTCAGACGAGTTTGAATATGTATATCAGTATATCAGACTGACAAGAGTTCAACGCCGAAAATACATTGTTAAAGTCTATTGCACAATGCAATACTCTGACCTTTAATAAACACCGAAAAAACTTGGAGTGCATTGTATGGTATTTTTCTATAAACTCTTTTATTATATTACTAATGATTGTTGTTTTTGTGTCCACTTTAACAATGCGTCTTTGTGGAAAATGTGAGGGAATATTTCTAATATTATTTCTAGCTTCTTAAAAATTTTTCAGGATTTGCTTAGATAGTACTGTACGTTTTCATTATTGATAGCATGATGGTTGAAGATTTTTTTACTCCATTAAAATTTATATAAAACATAATAAGGTATATTAATAATTGCCAAAAACATGAATCAGTCCATCCCGATCGAACAACTATATAAAAAATATTTAAACAAAAGTAATCCGGTATAGATCTAGTGTAGTGGATGAGTCGGGATTTTGCCATTTTTTGACTAATATTTGTTGCAGTTACGCAACCTGCTTACCTCCTCCTCGTTTCCTTGGGTTGGGAATACGAAAAAAATAGCAAAGAAGTTTTTAACCCCCCGCAAACGTGCAGACCATTTCTTATTTGTTTCTCTTTCAATCGGAATATAGTACTGGAGGCGAATAGAGTGATAATCGATTTTTTGCTCCCAAAGAGCGTGAACCCCAAGAGCATGAAAAATCGATAATTCGTATTCGGTAAGTGTAGTACCGTTTCCTACCGATGACCGTGATGAAGGAGAAGAGGAGAGTGCTGAATTTGATGAACTTAGGTTCCATTAATTATCTGTACCATAAAAGTATTTTATTGGATTTGAAAAAAAAATCTAGGTGTACATTATTTATTAGAAGAACAAAAATTTCAATAAAAAATATGAAATTATATCCATCTATCTCGCCGTCAAGAAAAAAAGTATTTTCAGCCACTTGGAAGGGTAGATTCCCCCTTCTTGGGGGTTAAAAATCGATTAGTTCTGACTCTACTCACCTCTTGTCCTACATCCCGACTGAAAAAAATATTAAAATTTTTCATCCCTTGAGAGGGTTGTTAGCGGGTTCTAACAACTGTTTTGGCATAACCCTTCCGTTGGCACTAAACCCCTATGAAATTCAAAATTATTTCTCTCCAAACATGCATTATCGATCATTACAATGAAAAGGAACGGTCAAAAAAGTGATCTTTGTCCACTTGCGGGGGGGGGGAGGTCGAAACTTCTCTGGATAGTTTTTTCGTTCGTATTCCCCAACCTCGAGAACGGGGAGAGGGTAGGTTTCGTAGCTGCAGCAAAAATTAGCATGTTCTTCCGACTTCCACTGCAATAATCGGTGCTTCAAGTAAACCATTGTAGGATGGCCAACAGCCGCGCAGAGAGAGAAGAAATATCGTCGCTGTTGAATAGAGACAAGTTTCTTAACTACTATGAACGTAGTACAGTCGGGGGAAGAAGTTTAAGTAAAAGGTGCTCTCTTATTCCCAGTAATCCGGGTATGTCATAGGCCAATTGATGTTTTCGATTGAACAACAGTTCTTTGTATACGTAACATTAATGTTTATAAGTAGATACTTCTAATAGGTACCTATGTGTTAAATATAAGTTATACACTACAAGCACTTTTCTCAAGACTGTACCGATGTTTACACGAGGAAGGAACATAAACAAGTGAGCTCCGTAAAGGTGGGGTGGTTTCAGCTACTGCGCATCGTAATCTCGTTGGCCATTCTAGGATGGTCGACCTGTACCTTGGAATTATTTGCATTATTCGTTTTAGTAGTATTGACGTTGAGTCTCTTTGTTTTAATGTTTTTTTATGGATCATGATAGAAACATTCAGTGTAAAACATATTCTCTCGACAATTATTTCGCAACGATATGACAGAAATAAAGACCGTTACACTAATATATAAATCAATTTTAACACCTTTGGTAACTTAGGATGTGTACAGTTAACCTCTACCGAAATAAGCATTTAAAAGGTGCAAAAAACATTCCAAAATAAAGTATTAAGATTTGTTGTAAATGTTCATTGATTCACAAGGAACAGTCAAATTTATCGCTAACTTGGTATACCACAATTGAAAAGTTATATAGAATCATGTGCAAAGTCTTTTTTCAAAACTATAAACAATTACGGCAATACCAGGAACTCAGAAATGAAAAGAGTCACAAAAAAAACTACCAGAATATATATTATTTTCCAGCTGCGGTTATGAGTGATATTATAATGTTGGGTTAAAACAAATGTTTGTTTGCGTCTTCATTTAATTGTAATGTACCTCATATTAATGTACTACATATTAATATATATAACAGGGTCGGCTTTAAACTATTTGCAGTTTTACGTGACGTTATAAAACGCTGCTCCATTGGATCAAATAAAGATTGATTTATGCAGAAGACTGTTACTTAATACGTAAATAGTAAATATTTTCCAAAGTATTTATACTTAAACCGAAACACCACGAAAGTTCTAAAACTTTAAATAGTCCAACTAAATAAGATTTTCAAATCTATTACAATTTCGTAATGACACTGAATAAAGTGGAACAAACTTATAAGATAAAGAAATCATAATTGAAAAAATATTGTAAAATTAAGTAAGATTTAGTGCGTTTTTGGTTAGTGGAGGTGTTTCAACTAATAACACAGGTTTACAAAAAAAAAGTTTTGAAATGGCGATCTAGACCATGATTCCTTATGTATTTTTGGGTACTGAAATTGGAATTTCCAATTTAAAAATTTTCTACCTCGTAGATTTCTAGTAAATCCCGGTTTTTACTGTCAAAACCTTTTGGCAATAGAAACCGGAATTTACTCGAAATCTACGCGGTAGAAAATGTTTTAAATTGAAAATTCGGCTTCAGAACCCAAAAATACATAAGGAATCATGGTCTAAATAGCTATTTCACAACCTTTTTTTGTAAACCTGTATAATAATTTGATGAAAATTTGGAGATACTTACTCAACTTTTTTGCAAAATGTTGCTTAAATTTTTTTGGAAACAATTTTTTCACCTTTTCGGTGTTTTTTTATTTAGCTATTAGTATAATTTAAGAAAATGTGTTTATATGCCAGGCTCAATAAAACATTTCTCGAGAATTTAGCAATACTGAAACTGTCACTAAAAATATATAATAAAGTTTCAACCAGTCTGGCGGATAACTGAACCTTATTTTCAAATATCATGTAAAGTTAAAGATACCTCGGATCTCAATATTTCTTTATTTTTACACCGACCTTAGTATCGAAACGCAAAATTCCATTTCACATTTTTAAAACATTGATTCAATTTTTATGGGCTATTTTTTAAAATCTTTCTCAGTGGATTTTTACTTGGCTTCGTGTATAATTTAGGAAAATATTGAAATATTTGTACGTAGCATAGTGTTGCCAAGTAAAATTGATAAAAAATCTGAAATTTGGTAAAGAGCTGCAAATAAGCGAGCTCTATAGAAAAACAATTTAAAAAATTATTGCTTAAGAGGGGGTAGATTGTACAAAAATCACAATACTTTATATTTTCAGTAATTTGGTCATGTTAATTGTGGGAAAAGTTTTTTTTTTTAATCTAATTGATACGAGGGTTGTTTTATAAGGGTAGAAAAATGGTTGAAACATTATTTTTATATAATTTTTTAGAAAAATATTAAAATAATCTAAACTAATAGAAAAAATTAAAAAATAATTTATTAGTCTATCCATATGATAAGCATTAATTTATATTTTAAATTGGCGCATAAATGCGTAAACCTTTACTTAAGATTCTTAGTACGTTTAATTGCCAAAATAAGTTAAAATATTAGTTGCATAGTAACTCAAACCTAACTATCATGGTATGTATGCATGTATAACGATAATTGGAATTTTACCACTTGGTATAGATACCTGTATTGAATTTAAGGGTTTCTATTAATACAAATCTACTAAAAGCGTAATGCGCTAACTTGTAGGTAACACATCAATAACAAAAATAATTCACATGGATCAAAGTATAAATCATAATACAACTAGCTAACCATTATACCCTTCTCCGATTTAGTGCACTCTTTATATAACTGTTGCATATTCTATTAGATATTATTCGCAGTTTCTTTCTGGCAAATAACATATTAGACGTTTCTTGTTTAATTACAAAACATAAAAAAATAGATTTAAAAAAAATTAAATAATTATTTATTGATCAATTTCGTTCAAAAACAATATGGTTTCTCCACTAGCTAACACTAACCTACTGTTTTTCAATACAATCGGACTTTCGATCTAAAGATATCGTGCTTACAAGAAACTTCATGGAGAGACAGATGGACAGACACACAGACGGACAGACAGACTGACAGACAGAATGACGGATATTTTCAATGTTGTTCAGAATTCTACCACCAACACAGTGATATGATTTTTTTTTCTCTACGAACGACGTTATCGGTTTTAGAAATGTGCCGATTAAATGCAATATACTTTTCGTTTTGTATTTACCAAGAGTATAATAATTTTAAGAACGCTCTGCCACGAATAATAAGTAAAGACGCACAAGTTTCGGATGGTGGGCGAGCAGCGGCGTGCTTTCCCTCTCTTTTTCTTAACGGTATGTAATGCAGAGAGTATAGCCCCACAAGAAATATAACATTTTTCGTATTTTTTTTTTTTCAATTTTTGCCAATTTGGCCCCACTGTGCGCCATACCAAATAAAACATAATTTCTTTAGAATTTGGCAATTAAGTTGGCGGTATACACCATTAATTAAAATTAATTAAGAATCCGTGTAGCCATATCAATCTAAATATAATTATGTCCATAGTATAAATACGAAAATTACAAATCGTTTGTCAAAAGATTAATAAAAATCGGTTCGGCTACTCTAGGGTCACGCGCGGATAAAGATGCAAGGACACAGGTAATATTGAGAACTCGCCTTTTTTGAAGTTTATTAAAAACTTTAAATTTGGAAGACCAATAATCATGGTCCAAGTCTCTCTGAATAAAAACTGCAATGAGCGCTCACCGGGAGTTCCATACAACTGCAAGTGCATTGAAGCATTTATATTTTAATTATCCTACGATTCATAACAAAATATTATTTGTTAAGTATTCGCAGAAAGTATACAGCATATGTTAATTGCCAGTCAGTAACGTCCTAATGAAATTATTATTACCAGTATCTGTTATCGCATCTGAAGAATTAAAAGCAATTATAATACACTTTTGCATTATAGAAGGAAACTTAGATATCCTCGTTATTGTCATTGTTATTGTAGTTAACAACGTCAATAATATTTAAAACTACCGGGTAAATAAAACTGCAATAACTCAATAATAACACATGAAATTGCGATTTAACTCCATTAATGTGTACAATTATACCAAGTAAAGCAACAACAAACCCCGCATATTAATGATAGCCATCAGAATCGTTTATTCCAAAAGCGTTCTGCCAACCATATTTGTATACATGTGATATTTTAGATTCCCGCGGAATCGATCACATTAATATTTACTTGTATCGGTTAATTAACAAATAACTCACATTAATTAATACTGAATTTAATGTTCTGTACATAAAAGTGTTGTGTAAAGTAATGTTTATCCCAGCATTACCCAAAATAAGTTATCATTTTCTCGCTGACAACTAGATAATATAAATCATAGTAGACTTAAAGGAAATGTCTTCTCACCAAGATGTATTACATTCTCTCTTCGACCTCTTTTAACTGCGGTTCGTTATATAACATTTAATATAGCTCACGGGCCAGCTTAACAAGATTTAAAATTTAACTAGAGAGTGTATTTCATAAGTCAGAAGTACACTGGATTTATCAACCAAATTTAACAAGTACGTGCCTAACTTGCATTCAGGGACGATGCTAATAGTCGTTATAAGTGAAGCATGGCGCCATTTCATTTATATAAACACCGTGCGCTTCGTTAGATATCGGCTATCTCGTCTGCTGATTCTTCCTAGGGAAATTATAAAAATACAGCTTGCAGGATACCTTATAGGTACTAAATGCAGAAGTGATGTTTAGGGTGACTTCTATACCTTCTTATTTCTTATCGTCATAATTTCATATTTGTTTATTTCTGTGCGCAGTAGTATAGGGGAAGTGGGGCCATAGCTATAATTTAAACTATTTGGTTCAATATTGTCTAAATATTAGTTGTGCCATTCGCTTAATTTTTCCAATTTTCTTTTTCGAACTTCCTGCCACATGTATCATTATTTTCAATAACCTCCTAGGAATCTAGAAAATAATACAATTAACCAGTATATAACTGAGAAATAACTTTTACGCCAGTGACTTTTACCTCAAATAATCAATTAGAGGTTGGGTTTTTAACAAATGACGAATACATATAAAATTATAAAAATTAAGTATTTCGGAAATCTATCCTGTTTCCTTTCTCAAAGCGTTTTTTTTGGAAAATCCGAGGGAAAATCTATTGTGCTGCGTAAGTTAAACACACAGCTTTGAAATAGAAAATTAAAGAATTAATGATAATATTAATAAATGAGGATAGATGCGTATCAAATTGTTTCATAGATGTTTGTACGACCTGGTTATAATGCGAATGATAACCAATTAGCACATCGGATGAAGCTAGGCCTCAGTTAGTTAAAAATAGGTAAGATAAGATAACTAAGAATAATTCACGGATAAAAGATAATGATAACTAATAAGTTTTGTAAAAGTTCACTCAGAACAGACGTAACATACTCTACATTGCTGTTAACATAGACAACGTCAAAAAATAGTAATGAATTAGTTACATCTAATACACTCGGTATGCATCGAAGGCGCCATGCCATATCAACCGTCTATTAATTTTTATTGAGTCTGACTTAATACAAAAGAAAAAATTAGATTATTGTTTTGCAGTTGGTGTAATGCCATGTATTAAAACGTGAATTAACTATATGGCGTCACTGTGGGTATATCCATAAAAGAGTATGTTAGTTTAAATTACATTTATTTTGAGTCAGACTTTTAAGTGAATATAAATGTATACAAAATACTGCTGACAAGGAGCTTTCATTTTCTTTACAGACATTACAATTTAACCTGAGGTGCCATTCATTAATCACGTCACGCATATTTCGATAATTTTGAACCTCCTCCCCCCCCTCTATCAAAGATTGTCAAATTCGAATGAATCCGTCCGTCTGCGTTGGGCCGCCATATCTTTTACAATATCCAATTTAGACGTATAATTTTGTGATATTTATTAAAATTTCATTGAACTAAAACATTATGAGAACAATTTTGTTTAAAGCTTTCCACTTCTATAAAGTATTTACAAATCTAATGAAAGACCCGTGCGCCGAATGGATCAGACAGAAAAACGTTGGTGTTGACTATTTCTATTACAAAACACACTTAAAAATATATAAACTAAAGTTATAAATTGAAAACTGAAAATTTAAATTTTTACATATCTTTATAGACGTGGCAAAATATCCAACAAATAGCATAATATATATTTGCATTACTTCAATGCTTTATCACATTCACAATCTTGAGTGTTTTTACTTGAAGCTAGTGCACTTCTAAAAAGAAAAAAATAACTTTGAACAACTTTATTATACCTAGATACATCTATTAATGCTGACGTATTTTTTTTAATGTGTTGTCACAAAAGTCTGACCCCCTCCCTCCCCTCGTCATACTGTGTCACATTTTGAGGACCTCCTCCATATTTAATGGGCGGAAAATTTTCACAATGGTCAAATCGGGATGTTGGGCCAATGTGACAATAAGAAGCATCTTGTCCTTTCTTTCTCAGTTTTCGTTATCTTAGAGTTTCTGTCCGAACTAAATTTAAAAATCATCTTAATTTTTTGTTTTTTCTATAAGATTGAACTAGCTTCAAAAGATGAGTTAGTAAGAATTATGAAACAAAAATCGCGGCTATATACGGCCGTGACGTTAGATCGTATTACTAACTTTTCGATTCCAGGCTCACATCGTTGCCTTCTACATACGTGACGTCACACGCATCTGAACTGTTTTAAATAATCCGCTGACGGGTAAACCTTTAATTATTTATAGCAAATTAATTACTTATATTTAAGGAGTCATATTTTACATATCTTATTTTCTTACATATTTGAACATTTTTATGCAATTAAAAAAAAGTGTGCAAGTTGCCTATTGTGCGGGGTGCTCTCACCCGGTTTTCCGAATAATTGAACCTTATTACCTATTATCAATATTTTCAATTCTCAAGGAATGCACAGAAAAGGATACATAACACACATACTGGTGAAATTGAAAACCTTCACATTTTTTACGTCAGTTAAAAATATTCAAACGTGATGGTGTTACAATGTAGCTATTGCCTTCACTTCTGTTTGGCATAAGTCATAAACATATTTTTAAGCTTTCAGTGATAAAACACATTCTACTTAGAAACGTGATTTACTAATGCAACCGTGTGAAAGGAACAAAGCAGTTCCGATAATAAGAATTTAGATAAAAAATACATTTATCCAGGATTTAGTATCGGCACGAAACTTTAATATATATGAACTTGCTAACTACATTCTTAAAATTTTTAAAGTAATACCTTGGAGTTACGCAGCAGATTATGTATGTTTTAAATAATATACAAAGTTATAACTGTTTATCTTAGACCTTACATATATGGTGTCCGTAACATAATATTTTACACGATGATATGTAGGCCAAAACCAAAAGAAACAAAAAACTCAATTTTTTTTTCTAACTCTAGCCCTCATAATAAAACGAAAGTGATGAGAAAATTGTCGGCACTTGTCGTGTCATTGATGCGGGTCTTACGACTCTGTCATTTAAAAATAATAAAACAGTTTAAGCCTGAGTTTTCTCGAACGTTCATTCGCGGAGAATCGACTTTCGGTCGACCGACAAGGATGGCGATTTCGGTTCCAAGTGATTTGCTAGAAAGGGCAGATCGTCTAATTTCTTTTTATTCGTCGACATATGCGTTTGCATTCTGCATGGATCAGAGCATGGATAGTAATTGAATAAAATATACAATTAATTGGATGCACTTTTAATAGAAACATATTCTTTATATGATTTTGCAAGCAGCAGAAAAAAATAACTACCTATGAGAACTAAAAGAAAAGCTATGTAAAAATATTAATGAAACCTTTGCATTCATTCGATAACCTGAATTCTGGTTATGCTAGCAAATTAAAATGCTTAAATAAATTTGTATAATTTCTTATTTGAAACTTCTCATTCAACAATTAGCATTCACACAGTCACGCTTTTTTGATTTTGTCTCCTATTTCTTACAACTAAATCTATGTAACTTTTACCATTAACAGTATATTTTGCTGGATACTGTCTCACCAAGTCTACTAAAGTTTCATCGTACTCTGCTATAAATTCTTCACTCATATTTTCTTAAATTTCATAAAACAAAAGTAAGAAAATTTATCCGCACACTGTCACTATCAATTTTCATTATTTTACCTAAAAACTAGTCATATCAAATACAATGACAACACTGCATAATTATTAAGTGGTGGTATTTATAACCTACAACTAAATAATGTAAGGCCGAAAAACACAGGAAAAGTATCTTTGAGCTACCGACGCCGACAAAGGCGGCATTTTTCATGAGGAACGGCTAGCAACATTCATATTGATCGGGCGGCATTTATTTGACGTTTTTTACGTTTTTAATATCTTACAGATGTAACGTAATAAAACGGTAGGTCGCAAAATGACCTTGAACTTGACCTGATTTTACCAGCATTACTGACCAAGCCAATATTATAAGCACTACTATCTTTTGAGCCAATGTATTATCGTGCAAAATATTTGTACAAATATTCAGACATCCTGTATAATCCGGAGGCTAGAAGGCTTTCTTGGAAATTCAGCGATACATGAATTATGTAAGTCCGGCAGTGTGGTCATAGTTCAAGATATACGTTCTATTCGCGTAAATTCGTACATTTTCTCAGTTAGTTAAATACATGTAGAAATGATTCTGATAGGAATTCAAGTCATGAGATGCATAATTTTTTATTCAGGAAACTTATTATTACAAAGTATTAAAAATAAGAACGTCTTTTTAATAATAATACAATATACAATACATGCAAAATGCGGTAGAAACTCAACTTGGAAAAATTTGAAATTCTACTGTTAAGGGTGTATAGTACTTTCGTTAAAACAGTAATTTTTTGACAACCTTATTTTATGGTTAAGGGATATATTTACGTTTTGTAAAAAAGAAAGAACTTGTGTTGATGTATGTAGGTGGAGTGAGATAAAGTATACAATAAAAATCTGAGTTTTTTCCAGGTTTCTAAACATTTTTCTTCCACGTTAATTAGCTGACAGGAATTTCAATTGGGAATATTTTTTGTGTTCAAAATGTTTAAATAAATGTTCTCAGCCTAAAAGATCTTGTAACGATCATGTGCATAACTTGATTTTGTTTTACAACTTTGGCAACTCGTGCTTATCTAATGCAAGTGCCCCATCAGAAGTTTATTTCGTGAATCGTTATCATTCACAAAACGGTAAAAATATCTGACGGAGCATAAAACGATGACGCGCTGAAAAATCCATTCAGCTCCTGTACTAGTAGTAGATAAATACGTACAGGACTATCAGAACTGTTTCAATTTAAAGTGCATGTATTATGCATAGTTCCATATTTTGCCAGTTGTTGAAGTATTTTGTATTTATTCCTATTCCTATATATCTCTAATTTAGTCTTAAATTAGTGTTTTGCTGCCCTAGACGGACCCAGCGGATGCATCCTAGAGCAGGCTGAGTAGGTTGATTCATGGCCTGTCGTCGCGCACAGTAATGGAGCCTCTTCCTTTTTCACCCCTCTCCCTACCCTGTTGTGCTTCCAGCTGGACACCACCGGTTCCCAAATATAGAGCGCGATTTTTGCTTATCCCACAACACTTTAATTTGAATTACTTTTCAACGCAGTATTGCTTTGCTATAAGGTAAATATGTAACTCACCTTTTTCTAAAATATAGTTGCATGCTGTTCTTGTTTAACCTGATCTATGGGAATTTCACTTTTGTAAAACCTACAACTTTATTTGAATAAAAACCACGCTTTCCTTCATAAAATATTTACTGGAAACAGGTATAGATTTTATTTTTTTGCTAATATTTTTCTTGTTTGACACTATTTTTATGCTGTATTTTATTTTTCTAAAAGAAGCCTGTTAAATTAATTTGTTTTAATATAAAAGTTGAAAATTGAGACATAATACCGGGCAGGTAGAGACAATCAGAGACCATTAAATAATTTTAATTAATCAAGTACGCCAAATTACGTCTAGCTAATATCACATAATTTTTCGCCGTAGGCGATTTTCTAGGAGAACATTTTTATGCATAACTTTCCTAAAGAATATTATGTATATATATTCTATGACGTTAAGATCTGGCGAGTAGGTAGGCCTGGCAATACACATTCAATTCAATTCAATTTAAAAATGTTTTTACCTGTCTGTCAACATGCATGCGTTCACTGCTCAGATTAAAATGAAGTTTGGCTCAATACAACTATGTAGGGCTACTACCAGTTGAAGAATATGTGATGGATGCCAAAGAAAATTCTAACCAAATGAGATCCTTTCTTTCTCCAAGGCCCTACAGTTTCATCATCATAGCTATAGACATCCTCTATTAATTTTGGAGAGAACTTGCCATACTTTGTTCCCTTCAACACTTAATCTTCCAGATTCGGTGTATAGTCCAAACCATGGCTCGTCTGAGAACAGTACAGAAGCCGATTATTAAACCACTTTAAAATTTTCTAAGGAGGTTCTCAATTCGACCCGTTCTTGTTTTGTTTTCATGATTATTCATTCAGTCTTTTCTCTGAAATGGCTCGAGCTATTTTTAGGTAATCTTTTGCAGACTATATAGTGTGACTCAGCGGTAGTCCTATATTTTTTTCATCAAGTTTAAGGTGAGCAAGAATCGAAAAGAGTTACTTTCTGTTATTTATAATATTAGAAGTTATGGTGAAGGTGCCGGTTAGAAAAAGTAATTTCTAGTAGAGAGAGAATATTCGAATTATTACGGAGGTGCAGGTTAGAAATAGATAGGTGAATCCAATAGGCCTGACGGAATTGCATAACTTTTGTAGATATACATGAAATTGAACCACTGAAAACTGTGAAATTAAAAAAAAATGAACCTCTAAAAAACCGTCACAAAAAATTATGAAAGAAAATTTCACCGTTTAGTTAATTGAGCCTTATTACATAATATCGATTTTAACGTTGGTGTAAAAATGAACAAATAACAAAATGTAACGGACGTTTACCCGACCTCAGAATCTATATTAGATGACAAGATTCAATTAACTGATCGACGGTGAAATTTTATTTCATAATTCATGGTGACGATTTTTTTTAAAGATACAACTTCTAGCAAAGCATTTTTTTCGTGATTTTCAGTCTAATGTAGCGCAGCGCAAATGACCGCCTATTTCTCAATAGGTCCTTCCTCTAAGTGGGATTACCAGGCGTTCGGATTTCATATGGGCATGTTTCGGTTCTTGACCATCCAGATGGGTTTTTAAGTGTCCAATTTTGTTTTCTGTACGTTAAGTAATAAATTCGTAAAATAACGAAAAGTCGTTGACTGAAATTATGTTGATGAGAAGAAGAACCAGGTCAACAGCATTATTTCATTTCATTATGATTAAATAAATTTTGTGTTTAAATGTAAGTGTGAATGTGTTCAGACCGTTTCTTGTAAACAGGATGACTTAAAATTTTTATTGTAAATTAGCACAATAGTATAATACCCCCTACCGAAATTAGGCCATGTTCTTAAGCTGCGCACAGACTCTCCGAGGCTGCCTCGTGAAGCAGCAGCGGGAGGTACGGCTTGCAAGGTCTATGCGGATTTGCGTTGCAACCAGCTCGATCGAGGCAGCTATAGACTTTGTAAGTCGTGCCTCGCACGTCTGCCTCTCGAGGCAGCCTCGCGGACCAACTTCGGAGTCAGTACGCACCTTTACAGAGTGGTTCTAAAGACATGTAAATAATCGTCTTTTATATAACCATGCAATCATAATTTGGGAGGAATATGTTACTAAGGTTTTTTATTGAGCACACAGAGATACGAAAGTATATATATCGAAACTACAATATACAGTGTGTCTCGGGTTAGAACAAACTTTACGATGGTCTATTGACATTGCTTTATGTAAAGCATGTTTTGTTATAATTTTGGCGCAAAATGTTTAAAGTATTTAATTACGCATACAAAATGGGAAGATGCACATGATATCGAAACTGCAATATACAACGTGTCTCTCAAATTAGAGCAAGTTTCATGTAGATTAAAATATATTGATATATTGACCGTGTCCTTCAGTCCTTCATCTTACGAACAGTTCATAATAGCCAATTGAGGGTGTTCCAGAATTGTTAATCAAATAGGTATCGGCACGCCCTACTGCAATTTCTACTTGTTTTAATATCGTTATGCGCTCTTTGTGGTACGACAATAAACTTGTAATATTACAATTTTTTTCTGTGTTACATTGTTATTTAAAAATGTATTTCAGTAACACAAATTTTCAATATTTACAGGTTTTTTGATAACGAAATATTTTAACATGAGGGTGACACTATTGCAACATTGCAAAAGTGGTCAGTGCCATTTGTATAGTTTGGATCGTTAATGATTTAACACTGGTAAAGACATAGGACCAGAGCTAGTAATGTTTTCAATTATAAGCAGAGTCTAGGGGTGCCAATTCCGGGGTCCCGAAATATTCCGGTCAAAAACCAATCTCGAAAATCCCGGGAACCTCGGAATAAGTTACATAAAAAAAAAATACACAGCTTAGAATGGCAATAATTATTTTAATTCTTTTAAAGATATAATTCATGTCATTATTTTAATATTTACCTCGCGACTTGGCAACATGGCAGCACGGAGGTTGATGTCGAATGCTTGACAGCTGCGTCTAGTGTACACGCTTTGATCTGTTGATCTTTTTTCAAAAACCTGTAAATTTGTATACATTGTTTGTTTGTTTTTCTGTGTTTTGTTCCATTTTGCCTTAAAAATTAATAAACAATAATTAAACCGCTAAAATTAAATATTTTAATGCTTTCGGGTTTAGTTCCGGCTCTCAGGATTAATTAATATTTCTCTCGAAAATTTCGGAATTTAAACAATGGTCCGGTATTGACACCCCTAAAGCAGACGTAAAAGTTACGAATATTGCTGTAATTGTGCTAGTAGACATTCTTAAAAAATAGTTCAAGGGTTATGGTGATTTTTTACTTGGGCATGTAAGATGCCATTTATTTTTGTTCATCAGACGATTATGAGACATGTCACCATTTTCTTTCAATTATTATAAGCGGTAGATACTGCACGTAGTTAATCGAAAAAATATTTAAAATAATTAAATATTGTTTTCCTTTATTTAATAAAACACTTCCTTTCGGTATGCGGGGAAGTACTAATCTGTGTAAAGCCTACAAGAATTAGATTTAAAAAAAATTGTAATTAAATCCTGTGCTAGCGTTAAGGTTTTTTAAGTTTTTTGAGCGTGTTTCTAGAAAGTTCAAATTTTGTTTGGTCTTTTGTAATTCTACGATTAGACTAAAAAATTAAAAAGCAAACTATTTATATGTAAGATATTTATTTCCATAAGCTTAAAATTGCATAATTATATATATTTTATTTGTCTATCGGATATAATTTAGTGCACAAGACATGTTATGCCTTATAAGCATTCAACGGCCGTAATTCCTTAATTGCATTTTTAAAATCGATTAATTATCAAAACATGGAGAAATATTTCTTTAACATGTCTGAATATCAAAATAACAGTAAACTCTCCATGCGGATTCCTCAAAATTAGTACGTGACGTATTAGCTTGTAAAGTTTTTAAAAATAATAACACTGGCAGGTCATAATGGGTAGGTAAGGCCGGTTTTTTTTACAGGATATGCCGCCACTACATACATTGTAGCTAAAATTGCTCTGTGGCAAGCTTTGTAATAATAATAATAATGGATATTCACAATCATAATTTAAATTATGCGGATTTTTTTATTATATTTAAATTGCTTCATATTATAATAAACGTTTTGAAGATGCGCATATAGTGCAATCGAAATGAGTATAATTATTAACCGGTAAGTGATTTATAAAATAATAAGAAATAAATAATTTCTTTGAGCTTGTCTTTTATAATTTATTTGATGGACTGGGAGTAAAAGTACATTGTAGGCCAAGCACGAGAGAAGTCTTTTGCGTCAAAATGAGACAGGAGGTTACTGATTCCTTTAATTGCTAGATTTTAAGATTCTGAATAAGTACTTAGATTGCCGAAGAAAAATCTCTTCTGCTTACATTTTTTACAGCCTAGTGAATTAGGAAAAAAGTGTTTTGTCGCAATACATTTTTTCTTGAAAAGAAGAATCAATTATTTTAATTCTACTTGTAAATTATCCCTCGACCTGTTTAAATGCGATGTCAGAATAACGAAATCTAACTCAAAATTTCAAAGAAACCAACGAAAACAAATTTCTCCTTTTATTCTAAAACTATTTAAAAAAAAATACTTGATTGAATTGGAAATTTAGCCAATCAGAACAGCATATTTAAGATGATGACTTTGAAAATATTAGTGTTTGCATGACTTTAAATTTCAAGAGAGTGAAAATCGGGAATATCGCTATAGCACCAATGTAGATTTTTCAGGCTCAAATTGTGTTTTTATTTCTACCTTCATAGTCCGAAGAAAAATTCATATTCTGGGCTTTTTCAAACTTTTCTCAATTTTCGAAAATTTTGAAATAACTCTTAAATGTATGGTTGTTTCTCCGGTGGTTTAGTAAGTTTTATTGAAACAAAATTGTCCATCCTTGGATTTTTAAAATACGGCCAGTAGAACTCCAGGTATCTATACTTTTGAGGAATAACCAACATAGTTAATAATATTTTGTTTTAAAGCAGTGTTTACTTTTGTCCACTAGAAGATTTTTTTTATATTTATCTTCCAACCGTACATCTTAAAAAATATATTTATAATTGAGCATAGTTCTTCGGTCTCTCACTGCTATCTCGGTGAAAGGTACAGAAGGAGAAAACATCGTATTACTGACACTGTGGGTAGGAATGGCAACGATGTATTGATATAAAATAAATATCGATATTTTGCTAAATATATTGAAAAGGGTCAACTTGTATATTACATCCCGCTTTTCGAAATTTCAGTTGAGATAAAAATCTTGCGAGGAATATCACCCCCCCCCCCTACTCTTCGAAATTTTAATCAAGATAAATATTGTAGTGTAAGGAATGCCACCCCCCGCTTTCCGAAGTTGTACCTTAAGCAATATTCATTAATTTTTGACATTAAAGGTTAATCTACAAAATATATCAATATATAGAAATATCGATAATTTTTTGTTGATATATCGAATATATTGATCTGAGTCTTGCGATGTATCAAATGATTCATATATATGGATATATTAAATTTTTTTGCCATCCCTAATTGTAGGTACAGCGCGAGTATATTTAATTATATTTGTTCTTTATCTATGTGTCTTTGAAAACCACGATCTATGAAAATATGAGAACAATATTTTTTCATTTTACTTTGACTCAAAAACTGAACAATAATTTAGTTTCAAATTTTTACCGTATTATCATTACATATCTGTTAATAAGATGGGTTAATATGTAGGTAACATTTTAGTAAGTGTAGGCAATATGATTTTTTTTTAATGCTATGTCGATAAGATGTGAGAGTTTGCAGCGGGAAACTGTCTTATCAGCTAGATTGATATACACTATCTAATATCAATTGAAAAATCATAAAAGAGCCGTGAAGGACGTGTTCATAATCCTAGCAATGTTGTGAACGCCGACCGACAGTTTCTAGAATTATTTTTAAATTTTTGAAATAAATTCTTTTGCTAATTTATTTTAATTGATACATTATTTATGTATAATACATTGTTTATTTATATGGGATTAAATAAATATCATTTAACCTACGGTTATGCTACCGGCACAATATACAAATAAAGCCTCTGAGATCCAGGTACAAGCCTTATAATTGTGAGTCGGATAAAAAATCGAATGCTTTCATTTGAAGTCGATTACTGCAAGCGCATAGCATATTTGGTTGTCTGTATTCGTATACGGGTATAATTTGTAATATACAAGCACTGTTTCCATGTTGTTCTTTCACAGGCAGGCTTTATAATGATTAATCTTCTTGTTCGCAAAAATTTAAAGAATGTTCTAAAATAAAAACCGCGCTAAAAATTAGCTTTATCATAATAGGTTATTTCTCAAAAATATCGATATCTCTGGTTTTACTGGTAGAACTTTAAAAATCCAATACACAAAATTTTTATTTCAATGAAATTTAATAAACTAAAGTTTGAAAAACTGTAAGTTTTAGAGATTTCAAAATTTTGAAAATGTGAAAAAAAAGTGTTAAGAAATGTGTAGAAAATGTGCAGATTTGAGCTTATGAATATCTGCATTGATGCCTTATTACAAAGATCATACCGATTTTCACTCTCTTAAGGTTAAGTCTCACAAAAATAATAATTAGAAAATGAGAATACTTTTAGCTCTAATTAGCTAAATTTAAATATTTAAATAACTATAATTAAAAATCAATTACCTGTATTTTTTTAAACGATATTTTGTTTTAAATGAGTAAGTTGGATTCTTCGTTTTTCTTTTAATCTTGAGGATAAAGTTAATTATTTTGACATCGGATTTAAACAGCTCGTTAGATAATTGTATTGTCTACAACTTTTATTCAAAAAAAAGTTATCGCAAAAAACCTTTTTTTTAATTTCTTTGGCTGTAAAACACAGACAGAAGAGATATTCATTCGCCAATCTCGATACTTACAACATCTAGAGATAAAAAACCTTTTACCTCAATTTGATGCATTTTATGCTTTTTTCATCTTTGGCGCTTGGTTTATTGTAAGTAGCTACGAATTTAATTAATAAGAGAAAAAAGTTGATGTATAATTTGATATACAATGTTTCGAGATAGTGCAAGTTCGTGCATGCACCACTATGTGTAATAACAATCCACCTACCGTTTAAAATCAATAAATAAGCGACCTAATGCATTTTTAATAAGGCAAAGTGTTATTAATATAATAGGCATATACTCGACCACCAACGACGCGGATTATGGCCAGCTATTCTATTAGGTTCAATCTGAGATTTGCGATAACATCGCTTTACACGATTCAAAATCAAAATATCCGCACACCGATTGTTTTCGTCTCATTCTACATGGTTTGAACTGAAATTAGTCGTCTTATTTCAACAGTCGCCGTACGCTATCACTATTCAAAACCTCACCGCGAATGTAAGTCTCAACGTTATTATTGCAACCGAAGATTAGGAATATTTCACCCTAAAGTATAAACGTTTGCACGATCTTTTTTGAAAATTATTCCAATTACGGATTTTAAGGAGGTGTTTATATTCAGTTTTCATGGCTTAATTAGAATACCTCCTTGAAGTGAAAATAATTATCTGCAAGTGTTTTACATTGTAAGTAACGAGATGGAACGTGGTCTTTTATTTAATTACAGTGTGAAGAAATGCACAATTTTTACGTTAATTACGAAGAAAACCTATAATTAAATTGCAATTAATTGATAGTTCTTGTCTGGTGAACAATAAATGCAATAAATTGAATACACGTCTCATAGAATATGCATTTATTAATAAAAAATGATTTATAGTCTTTTTATTCAGGTTTGCAATATTAAAAATGAAAACGTTTGCCATTTTTAGTGCAATAATGATGTAGTTAGAGCCTATATGTACCATTAAAATTAGACTGGGACAAACACTTTACTCTGATAAAATACTTTTTTCTGACTTAATTTTTGTACTTATTTCTTGCTAACCTTGAGCTTTTCATGTTTTAAAGCAACGAAGGTAGCTTATTTATAATTCGAGTTATAATTTGAACATTCAAATCAGAACACTGCGTAGGGCGTATGATATGGGGACAGCGTTATGCTGTCCCTTTTACACATCTACCAAGTTACAAAAACAAAGTACACACTAATAGAGTTTCCTATTGAAATCAGGGTTGGCAGTTTTAAAACAAAATGTTTTAAACAAATGTTTTTTAAGTGTTTAAAACACAGTAACCTGTTTTAAACACATTTGTTTTAAACACGTTTAAAAAACAATTGTTTTAAAAATGATTTTTTTCAATGCGTTTTTTCAGTGTGTTTGATGGACAATTTTTGGAACATTGTTGTATTTGATAAGGTAAAAAAAATAATAAAATAAAAAAATATGAACTTTTATGTAATGCAATAAAACTAGTTATAATAATATAGTAGTATAAGTACAACGAACGAAACAGATTACTATTATATAGCAGATATACCTGTTATTATTTATTTTCTTAAGTGTTAATTTTAAAGCGATTAATAGCACAAGTACACACAGAAAAAGTCGAGTGCGGGAAGGTAGACCTATGTATTCCTTTGTATTTTGACCTGCTGAACACCAATCCGATGTCCCTTTTGCCCGATTGACTCTTGTATTGTTCCTAACCTAAAAAAAAACACCTTAAGAATGCCCGAGAAAATGAAAGTGTAGCTAAAAATCTGAAAAAATTCAGAGGTACGTAGAATAGCGAGAGAAATCGAATGTCGTAAACTAGAATTCTATAGCTTTTTTGGTTTCCGATATAGAGCCTCGAAAAGTGCGAAAAAAACCACAAATTTTTCCGGTGAATTTGAGCTGCTCTATCTCGAAAACAAAGGACCGCAGGGATGTCTGGTTTGCGCCATTCGATTTCTATCGCCATTCTATGTACCCTTGAATTTGTTCAGATTTTTAGCTACATTTTCATTTTTTCGGGCATTCTTACGGTGTTTTTTGAGGTTAAGAAGAATGCAGGAGCCAATCGGGCAAAACGGACATCGGATTCGTGTTCAGCAGGTCAGAATTCATGGGAATACTTAGGTCTGCCTTCTTCCACTCGACTTTTTTTTTATGTGCCTGTGTAGTCAATAACTAATCATCAAACAATTATTGCACAACTTGACGTATTTATTACGCCGAATTGGCCGAGCCGTTGTCAAGTATCGTCCTCGTCTTGTTATGATGCAATATGGTCATGGCTTATAGAATAAACAATGTATTGGGTCGACGCGCCCGTATAAATTTAAGTTTAAAAACATATTTTTTGTTGTTTAAAACATGTTTTTTTTCAACAATTAAAAATCCATGTCTAAAACACATTGAATTGTTTTAAATAAAAAAAACATGTTTTTTGATTAAAATAAAAAAAACACAATTTTTGCCAACCCTAATTGAAATTAGGCTATATCATATTTTATGTAAAATATGTTTCATTATAATTTTATAGCAACACGTCTTTTAAGGTTTTCGATTAAGCAAACAAAAATGTAAAATCAAATAGGCATATTATACGTAATAGGATGTTCATAATCAACATAGAAGTAATAATAGTTATAGCAAACGTTCGCCGACTTATTTCACGTTTCATATAATTGTTGCACATTATATGGGATATTCTTCGCAGTATCTTATCACTAATGTTAGTTATATAAAAAAAATTGAATTGAATTTTTTTAAATTCAATAATGAATATTTTACTAATAATACATTTTATAATAATAATAGTAATAGCGTATAGCTAGACACATGAACAGACACGGTGAATTGGCTGACTTTCGCGAAACAAAAATGTTAGAATTAGTAAGGTTATAGCCAAAAAAAATATCTATACCCACAACGCAACATCAAGTTGCCAGCCTTTGACCGGTTAATATAACGCATACTTGCCTGAAATTTTTTATTTTCTTTTTTACTGTCGCCGATAATAATTTCTCATATACACCGCACCTACAACATATTCAACGTCTCTTTGTAATCAGCTATGGACAATAAAAGATAATTATAAAATATTTATTTGATTTTTTTCAGTCGACTGTATATAAATTTCAGTTTGAAAGTTCTGGTTTTAGTATTTTATTAAAGCGTTTTTCCGCTCTTTGAAATTAAATGTTTAGTATATTAGCAAGTTCTCTGCATATTGACGCAGTTGGCAAATAGTTACAATGTTTGAAATATCTGGGACATACAAGGTAAACAACAGTGGTCCCAAAATAGAACCTTGAGATACACCTGTATTTAAATTTCGTAAAGGGGATGTAATTCGAGTTTCTCATGATCTACATCCCAGCTTGCTTTTTTTTTTACTTATATAACCTCCCGTGAGCTGTTCTCAAATTTTGGGAAAAACAAGATATAGAAGTTTTATCAATAGTATAAAATGGCCTAAGGTGTCAAAAGCTTTTGAGAAATCTATTAGTACCAAATGTACATTTTAACCGCGATAATTTCAGCTAAATTTATTTAAAATTGGGTCGTACTCATCATACAAAAATACGAAGATGTACAAGATATCGAAAATGTGATATCTAGTGTGCTTTTCAGCTTCGAAAGAACAATACACAACTTATTTTCCTTATTAATATGTTTTATAAGAACAAAAACAAATACGGAGATCAATATCACATAGGTTTGTCCTAATTTCATGCGATACATCTTACGAAAACAATAATTTTGTTTACGGTTGCAATAGGTATGTACATTCTCTTTTATAAATAGTTAAATATTATTATTTAATTCTTAGGAAATTTGTTGTGTATTTGTGGAGAAAGTTTTTATTTGCTTCAACACAAGTATCATAAATGAAACAAAATATTTTTGGTGAAGTGGCAAATGCAAGTTCCCATTCATTTATATCTATTAATTTTCACTAGAAAACGTTGCTTTATGATCCGATTTAGTAAGCGGTTGGTTCGCACACAGACAAGGATAGTATTAATTACCCAAGGATTAATGTTATATCGATCGCGGTGAAATTCTACTAAAAGGAGATTTACGCGAAAATTAAATTGTTTAAATTCCATAAACCTCTTATCTACGGCAAATTTCCCACCGCACGGGTTTAGTCTAATCCGAAGTAAGTGTTTTTTCATCAAGAAAAAAAATATAAAATAAATGGAAAAAATACAGTATGATTCTGATATGTGGTATTTAAATTAATCTTTTGATATTTTGATGTTTAAATTGCCTTTCACTGAGTAAATACCTAATTGTGGTTAAAAATACTAGAATTTTCACAACCAGCAATTAATTCTTAAAACAAACCTTATTAAATTTGCATATGGCGAAAACATCATATTTTTATCTTTACTATTATATGCCACGATACTGTTTCCTATATTATTTTTTAAACGTATATTCTTGGTGATAATATAAGACGTATCGCTTTAAAAAATATTGTGGCCAAAGTTTTTATAAAATAAATCCAACTTAATGACGTAATTGAATTTTTTGTTGGTTAAATTGGAAAACAAGAAGAACACAAAAATCTAGAAAAGTCATGTGGAACTCGAAATGAAGTCACTTATAATTGAAGACATTTTTATTGTGAGTACCTTCTGAGTATAGTGAAGTTGAAAATATTAGTGAGGAGATTAATAACGATGAACAGAGACTGGAAGACATTTTACAGAGGATTATAAACGCTCATTCAGAATTACATTTTCCATGTTCCCAAAATTAAAAAACACGGGCGGGCTATTTAGAGGTGTTTCAGAAACGACATTTATCTTCAGGTATAACTTTTATAGACTTATTCATACATGCTTAACGGTAGTCTTATTTTTGATTATCGTCACTGTTTTCCTTAATAATATAAGAGGTATTACTAACCTTCGATAGAACTGCGAGGAAACTAAGATTATTAATTTTAAAACAATAATCTCATTTTGCGACATTACTAAAATTAAATTTCTAACCATACGACTTTCTTTATTTCATGGTTTTAAGATTTAAGATTAATCTTTTGTAAGGATCCACAATGACGGTTCGAAGGGGGCGGAAGTCTCTTGGTAATCTTTTCCAGATAATGATATATTTTCATGATTGGTTAGCTTCATTAGTATACTAACGTAATAGAATAAGGTTAGCAGTATACATTAAATATTGAGTGTACGAAAGTCATCTGCTAAGTACCCAAAATTACTTTTTCCAGTAGTTTTAATATAATAATTTTGCAAATACAGATAGAATAATTCACGTTTTTACTATTGTAAAATATGTGTATTAAGAAATTTCAATATGAGCAAATTTGCAGGAAAATTACAGGAAAATTAACAATTTATGGTAACAAAAATTAATAAAAGGATCATCTGTGTGATTTAAGTAGGTAATAACCTGGAGAATGAGATGATGCATTCTTTGCACTTCCAAGTTCCGGGAAAATTCAAAAAAATTTGGAAAAACTTTTTGATTTTCGGTTAGCGGTCAAAATAGTGAAAATAGAGAAAGAAGTTCTCAACAAATGTAGCTTATCTTTTTCTCTACAAAAAAGGTCTTTACAAATTTTTGTCTTACTTAAGCCGTTTAGAAGATAAATCAAGTTTTCCACTTATAGTATTAAGCCGCTTAGAAATGCGCGAAAAATGAGAATTCCTCCAGAAGTTTCGTACGACCGGGCTCATCAATCGATAATTCTTGCTATTCAGAGTTCCTAAAAAAATGAAAATACCATAAAATGTAGAAAAAAGTCTCAGCTTTAATGTGGAACTAATCACAAAATTCATAAAAAAATGTATCAAGGAGAGAAAGTGTCAGAAGATGGCTTAGTGAACTTTGTACAGTTGATCCACAGATTTATTCATATCTTTGCCGGGAGTCGTTAAAATGATAATTCATTTCGCTTATATATTCTTATATAATGATGTATTAATCCAATCAATAGTTTATTGCAATTACTTTCGTTGGAAAAATATGCCTTGCGATCAAATTAGAGGGTACCTATATTTCTCATAGATCAATCACCTCCAAATTTTGGAGTTCAATTCGCTATATCTTAAGTAATAATAATAGCACAGTCTTAATTTTGGGATTATAAGTACAATAAAACATATTCTTTCGAATGACTTTAGAGTTTTTTAAATGCGCGCAGTACTTTTTGAATTTGTCTACATTATTCATACACGTTCGGAAAATGCACAATTATACAGTAAAACATATACAACTTATTTGTTTCTTAACATTCTTCAATGAAATTTTCAAGAAATATAGATTAAAGTGCGTGGAGTGAAAAAGCACCCATTGTTACGGGAGAAATAGGCAGGATGCATAAATCTAAAAGATGTGAATAAATCAACTGTATAAAGTTTACTAAGCCATTTTCTAACACTTTTTTCTCTATGATCAAAATTTGTATGAATTTTGTGATTAGTTCCACATTAAAGCTGAGACTTTTCTCTACATTTTACGTTGCTTTCATTTTTTTTAGCGGCTCTGAATAGTAATAATTCTCGATCGATATGTCCGGTCGTACGAAACTCCCAGAGAATTATCATTTTCCGCGCATTTCGGAGCGGCTCAAAACTGTAAGTGGAAAACTGGATTTATCTCCTAAACGGCTTAAGTAAGACAAAAATTGGTAAAGACCAATTTTGTAGAGAAAGAGACGAGCTACAAATTTTGTTGAAAACTTGTTTCTGTATTTTTATTATTTTAGTCGTTAGAGCAAAAAAAAACAAAAATCAAAAAGTTTTTCCAAATTTTTTTGAATTTTCCCGGAACTTGTCAGTGCAAAGAATGCATCATTCCATTCTACAGGTTATTAAATACTTAAATCCCAGAGATGATTCTTTTATTAATTTTTGCGAGGTTTTTACAACATTTTGCCTTCATTGCCTGTACTAAAAGATAATAAATATATTCCAATTACAACTCTTTCGCTAAATGTGCCAACCTTAAATTTGCATATTGCCTCTAACCTTTAAGATTGCATGTGATGTCGAAAATTACTGAAAGGCACTTTAAACCGTAATGAAATAAATAAATCAGTTTGAATATATCCAAGTAGTAATTATTCACTTAAACGAAGTATAGGTACCAGCAAATTTTACATCTTTAAGGTTGTTTATGGCGTGATCATAAATATATTATTAATGTGTTTCCTTATAAACATAATTATTACAATATAATTCTTATACATAAACTTGTTTTCGAAAAATCACCAATAATATAATAGTTTTGAAACATTTCCAAAGTAAATGTCGTATGATTTTTGTTGCCTTATTTTAATAGTAATCGTTTATATCGAGAATATTTACAACATTAATCTATTTCTATAAGTAGTTGTCATCGGCTATAAAAATATATTGTCTACCTAAATGAAACTCTACCATTTATATTTTATTCATTTTTTATAGTCTTATAGAGTTCACATATAAGAGAGCTAGAGCGCGAGAAATTAATGCATCTCTCTCTCAAAGTAGAAATATATTTATATGCTCCTACCATTATTTCCCCCTACGTGCTTTTCCTCAACACCTGCCTGTTGGGTATTATTCCTCAACAATTTTCTTGTGTCGGAATGTTCAGTTCGAGGAGGTTACCGCACACAGTACACTGTTCTTCCATGCATCCTGTGACTGCAGTACTACCTCAGCTATGGTGCTCAATCAGCTGATATCTTACTTGCCTTGTGCTTTCAGCGACAGAAGCAGCGACATACGGGCCTACCAATGATGGCATGGTGAGGAAAAGAATACACAGAATGAAGATGGAAGCGAGGCGGTATACTTGGTACAATCACGATTTCAGAAGCTTCTGTCTCGGAAAAACAGAAATGTATGTATTGCAAATGCAAAAAAGGTCTGCAGACATGCATGGAGTTACATACTGGAATATTCGCATTACTGATTCATGCGAAAACAGACAGGACGTTTCGTATCGTAGCAAAGAAGATGATAGCTCCCTGACTACAATGAAGAAATTTGTGAATTATTTGGACAATGACATTCGAGAAAAATACAAGTAAAACAAGTTCACGTGAGAAAGACAGCAAACTGGACCGTCAGATAGTACAAAACCAGAAAAATCAAATAAGTTTGCTCTGTGAAACATAGATTAGGCCTTCCAGGGATAGAATAAAAGAGTAGTGAGAGCGAGAGTGATCGGCTCTGAGGAGGTTGTAGCGATATTTCTCCACCTCCAGCTCCTCATATATTAACACTACAAAAAACGATGTAAAAGGTTATGAATAATATAAAATATAAATGCTCTTTTTTTATTAACCGTCTTTAAAAGTTTTTCTCAATTCTGTCCGTATAAATGCTTTTATTCGTGCCCAATTATTACTCTAAATGGCTTAAGGTTTAATTGATTTCTACAGTACCTTTTGCTGTAGAGTATGGCTCGGTAGTGGTCTCTGTCTAGTATAAGGTAAAAAAACTAAAAAAAAAAATTTTTCTTCACGGAGAACTTATGGAATGCTAGTGATAACGGAAAATTGTTTCATCAAAATTGTATTAAAATTACTACTTTGGTATTTTTGGAGTAGTTGATACGGAATCTGATATCATAAATTTGAAATTCAAAATGGCAAATCCAATTACCATAATTGTAAAGCTTATGCATCTTACATAAAATTTGGTAAATGGAGATTAGAATTTTCTGAGTAGAGTGTTAAAGCTTAAACATTAAAAACTACAGATATTTTATTTTACTTTAAAAACAATATAAGAGGCCACTAAAAAGAGTGAAAGAAAATGGAACCACCTTCAAAGAACTGAAAACAAAATCGAAGGTATTTTAAGATTATTGGGTGGCAAAATATGGAACGGTTTTAGGAGCCCAGAAAACGCGCAGCAGTTGAATTTGTATTTTTTTTGCTACCGAATGATCGGATTAAAGAATCACAATAAGGACTTGACGTGTTTTCTAAATTTAACATTTTTTTTTAAATCTTAAAATAAGTAAACGTCCATACAATATTTATCGATCTGTATTCATAAAATACTCCACTAAGAAGTTCTTAGTCGTGCTTTCTAAATATTGAATATTTTTCTCAAATCTCAAAGAATTTAACAATTAGAATGACCTAGAATAAACTTTTTACTGTTCGTTTTCAATGAGTCTGCATAACAAATCGTAAAACAGCAAGGCCGTTTGAGTCGTTATCGTGAAAGAAACAACTGCTGCTGCATACAATGAGATCGTAAAGTTACAGTTTTTTCGGCGGTCACTGACTTTCAGGTAAAAATGTGAAATAAATTCATCAAAATCTATATTTCCCAGTCGGCTGAGTTCAAATGCTTATTCCGATGAACTTGAACAGTTCCTCATAATTGGGTGTAAAATTACTACTTTTGAATATAATAAATTACCAATAGTATTACAAATTTTGGCGCAAAGTTGTAAAGTATCCTTAATGTACATTAACGGGAAATTAAATGTAAATATTATTCTGTTAATAGTAAAACAAACTTTCATAGCTACGATTTATGTGTTCAGATCAAAGATACTATTTTTACTGTAGTAAACAGGAGTAATTATATGTTAAATATACTACACTAACAATAAATAATACTTAATATAATAAACTATAAACTATACTTTTATATGACAAAAGGATACAGTACATAATTAATAATGTTTATTGTTAAATAAACGCATTATATAGAACAGATCTTATCAACTTTTTAAATTGGCTAATAATAATATAATTGAAAAATAATAAACTATAATTAATTATAAATATTTATTGATTGCTGCCAATAAATCTTTATTTCTTAGGTACAAGAATGACCGAGTACTTGCAGTCGAACGTGGCCGACTGCGAATGCCTATTTGACTAGTATTTTGTTCAAAGGCGGCACTAATCATTTTTACATGATCTCAGTGAGATTAAGCATAGAGTACATTTTTTTTTTCAAATAGGTATATGGCAATGAACTACTGCGAATTTTATTGTTTCATAATAGTTTTATTCGAGGTTTTATTAGAAATATTTTTAAAACATCTGCGAATCATCTAATCCTGTAAGGTTCATTCGAATCTGAGAGACACACTAGATATATAGTGGTTTGGATATCCTAGACATCTTCATATTTTTGTGTGCTTAGTGAAACATTTTGTTCCAAAATCGTGATAAAATATAGATTCTATAAAATGTGATAGTTGCAAGCCTGTGGCGATCGCCCTATGTGCTTAATATGGTCCAACTTTAAAGAGAACATTTTATAATGTCCAAAATTGAAATAAAGAAGCTTTTAGGCGACCATTTATTATTTTTTTTTATTTTCCACTTTTATTCGATCACCCACAACTTTTATTTAATTTATTATCCGAGCGAGGTGAATCTAAATGCAATATATTTGCCGTTTGAAGCTCTAAAAATTCAATTGCCAGATATCTATATTAATAAACAATGAAAATACCCACTCAATCTTTAACAAAATCAAAATAACTTTTTGGAACCGAAACATTTTTTATATATTTTTCATCAAATTAAAACTAAATTGAAATAAAATGTTAAGACGCAAACATGTATTCTGATATTGTTAAAAATTGTGCGAAAAGATTTTTCCATTCACTAACAACGTGGTAATAGTAGTAACATTTCCGGTAACATGTTAGAGTAGTATTATTATGAGAAGATGCTTGCAAAAAATAATGCGCAGAGACGAGTTTGTGTGCCTTCATTGTTTTAAGCCAATGAGAGCGAATTGCGTCATATTTGACGTCGAAGCCAGTGGCACCGTCAATCTGCAGTCACAGGATCCGTGCTGGAGTATACTTGTTGTGTTCCCCATTTCTGATTGAATTAAGTGATATAACCTTACTTTCAGGGAAGAATGTCTTCACCGTAAACACCAGAGTGTGACGAGTTTTAATATTCTACATTACACAGTTTCTCGACCTCGAAAATTTGATTACAATTATTATATATCCTTCTACCCCAGATGATGCTGTCACTGGCAAAAATATTCGCGCACGTTAGCTCCGCCCCGAGGATCTTCTCATAATAATACTGCTCTACTTATCAAATTTTTACAGCTCCAAATGACGAAGAAATTACATTGAGATTTACACGGCTCCGGTAAATGGTTTAAAATTTATAGCTGATTAAGGAAAAGTAGAAAATAAAAAAAGAGCAATAACGGTGTTCGTGTTCCAAAAGTACGAGTCGAGAAATACCATTTTTTGGTCTCTGTTGCTCAAAAATATATATTTTTTAAATATGAATGTTTACACAAACTGTAAAGGATGCTTTTTTGCGGCTTATTATGTTTAATTCTATTTCTTTTATTATAAAATTTGATTATAAAAATTGATCGACATTGAATGATGATGAATATTTTTTTTAAATGCGCACTTTTAACGACTGAAGAAATAACGTACTTATAGTTCAGCATTTCTGAAAGTTATGTCAACCGATGTTGCTCACAGTTTTTGAAATCTTTTGAAAGTACCTTTATTTTTTACATTTGTTTTGTCAAAATTGGGCATATTATGATATTATGAAACGGCGTGACCAATATTGTAAATTTAATGAAATCTACTTTTGCATATTACTAAAGAAAGTATTATTTTCTTATTTAATAAATATTTTATAATATAATTAATATTTGTAATATAATAAATATCCAATGTTTAAACAAATTTTTGAAAATTAGCAATTGTTCATAAAAATGTGACAATTTGTTTTTAATTGCAATTAATTCATTAATAAAGATATTAGGTATACTTACTCTTTTTAAAATCTCGTCTCTAAAATGAACATCATACGTCTATTCAAATAATATTCTCGTCCAATTTTGTTTTGTAAAGAAACCAAAAAATTATTCAAGAGAATTTTGTTACATACAAAAAAGCATATTTACATTTTTTGTAAAAAATGGTATTTAAAGAAATATTTACTAAAAAACATGCAGGCACACCTGGCATGTATTTCTCAATCTGAAATTTACATTTACATACCACATTGATCCGACTTTCCAAATGAGCACGAATATACATTTTTGTACTGGGCCATTGTACTCTAAGTCAATTAGGTACGTGCATACTTTTTTTCAAACTGAGTATTTTATCTGCGATTTTATCCGCGGTAGGAGTAGATGGTAAATATAGGACCATATTCCCCTTATACCATTTATGTTCGCTACATAATATTTATATTTTTTAAATTTCTTAACGAATTAACATTTGTATAAAAATATTACATAGTTAAGATGATAATAATAATTATTATTAAATAAAACTTAAATGATAATAATACCTACGTAAAATTTAACACAAAATTATTGATAGCGGGAAGCTTTTTTATCAAGGTTTGATAGGTCGTGTTTATTTAATTTCTAAGACAAACTGGCGTAAGACTTCAGATGCGACAGTTCGTAATAGGAAAGGGTTTAAAGAAAATTAATTAAAAAATCAATTAGGGAGTCGGTTTGGTTAGGAATGATGGTTTGCGAATTAAAGTAACTCTTCTGGTGTTAATATATTGCAGTGGAAACAATCGTCGCGAAGTTTTATTGCTCATTCAATCGGCACTTTCTTAGGTTTTCTCAGCAGCAAATGGGTGTAAGACAATAAAACCTGATGCATTGTGATTGTATACGACAGAAGGAATCTGTGTTGATAAAAGGCAAATTCCAAATTGAGACGCACTGTTAAATGCAAATTTAATTGCTTGCTTTTATATTTGTACAATCAATTTGAAAATTCGCATCTCTAAACCTGCGCCTAATCTTTATGAGGTGTCGATAGCAATCTAAGAATCTGGCAACACTGTTAACGGAATGGAAGTTGTGACCCGTAGTAAGAATGATGGACGGACATATTAGGGTTGAAACGAAAGGAATGATGGCATAAGCGGCCATTAAGGACGGTTCCCTTCTCCGCCTCGCCGTAGGCAAGTAATCAAAGATTTAGTTTACCTTGAGAAATCATAAGGTAAATTCATAGATTATTACTTATAAAACAATGATGATTTTTGCATTTAATTAATTTGTCTTACTTGAACAAATTTGTGTACTGGTTTTTGTGGAGTATTAGAGGATTAAAATACTTACATGAAAATAAAATGAAAAATTTGTATTCATATTTAAGAATAATATATTAATAGGCAAATAAAATTGGGTAAAATTTTTCAGGCGTTAAACAGCACTACTTCGAACTAGTTAAAATATTTTTATTTTCATAATAGGATAGTGCTATGTGATAAATGGTTTAACTTGTTGTGGAATCGATGTCATAAGATGAAAGCTGCTACGCTGATTTTATAACTAATCTAAATCCAAAAGTAATTAATTCAAAACGTCAACCGGCAGAAGGGCGGTTGATCATGTAGAACAGAATATAAGCATTTTATATATATTCTATATATAAACATAATAGGTTTTGTACGAATTATAATTTCTTTTAATTCTTGAAAATTCAAGAATACATTGTGGTTTAGGAAAAATTTCTTAAAATAATTCAATAATTTTCAATTCAATAATGAAATAATTTGAACAATACAAAAATCTAATATGAATCAATATGTGTTGCCTTCAAACTGTGTTTTCTTTTAAACGAAATCGTATATCGAAAATTTTTATTCTTTACAAAATTTTGGCATATAGTTTTGGAAGGCGACGATATGCGCTCATTTTATATTGCACATGAAAAAATTAAATAGATATGACATTTTTTCGAAGCACTGAATATCGTTTATTCAGTGGTTTATATGTGCCGATAGTTGTTTTTGATTGTATCATTTCTTTTCGTTGTTATTGCTATATAAATAGTTTTTGTTGTAAGAAATTTGTAAATATTAAATTCCTCTATTTTGAAATCGTCAATGTTCTGGAAACTATGGCAGAATGTAGGGAAGACTTATTTATTCTTGTCCGTATAGAGTATATTGTGATTGTATACGACAGAAGCAATATGTGTTAGTAAGAGGCAAATTATCGATCTAGGTCAAGACACATAACAAAAACATCACGAAAATAAAAATTAATTAAGCTTAATAATAACTTTCAAAAATTATATGAAAAAGATGTTATAATTTTCGAGAAACAAAAGTAGATAATAAATTAAACCAGACATTATAAAATTTTCTAAAAAGTTATGTTATGTTTTATTACTTGCTAATTAGAAACATTTCTTTAATATATAATAATGTAAATGCTAAGTATTCGTTTTATCACGGAGTAACTCGAGATTATATTCATGCTAACATATTGTCCATGTCATTTTACTCAAGCTCTTAAGTGAAAAATTAACATAGTCTTCTAGTGGTGACTGGGCGAGATACGTGAATGCTTTGTGGAATTTGAAGAATACGTTTAATGAATATTATTATTAAAAGAATCGGCAAAGACCAATAAGAGCGAGAAGGGCAGAGACCGTGTGGCGGCGCTTTAGACGGGGACAGATAGAAAGTGCTGTTAATATAGTCGGTCTTGCTGACATCGACACCAGGGCAGCATTAGGGTAGCAAAGGACCTCCTACGATGCAGCTAGTTTTGTGGCAATGAATAAATTTTTCACTTTTACCAATCAGAAGTAGTCTACTGAATGTCAACATGTTATTTTGCTAATTTGATCTCTAGTCTTTGTAGATTTAGAGGAGGTATACAAACTCCTGTGGCTCCTGTATTTTTACACACAATACATTACAGCTCTTCCATTGTCTTAAATTTCATAACTGAATCAATCGCACTTTTGAAACTAGCTGTTCTTGCTGTCTCTGTGTTGTCCACTTTACTTTGCCTCAGTTCTAATAAAATATAGGAGTCAAAGTTATAGCGCGACCAACTGCGAATTTCATTAACATTTGCATACCACACAATTCGCTTTTACGTGGTGAAATTAAGTCCTCAGTCAACAAATAGATGTTGGTAGTTGACAACGCCCAACTGCAACTTTCACTCGGTTCCTAACGATTTCATTAAAAATATACGTATTACATTTATATACCACCTAATCTACATAAAGTTAGTTCTAAGCTGAGAGGCATTGTATATACTTATATTACAATTTTGATATCCGCTACATTTTGCATTTTTGTATATTTATTCAAAAGCCTAGGTAATATTTTACTTAAAAATTACAATAAAGCATAGTTTATGTACAATATAGAAGTTTATATTATACACCTCAGGTGATCGTGTAACAGATTTCGTCCAATTTTAATTTCAATACAAGTCAGGGTATTTATAAAAAACGAGCTACATACACACAGACGTTTTTTATTCGACATTCGATTTAAATGTGTTACCGGTTACAATATATCTATTTGGCTGAATCGAATAGATTCCGAAAATATATCTTGTACATAACCGAAAATATCAGTTTTTTACTAATAATACGATAGGTCATCATTACGGGAAAAGGAAGACGGAAGCTCTGAAGATAAATGAGATGCGAGATGCTTACCCAGAGTGGCGACACGTGCAGCTGATAAGCGGGCGGCCGAAAATTCAATTCTACATTTATTTTATATCTTGATTTTTATGCAAATAATATAATAAATAGATCATCACCTTTTACAAATGTGCATGCACATTTTTCAAACAATATTTTTTTTAGACCAACGGCTTCATTTGAAAGAAAGTGCGGTAATAGAGAAAATATGTAATACTTCTGTTAGATTTTTGCAATATACAATTTAGGTAGAGAGCCGGCTTTACATATTTCCTATGAATAAGATACATGACAAACTTTGTATGAGTGAATAACTACTACCACAGACCTACAGGGAGCCACTTTTCATATAAGCAAATTTTGCCCGCGTCATGGAATTTTACCGGAAGGATGTGGGCAAATAAGAAGAGGCACTCTATTTTTTTTAATAACTAGAGGGCTTGAGCTTTAACTTAAAAAAAATAATTCATGTATTCGATGTGCATACGTGTATACGATGTTATTAAACAAGTATTTTCATGGGTACACACACAGGCTACATATGTAGTCTAGGTGTACACTAAATGGAGGAATAATAGCATATGCATATACATATAAGATTAGCTAAAACTCATTTTAATATTAAAATCATTTTTATAATTTAGCGATTAATGATAAGAAGTATATTATATTACTAATTTTGTATTCTACATTGTATTTGTATTCTATATTGTATTATTAATTATAAATAAATTACTTACTAAGAAAACACAAAAAAAAACTTTAATCGAGGGTGTTTCAGGGTTGCGGGCAAATTAAGCCTGGCATCCCACTACAATCTCATTGTATACATCAAAACCTACATTTTGACGTAAGTTTTATTCATGTATTCGTTGACACTAAATATCGTGACCGGATGTGACGTCAAAATTCCATAACGCGGGCAAAATTTGCTTATATGAAAAGTGGCTCCCTGTATGTCTGTGGTAGTACTTACTCACTCACGCAAAGTTTTTCATGTATCTTATTCATAGAAAATCTGTACACCCGGCTCTCCACCTAATTGTTTCTGCTGCAAGACCCTACGTATTTCTGAATTTTTGAGAATTACTTCTGTTTTCTTCCTCGCGATGGCGAGATGATTTTAAATCTGATCATAGTGTCGTTTTGTCCATCCTACTTTTCTATAAGTTTTACTATTGCCTGCCTGGAAGCATAATACTAGTCACTATGGCCTCACTTAAAACTATGCTTCCTTCATAACGTTCTACAAACTAGAATAAAACCACATTAAGTAAAAACTATTGAAACAGTTGAAACTAAATTTTAAAATCGTTTTAAGAACGAAAACTGCCTATAAAGTCTATAATATTCTTTTGGTCAATTGTAAAACTGTATGAAAATGTGTTGTAAAACAACTATTTATTGCAGAACTACTTATTCTTAAATTTGTTGTAAAATACCTTAGAGTTCTTTTCATAAAAACACATTCTTAAAATTATTTCAATGTAAGTTAGAATAAAACTTCCAAACCGCTTGGCATATAAAATGTTACTACGTTGAAATTATTCATCAACTTGAGTGATGTGTGAAAGAATATTAGATGCAACTACATGTCACTTGGCATTTAATTAATAAACTACCAGTGATATTTTTCAAAAATAAATCAACGGCCTACTGGAGTCATAAGTCATAAATATATTCATAATCGTGAAATATCTGTAATTTACTCGTTTAAATTTTATCCATAAACAAAACATTATTATTAATACAGCAGGTGTAGGCAGTGTCAGGGGCGTATGTATAAATGTATTAAAAAATTGAAAGAAATGAGAAGCTTAGTTTTAATTTGAAGTTAAATATTTGTGTAATATGCTCTTATTTATTTATTTAAATTTATTAGGTACATAAAACAAGTTTGATGGTAAAATATTAACAGGACAAGGTCAAAAAGCAAATAAAAATTTAGATGTTCTCTCTGAGGCATGCCTTATATTAATTAACAACAATAAATTTTAGTAGGCTGATTTTAATAAATAATTTGAATTATTTACGACACATTTTATAGTAATACGATATTATAGGAAGCAGCATAAAATCGGCATAAATTTAAAAAATTCTAAATCTTTTAATAGCATTTAAAATTCACAATTTAACTAACAATTATTTACTTCGAATACATTAATTTAATTAACATAATTATTCCAAACATATTAAGTAAATAAGCTAATTTTCAGAATAATATTAAGTAAGAGCTACCTACCTAAATTAGTGTCGATTTTATATTTTCTAATCTGCTTCCATCGATACCACAGTTATCCGGATGTATCGTAGGCCAAATAAGAATCCAAGTTCGGTGAACGTTCTCGTTCGACTATAGATAAGTTGGGTCGGACTGACTAAAATCTAAAGGCCGCTTCTCTGTTTAGGAGAGACCATGAATCAAGTCTACACACGGCTATGTTCAATGCCATGGAGAATCATTTGAATCGATTATAGCTGAGCCATATGGGTTCATGTTGATTTAACACTATTTGTACTTTGCTTGGGTCAATCTGCAATTTATAGGAAATTAATTTGTCGTACTAAATTAATTGTATTGCCTACAACAATATTTCCAAACTGTAGAGCTTATAATAAATCGGCGCTCAATGTTTTAAACAACTTTGCTGGTAGGAATTTTAATTAATTGATTAGGTGAGGAGAATTAACTCGAAATATTCCATTTAACAAAATCATCGGTTCGAGTTAATTTGGAGAAGCTTTTATTAGATATGTTAAAAACAAGTGTGTTCACTTAAAGAGTGAATATTTCAAAGTTTAAAGTTTAAATTAGGAAAAGTAACATTCTCTCACTCAGAAATACAGGATTTTAATACTATATTAATTAAAATGTATAAATCATATACCATTGTCAGTGAGATAATAATAAAGATAAAAAAATATTGACTAAGCATTGACATTCAGAATTATTTAAAAACTAACTGACACAAAAATTATGAATATTCCCTAATTGGATACTATTTCCAAAAAAGTTTGTCGAAATTACATCGTACAAACGTCAAAAACCATCCCAAACTGCTTGAAGTTTTAGAAAAGCAGAAAATGAAATGAAATGAAAAACAGTCTTTAGTTTCATCTAAAGTAGAGAGGTATATTTTAGGCCAATATAAATTTTAGTCATTCAATATTTACTTAGACGAGTTTAAAATATATAAAATTTGGGTTGTAAAAGTACTTGCCTATAGTGATAAAATGTATTTAAAAAATCTAGAAAACAGGAACAATTTAGAAATGCATTTCTTTAATGTTACTTGTAAATTTAAATTTTCTGAAAGTAATCGTATCCATTTCTATTTCAAATATATTCAAAAACTGCCAAAAAATATTAAAGATATATAACAGAAAATTAAGGTTTAGAAAGCTTCCTTCTTTGTTAATCTTTTAAGTTCAAGTAATTCCTAATATATTCTTAATACTTTTTGTATTTATATTTTTATTAAATACAGAACAATCTAGTATCTAGCTTGAGTGATTATTGTTACAGAGAAAACAAACTAACAGACAGTGAATAAATAAGTATACATTTTTGAAAGAATATAGTTCACGATTGTTTTTTAAATTAATTTGTATACGAAAATACAAGACGTTAAGACAACATTACGATCATGAAAATTAGAGATCTCTTCTAAATGCAATTTATATATTCAGTTTTATTTTAAGAAAATCTCAAATAGATCATAAAGCAAAAAAATATTTTTAAGACGCATATGAAAATACATTTTAAATATGTCTATTTAGAATCAAACATGGATATAAATCTGGTAGATATTTAGATGTCAAAACATTCTACTGTTTGGTGATTTGCCTCATCTTTAGATGGCCTCTCTGGCAACTTCTATATATTTTTAAGAAGTTTGTGTTCTTCGGGAATATTCAAGAAAAACATACTTGTTTCTGTTATATGAAACTCTTATTGCTCAATTACTGCAAAATATTTCATGTGGTTCTCAAGTTATAATTACGGATTAACAAAGAGGTGATAATTTAAAAAATGCCTATGTACATTCAGTGACGCCGTAAACGGGTTTCTCCGTCATAATTTCAATGTCCACCTTCCTTTCACCAAGATACTGTAAAAAGAGAAAAAAAAATGCCTTTATAAATATAACAGAAATAAACAGTGTGTCCATTAATAATTTAATCAGCACATAGAACACCAATAGGCAACCAATGCTACAATTACTAACAATTAACCCTAACTTAACAAAGTAAGTCAACCTAGGAACAGCCAGCCATTAAGCCAGTCGCTTCCAATAAGGTTTCAACCCAAGGCAAGCATAGTCAAAATGAGGCCTATAGATCCTATATACATGAATACCATCGATTCTATTTTAGTCTATTTTTAAAATGTCAGGGTAGACAAAATTAAGATACTGAATCTTTATAGAATGACGAATGACTCTCTTCTTCGTCCCTCCATGGATCTGGCTGTCACAGCGATTTATTTCCGAAACTGATATAATTGGAAAGATAAAATTTTACATGTACCTAGTTAGAGTTTGATATTCTGCAGGTAACTCAAGAATCGATGTCCAAAAAATATGTTTTATGCATTTAGATACAAATTATATCGAGGGAAATCCAGATGGTGAAAAGGAAGACTACCAAAACGTTAGCCTGATGCCACCAAAGAGCTAATGGGAAAGAAATTTGGGAAGGCCAACTAGAACATTTTATAAATAACAAATAGTCTGTCAAGGCGTTGTGAATAAGAAGAATAGATAAAATAATCGTTAAGTTGAAAACTATTCTTAATTAACTTAATTGGAGACAATACCAACAAAACCCGATAACGCTGTATTAATAGGGAAATAAATAAATATGTATAGACCATAGGTATTGGCGATTTCGTATTGTGATAAATAGGCACACCATAAAATGTTCCATAATTCTCCATCTATAAGTAAGAAGACGGGAGCAAAAAGAACTAATTTTAAATGTAACAAAGCATCAGAAGTTCTCATAAAATAATTTCTCGAGTACAATATTTTGAATCTGTTCTGCAAACTTCGCAGCCCTCATTAAACTTACAGGTCTTTGACCTCGACAGGGTGGCATCACATAGCCGTCCTGTCAAAGTGGCTGTCAACATACGTGTTTTCATCATATTATCCTTTCTTTCAAAATAGGTAGGTAATACAATATTCTAAGGTGAAATTTTTCCTACGTTTGGTGTAGGTTTTTATAGATGTAAAGTCTCGAGTTGCAGTGGTACGGAGTAAAGTAATAATGTGTATTTTCGAAAACGCTGAAAAACGTTAAAAAATGCTCCAATAGGTAGTGTGGCAATGAGTTAACAAATTAGAGTAAAATAAAATATCAATTTTTTTTACCTGATTCTCTGCTCTATATTTCATACCATTGACTCGGAAATTATTACACTCAGAAAACAGCTGTTTAGACAAAAAGTTATAGGGAGTTTTCAATAATATTTCCATAATATCTGTTGCGGCATTAGGATAGAGGAATAAAATATTGCCAAAAACTTATTTTGACTTCCATTTGCATAAGATGTATGCAAGCAGGGCAACCAAGGTCGAAAACTTTTAATTAGAGGCTCAACAGTACATTTAAAAATGGTGATTTCGCAACTTCATGCACTGGATCAAACAACCCATCGACTGGAGTTATTAGTTCATTTGTATCATACTGTCGAATAATTGTTAAGCAACGTTAATCACGGTTAGTACTTGGACGGGCGACCTTCAGGAAAATACCACGATCTCGTCTCACCTTCTAACGCCTTGTATCAGTGCGTACGGAGACGCTATGCAAATGTTAAATATATTTTTTTGTAAAATGTACAACAAGAACGATAAATTAGCAGAGAATTCAGAAAGTGTTGATCAAGATTTATTAATCGTTTAAAATTATGCTAAATTACATTCTTATTCTAATAAGTTTTTTATTATTTGCTTAAATTTACGAAAATCTTCGTTTTGTTTCTTAAATGTCTTCGGCCACTGATTGTTATTTCAATTTTACCTCGCCAATATATAAAAATATTTATTCAGCTGGGCAAATAATTTTATTATTATTACTATAATTATATCACTTTAAATTTATTTGCAGTGTTAAATTAACCCGTTAACGAAACATTAATATCAAATCACGATAACTTGCAACAAACGCAGGATCTACCAAAGAACAAATTATACAACAGAAAAATACAAGCCAGGGAGGTCAGGCATTATTCCCTGCAATACATCACCGAGTTCAAGTCTTGCTTCACTCTGCCATGCGGTGCCCTATTTCCAATTTCGCCCTACACCGTTTAAATTCATCGTCCAAAACAGCAACTTATCTAAAATCATTAGGCAATAACTTGAAAAATCTACATATTATAACCGGTTTTAATGGGTAAGTTATTAATCACTTCATGGATGGTTTGATGCGGCTTCTATAAAGCTTTTAAAATAGTATGTAAAAGGAATATGCAGGGAAACAAAATAATAATAAATAATTCAAAATAACTCTTACGTAAATATTCACATGAATTTGTGAGTGGAACTAACTGCTTAATTTTTGTAGGGATTTACATAATAATTACGTATTTTTTATTGTAACTGAAAAATATATTTAATTATGGGCAAATCTTAATATGGGAATAAAAATACTAGACTTATGCTAATGAATTTCGTGTGCGTCTTTATTTAAATTTTGTAATTAAGTACTTACTTTCTGTATTAAGTAAATTTTAATTAAATGCCTCGTAGGCTACTCAATAGAGAAAAAAAGTACATGAATAGGAAGAATGTAGATATTAATATTTCCTTTCATACAATTCTTTATTTATAAAATGTAAAAATCTATTTTTTAACAATATAGAAGATGTATTACAAATCTTCACTAATTAAAAGGTCATTTTCTGTAATAAAGGGGACATTTCAGTTCAGATTTTGTCTCTTATACGGAAAGAAAGAAGCTACATGAAAAGTGTTTATATATTTCTTTACGAATAAAATTTTCCATTAAATGATTGTAAATTGAATCCATATAAATGTGATTTAAAGCTGTTCTAATGTGATACCAAAAATAGTTTAGAGGCGCTGAAAAGTTACATTTTTTAGAATCCACCAGATTTTTTTTTCTATGCATCGGGAAACAAAAATGTAAACAAGTGTACACTGCTTTGATGTATACCAAATATAAAAAGAATGAGCCGAAGATAAATTTTTTACTAATAGATCCAAGGTTTATAATGCTTCAAAGTATCAAACGACTAATCAGGTATTTAAAAATCATATCACTTATATCTACGTTAATAATTATAGGAAAATGTTATTTTAAATATTTTCGGATCATCCTCACATTTAATATCTATCTAATGTTCAATATAAACGAATAAGAAATTAAATATTCTTTATACAGGGTGTCCCATAAGTGGGCGATCAAATAAAGTGTGATGATAAAAATGGTCATTTCCAATCAAAATAAGCATATAAGTGGTTATACAGTTGTTGAAAGTTTAAAAGTTATTTCAATGCTCATATTTTTCCCTGAAATCGCGTAATGCGCCGCTTATGGAATTATTTTAAAAAATGATGAGTTGCTGGTTTGTTTTTTTCTATAAGCTTTAAATGAGTAGTTCTTTCCAATAATTATTTTAAAAAATGATGAATTGCTGAGTTGCTTTTTTCTATGAGATTTAAATGAGTAGATCTTTCCAATAATTAGTTTTCGTGAATTCTGTTATCTTACAGAATTAAGATTACAGAAAGTTAACCAAAATTAAATTCATTAAAATAAACCGTATTAGCGAAATAATACGTTTTATAAAAATTCGAAAGTTAAGGGTGTTGCTTTGTCAGAAACAAAACAAAATAAGCAAGAAGATAATATTTACTTAATACTTTCTAAATGCTACAACAAATGATCGAAATTTCTGTAATAGGCCCTAACACATACTCGCCGTCGCTAAATTTATTTTAATTAGTCCAAACGCCCGTTCATTATTCCTAATCTCATTGATAGTTTCTCTTATTTTTTGTTGCAATTCTTGCTCGATCTAATTTTTTATCGTGTATCTTTAGTAACCCCTTTATGGGTCTTAGGGGCCCAAATATGGATGTTCGCAGTTTCTAGGTGCATTCTCAACAGGGATACAGGGATATTTAGTTCTTACAGAATCTGGTATCAAAAGTTAAAAATGGCAAAATGTGAAATCTAATAGGGCTGCAATAGTTACATAACTTTTATAGATTTACGTGAAATTCAATACATAGAGAAATTCCTCACCGTGATGGCTTGACCTGGACCTTAATTTTTATTTGGTTATTATTTAAATAGTTGGTCTAATCAAGGGAAAAGCAGACCGAACAATAGCTGCAGCAAAATAAAAGAAAAGAAAAGACCAATGTGATTAGTAATAATGAACGGATGTTTCTATTAATATAAAATAAATTATATTCAGTAATGCCGATTATGTGTAGGGTCGATGTTAGAAATTTGGTACATTTCGAACCTTTGCTGTAGCATTTAAAAAGTAATAGAACGTATTATCTTGCTTATTTTGTATTTTGTTGTGTTTCCGACAAACCCTATCTTCTTTCGAAATTTTCTTATACAAATTTCACTAATCACATATTTTAATAAAGAGAGATGAGATATATGGTAATTTTTAAATGCACCTCTCTATGTTGTTAATTTTTTCCCTTTATATATAAATAAATTATTTTGAAATAAAATAGTATGTAATTTTTTCTAATTTCAAGTACTACCCAATGAAGGCTTGTTGGCTATTTATGTAAAATATGGTATGCTCAAATGTTGCGTGGCAAAACTGGGATACATTTAGATATCATATTTCAATGGTTTATCTTTTGGCTCTTACTATGTTTAAAAATAACACGAAACATGAACATGAACACATTCATGCTTAAAACCTGTAATACTTCTGTAGAAATTAAGTACGTGTAAGTCTAAGTAAATTCTATAGTAAGAATAACACCTTCAAAAATGAACATGACATAGTACTGATTAAGTGTTGACTATTTAATATTTCTATGTAAATAATTATAAAAAACGAGAAAAACGTCTAGGCAATAAACTAAAATATTTCTAAGTTAATCTTCAGTAACTTTTCTTGTTGCCAAGTCTAAATGTTGTCCGATTCTTGTTGATAATAAAATTAAAAATATATAGTGGTGTCTTGAATATAGGATATTTTAAAAAGCTATTTTGGTACCTACTCTTGAATTGTGACAATAATTTAGTTTTAATGGTGAACCTTGTTCAAAATGCACCATTATACTATGCGTGCAAAATGAAGAAACCTTTTTCAAAATAAAAACGTATTGACACGTTTAAATTTATAAAAGTGAAAGTAATGTCTTTCATACTGGTAAAGTTTTATATATTATATAAAGATTTAGTCGAAAAAAACACTTCCTTGTAAAGTGTATAGCATAAATTTAATGTGACATAATTTAGTAAAATGTAAATGTAGGAAATTCTAATACGTAATATAAAAAACCGGCCAAGTGCAAGTCGTACTTGCACAATTAGTGTTCCGTAGCGTCAGACGTTTTTAAATGTAGATTAGATTTTATGTATATTATGCCGCAAAACAAAATGTATCTCGGCTCTCTTTTTATGTACCAAAAAATGATCCAATCCTGATCTTTTTCGTTCAGTCCACATCTTATTCCCAATGTTCATGATTTTTTTCAGATTTTTCTCAGCTATGCTTTTGGAGATAGGGTGGAGGACAGCGATTTTTAAGCGTTTTTTTTTTTCAGAAAGGAGGTAGAAAATACATTAGAAAAACACGTGTTTGAATTCATGCTCTAACAAGATTTCATTTGACACCCCACACGATGACATTAAAAAAAAAATTTTAACCGCCCGTTTTACCACTCGAAACTAACACACAAAGTCAAAATTCTGCTTTTTGTACTTCGCGTCTTTAACTAGATCATAACTTCCTATAACTGTGCCAAATTTTAAATTTCTGCTTCAAATCGTCTCCGAGAATAATGCCTATGGCAGACAGACGGACAAGCGGGCGGACCGACCGACACCGGGGTGATTCCTTAAGTGTCGCTTTGCCCGTTTTGTTACGAGATACTAAGAAAAGAATACCATGATATTAATAGGATATTTTCTCTTATTCTGTACCCAGTAACTGTAAGGCTATTGTAAATTGTATATTATATATTTGTAATAATAATAATAAAACATTTTCCGTCTGAAAGACAGATACTAAGGACACACGACTTTTAAACGTTTTGCTTGAAAATGTTTTTAGTTTAAGTTTATTAAACTGTTTTTATTGCTTAAGGAATACATCTCTAATTAATATTTTTAAAGGTCATAGGTAGATTTTTTTAAATTTATTTTCCTTTAGGACCATTAAGTATGATTAAAACTAGTTAATTAAATTCGTCGATACTTCTGCTCCTAAATACTATTTTAAATAACATCTTGCTTCTGTCAAAAGTTTGACTATTATTTAAATTACATAAGCATCGACAAACGTCTTCAGATGCAAGTCGTACCACAATTGAATTTTTATTTGTACACACTTTATATTGATAATATTTACTATAGCTACAAATTTCTAGACCACGCCACTGTAATGTGATGCATGTTTATGATTTTTTTTATATGTGTAGCTGAATCTAACAGGCCTAAGAGCATAGAGCAGCCCCTGTTGAGATCATCGTGTCATATCTCTGTAGAACACGCACAGCATGTTTTATGTTCTATGTTGACATTTATGCTCTTTTTATTAGTCGTTAAGTTGGACAGCTTGAAATCGGTATATAAAGTAATTTGATTTTATGGACTTATTTGGCAATTTAATAAATTTTATTACGTGATACGTACTTGCTTTGTTTGTTTTCTTAAAATGTTTTCTTGAGTAAAATGTTCAGTTAATAAAATTGTGCTAAAACATGAAAATGTGATTTCACGATACTGTTTAGGCTCAAGGAGGCATTTTCATGAGGCTTTCAATATAAAACCAACCGTAAATCGCTCTTAAACTTTTCATGTTTCAGAGGAAAATAAATGTCTCATTTCAATTCAAATGCAGATTTGATAAGTAAAGTTACAGGAATACAGGCACTAATTTTTTCTATATTAATAGCATATAGAATTTTCATAAAGCAATATTAAATTAATTATGAAACACGTAAGTGTCCATATTTGTACCTACAGCTTTGTGTCGGAAGAAATTCACTCTTTGTTTAGGACACTATGATTAGTTTTCGGCCTTTTGGATTTTTCTGTAATTTTACCTACCGAATTCGGTTTATTTAAAAGGTTATCTCAATATCAACATAAAAAATAATAATATAAACCAATAGTTTTATGCTGGAGTTAAACCCCTTTATTAACTACTTGAAATTGAATATTGTTTTATATAATTTAAATCTTGTCTAAGTTTCTGTTATTTATTATTTTATAAATAAGACCTATTACATTTGAAAATAATTATTACTAAACGAGTAGGCCTCTACAAGTGCAAAATTATTCTCATACATTGTCTTGTTTGAAGTTTGTTGACCTTTTTTTTATAAATATTCACAAGTACTAGATTTTCACAAGTTTCTCTCACGTATTAAATTGATTAAAGGAGCTTTTATATTTACTACTCATCTCTCTGAAGTAACCATCTGATGTAATATATGCTAAAACCAGCCTATATAGGTATATCTACTAAAAAATTGCATCCCAATCGATCCCAAAGATCATAGGCATCAGACAGACTCACTTAGAGACTGACATTTTATTTTCAATACATTATGAGTGGTTATGTAACTTCATTCGGGAAATTTTCTTTCGAATTAAGATAATTAATATGAAAAAGAAAAATTTAATCGCCCTGTATATTACATAAATAGACCTTACTCTTAACTTTCCAAGGACTAAAATACATAAAGTAAAAAATGTCGTATATTATCCATAAATTATTTATTTTAATAAAAATTTCTCCAATTACGCAGCAAAATAAATGAAAAACCGTTGTTATATTAGTTTATTATGTTCGTTGTGGGGCTTTCGTTGAAAGTTACAGTGGCATAAAAAGGTCCTGGATTACCCTTGTGCCGCTGCTCGGTAATGACATGAGTTATAGCCATCAGAAACATTTACTGGAGGTGGGTTTCGGTTCTGTTCCCGAACGGACATACGTATTTTAAACGAATACCTATATAGCATTATGCATTATTCTACAATGTCACCTGTCTTCCTATTATTAATTACTGAATTATTCTACAGAAATCGTTAATAATTCAAATTTAAATTTCTCGTATATCATCTGCTTGATATAATCTCACTTGTTTTCAGAATTACGGATTATGGATTTTGCTGTCCTAAAAAGTTTTGTGTGTTACATCTATATTAGGCGCAGACATTTTAGAACATAAATCAATTTTAAAATTATATTGTTTTATTTTATCTAGTTTGCAGAAGTTATTCAAAGAAACAAATTGCAGCAGCTAGATATTAAATTGTCTTTATTTTATTGAATATAATAATAATAATAATAATTTATATAAACTGTAGGACCTGCCATTAGGCGCTGGAGTCGCTCATGCATTTACTTTCTGCATGTCCGGTGTATGCGATTTCGGCCTACATCCAACGCCATAACGTGGCGTTACGGGTGCTGTACTATCATCTACGGCACTCATACGGGATAGACCAAACACCTAAACACCAGTGCTGCCTTACGTCCCCGGAGATATTGAGTCCGTTGTCGAAAACGAGAGGTGCCGCATTTATTGGAACTACTCGTTTCCGACAGTCAGGCTAATTCAAGCCAACAAGCCTGACATAGTCCTCCTCGACCATCAAAACAAGGTGATGTTTGTGATCGAGTTTTCGGCACCTGCTGAGCCAAACATCGCTTTGAAAGATGAGGAAAAACGGACCAAATACCGTGATCTCCGGTACGAGCTCCAAGTGCTGTACCCAGGCTACTCGGTCAACATGGTCGTCCTAATAATCGATGTACTCGGAGGTATGAAGCCTACGCTGCTCTCAGGATTGAAGATCATACCGGCCTGTCAGAAGTCTGCTGATTGGTTGACAGGCCAAATGCAGAAGGCAGTCATCTTGGGGTCCCTTCGCCTGCTTAGAGCACATGATTCTGGAATCTACAGTCACTAACCCTGCGGGATGTGGGGAGTGGCTGCGAATATATTGCTGGCGCTCTTTCCGTGTGATGTCGGAGGCCACGGAGGACTATCCAGCGCCGGGAAACCGAAAAAAAAAAAAATATATATATATAAACGTTTTGTATCACCATAATAAATTTATAGTCTGCTGTCAAATGTACATCCGTGGGCTCCTTGATGATGCAAGTGTGGGAGTGGTCTCACTCTCTTCGTTTGACCTTGGCGAAACACAATTTTGATGGTGGCACTCTCGAAAATGGTGCGTTCGGGTGCTGCACATGATAAACAAAATGGCTGTCATCGCAAATACTTTTCCCATTTATCTAAGTAACCGTCCGTTGTATCAAAAAATCTGTTATACAAAAAATGTTTATTCTTTAATTATACACAAAAAAGGTTATTACGTATTTTTATGTAGGACGTACCATTTTCTCAGAAAGTTTACTTTTAGGGTTTTCAAATGAGATAGGGGTACAAAAATTAAAGGTTGTTCTGTAATCTCACTCAAGTCATCTATTAAGAGTGAAAACAATAAAAAAAATGTCTACAGTACAGACAGAGGAAACTAAATAATAATAATTGAATCGAATTAAACAAAAATAAACGTATTTTTTAATTAGTCATCATCGCTGTCAGTACAAATATCACTTAACCCCAAGTCTTCTTCACCACCTTCGAACTCTCCCATATTATCACATCGGTCAGGATCATCTTCACATCTACACATCTCAGTACACCTTAATCCATTCGACTGACATGTGCATGGAGAAGAGCAACGCCTTTGAAAGCATGAGCAGCGGCAAAGTTCCAATAAAAGCTCTGGAGCACAGGGCATGGTACATGCAACTGGCTCGTATGTACTCCGTACTTTCTTCCACCCGAAGCCTGTAGGTGATGGGTTATTGGCATGCTGAATCCTTATTCCACTCCTGATTCCACTCAAAAGCCTGAAGATGAGCCCTTAACAAAGCTGGGTTCAAAGCAGATTTTGTTGGAGGCAGGTTCTCGTCTTGACATTGTTTTTGTGAAACAACAACCATCTTACAGCTCCTATATCAGTCAGCGTTGTTTTGGGGATATATAGCTGACAAACAAATGCTTCCAAGCTAGCTCTGTTATCTTCAGTGAGATAAAGAGTAGTCCCCAATTTGGCCAACGCTTTCATTAGCTCATCACTTACGGAATTGAATGTCTTCCACCACTTTACTTTCCCTTTGTTGGCAAATGGTCCTGTTATATCTGCTCCTGAAAGTGCGTGTAATCCAGGAAGTGCAGAGGCCTTTAGTGGCCCCAGTGCTTTGTAAACTGAAGCTAGCTGAACAAACCTTTTCATACCATGACCAAGGAAAACTCCAAACTTTGGTGTAAGTTGGGGATATCGCCTTAGTAGTAAAACCACAACATCAGTATCAGGTGAAAACACATGGCTGTTTTTTGATTCCTCTCTGTGCTAAGTACGCAGCGTGTAGTATGATCTTCATGTCCGCCTCCTCCTGGGTACTTGAAAGACTCGATATATCAGCACCATGTGATGAACCTGCTTTGTCCTTCCAACTGACCACGAACTTCTTCCCATAGGTCACACCGAATTGAAGAATCTGGTCAGTTCATCCTTTGTCTTATCATGAACCAGTAGTTTATTCATTGGTGTACTTCCAATTATTGTTTCTGGTCCGATTTTATACTGGATTGGATCTGAGCCTTTTTGCCGAATTACTCTCATCTCTGTTTTCAATGAGTTCTCTTTGTAAGAGTCGAAAACCACATGAACCTCATTATAATTGCTGAATTTCTTACCAATACATTTACTGAAGCTTACACCGAGGTCACGGCATGTTTTCACTGAGTTAGGTTTGTGGTAGGTATGAAGAAGTGCCATGCCATCTACTATGGCAGCTTTCTCCCGTAGTTCTTCATGCCCTTCTAAATTTGCAGCGCCTGTGCCATTATGATCATCATTTTCTTGGGCAGGGTTTGTTTGTAATGATTCTAGAGCATCCATAAGTTTGTATTTAGCTAGGCAATGGTGCATTCTTCCATCAGCAGCAAACAACGACATCGGCAGTGCTGAAAACTCGTAGTTACTCAAATTGGACTTTAAATTTATGTCAGGCCTGCTTCTGGATGCTATCAACAACCTCGAAATAAGAGACAGATCTGTCTTCATGGCTACAGTTTTGTCTTTGAGGGTAATTTTAATTTTCTTCGCTGCTGCTTTACACGTTTTAATAACGTTTTTCTTCATAGGAGCCCAAAACTGTATGCTGTTACTCTGAACTCGCTGTTGCAAGAAGGTACTATGGAGATCTTGTCCAACTTCCGCCACGCTGTCTAAAGACACTTGTACTTCCTGTGGCAAGACACGTTGAGTTAGAATATGAATGAGCTCAGGATTTTTGCAGTGAAAGGGATTTGTTGAGTTTTGAAACGCTTCTTTTAGTTTCAAAACATTGTTGTCGGACAGTTCGTGATGTTTATTTTGTTCTGTATTCGGAAAGCCCATCATTCTATCGGTTTCTACTTAGATAAATGGGAAAAGTATTTGCGATGACCGCCATTTTGTTTATCGCGTGCAGCACCCGAACGCACAATTTTCGAGAGTGCCACCATCGAAATTGTGTTTCGCCAGGGTCAAACGAAGAGATTGAGACCACTCCCAAACTTGCATCATCAAGGAGCCCACGGGAGCCTGTTTTTGTACATTTGACAGCCGACTATTAGCTTTAATCTAGCCACAAAAAACTAAACTAAAAGTAATAATATAAAAATATCATCTACAAAAATTAAAAGTTAAAATTTACTTCTTACAGTCCCGGATATAAGTGGGCAGAATAATCCAATTTTTCAGGCTGATAATGCTCTCTAGTATACTGTATATTCCGTTAATAGAACGGGTAGTTTGCAGTATTCTTAAGAATGTTGGTTCAAAGAGCCTGGAATTATATCAAGAGGTTATTAATCATATTTCCATGATACTTCATCAAGTTAATAATATGCGTTCAAGAAATTGGGGTAGAGTTACTCGTTTCTGAGGCGTTGGATAAACCAAAAATGCAGACCCCGCAAATTGCTTTACCCAGTGAAACATAATATGTCTAATTTTCATAAACAATAATTTTAATTTTAGTCCCCTTATCGCTGAAAAAAATGTAAGGTTATTCTCCTCCGTTTTATTAATTACACTGACCCGCAAGGTTTTTTTCCTTAAACCAAATAAATAATTTTGAAGGTTTTTGACATACTGAACACGATGCCGTTGGCTGTTTTGCGCCATCACATTACAATTTTAAGAAATCTAAAAGTGCTAAAAACGCCATTTCTTCCTATATTCGTGCCCTAATAACTGGTCAACGATATGAGATTGAGTAAAACTGACCGGACTATCTCATTGAGCTCTCCAAAATCTTATAAATAATAGTAACAATAAAAAAACGTAACTATAGATGGCCATAAACGGGCAGAAAGGATTACAGTTCAAGCACTTTACCAATCATAACCTAATTTGTCTAGCTCTAAACGAGTAGAAAGGAATGATTAATATAATACCCTTTAGCATCACCTTGAGCTAACGACGTGGACGTAGGGGAACAAAAAAGACAAAAAAAAGAACTAAATAAAAAAACATAAAAAGGCCAAAGAAAATGGAGTTACCTAATCTGAACTCATAGAGCAAAACGGGTAACGGCATTATGTGTCAAAATCCTATCGAATTAGCTAACTAGGTCCGATTTACTTGTATATACAGGACGGGGCAATAGTGCGTCAGACCTCGATATTTAGAATTCGACGATGGCTAGAAATTAAAAAAAAATGCAAGTAAACTAGATAAAAAAGTCTATAACTGGAAATTATTTTCGAACATACAGGGAGAGTCAAGACGATCAAGGATCAAGTGCCTTTTTTAAATTGAATGCTATGTATATCAGTACATTTTTTGAAACCTCTTTCTAGGCTCTATTCATTCCTATATTAGCATTGAATATCTCCCAACCACTTGGATGTAACGAATTTTTTTGTTGAAATAATGCAATCTGCAGATGGATATTTAAAAAATCACCACAGTCACAATTATGGGTTTTAAGAAAAACTTATGTGAATATCAATTACGAGACGTCTAATTAATGTTTTTGAATCATTTTCATTTCCTAAAACTGTACAGGGTAGCCAAAAATTATTTTTCAATTAAGAACTTTTTAAATTAAATTTTCTCAATTTTTTTTAAATGGAATACCCTGTATATTTTTCAACGATGTCATGTAGAATTGTAAGTACTTCCCTATGGCTAATTGCAACCAATTTCGTTTTATTGAGCAATAATTACAAAATTCAAAAACAAACTTAAAAAAGAGGTTTCTTCAAATAAAAAAATAAGTTATAATAAATGTTCCACATGTTGCCCATTTTGATTGACACATCTCTATGCGCTTTTGAAATGAGGTTCCCATTGTTCCTAAAACTACCGGTGTGATAGATCTAAAGGCAGTTATTATTCTTTCCTTCATATTTTGTACTGTTGTCGGTGTATCTCTATGAACAATTTCCTTCACGTATCCCCATAAAAAGAAATCCATTTTTGCAAGATCTGAGGATCTAGCAGGCCATTTAGGGAGTCCATTTCTTCCAATTCATTGATGAGGGTAGGTATTATTTAAGTGGTCTCTAACTGCATTTAAATAATGTGGTGGAGCACCATCTTGCTGAAATCACATCCCATTTCGAAATCTTTCAGGGAGATTTACCAATAATTGTAGCAGATAGTTTTCCAAAAAATGAAGATAAATAGTTCCAGTTACTGTACCATCAAAGAAATGGCCCTATTACATGTTCTCCAATAATTCCTCCCCAAACGTTTATAGACCATCTGTGTTGGTTATCAACTTGCATAAAAAAGTGAGGATTTTCCGAAGCATAATAATGGAAATTGTGCCTATTAACAAATTCATTTTTATGAAAAATTCAATGAATAAAATATTATTGAAGAAGTTGACATCATCTTGCATTTTACCTCTGGCCCAATTACAAAATTGTAGGCGCTTTTGAAAATCGTCATCAGATAATTCCTGGTGCATTTGATTCGACCCACAGACCGTCTACTTGTTCCTACGTTTTATTCTTTCACTTTTTTTATATTCGACATTTCCAGTTTCCAGAAATCTATCGAGAAAGTTTTGGAAGCTGCTAACATCAGGAATCCTTTCAAGATAACGTTGGTGATAAATTCTATTGGCAAGTAAACAATTTCTGTCTCACCAAAACAAAGTCACAAGTCTACAAGTTCCTCTTTATTAAAATTCATATTTTAAAATTCCAAATATTTTATTTCAATACAAATTGTAACTAACGACCGATAAGTGTGATAAATATTCCGTTATACACGACAATTTATACCAAACTGAGGTTTTATTGCTTGCCGAATAACGAAAACGGCAACAAAATGTACAAAAAAACATTAAAGTAAAGGACCTGTTAAATACCATTTACTCATTTCAATGGATTGGAACAAATGATCCCACTAAGTGGCCTCATTTCAAAACTGCATAAAGACGTGTGTCAATCAAAATGGGCAACACGTGGAACACCTATTATAAATTTTTCTAATGAATTATTTGAGGGAACCTCTTTTTTAAGTTTATTCTTGAAATTGACACTTATTTATTTATAAAATGAAAATGGTAGCCATAAGCCATAGGAAAGCACTTACAAAAAATTTCGTTTTTCATTTCTACATCACATCGTTGAAAAATATATAGGGTGTTTCATTTGAAAAAATTGAGAAAATTCAATTTAAAAACTTCTTAATTGAAAAATAATTTTTGGCCACCAGTTTTAGGAAATGAAAATGATTCAAACACATTAATTAGATGTCTCGTAACTGGTAATTTCGTCTTGGCTCGCCATGTATGTTCGAAAAGAATTTCCTGTTCTAGACTTTTTTTTATCTAGTTGCAATTTTTTTTTTAATTTCTAGCTATCGTAGAACTCGAGATATCGAGGTCCGACGCACTATTGCCCCACCCTGTATACTCAGGATGAAAATTCTAGTATTTGTTGCCAAACTCAGAAATAAAAACGGCACAAAACGGCCTACGTCAAAAACCTTCGGAAGCACCTATTTCGGTTAAAAAAAAAACAAACGTTGTTTTTTGCAGGTCTGTGTTATTATTTTGTGTTATTTTTATTTCACCAAAAGTATAAAAGCTCTCTTTCCTTAACAATCTACGTAATCTGATACGTAAAAATTCGAGAAATCTGAAAGAATGATTTTTTAATCGAATACTTTAATCGAGAATAAATTATTGTTCGCTAGAGAAATAACTGTATTGTTTTTCAGTAAATAAAAAATATATTAAATTAAATATTTAAATTTATATATTTATATTATATGATATTGTTACATTGCAAAACCGGCTACGCATTAGTTACGCAATAATCCCTAATGGTTATAAACTTAAAACTAATACATTTGTCACAAATGCGATAAGATTATGGGCTTCCCTTACTGCTTACCCCCTGTTCAGATGATTCGTTAGATATGTTTTATAGGTATTTCATTCGAAAATAAAAAATTAGTTTCATCAAGCTCTGTTTAGTGTAAGATGGACAAACATTGGATAATGCATTTTTCTATTCGTTCATTTTCGAGATTTTTGAACACGAAAAAAGTGTGTAACAATTAGTAATTAGATATCTCCAAAGAATCTGATACTGAATCTGATGTCAAAAGTTAAATATTTAAAATGACAAATTCAATAGGGCTGCCATAATTGCAGCACAGTTGCAGATTTACATGAAATTGGGCCACCAAAAAGGGTGGATTTTTTTCAAACTGAACTAAGTACTAAAAATTATAAATAATAATTCACCATCGCGTCGTTAGGTTCATGGAATCTTGTTACCTAATATCGATTTTAAGTTCGGAGTAAAAATGGCAGATCACCAAAACGAACGAATTCATACTTGACTAAATCGATATTAAGTACGGTCAGGGTGAATCAAAGGAACGACTACCGTGAAATTTTATTTCAGAGGTTTAGTGACCGTTTTTTAAAATTCGGTTCATTTAAAAAAAACTATTTTGTACGATTCCAATACTTCTCTTTGGAAGACGGGGGAGGTAACAAATAAAGCATTATAATTCTATTGATTCCAAAACATTTACTTAATCTTTAAAAAATAAATTGTTATTAAAAAAATGTTTATGGCATTTAATAATTGTTATTGTTAATAATTAAATACAATAATAAAATTCTGTTATTATTTATAATTTCTTATATTTATGATAACTCTATTATGATAATAAATTATTTGCTTGAAAAATATTCACAGGAAAATGAATTTTATTTTACATTGCTGAAGAGCCGAGATAACAATTAAATTACAAGGCTGACAATGATGAATATCAATAAAATTCCATTCTAGTAACAGACAGAGATATAAAAAAAATGAGGTGAATTCGTCAAGAATTGCGAGCTATAAAGTTAACCCAATTTTTCTAAATATACAATAGGAAAACGGCGAGACATTATAAAATGGAATTTTCTATTTAGGGCAATATATATTTAAAATAGACCCCTTGTGAATTATAATCAGGAAAGCTAGCGACTGAGCGACCTCGGCTCTATCGCCCTAAAGCTTTAACAGAGCACACCCCGAACTAAGCTGCGCGTAGTGCTTGGTGTACACTACTTGTGTAAAATTTGAATAAAGGATTGCCACATGTATTCTAGATGTTCCATTTTTCTCAAAAAGGAAACACCGTAGTTGTTCATTATAAGTAGTTGACTTTTTATCAGCCTGTAATTTAATAATTAAAGAACTTATGTTCTCGAAGTATTAGTGCTTTTATGTATAGAATTAATCTGAAAATATATCAATAACTGACTTGGTAAGCCACATATCTTTGTAGTTAATTAATTATAGTATCACTAGGGGTCCCGTAAGTCATCGAATGTAAAGGATTCGACCACCCAGTTTTTAGTATTGGACAGACGCCACATCTATCACGTTTGCACACACGCCTTATTATTATTTTTAATAAAAGTACACGCATTTTCAGCACATTACGAAATTACTGTATGATAAACACGGCTAACTTTTTATACTACTGTGGCTGATTTTGAAACTTTATATTCAAAACTAATGCATTTGGAAGGTAAAGAAATTTCAAATGATTAATTGCTTGTTCTATTTTATCTTGGATTTTGTGAGAGGCCATTGGAATTTCCTATCAACATGATAGTGTGAATAAAAAAAATGACGAGTAGACGATACAGATACACATGCATTTGTGCGAGGTTATCAATCAATGTTATTTTGTTTAGCTTATCACATATGATAATGATTCAGAAATATTTTTGTTGAGGTAACTAATATGTGCATTTCGTGCATTTCATGTTGAAGCAATATTCTGGAACTTAATATACATAAAAATGCATGTTGGATTTTTTGCATCGTGTAAAATACTCTTAGATGCCATTAATTCTTATTGCACTGGAAACATTATTTCGAAGAATTTTTTAATCATGTGCATTGTGTGTAAGAAATGAGGTATAAAGTTTTCTTAAATGAATAAATTTATTTCTTGCACTGTTATCTCTTTTCCTGTTACATTGCTTTAACTGAAAATAGTACCATAAATAAAATCTAAAACGCTTTTACATTTATAATGAATTTAATTTTTTGTTATGTGGAGAAATATCCTTCTGTGGTTCATAAGTCCTTATAAATAAATGCCTTTGTATGTATGCAGGTGCTTTTTTCAATCTGATATACATACATTGCGTCGTCTGGAATCACAGTGCAGGAAAATATCTAAACAGTTATTCTAGAAATTACCTTAAAGCGGTGCAAATTTAAAGTGCTAAATGCGTGGAAAAACTTCCACCCAAATTAAAATCTGTATTTAATTAAAACCCACAACATTGATCGATACAAAAAGACATTTAAACACGAGCTCTAGCCCTACGAAGTGTCGAGTGAACTGCCATCTAGCATGCTATGCTCATGGCACACTAGACCCAAACAATAAAAATACATCATTCGCCAAACACACCTGACAAATGAAACACTGCATCTTTGATTTATTCTGTCATAAATTACTGTTATATATTAAAGGTGTACAAACAGAAATATTAAAACAAATGCACTTTTAGTTACGTGATCATAGTGTATATTTCCATATTGCTGCTTTAAGCAAGACATTTCCGAAATTTATTTTTTGTTAAATTGCTCTACGAATTTAAATACTGAAGTCACGTTTACAAAATTTATAGGTAATTATACAATACATGCTATAGTTTTATCTTGCCTAAAACACTATAAATTACAAAATTAGTGACTTTTCTTTATATCAAACCAAAATATACCGGTATATGAATAATAAATATGTATATATTTTTCTCTTACTAATAAATAATTATTATAATGTACGGTTTGACTAACAAAAGATGATTGCTATGGAACATGACGTAAATTTTCAGACATAAACATAAAAGATCATAAATTACACAATCCCCTAAAATATAGAATCAGAAACTGTACAGAAGGGTGTTCCACTTTTTTCAAAATAAATTAGAAATGAATTATTATTTAAACAAATAAGCAAACGCTTATAATTACATTGAAACATATTCTTTACATACTGAAGGAAAAACTAGTTGTAAAAATATTAATGAAATCTTTGCATTCTTTTGATAATCTAAATTCTGGTTATGCTAGCAAATTAAAGTCATAAAATGAATTTGTCTAATTTCTTTTTGACAATTATCATTCTAACACTAGTATCCACAGAGTCCCCTACGGCCATGCAGATTAAACTAGTATCTACATAACCTCCTACGATCATGAAGATGATGAAAAATGAGAACAAAGGCCTAAAATGAATTAATTTATCTACCTTGTTTTAAAAAATGTTCATTCTAATGGATTACATTTTCATGAAATCTATCATTCTGCTTCTTGGAAATGCTTAGCCTTTGAAACGTTTTTCGTCCTTATTCTTCATGATCGTAGGGGGTTATGTAGATACTAGTTTTATCTGCATGGCCGAAATTAGGCAAATTGAGATTGAGATTGGCAAAGTAGTAGTAAGTAGTAAGACGCTTGATATTACTAATCTTTCAGATGCAAAATATTGTTAATTAAATTATGTTGGCCAAGGGAGGCGTCCAAGTTAAATTAGAATCAAAGAACATATGTCTCACTCTCACAAATGGAACAATTAAAAAGACCCAGCATTCTTTTAATTGAAATGAATCAGTAAATAAAAAAGTTATTAATTATTAAAATCCACTTTTTTAATATAATTATGTGCAACTGCAACTTCCTGGAACTGTAAAAGCTCTATAACAATAGAAACAAATGAAAACATCTTACCAGAAAATACTAGTAATTATTCAAACTTTTACAAAATACTTATCACAGATAAGTTTAAAACATATTTATAACAATTATAAGAAAGAAAATATGCCCATTATGAACAGTACAACTGTTATCATAATGTTATTTTTAATTTAAATTATCCTGTTCAATGAAACCCAAAGATAATCAAAACAAAAGCACTTACCGATATAGCAGGATAATTGTGCCATATCCGTCATTCAGAGTGATCACCAAAGACGTGCAAACTGTCATGTTTTATTATAATTTTAGAGCAAACCGGTACAAGACGCAGGAATACGAAGGAGTACAATATATCCAAACTATATCTCAGGTTCGAGGTAATCATGAACTACGTAGATTAGGTGACACACATATAATTCTTACTTTAAAATATTACTAAAGTGTCTTTGGCTAGACTATTAACGAAATGAGTGAAAGTTATAGTCGTGAGTTGCCGACTGCGAAGACCTACAGTAAACGTAAAAAAGATATTGTCCTTAGTTTATATAATCTCACAATGTAGAAATTGTGCCATATTCAAGTGATCTGTTAAAATAGGTATTTGCAGTGGGCCACGCTCGACAGCAACTTCTGCTCATTTGTTATAGATTTTCAACCAAATATGCTGTATTATATGTCTGTTGCAATTTTTACCAAGAAGAGGTGTCAAATTGATTTAAATTTTATAGGTACCTACAGTAAATTAATAAAGAATTTTAAAAGTTTGTTTTTTATTTTAACTTAGGTATTTACTTTGGTAAAATATTAAGTAAGAGGTGAAAGCGATTTCCACCTCCCGAAAGGGGTGGAAAGGTGTCTAAGTCATGTAAAGATACAAATATTTCTTTATATAGATGTAGTTACATGTACACGAGCACTTTTCACCCTCGTAGAGGGTAGCAAGAGGTAGGGTGTGTTTTTGGGACTCGTGTCCACCGAGGGTTTTGATCTACTGGAACAGTAGAATAACATACAAAAAATTGAAAAAATGTATCAGATCCTTTATTTTAGCTTTTCCAATGTTTTTAAAGTTTCGTTGTTCTACCATGGCTTACTCATTTTCAAAAGTCGTACATAAAATAATTCATTTCCTAATCCTAACTTTGAACGAAAATATATTAGAGTGGTATATTACTAGAACCAAAACATACACTAAGTCAATTATAAAAATATGGGTAAGTTCTATCAAGAGAGACACAGCCAAACTCACTCTAACGCTCACAGAAATAATAAGTGAGAACCCGTGTATCTTTACAGGAATAATATGTACCCCCACCACCGTATAATTTTAATTGAAATGTCTCAATGAATATACCGTTTTAACTTGGAATTTGCTTAGGAACCTTTATAAACCGAAAATAATTCTCTATCGGTTGAGATCAGAATCAATGATATTAATTACATATTAACGAAGATACGTGCACAGCAAGGCGTAGCAACGCCCTTTTCACAAAAACACAAGATTTAAGATTTCTTAACAATGAAAATATATATATAATAATAATAATAATAATAATAAAAGGTCTTTATTTCCAATACAAGTATAAAAAAAAATTAAATAATATACAGTTTCTGCAAAAAAAAAAATAATACAATTATTGGAAAAAGCCGAAGATCAGGTAGTCATGCGCTGCATGACTTCTGTTTTTCATCTTAAGCTGTACACTAGTAAACATATCCATATAAGCACATACACAAATACACATACAGACATCCATTACACATACATACACACCTGCAAGTAACGTATAATTATGTAACACGGAAAGGGAATAACATTGGTCCAGGGCATGCTCAGATCTATTTTCTCTAATCAACAAGGAGTTACCCTGCTCTGCTAATAACAATTGCCTATAATGACGCTTGAAGGATATAATAGACTTATTTTTTATGGCCGTTGGAATCGAGTTGTATATATTAGCGATTTGGTAAGTAAATGAGGCTTTGAATAGTTCCGTACGATGAGAGGGTGGGGTGAGTGTACCTTTATGTCGCAAATTTAGGTTATGGACGTCTGTTCTATATGTTATTTTTTTTATGAAGATATGCAGGTATTTTATTTTCTATAATTTTTTTAAAAAGACATGCGGAGTGCAGTTGACGTCGCCTGGACATATTTAACCAACCTACCTCTTTAAGCTTGTGTGAGATATGTTGCCCACGCCTAATACCAAATATTAGCCGTAGGCAGGAGTTCTGTATCACCTGTATTCTGCGGGCATCTTCAGCATAGATGCAGGGGCCATAAATTACACTACCGAAATTAAATTTGGATAATACTAACGACTCACATAGGATTTTTTTGGTTTTTTTGTTTAGGAAAAGTCTGTTTTGGTATATAGTTTTTAAATTCATATATGCCACACGTATACAGTTATTAATATGAACTTTAAATCTCAGATGTGTGTCAAAAGTCAGTCCTAAATTTTTGGCGTGGTTAACTGGTGCAATTAGCTGTCCATTCACATTTACATAAACTTGTTGGGATACTGAGGACCGTGCATCTTGTGGACCAAAAACAAGCACAGATGTTTTATTTGCATTAATATTTAATGAGTGGCGCTTAGATATATTTACAATGGCCGCGACATCAGTGTTTAAATTATTTATTGCGTTTTCAGTTTCGGAGGGGTTAAATGATAAATATAGCTGCGTGTCGTCAGCATAAAAGTGTATGTGACAGTGCTGAAGTGCTTTTACAAAATCAGATGTGTACAGAGTATACAAAAGAGGACCTAGGATTGAACCCTGTGGTACTCCAGATGATATGCGATTTGTACCGTTAACATCGGCTTTCTTCTGTGATGATCGGATCTAAAAGATACACATTAGGTATTGCGGTACTTTGGACAGGGCTCCGCCCCCCAGAATGAGGCCTCATAGGTCCTCGCTTGCCCCATTTTGACCCCATAATGGAGCCCGCTAAGGACTCCACTGTGACTCCCGTAGGACTTTACCATGGCCCACATATGACTTTGCTGGGCCTCATTTCACCCTTGACAATGGGGGCTCCCATAGGACTTGGCATTCTCATCTCTGGAGCCCATATCAAGGATTCCTGTTCACTCTATGGCCTCTTTAATTCTCGCACAGTATAATCTCACTTCTATGTACCATATGACTAACATAACCTCTCATTTTACGTTTTGTAAGGTTATTCTCATTTTTGTTTTTATTTACATTTCTAGATTGGAACCAGCCTAACATTAATAAACCTTGCTAGATAGAGTACATATAATATATTAATCTTATTGATTTAAAAAAAATGTACTCATATACAGGTTGGAAATCTAACCTATAATCAGAAATATTAAAAACCATAGGTATTCTATATGAGAAGGTTTATTAATGTTACACTGGTTCCAAGAAATGCGAATAAAAACATTAAAAATTAGAATAAACTTACAAATAACATATAAAATTTGAGGTTATATTAGTCACTATAACCTCACTTCTAGGAAATCTCCGAATTGATCAACAGGCGCCACCGAGTGTTCTCTAAACTATTGCCCTCGTCAGGGTTTCCATCCATGTGTCCAACGCGGGAATATTTAATTTTTAAGTACCTATAGTCATCTAGAGCCGTAAATTCAGACTTCAACATATTATTGTAGTACCGAAAGAATTTTTTTTACAGATATTAACTTCATACTTGTTGAAAAGAAACTGAGAACGCTAGGGATCGAAACGTCTACCTCAATATTCGTAGGCTGACGTTTACACCATGAGCGTGTCACTTGAAAAGAGGTTGATGAAATTCTAAGTGGTTCTAGACGTGTAATAGAAGCGTGCTTTGGTATAGCTTTATGTATTTGCAAATTTGTGACATATAATCAAGGCACAAGGTAGTTTCTCGCGCCAAGTTCACTCCAACATCCTCCACGCTCACAGAAATGATAAGCGAGTACGCGTGTATCTTACAGAAATAATATGTACAAAAAGTAATGAAATGCCCATAAAAACAGATTCTCTATAAAAAAAACAGCGCCAAGTAAACTCTGTCCAGAAAAATATCTTTCCTCACTACAAAAACATAAAATGAGATGAGATAATGTATTCTCTATAAAATTATTTGAAATTAATTGAAATCGTCCGGTATCTATTTATACACTGACAGACATAAAAAGTGGCGTACTCGAAATTTTACTCAAGTTTAATCTGTCATATTTTCTAAACTGCTTTCTTTATTGCCACGAACCTTCTTTTATTTTGAAGAACGGTTCTTTAAGATCATCATACAGTACCAAACATTTTATTGATTAAACTTTTATAGGTGATACAGGGAAAAATAAACGTAACTGATTTATTCAGGAACTTTGAAACACCCTGTAGATTTATTCGGTACTTGGAATGAGCTCAAAATACCTTTGGCGTTTTAAGCGCAATTCAAGTTAAATTTTTGTTTTTGAATCACCTCTTTGTCTTGCTTTGTTTAGAAAATACAAGATTATAGGTGAAACAGTACAATTAAGAACATTTTGTTGGATAAGATTACAATATTACATTATTTTATAAGATTTCATTTTACAATTACCAACAGGAAATCGAAGAAAGGTGGAAAAAATGGAGAAAAGAGATCAGTAGCATGTGTTACCTCCTCGGGCCCTGATTAAAGTCTTTATTTTTCTGCCATGCTTCTGATTAAATTTGAAATATCAATCTGTAGAATATTATTAGACTCCTCTATAAGCGCTTCTTCTAAAGTATCCAGAGTGTCAGGAACCCTATTGCGAGACCTAATTCTTCGCCCCATTTCATCCCAAACGTGTTCTATGGAGTTCATATCGGGACTTTTTGATGACCATATCATACGGTCTATGCCAACTTCATCGAGATATTCATTTATGATGTGAGCAGTGTGAGGGCGCGCATTGTCATGAACCAATATAGAATCGTTTCCTATAAAGGGTGCAAATGGAATTACATAGTCTTGTAAAATGTTCTCGATATACCTGTTGGCCTTGAGGGAATTCCCTGGCAGCACGTAAAGTTCTGTGTGAGCTTCTAATGAAATTCCTCTCCAGACCATAACGGAACCTCCGCCAAAGTTTTCTTTAGTGTTAAAAAGGCTCTGCTCGTATCTTTTTGTAACTCTTCTTCATACTCTTTGACGGCCATCGGATGAAAACACATAGAATCGAGATTCATCAGCGAAAATGATCTGGGATCAGTTTTGTTTATTCCAATCTGAGTGTTCTCTAGCAAAGTTGCGGCGTGCTCTTCGATATCTTGCAAGTAATCTTAGTGCAGTGGCTGGTCTTCTAGACCTTAAATAATTGACTTCCTTCAATCTCCGAATTACTGTACAATCACTTACAACTCTTCAACTTACTTGCCTTAAATGAATATTTGTTTGAACTGCTATAAGAAAGCGATTTCGTAGAGTGAAGCCGAATAAACCGGTCATCAATAATGGTTGTACATCTAGAACGACCTGATCCACCTCTACGACAATGAGAAGTCTCTTTGTATCTTGCAATTGCCCGATGTGCAGCCGATTCGGGAACACCAGCAACCCGGCAGCATTTCTTTTACTTCTTCCGTCTCCTACTAAAGCCATAATTCAGGCTGCTTGCTTTGATGTTATTTGCATTACTTAAAAAATCACAAACACGACTTTCGATCCAAATCGCGATATGGAGAAAATCGTTTTCAATATTTTCTACAAAAAACGAATTAAATATGGTAATGTTAGTGAATGAATGCCTATGATGTTGAAAATATTTTGACACCTGTCATGTTTTAGAACAATGTGTAATCTGTTCAGGGCTCCTAAACAAAACAAAATATCAATTTTGTTAATACGCCCCTAGTAGCACAACATATTGGACCAATATATAATCCATATAGGACCAATATATATATATTCATATATTGGTCCTATATGGATTATATATTGGTGCAATATTGGTGCTACTAGGGGCATTTGACATTACTTTGCTTAAACATGTGTATTTTCGAAACACAGCAAGATAAATAGGCGATTCAAAAACAAAAATTTAACTTGAAATGCGCTTAAAACGCTGAAGGTAGCTTATTCCAAGTGCCGAATAAATCTACAGGGTGTTTTAAAGTTCCTGAATAAAACAGCCACTTTTATTTTTCCCTGTATCGCTTATAAAAGTTTAATCAATAAAAATGTTGGGCCTGCATGATGATCTTAAATAATCATTCTTCAAAATAAAAAAAGGTTTGTGGCAATTAATCAAGTAGTTTAGAAATTATGACAGATTAAACTTGAGCAAAATTTCGAGTGCGCCACTTTTCATGTCTGTCAGTGTACAAAAAAAAATATATGAAAAATTTCTTTTTTCAAATACAAAATACTTGGCGATTATCAACATGTGCAGGATCTGCAGAAACATGGAAAGTGAAACGCGCCATGAGATTTTGGGTTTGGGTGGATTTTCATGGAGCAAGTGCATTCGACAGATTATGAATCCCTGATCAAAAATCCTTATGAACGCAAAGTTCGCTTTCCAATGGTGTCTTAACGTAGAAGTGGTTAATTTTCAATGTTCAATAATAGGGCTAGAAGCACTTTTTCGTATATTAGAACAAGTGGCACTCGACTAAGTATGACTCCCTGATACAAACGTAAGTACTTGTGGACGCGAAGTTCACTATTTAATATTTTCGAAGCTACGGAACATAGAAGTGGCTAATTCTCAGAATTCAATAATAGAAATTCTAAGCTCCGTAGCTTCGAAAATCATCATCGGCTTAGAATGTAGAGAGCCGGCTGTATAGATTTCCTATGAATAGGATACATGAAAAACTTTGTATGAGTGAGGAAGTACTACCACAGACCTACAGAGAGCCACAAGAGGCAGACTATTTATTTTTTTTAACTAGAAGGCTTATTCTTTAACTGAAAAAAAAACAGAACAATTCATGTATTCGATGACTTAAGAAAACAGAAAAAAAGACTTTAATAGAGGGTGTCTCAGGGTTGCGGGCAAATTAAGCCTGGCAGGCCACTACAATCTCATTGGATACCTCAAAACCTACATTTTGACGTACGTTTTGTTCGTGTATTCGATGACACAAAAAATCGTGACCGACAGTGACGTCAGAATTCTATAACGCGAGCAAAATTTGCAAAAATGAAAAGTGGCTCCTTCTATGTCTGTGGTAGTACTTCCTCACTCACATAAAGATTTTCATGTATCTTATTTATAGGAAATCTATACAGCCGGCTCTCCACCTATAGTGGCACAGTGCTTGCCTGTTAGGCTTGCGACCACAGAGTCCCAGGTTCTAATCCTAGCCAGTGTATGTTTAGTGGTGTTTCTAATGTGTTACCGAGACGGTAATAGTGGGCCAGACCGCTGTTGAGTGACACAACCTGTCGCTGTTATCTCTCCTGAGTTCGACTCTCAGCTACGATAGATGGCATTATCGCAAAGGAATGGTTGTTATGTTGGTCTCTATGGCGCGCTGGTTGGGTGGTGGAATAGCTCTAGCTAAATTTTGCCAGGACGTAAATATAAATAAGACGATAAACAAGCCAACAAAATATTGAATAGTAAACTTCGCGATCACAAGGAATTTTGCTCAGGGAACCATAGTTTGTCGAACGCCACCTGTTCCATCAAAATCCATCGAAACCTAAAATCCCACGTATAGTCCAGGCGCGGTAGCTAATTTTATCTATAAATCTCAAACATGTTCGGAGGCAGAAGATTTATCTTTTTGTGAGTTCTTTGAAGTGTAATTAATAAGATCATCTATAATTTACATGATTTCCAGACCGGCAACATTAAAAAAAAAATCAAAAACTTTTTTGCGGGATATTTTCAAAATTTTTAACATGAGTCGAAGTATGGGAAAATACATATTTTCAGAAAGAGCATTCATTTCTAAGCAAAAAATGTCTATAAAATTCTGTATTAAAGTCACAGGTTTTCCGTAAAAAATTACTGGAGTAGAAGTAGTGGAGTAGGTGAGGTGCGAATCAACGTCGTGCTATAATCGCAAAATACCTCAGATATGAAATATATTATGAAAATTGCACTATTAAACAATATTTGTTGGAGGGCATTACAGAAAATAATTATATTTATTCTATAAAGTCATACACAACATGATAGCAGCAGTAAAATTGGAGTCGAGCGAAGCTGACGCTACCACGCCGGTAGCCGATACCTGAACCCAACTAGCACCAGAGTGACAGTAACTGAGAGGGGAACCTCGTATGACTAACCATTACGTAATTGCGACTAAATTTATGTCTTTGATGTAAAAATAACTTCATTTGACAAGTCTTCAGTCCCTGTCTGGTAGATTCTACCACTAATGATTCCTTTATAGTTATGCAACTTCTACGTAGCTTTCGTGGTACATGGTGGCATAGTAGTTACCAGTGGGATGACTTTCGGGTTTTCAGAACTTCAAGGTGGTAAACGATAGTAGTAGCGACTAACTCGCGTCACTGAAATGTGCAAACACTTTCAAGTAGATTTAATAGTTGGCTGCGACGTTCTGGGAACCTTAATTATTCCTTTAAAGTAGTGGAAGTTGTATGTAATATTAATAGGTGTTAATGACGGTACTACTACCTACAGAACTGTACACAGCTACTACAAAGTGCGCGTCACCTCCCGAATTTACCATGAAGTAAATTTCGCCATCTAGTTCCCATGTTGACCAGTTAATGCAACAAACCTAACTTATATGTTTGCCTAACCTAGACTAGAATTATATGCTGCTATATTCATGCTGTGCAACATTTTATGTTCAAAATAAGGCAACAAAATTTAATATTTCAACAAAGTTTATTACACCTACTCTTTCTTCTATATTATCTATCACTGTAATAGTATAGTATACCAACGAGGTTTATGTTTATTAAGTCGTTGACATATGGCCGCATACATGTAAATTGCGACAGCTGACAGATTTTTCACTGTGAAGTTAGGTAAATAATAAACAGCAAAAGCTAGGAGCGCGTTCAGTTTAGACCTCAACGTACGGCTAATACGTAAGTTCTGAATCAATATCGGCAAAAATGTAACCGTGAAGTGGCAGCGGCAACTTTGAAGAGGTAATTTGTGGTAGTCACAACTTTGCTACGACTTTAAAATGATGCTACAGTCCCATTCGCAGATTTGTAGTAAATATACCTTTAAAGTTACGTATTTGCAGTTTTCGTCAATATCGCCAAGTAGCAATTACTTTCAAGTAGCATTTCTTGGAGAAAATGACCTCAAAGTGATATTTTCTGAAATACGCCATTTCGATGGCCAAAATTTTCTTCGCCATTATTATAACACATGAACCATAATTTCACAATTGACTAAAAAATTTTATTTATCGCCATTTCTGCACCAAATATAACAAATGAATACATAAAAATTAGTGTTAAGTTCCGAAGAACAATAAAAAATAGATTTCGGCATCTATTGTGTCATACTCATACATATTTTAAAAACAATATTTTTGTTAAAAAATGCAAATTTTAAAGGCGTGTGGTTAGATTCGGACGTTTTATCACTATGTGTGTCAGTAAAATTGCATTCGTTTTAATTGTGACCCCTAGACCATTGGAAAATAGCACAAGTTTTGTCTGATATTCTAAGTTTCTGAGTTAGGGAAATGAACAAGAACAAGAATCATATGTAAGAATGAAACATAAATATAATAAAATCGGTTGCAAGACAAAGAAGGGGCAGCATCGATTTGAAAGAGTGGGGATTGGTAAAGTTTTCTGAATAGTGTGGCGTCTACGGTACGACGGACATCGCCGCTTCGGAACCACAACGTCAATGGAACGTAGCCAGACAAGTTCCAGGAACGTGGCTGGAACGTTATCGTCACCAAAAAATATTCTCCATTTTGGTCATAAACACGTATTAGGAACGTTCCTACTACGTGCCTGTGACTAGTACCAAAACACTACAATAGTCATTGCTACGTTCCCACGACTAATTGTGCTAGATGGGAATACAGTGCTTTGTATTATATGCAGGTTTTTTAATTCTTCTATGGTATCCGGTCTGTTAAAATACACCCTTGACTTTAAGTAACCCCAAAGAAAAAGTCTAAGGGGTTAAATCCGGTGAACGCTTGGGTTACTCAATCGGACCTCGACGACCTATCCACCTTCCAGTAAAAGTGTCATCCAAAAACTGACGCACTGCTATCCCAAAATGAGGTGGGACGACCAGATCGAGGGAGGTCAGCTACACTGCCAGATTCATCATATCTAGCCACCAATCTACTTACAATGGATCTAGAAATTTGCTTTTCGGGATACTTGGCATTGAAAATATAACACGCTTCCTGATGAGTTGTCAGCCTATCACCATATCCAACAATCATTAAAACTTCTACGCGTTCTCTTTCACTTATACGTGGCATTGCATTCACTAGTTCTACACTGTCTCAGAAGTGTCACAAAACTGAGGTTCCACACATGCCAGTAATAAAAAAGTTATCGATACTTTACACAAAAAGTCCTGTGTTGTTAAGGTGATGGTTTTTTATTATTTTCTTTGTTTTGTTTTTATGTCAAATGTTTTCATGCTAGTTAAAACAAAAATGTAGGCAACAAGATTTATCAGTCCATAAGAAAGTGGAACATTACTCGTGAATTTGCGAAAGGTAAGCTATTTTTACATAAAATGTCAAAAGAATGGCTCAGCTAATATCATTGTTTTTATATCACCAGAAAGTTAAAGGAATATGCCACCAAAAACAGTAAACAAAAATGTCTGTTTCCATTAAAAAAAATTATGATGGCGCCATAACTTAAAAACTAATGACGTCATACATTTTGGTATAGTGACAAAATGTAGGATTTACAAAACTAAAATCGACCTGTTCGAGAATTTTTTTGAAAAATGACACATACCAAAGATATGAATTTTGTGTGTTTCTTTAGGTTCACACTGTATATATATTTGTCCGAAAAATTCTGAAATTACGAAGTTAATCATTTAAAAGGTAGTGTTTATTTAAACTACATTAATTTAAGCAAATGTAAGTTAAGAAGGTTCAAACTGACATATTTCTCGAAAGTTTGCCGTAGACAAAAAAAAGTTCGCACATTTCTTACGGATTATCATACAATTTACAAAAATGAGGTTATTTTGGGAGTATTATATACAGTGTCACCCATTTGTTTTGGGGTCACCTTCTAAAATCTTTATTTAGTGTGCGATATTCCCAGTTTTTTTTTAATTGTAGAGCTTGTTGAACTGCGTTTTTGGAGCAAAAAGCGCCATATTCCTTCAAAATCCAAGGCTTACTACATCACCTTTTAGGAGTAAAATTTTAGTAATTCATATTAGCGATTTTTTTAGAAAAAAATCTATGCACGCCGCTGGATTCATCACCCCTAAAAACGGACCTGTACGAAATTTTGTCGAAATTTTTTAAATAATAACGTTTTTGTAGGCATTATTAAAAAGGCACAATACGCATCGTTTTCATAAATTTATTAAGTTATCCATGAGAAAAAAATAAAATTAAATTGAACTCTAGCAACATATTATTATTCTTTAGTTTTAACAAAAAAAAATCTAAACAACAACACTGAAAAAAAATCCGTTACAAAAACTGTTTAAAAATTTTCGTACAGGCCCGTTTTAAGGGGTGGTGAATTCAGTGGCGTGCATAGATTTCTTCTAAAAAAATCGCTAATATGAATTACTAAAATTTTACTCTTAAAAGGTGGTATAGTAGGCCTTGGATTTTGTAGGAATCTGGCGCTTTTTGCTCCAAAAACGCAGTTCAACAAGCTCTACAATTAAAAAAATCTGTGAAAATCGCACACTAAATAACGATTTTACAGGGTGACTCCAAAACAAATGGGTCACAGAGTCCATATTATAATATATTGATGAGTTGCTTCTATATATTAGCCTTATATTAAAATAAAATTGCATGTATAAGAAAGGTGAGACTTCCAACATTAAAATGCTTCCTTAGTTTTTAATTTGTGTAAATTCTGTTTGTCTAAGCAAAGGGTTTTTCGCGTGCCAAGTACTGCAAAAAGACCTTGCACCGTGCTTCACCGATATCTCCACGTCACTAATTTTTTATGGAAAATCCGTGGCAGAAGAAATTTTTGTAGATATATTTTTTGTGTGAAAATGTATGCTCTTTGTAAGAATTGTTTTTATTTTCTCTTGCTTACCATCCAAAGAACTCATTTAAAAAAATCATCCGTTGTAAGCATGCAATGAAGTTATCACTTGTAACAAATAGGCAACCTTGATTGTACAATAATTTGTAAAGAAGTTTTTCTACCTAATTTGGTTGACGTCTAGCATAATTTTCATCTTAGTGCCAAACATTTTAAAAAGAATATTAACTTTCACGTCCCCTGTCTTAGTAATTAGGAATATTGTATTAAAGCACATTTGCCTCAGCTGTTACGTTTCGATTTCTGGAATATACAACTGACGTATGTACCATTACTTGTAGAGCATTCTGTATATTAATATAACTTTTCAATTTTTTAAAATATATTATATTCAATTAGTTATTATTTTCCTATTTTTGGTTACATTTTTTCATTGGAATTATTATTTACAAAAATACGCACATAAAAACAAGGGTTAGATAGAAAAATGTTCAAAGTGATAATGTAATTATTTATTCAAAATAAGGTATTCTAAAAACCAATCGTATTAAAAACAACAGATACAGTTAAACAGCTAATTGGAAAATTGATGTGAAATCTGAGATGGAATATCTAAAAAGGTAGAATTAGAAATAAAACATTTCGACTTAACACCGTACCCTGTAATTTTTTTACAGAATAATGGGTATAAACTGTGTAAAAGTTCTAGCCTAAATATCTACGGAATTATCGACCTGTCTAAAACATTAATACTGAAGTAACGAATCGGTTGTTCCATGAAATTGCAACTGCATGCATCCTCTAGTCTGCCTTCACTCAAACAGCGTGTGGTTTGGTTACTGGTTTCCTCAGCCAAATTATATTTCGTATTTTAGCGCTTGCCTCAAATTTATTGTGCATAGCGACACTGGTGTCATAAACGTGAAACCTAAACTCGCGCTAACCACCAGGATGCCATCTGGTAATGAGTCGCCGAACTTGTGTGGGAGCTTTAAATATTTCGGTGGGAGGATCATGTGCTTTACAAATAATGGTGGGGAGACTCTTGAGGGGAATATGCTGAACAGAGATGACGTTATACGTTTGAATTTGGTTCGTGCACAAGATATTACGGGCTGATATAAGTTCTAAATTGTGGATCGTATAGGTATAAGTATATTTTATTATGCAAAAAAACGTAGAAGTATTGGAGTTTTTTTATTAACCTAAACAGTTATTATAAATTAAAACGTCCCTGAATCAATTTGGATTTTATGTAATTAGTTTTCGCAATTACTTTTTATATTGCCATATTAAATAGGACATATTACTTCTATAATTATTTTAATTAATACTGTACTTATGGTTTTTTAATATGCCTATACTTATCACATTTCTATCAATTTTAAGACTCGAGAAAACGGATAATATCAAATAAAATAAATTTTGCAGTTGTACCTAATAAGAATTTTTATTTTATTTCTAGTCAGCAGTAAAATTTGAAATAATTAAATGATTGCAATCTCTGATTTCTAACATCTCTTATCAGTAAAATAACTACGCTTTTATTATATTGTCTTGTAACTTTGCAACTTTGATGTAAGGAAATCTTGCAACTCAATTTTCACCAACTTCCAGATATCGTATTAACTTCAAATTTTGCATGTGCGTATGGTTCACATAAAAATATAATTTGACATTTTTTATAGAAAAATCCAAGATGACGTTGTTAACATGACGTACAGTTTATTGTCATCTAATATTCGATTCTACTAAAAATTATAATAATAACAATAATAATAATAAACAAACTTTATTTAATAAGCTCATATAAGCACATATAACAGATACCATTGAGACAATTAGTTCAGTTTAGCTTATTAAAATACGTTGTATTGTAATTAATCTGTAACAAGTTACAGAAAAATTCCGTCTTCTATACAACCAAGTACCCATTAAGGGCATGCAAAAACTAAAACTAAACTTAATTAAATATAACAAGATAACAAAATAATACTAACAATATTAAATTTAATAATCCGATACAAGACACACAGAAATTTTATAATGTACATAGCTGGCACATTAAATACTCATAAAATATAAAAATTATATTCGATATATCACATCAAATTAGGCAAGTGAATCAACTTACATTATTTGCAGCACATGTTTAGGTATTAAAATTAATATTTAACTCACTATTGAGTAGTCTACGTTTACGATTTTTTTAAATGTAAGACACTAGATTTATAACTATGCATACAACATATGAAAAAGACTTCTGATATGAAAATTGATATCCGAAGATTTTTGATGTTTGTGATTGTAAATATGTGATCGAAACTTAAAACTCAAAATGGCTGCGTCTTGCGTCAATATGACCTATAAGTTTTATCATTTATCATCTGAGTCCGACTAAGAATCTGTATCTGAAGATTATCTAGATAGCAGATTATAAAGACTTTATTAAAATTTAACAAATAAAAATGGCGACGTCAAGTAAGTTTTGTAAATTATTTTTTGATTGGTATGAAAATCGGCATCTGTGGATATTCTAGGTAGATTATAGAGAATTCAAAATGGGGACTTCAAAATGACGAATAATAGTCTTATCATATATGGGCAGGGAGGGAATTTTAGTAAGTGACACGTCCGATGTATGCATTTGATCTACTCTAATTGTGATAAAACAAAGAAAAAAAATTATTTAAAAATATTTAAAAATACACTTTAATATATAAGAACTGCAACTATTAAGAACTGCGCTAAAAATAAGGAAATAATGGAAATAATAATAATTACGTTAATATACATAAAAGCGAGAACTCACCAAAGGCAGAACATTTTACTCATCGGGTGCCCCACGCTTTTACTTTATTTTCTAATGTTTAGTGCATTTGTTTAACAGTTTTAATTGTTTTCTCAAGGCGTGTTTTTGAATGCTTTTAAATTATTTATTTATTTTTAATGATGATAAGCATAAAATTCGTGATAAAATAATTTGCTTTTGGCCTTTTAATGACTCAATCAGAACTGATACATTAAAAAGCCAAAACAGAGATGTGCTAATTCTCAACTATCATAAATATTGGGCGTGGCATTTTCATCAAAAAAACGTAAATGCTTAATAAACACGCGAGGGCTTGACCTAATTAGATTAAAATTTTGCATTTACTAATTGCCAAATAATTTTTCTCAGGATTATTTCATAGCAATCGATGAATTCAGTTTTGTAAAAAGTAGTTAAAATAATGTGAAACCTACTAATTAAAAATTTGTATATATTTTTGTTTAATTGCTAAAATAATGATTGATTTAATAAACTCGAAAGGATGTAAAATGGTAGACAACAGCCAAGTGAAATTACGTGTGGGATGTGTCGTTAATAAACAATTAATTTAAAAAATAAAAAAAATGCCCTTTCAAAACCAACTGAAACTGTTAAAAGAATGCATTAAAAAGAAGAAAATAATGATGATAATAATAATAATCATTACTTTAGTGGCGTGGGGCACAAAATGAGTAAAGTTTCTGTTTTTCTAAGTATTTTGAGAGCTCCTGGCTTTTACATTTATTAGCAACCAATCAACATTATTAACATTGTTTTCTTCTTTTTAGTGCATTTTGCTAATAGTTTCAGTTTGTTTTTAGCAGCGTATTTTTTAATTTTCTAAAATTATTTATTTGTTTTCTTCTCTTGAAGAATGACAAAACCTATTTGCCATCTTAAAGCTGCCATTTCGAATTCTTTAATTTCGACTAAGTATTTATAAACTGCGATGTCGAAAATCTCCAGATACCGATTTTCAAACAAATCAAACTATAAATTACAAATCTTATCCTCCATATTGACGCCACCATTGTGAGTTGTTAAACTTCCATTAAATATTTATAATCTGCAACCTCGGTAACCCTCACATATCGATTATCTGTCGAATCAGACGACAAATGATAAAACTTATCGGCCATTTTGAATTTTTGAGTTTCAATCACATATTTATAATCCGTGACTTTAGAAATACCCAGATAACAGTTTTTACTAGAATTGGATAATAAACTGTTCCCCATCCTGTATTTTTGTATACAAAGCATCACACTATATCCTCATGTGAAATTTCAAGTCAATGCGACATATGGAAGTGGGTGAAAATTAAGTTGCAATATTTTCTTACATGCAAATTTACAGGACAAGCTTATAGTATAGGAGCCAGCGTGTAATTACCTTACATATTTCTAACAGTTAGAGACATGATTAATACGATATTTATAAATGATATTGTAGAAGTTACTCAAGCCGACTGTTTGCGCTATGCGGATGATCTCAAACTTTTTAGGACTATTAGTTCCATAGCGGACTGTAATCTATTATAAAACAGCCTGTCCAGGGTATCTAATTGGTGTGATCGAAATAAGTTAAACTTAAATGTGTCCAAATGCAACGTTATGTCCTACACAACAAAAGTCATGCCCACCACGTTTAGTTATAGCATAGACAATGTGGAACTTCAAGACCCTGATAAAGAACTTTCCTTTCCTTTCCTTTTGTCCGGTCTAAACTTGAATAAGCGTCACTCATCTGGAACCCTCATTACGTAACTCATGTTAATAGCCTAGAAAAAGTACAAAGACGATTTGTAAAATTATTGTGGTTTAAGTGTGATGGAGTATACCTATCAATTGGTTTTCCACATCTCGAACTTTTGAGTAGATTCTCTATAGACACTCTCGAGAACAGGCGGGTTTACTACTCTCAAATATTTTTACAGAATCTAATACATAACAGGATCGATTGCCCAGAATTTTTAAATAAATTACAATTTTATGTCCCATTAAATACTCGGATAATGCAAACTTCTTATCTTCCCACTACGTGCTCTAATGGACTTAAATTTTCTCCTCTATTCTCAATGTGTCATAATTACAACAAACATTGTGACAAATTTGATATTTTCAGCTGCACTGTTAATTCCTTAAAACACTTTTATAGCCATTGACTCTTTGTTCTTCTTTGGACTCTGTTTTTATACAGTTTTATTATTATGCTTATCTTATATGTGTATTTTTATATTTCTTGTCTATGATCTGTTTCTCTTTAGTTAAAATGTTATGTTATCGTTAGGAGTACTTTATATTTCTTTAATGTATATTGTATATACTTAATATTTTGTTTTTATGTATCCGTCCTGCTCTGTAAATGGGTTATACCTGTTGAGCAGTGTATGCTAAATAAATAAATAAATAAATAAATACATGGCAGACAAGTGATATGAGAACATTTCTTAGTGGTGAAAACTTACTTTTGAAATGAAGTTAATTATTGAAATAAAAATCAGTTTAACAATTTACTAATCAAAAGTAGACACATTGCAGGTTCAACATATTTGGCGCTGGACCTGCAATAACCGTTGTGTATGCCTGCCTCTAAACCTCCACCAACCGAGATGTACGTCGATCCTATTTTTGATATTACTAAGTGGTAATTAACGGTAGCATAGCTTGCAAGTTTATAATGTCTGTCGATCCACTAGCCAGGATGCATGCCAATTGTATTTTTGTATACACTAAGTGGCAAGTGATCGATAAAAGAAATTTTCCCTACTTACAAATACATGCACCAATTATTGTAAAAGACATTTCGAATTATTTAGTCATGTTTGCACCACTGAAAATGTTTCACTTTCTTTGTTTCTCATGGTCTATGGAACGGAATAATGTCTCTAGCTAATATGTCAGGTAATTGTATGCTAGCTCCTGTACTAAAAAATGTCCATTAATTTGTATTTTCTTTTTAACAATACTATAGAAAATTATTGTCAAACTCAAAATTTTCAAAGTAAAATCATTTTGAACTTTATTTGCGGCACTTTAAAAATGATTTGTAGCTCAGGTGTACAAAGAGAACACAACGCCTATCCACACAACAAAAATACAATAAAGCATGGAACGAAAATATTTTAGTGAATTTAATCGAAGAATCCAATCTCTGTGAATAAATCATTTGTCATATCTAACACGAGCCAGGTAGGTAGGTGTTTCGCAATATGGCACGTCTTATACCAAGGTCTATAAGAAACCTTATGGCCTCCTTAAATAGAGATGATTTTTACCTACAACTTAGTTGGTTTTCATGGTAGATTTCTTACACCCTCTTCCATTGTACAATAAATAACTTCGGCGGGCAACCCCCTGTGCAATATGTCAGTGGTAGACACCCGGGGTGATACAAAGTGGGTGGTAAATAATATGGCCGATTACAATCTGAAAAGTATCTACAACAAGGCATTAATGATTATTTTATGATGTTATTTGATTTGCTGGTAACAGATAATCCAAAAGAAATTTACGTCGAATCTCGCGTCGAATACATTGAATTACAATGTTTTGGTAATTTCTAAACATGAAATAAATAAATTTTGAGCGCCGAACACTTTTACGTATATTAATTAACATCCATATTATTAGGTATTATTGTTAACATCATTTTATCTTTTGAGTGCCTTTTTTAAAACAGTTTCTGTTAATTTTTTAATGGGTGTTTTTCAATATTTTAAAATTATTTATGTAATTTCTTTTTAGTTTTACCCCTTTTAGATTAGATTATAAATTACTAAACTAATTTATCATATTGAATTATTAAACATTCGACAAAATAAAAAATCCACAGATACAAATTTTTAGTGGATTAAATGGACAGTAGCCATACGCCATACTGTATTTTTCTATAAAATATTTCAAAATGTATTGTCATATTAACCTTATATACACACATGCAAAATTTCAAGTCAATGCAAAATCTGGAAGTGTATTCTGAGCATTGAGTTGTAAGATTTTCTTGCATACAAAATTACAAAGTTACAGGTCAAGATAGTAAAAGCGTGTTAAAAAATTTGAGATGAAATGGGAGTTATAAAACCTTCGTAAATATATTGTTTCATAATTTTCTTATAATAATAAAAAATATAGGCCACAGAAATATATCACGAAAAATATATTTACCAGTGTTCCGACAACTATATTTTACTTTTGTCTGGTCCTAAAAACGTGTAATCAGCTTCACTGTGAATAAATTGATTCATTTAAAGCGTTGCTGGTTTTTGGAACTAAAATGAAGCAGTTTTATAAAAGGAAAAAGTTGTTTTCACATTCATAGCTCAAACAAAGCAACACATTTTTTACAGTTAATTCTTGATATTAAAAGTAACGAACGGTTAAACAAACGATGTTAAGTTGAAATGAAAATGCAGGCTTTAGATCGGTTTCTATTAATAAAATACTGTTTGTACAGAAAGAACATTTATTTCTAATAAAATGTAGGAAGAGATGTTGAAACTATCCAAAACCTTCCTCCAGACAACCATCTTCTTTTTAATGGAATTGAAACCCATTTACTTTACTCCTTTCTTTACAATGTTGACTCGAGGATGGTCAATATCATGAAGAGGAACTTGTTTCAAGCACAAATCGCATGGAGTAATGATCTTAGAAGATACTGATATAGAACAGCATTAAAACTATTTAATCCATCTTGAACAAGGCTCGCAACATTCTGATTGTTTAGGCTGCTGCATATGCTTTGAGTCCATTCATAGGAAACAGCCAAACTATTTCATTTCACCAGCTTGATGCCAAGCTGATTGAAGGAAATTAGAATCACTTCACTATATCTCGGTTAAAGTTCCACGAAAAATAGTTCATCAATAACTTTTCTGTTATTAATGGCATATCAAACACTAATTCTCTAAGCTTGATATATTTGTGTGAATCTGGCCTATCCGAAAATAAATCCGATGGTAGACTATCGCAGATGTCGGCATTACGTACTTGTACTTTGCCGTACAATGATCCTAGATATTTGTCTTCCTTCCACACTTCTATGTTTGCAGTTTCGCTTGGAGAAACAGTGGCCTCGACATACAAATGTACTGGTATTGTGGCATTTTAAATCTTCAAATTCCGAGAAATAAAATAATAAATTTGCTTCAGCTAATTCGAGTATTTACTACCTTCTCCTTTTTTCAATTTATTGAAGTCGGTTTTCCGTCTTCTTATTCACAACGTCTTGGTTGATGTGATGTTCTAGTTATAGTTGACCTTTCTCTGCTGTATAGCATGTCCGACAGACTCACGACATCTATTGTAGCTCCTTGTTAGGCGCATGACCTCACCATTGAAGTAGATTAACAAGGGGCAAATTGCTATGAAAACTGTTCCTTACTGTAATAATAAACAAATGGTTAAAATATTTGCAACTCAGATCTTAGATCAGTTGAAATAGACATTTAAATGCTAGGAGTATTATACTCTTCGCAAATACAAAACGAAGAGTATTATTATATTTGATCGGCACATTTTTAAACCGGTTATATCGTTTGTAGAGATCAAATTTTCGTATCAATTGCTAATCGAATTCTGAACAACTTTCAAAAAGTCCGTCTATCCATCCGTCTGTCCGTCCCTTCTTTGTAAGTACGATAACTTAAGAAATAAAGATCCGATTATATTGAACTTTGGACAGTAAATTAAGAGGAAGAGCCCTATTGTTTTCTTATTCAATACCGTTTTCGACAAACCACCTATATAAACTCAACTCACATCATCTCTTACCTCTCCAGAACTTGTTACTGTTTGAAAAGTGATCCTACTAAACTTTCTACAACCAATAATAACTAAAATATGTATATCAGAGATCATGATTTGTCACATTTTATCACGAAGACTAAATTGACACATTCCTCGCCCAGAGATATGTTTTGAAAAAGAAGCACGTTTTTAAAAAACAACACTGATATGGTCGCTCATTCATAGCTGGGCTTAAATAAATATGTTCCAGTAGTTTTATGCAAGCTATGAATTAGTTCTCTGACGCCCCAAAGTAATCGAATTCCTAAACTATCTGTAAGAACAAATTTTAATTTTACACGTAAAACAAATACATGAACTGCAGCAGATCCTCGCTTTGTCTTCTGAAGTTTAAAGTTAATTAACATTCCATAGTAATTTGCAATTTTACCTCGGAATTACTGATTACACGACATATTTAGTTTTGTATTAACCATAATATATGTAACCCCCAAACGATTAAATTTTTAAATTTTAATATACAAAATGATCCTTCCCTCGAAAAATATTTTATCATAGTTTACCACGTTTTAACATGTCCCACGCAGACTATGTTGGCATATTTCATGCGCATTAATGCACTTTTCATTTGTCCATTATATAACCCATATAGTAATTATACAGGAGGTGTAAATATCATATTAGATTTAATCTATGACATAAAAGTTTATTTCATGTACACACTTGTATATCCATTTAAAGATCAAATTTAATGTTTTAATTAAAAACATAATTACATGATGGGCATATAAATTTATAACTCTATGACAACCAACTAACTAATCGAATAAAAAACAAATAAGACAAAAATTGGATTTGTTTTAATACATATAGTCATTTGCATTTTAATTAATAACAAATGAAATATGGGATATGTAGTTTAGTAGATCATTTTGTTGTTTTGGTTTGATGTATATTTTGCTCCTTCGTTTGTTTGGTTTATAATTCAGGTATTTTAGATTATAATTTAGCAAATGGTAAAATAATTACAAGAAGTTGATCTTAGATAAAAACACAATATCTAATGATAACGGCCACGTTGTACTTATTAAAGAAAACCGCTGCGTAAGGAATCACTACTTCCACATCCAGATTTCCCATCCAAGCCTCTTTAAAGGACAACATCTCGACTATAATTGCACTCTAGTATGTGTAAATAATTGATCATTGAATTTTAATAATACTTGAGGCAAATATAAAAATTTTGAGGCGTTGGTTCTTAGCATATACGCCAAAAATGAAGGTTTTGGAATCTTATTAGTTTGCTCTACTCATTTTCCCCAGTGTACATGACCCCCTATTCATCCCTTTAACGAAATCATCTCAATCCCATGTTATTATAATACATATGTATATCAAATTTCAAGTGAATATCTCAATTTTATTTTATTAACCCCTTTAATAATGGAGTGGAAGTGGTGGGGGTTTAAAAAATATGACAAAGAAACTGAGACCCTGGCTCCTAATCTCAAGTTTCTGTACTCTGCTTTACTCATTTTTCCATATTTACCCCTATTTACCCCCCAACCCTTCACCGGATGTGTTCAAAAAATAATCCAGTTGCGTACCTCGTTATAATACATACGTGTATAAAATTCCAGTCAATATCTTAAAACGTTCCAGAGACAACGTGCATACAGAGAAAGTTACCGACAGACCGTCATATTTTTTTTCACTCAAACTTAAAATCTCGACGGTTCATGACATGGAAATACATAAACAACGAACTGTCATGGTTGACGACCAAAAAGTTTTTGAGAATGGAAGTAGATATTCTTCCAAAACGTTAATTGCCTATAACTTTCATTTTCATTTTTTAACTTATAACTTTGTTCTAGTTTATATAATTTTAGGTGTGATATTTTTTGAAGCAATCAACTATTCAAGAACCAACCTCTGTCTGATCAGTTTGGCGAGGAGGTTTCCTCATTAAAATTTTTAAATATTTTTCAATGGTAGTATACTAAGTATACCCAACAACCAGTAATCAAATCTGAATATGCCACAAATAAACAATTATAGACAATTTTAAATCAATTTCAACAAAAAAAAATTATCAAAATTTTTTTACGATTACTATACTTCCAATCCATTACGTGAATGTGAAAGTAATAAACCACTACTGTTTAAAATAAAAATATTTAAAAAATAGATTCTATCTGTTTCTCGTCACTATCAAAATGAGTTGCAAATTGTTATTCATTGGAATATAACTCATTTGTTAAAAAACGTTTGTATTTTGTAATAACATATAAAAAAATCTAATCCAAGCAAGCATCTAATCTTTTTCCCGAATATCCCCCTGGCGTCAGCGAGACCGTGCGCTATATTTACAGCACTTTTTGCTCTGTCCTCGTCTATGATGCAGCAAAGCGATTTCTGTCCTTCTTGCTCTCACTATTTGCGGTCGATTCGTTTATAATTTTAGCATTTCATTAGACATCAAATTTCCCGTATCTGTTCCAGCGGCCGCTAGAGGCCGCTAAGGATATAAATTTGAACATACAATCGAGTCTTGGTGTACAAGGAACACAATACTACAAGGCGTTATACCGGTATGTACCATTGTAGCATTTATAGTGGAAAAAAAGCATCGTGGAGTACAATTGGTACACTCTAAAACCTCTGTTTAGAAATTATTTCTAATTATGTTCTAGCGCAAGCAAAATCTGGTACTTAAACTAGGCTTAACACTGGTACATGAAATATCAGGCTGATTAATTGAAGCTTCTCCTGTTCTGCATTTCTCTTTAAAGTTTGACGTTTCATCATAACTATTTAGGAAAAAAACCCATAACAACGAACTCAGTCTATTGTAAATAATGATAGTTAATAGCAAAAGTATAATTTTCCTAACGAAAGAAAGTGAAATCATTTACAACGTCATCAGGATTCAAAGGACAGGACGCTTCTAAAATTTCAACCTAGTTTGAAATTCTCTTTGAAAAAGGATGCAATTAATTTTCGAGTGTTCATCAGATAATAAATAACAGACATATTTGCGTTTATACACCGTAATAATATGCAAGTAAGTAAACAAACAGGAGTGACAGTTCCACTGAAAATGTTGGGTATTTTGTTCAAATCCAGTCGTTGAAGAAAGATTAACTTCCCACTGAATGAAGTCATGCACCCATCTGTTTAGCCAGTCATGGGTGAGCAAATCACATTCGAAAAGGTTAAAAGTTAAAACCCAATTTTTTAACGGGACCAAAACTCAAAAATAAGATGATAGCTGGAGTGCCCAGTTCATCGAGTGAGAATAGTGCAACAATATTTGCAGATAAACTGGGTGGATATCTTTTGTCTTGGCCTACGAAATATCCCGATTTATGTCCAATGCAGATGCTGGAGGTAAAATGAGGAAAACAGTATATCGATCGAATTTTCGTGCACAAAATCTGGATTAATAGAGAGAATTTATTGAAAGTAAAGTATTAGTGACCAAGTACTGAAATCTGTTTCTTCTTTGGTCGTTATTGTTATTTTATTACCCTCGAAGAAATTCAGCTTATATAGTATCTTCAACTGTTTTTGAAATTCTGGAACGTCCGTTTTCCAATGTTATTTTCTGCTGTTTCCTTCTTCGTTAATAAAATGGTAACATTGGCTGAGAAGTTATTGAGAAAATATTTAAAACATTATTGTAATTCGGTTTGAATCTATAATATGACATCATATAGTCTCTGTAGAAGATATATAATTAGCCGAAGTGATAAAAACTCCGACAGATAATTGGGAAGTAAGTAGGAGAAAACATCCATCAGTAAACATTCCCTTCACAAAAAACAAAATCGGAAAACATACCCACCCTGAACTTTAAGAAAATATAATTTAGTTGAATTATTTTAATAATCATTTTTTCTGTCGGGCATATACGCTTAATCAACTTTTAAATAAAAACGCATTCTATGACCTAAAAGTTTGGAAGTGTATATTTAAAATTTCATAATTTGAGAGTGTCTACGTGAACAACTTGTACTAGTCTTCTGGCGCGACACATTTTTAATCGAATTAATATTTTAATAAACTACAAAAATGATTCCGTTTACCTGAATTAGAGAATTCATGTTAGAATTTAGAAAAGTAAATGTAAAGTAAATTAAAAATTATGTATGACTGCCTGTTGAATATTCAAATCAATGAGACTTGACTCCCATCCCGACATTACGAAATCGGCCACCTGTGTGACACTCGGATTATTCCGGAAAAAGAAATTCCAGTATACTCGGATAATGGGTGTGCATTCCTGTCTGGAAATGTGCAGCCCACTCCCACACACAGTTACTTCAAGCCTTCAGGAATTAGGTGGGGGATTGTATTATATTCGATACAAAATAATGTATGACGGCCATAGTACAACTCGGATGACAAAATTTTTGTCTATATACTGACTTGAAGATTCTAACAAAACGTGACGAAAGAAAAATCCCTATAAATTATATCCGAAATTTTGCTCCAGACGCCTGGACTATTAATTGGCGCAAAACATAATAGTGTTTCTAATTAATAAACAGTGCGATTTTTTAATGTAGAGGTTATCGCGTATTTGCTGCTTATTAACTAATTATTTTAATCAGTTTATTGATAACGCAATGATTTATTTGTGCCAAAGAATATTTTGGAAAACACTGGAAATTAACTCAAAAATCAGCATATTTAGCTTATATTCTGTATATGTGGTTTAAAGTCCAGATTGAAAATGGTGTTCGATAAACCAGTTCAGGTCTTCGACCTCAAATTACTATATTTGCCTTAATATTTTAATAGGTGTTATTAAATTGGACGTTGATTTCGGTATTCTGTTTATATAGAAGCAGATCAAGTATTTTTTATCGATAGTTCATAAATAAAGAATTATCTGGGATAATTTGTGAATGATGCAATATATACATTTTCATGGTTGGACTTAATACGATGATAGTATGTAAATGTAATTTTAAAGTCATCATTTAGAGTTGCCTTAGGGTAATGGCGTTTTACCAAACCAAACCAACTGCATTAATGAACTCTTCTAGAGTCAGACAGACATGTTTATACCCACACAGAGTTGCACGCGCTTCGGACCATATCGCTTATTTATTATTACAAGTACTTGTAGTGAACGTGACCTAGACGATGGAAGAAATCATTAAATTATTACATTTCAGTTTTCCACTGCTCAGATTGCTGAATTTACGGATCTGGTTGTATATACTCCACAGGTACATCAATTCATCATACATATTTATGCTTTATATTTTTCAACATTCCAAGGAAATTATAAATTTATTTGAAAAATGTCAAATTATTTATGAGATGTTCCTCAACGATCTTCGTTTTTATTTGCTTCCAATATTAGAATGAGAATATATAGCAAATAATTATAGCTACAGTGATGTTACAAAGCAACTTTAAACTTCTAGAGTTGTATAAAAATTGAATGAGATGACTTTGCTAAAAGGTTTAAAAAATTTATTAGAGCTACTAATTCTCTTACAGGCTTTTTGCTTTTTCAAATATCTGTATTTATACCTCTATAAAAATTACTCTGTAGAGTAATCTTTTAGTGCCTACAACTAGAATAACTATGTGCGGGTAAATACTGCAGCCAAATTACCCCAAAATTATGAAATAATAGAACTATGTATCTATGTATATTTTGAATATGGCGTTATTTCTTTCGAAGTATAAAAATAATATAAAATTTCGCACCATTTCTTGGGTTTTGTCTACGATTGTTGAAGAATGGCGGGTCATTTAATGCCTTCATCCAAAATCTTCATTAGGCTGTGTCTAACAGAAAATATTTTATAAAGAAAATTGAAGAGAATGAAATCATCCACAACCATATTTTTCTAAGTTTTTTCTGATCTGCAATATTTCTTTGATTAAACATTCTTGAACTTTTGTCTGAAATTAAACAATTAGTGTCATTTTACTTCTGTTTAATATAGCACACCCTGCACTTGCTTATATTTGTCGTTAATAGCAAGAAAAAAACTACTAAAAATAAGTTATTCAAGATGTCAATTCGTGTTGTCCTAAATGTATTTCTATAGAGATTTCCTTGCAGTGTTTGCTAGTACTCAACATGAACACTTGTAACTTTTTAAATATAATAAAAATTAAATTGACTCGAATTTTTTTAGAAAACTGAATCTTCTTTTCACTTTATAAAGTTGCTCCAAAGCATGCTTCATATGAAACCGATAGAGTTAAGAAAATATTAAGAAGAAAGCATTCTAATTTACCATTATTGTCTTTTAAATTAAGGTAATATAGGAATTTTCATTTTGTTAAGGAACAGTTTTAGCACAGAAATCAGCGTACAATTACCTGACACATTTTTAACAGCTAGCATTATTAATCCTGTTCATTAGAACATGACAGACAAGAAAGTGATATGAGAATTTTTCTTGGTGGTACAAGCTTCACTATATAACACAAAACATATTTTACAATTGGTACAAAAATTTGTATTAAGCGAATATATTTTTAATCCATTACTTACCACTTACTGAATACAAAAATACAATTGGCATACATTCCGGCTAGTAGAGGTCCAGCGACAGACATTGTAAACCTTCAGTACTATTTTCTACTACACATTTGTTTCTCTCCAAATGCACACTTTCATCTGCTATTGCACAATTTGTGTCCTGTACATCTTAAAAATCGCTGCCTAGGGAATCATTACTTGAACATCCAGATTTGTCATCCAAGTCACTTTAAAGACCATCTTGACTATATTTGCAGTCTAGTATGTGAAAATTATTGGTCGTAGAATTTTAATATTTGGGGCAGATGTCTAGAAAATTTTGAGGCGTTGGTTTCTACCATATACGTTAAAAATGAAGTTTCTAGCTTATTCTACTGATTTTTCCATATTTACAACCTACCGCCTCCCACCCCTTCAATGGAATCATCTCAATCAGATGTCATTACAATATATACGTGTAGTAACTTTCAAATGAATATCTTAATATCATGTTATTAATCCCGTTAATAATTAGGTTGAAAAATATTAAAAAGAAATGTAAGGACGTTGGTTTCCAGTATATACACCAAATCCCAAGTTTCTGTATTTTTACCAGTTTAGTTTACTTATTTTTCCCTATTTACCCCTATTTAACCCCCAACCCTTCAATGTAATCATCTCAAAATATAATCTAGTTCCAGATGTCATTATAATACATACATGTACCAAGTTTCAAGCCAATATCTCGATCTTATATAATCAACCCCTTTAATAATGGAGTGGGTGGTGGGGGGGCCCTTGGCTTCTAGTACATACACTAAATTTCAAGTTTCTGTACTCTTACCAGCTTGTTTTACTTATTTTCCCCCTATTCACCCCTATTTAATCCCCAACCCTTATCCGGATTTGTTCAATCCAGTTCCAGATCTCGTTATAATAAACATGTGTACAAAATTTCAAGTCAATATCTTAAACCGTTCCGGAGAAAAGGTGCGGACGAAAAAGTTACAGACAGAAAATTTTTTTCGCTCAAATTTAAAATCTCGACGTTTCATGACATTCTAAACCTATTTCAAGAAAAAAAATTCTTGATTTTTTTTTACGATTACTATACTTTCAATCCACTACTTGAATGTGGAAGTAAAAATACTCTGTATACTTACGCCCCCACTCTGTGCTATTATCTTACCTTAGAAACATCACGAGCGGCCGTAGTGGCACTTTGCCGTTAGGACGTAAACCTCAACCTGAAAAGTGAGGATTGAAAAAATATTTAGGCAGAGTTAGAATTTCTACTCAGCTACGTGCTCCAGAAAATCCTTGAAGCTGCTTACGTGTATGTGAAAAATTGTAATGCGAAATAAAATTGAATACGAGCAGTGTAAAATGTCCATCACCATGTGGACGTTATCACGGCATATCTTGATCGAATTAGCTACCACTGAAGGATTCTGACGACCTTGAATGTGATATCTCTAGTTAAACTATCGAGGGGAAAAATAGAGAACAAGGCAGTATAACCGCATTTAATATTCACAGCGAAAGTGATGATGATCTTTAGTAACCAAGTACAAAGACTTTGTCGAATAGGCTTCCAAGCGATACCATATTATAAGAAAAAACATGCCACTGCACTTTACACTGGTTCTTTTTCAGACAATCTATCAAATTTGTTGATTATAGAAATTGAACAATGTTTAAAGATTTCGTAAGAAAAATGTTATTTCCATATTTCTATTCGTGGAATATTGAACAATTCTTCATTCCTGTTCAGTTCACGTCTTTCATGAAGAGCCAGTTACAAGCAAGGTATTCTTGATAAACTAGAAATGTGAGCCATTTGTCTAAGCAGGAGGTATGGTGGATAAAGTATATTTTCATTCAAAAATAGCACACAAATTAGATATGTACTTAAATGGAAACGTTGTTTAATTTTTGTTTAAAAGAGTCACTTTGATATATCGATATTTAATTCAAACCATAGGAAAAAATACAGTTTTGGCTCGTTTCGAGAAAACTTGGATGCTTTGATTCTCTGGAACTCTGTCTAATAGTGTAATAAACGAACGATTCCATACTAAAATATAAATTCCACTAAATATGTTTCATCTAAATGTAATTAAAATGTGGTTAGTATTACTTAGAAGTTACAGATTTCCTATTTTTTGGTAGAGAAAATCGCCTTAAAGATGTAAGAGGTTGTGAATATATTTGTCTTTTTGTAATTAATGAGTGTGATAAATTTGTTGGATATGTCCATTTTGTAGCCTTTCTGCATTCCACACGATCCTACCTTTATCTAGGTAGGCCTAGATCGAAGAATGTCTCTCACTATTGTCATCCATATTTGAAACCAGATTCTGTATATGATGAGGGTGAGTTTATTTGTTTTGTCGATAAAGATCTACTAAAACTAAAAGTATTTGAAAGACTTTCTATTTTATAACTTGTCCAGCAGAAGTACTTGTACTTTAAAACATTGTGTACGATAGAAAATATATTTCAAAATGAAAGCGCTGATTCAAAAAATAGGTTAACCTCATATTAAATGGCAATGCCTTGTGATTTAATTTTTTATATCATAATAGGTCTAAAAGTAATGCGTTAACGCGAAACTGATAAAAAGAATTTGTTTACCACACGAGAAATTTCCGTAAGTAATCGCGAGTAAATTTAATATTTTATTACTAACGCTGTTTTCACATGCATCAAATCATAATTTTGCCAACGTAGTTGTTACTGTCTACACGGTTCAAGCAAATTAAGTGCTTTCTATATGATTCCAACTTCCTCGAAGTTCTTTGATCATACTAGTCTCTCCTTGTGTTGATCAAATGACCTCCTCAGCAAATAAAATCAACAAATATACATACAATATCTAATAGGCTGTTGCAGGGCTCCCAGATAAAAGGGGAATAGTATAAAAAAAATTAAAATAATTTTGATGTATCAGCTATACAGCAAGGTAGGGTGGTCACCCTGTGCCCTGAACAAAATTTGTATGTTTTACGTGCAGACCCCTCTCTGCATTCAATTGGTGGCGAAAGAGGCTCACACGGCCGACTAGTCAAGTCCCTGGGGGGTGAATTCGAAAAATTGGAGTGTTGGATGTACGCTGGTGAAAACAAATAAGCGTCTTACTATAACAGATTTAATGATTATATTTGGGTACGCTTATAACCATATCCCACAGAAATAATATTACACACTCAATATACCTAGATGTGTGGCCCACACTTAACCTAACACAAAATGTACGCTAACTTAAAACTAATAAAATGTTAACTAATACTCTGCAATATATGACCCAAAATATGCTAGATTAGAAAATTACATTAAACTACTGAATAATAACGTTACAATGAGCAAGTTAATGTGAATTAGGTAAGCGACGATAGGTTAAATTGGCAAAAGTGAAAAAACTGCAAGCGTCGTGTTCAAAAACTACTAAAAATTCAATTGGTTGTATGCAAAATATTTAAATAAAACTGACAATTTATTGTGTAAAATATTAAACCAAATAGGTATAGAAACTGTAGTTACGTGGGTCGAATGACAGCAATTTAGAACCGCAAAAACCTGACGGTCTCTCTATGTCTCACGTGGAAGGTGGGATGTTATATCAGGTCCCTCATTAAACTATTTAAAGACGCTTACCTCCAGCAAGTTTCACAATGTCTACCGTAGGCTTACCAGAGGAGCGTAGCTTCCAATGGAACCAGGCCAATAGAGTCTTACCGGTACAACTCAGGTATCCAAATCCAACCAACAGCTTGACAACCAAGTTTCAACAAAACCAAAGTTCACATACCATCCAAACTCAAATGTACAAATAACCAAAAAGGTAAGACGTAGGGTCAAACATACAGGAAACGATACCAGTAAAAGTCCAAAATAAAAGTAACGTAAAGGTAGAAGTGAAAATGAAACTTAAATGAAAATTAAAAAGCCTTGCAATAAAGAAATAACGAACATTACAACTATATTTTCCAAAGAGATTTCAGAGGCATACCTTAGATGTTAAGTGGGCTTAAAGAATTCCTTTGCCATGTGCTTCCAGCAACTTGATTTATCCGGAACATTCCGTAGCAGTACTTCCCAACAGAAAATAATACACAAATATCAAAATAAAATACTGCTAAATTTGTCACTACAGCACCATATCCCATTAAAGGAGCAAATTCATAAAATTGCTATACACGTGCTCAGCGACACAACTTATCTTCGGCAGGCAAAAGGAAAAAATCACCAAAAATGGCCAAGACGGAAACCGCTGTCAAAAATCCGAGGATGACCAAACCTCTTCATGGGTACGTTCCAAATGACCACTATATATTGTAACCCACAAATCTGATAAATCTCCCTAACGACGTTTATTTTCCACACATAATATTGTATTTCGTAATTTCATTAACAAAACAATAAGATTAATTCACAATAACGGTCCTGAGAAGGTTATAACCAGCCGTTAAGAACTAGCTTCCCTAAAAAATTAACGAGCGTCCTCTGTGTGTTGCCAGCAACACCATGCGTGGCTCACATGGAGCACAAACGGTGTAGGCAACCAGTTATACTATATAGATTCGACTAGAATGATAACATGGGAACAATTATGAGATTTATATTTAAATGCATAGATGCGAAAATAGATCGTAAAAAGGCTAGCAATTTCAAAAGGACAGCAAAAAATATTTGTGCACCTGAATATTTGCAAGATAAAGCAACTTGAATAAAGTTGAACATCATAGCATGTTAAAATGCTATATATATTTGACGTAGTCAAGGGAACAAAAACTGATTTTCGACTATTTGCTTCAACGACTTACTAGAAGAAAGTAAGTATATTTCTGCTACTGATCAAATGCATTACCTCTGGTGCAACTTCATTAAACGTAAACTTGTGATAAACAATTTAAATTTTATACTGCATTTGAGCAAAGTCCTGAAGACTAGATCTAAATAAGGCAGTAAAGGACAGACATATATCTAAGGTATATTAAGTGACAAGTATGAGACTACCACCATTTGCTTATATAACCATGGCTTTACGTAAATATGAAGATTTTGAAAAATCTTTCACGAATTTTCGGTGAAATTATCCAGTTATCACAAATGTAATCACTAAATGTTATATCAAATTATATACATATTCTTCTCCGAAACAGGGCGGCTTGAATAATGATATCGCTTGATATTCTTTAGCATCTTCTAAAACAACCACCTAATAATTTGTTTCAGTTAAAATGTTAATTTACCTTATATAAATTGACCATAATTGTAATCGTAATTATTACACGAAAACTTGTTTACTTCGTAAACCTAAATTAAGTAATTTTACGAAATAACCATGCAGAAATTCATGAGAAAATTAAAGGTAATTGCAGTAAAATCTTCTTCTTCATCAGATAAGGTTTTAGCTTGATGGAGATTCTACTGTAATCATCTTTAGTTTTATTAGAGAGTTTTGTTACTTATTTTTCTTTTTGGTGGTATCATGTATACAACTTAAAAGAAGAGAATTTGCGGTGATCAGTTGAAAATATTAATGTTCTCAAATTGAAATCAGTCGTAAAGGACTTAAATATTTATGTTTAATTCTATTAAAATACAAATATACTATTGTTTTTAGTAGGTAACAAGTGGTTTAGTGGAGAAAGAAATATAGCAAGATACAGAAATAAAGTTAGTTTAGTTAAGGCCCTACTCCAAAACGTGAAATAAAATTGTTTTATGCGAGGGTTGCCATTTTAAATTTTTCAAATTACAGTGGAAAAAATCAAAACTGCGGTGTATAACTTTGCAGACATGAGAGAATAACTCATAAATTAATTGATACGGGTTGGTTAAACATAGAATGGCGGGGAATTTTACATTCAGCATATCTTTAATATACAATTGTTGTGGGTAAAGTACTTCATTATTTACATAATAAGATACAGTTTAGAATTAATGTCTATATGTTGTTGTAAGATTTATTAACTCCACCTAACCAGCATCAGTTATCAAACACGCAATGATATAATAATCTAATCACTTAAAACAGTTAAAACACATTTAATCGGTTCATATTTATATTACGGTAAAAAACGCAAGAAAAACAAAAAATTACAATAAACATCTCGCGTGAATCTTGGGAAAAGACATAGGTCTTATTTAGTCCAATCAATAGGGAATGACCCGGTCACTAATTGTAAACAACAAAAAAAAATCTGGGCATACAGAAATTAAAATTCCAAGAAACTTGAACTTTTTGCACTCAAAATGGCGGCCGCTAACATAACCAAAAAAATTTGTAAAAGTAAAAAAAAAAACGATTTTTCGCGAATAAAAAAGAAAGTTGTGCTCGGATTGGAAAAAGTTAAATGAGAAAGTTGTAGATATTGAAATAATCTTTCGATTCAATTTTTGCGAGCTCGAATCGATTAATTACTTTTCGAGATATATCGAAAAAACCGGTGAAAATTGCGTTTTTTGTTTTTGCTCTAAAAACAACAATATTTGATGAAAATATTTAAAAATTTCAGAAAATGTAGTCCTAAGTGAGACGAAAACATCCTTTTTTGTACAATTCCAAAATATTGTTTTTTTCAAAGTTGTAGCTGTTTTTGTAAAAAGAGGTGTTTTCGTAAATCGGCTTTTCCATCGAAACGGATGGTTCTACAGACTTGTTCGAGGACTTATTTTCTTCGTCAGAAGTTGTACTACAAATACGTATTCAGCAACAATCGATTTTTTTAAATTTTTTATATAAAAAATCGCGTTTGAAAATGACGTGATTTTCGTACATCGGTTTTTTGGCAATAAATTGTTTAATTTCGATTTCATAGAATTCAAAAGTTTTCTTCAGAAAACACATGAAATAAAAAAAACCTATGATTTCGGAAGTCGAAATAATTTTTTTTCTCTTATACAAGTAGGTGATTCAGTTTCAAAATTCATTTTATTAAAAGAAATGTGTTGCAAACATGTTTAATGTCCAAATTACAAATAATATTTACGTGTAATTAATATTATGTATATAAATTTACGAAAAATTATTAGATTTTTCAAATTATTAATTATCAACTGCAACCGTTCTTTTTTTAAATGTAGCGTTATCTGTTTCTGTGTCACTGTCTCTGGCATTGTCTTCTATGTCATCATCGAGTGTTTCGTCATTATCAATATGTTCAGTGTTTTACGCATCTTCGGTACTTTCAATAATTTCTTCGTGAAAATCAGAACTGTCTTCTACATTTATTATATTATCGGGAAGTGTTTCGAAGTTACTACATTTTGTTGAATCGCAATGCAAACAAACGCTGGTACACTTTAAATAATTTTTCTTACAACCACAAGTTTTGTTTTTACAACCACTTACACAAGTACATGGTATTTTTTTGAGGATTTCATCGGGTATTAATGCGTCTATACAGGTATTAACAGATTATCATCTAATTTCCAACCCCAAGCAATAACTTCCATCTCGTTACCCAACCATGCTTGTAGCTGTAGATAAACTCGAAAGCCATGTTGTTTGGCAGCTCCTTCCATAGGTGTAAGACTTTCTAATGTAAACGAAGATCGCGATGTAGATCTTTTGAAACGTTGAAAACGATGTTCATTTAACTTGCCTTCTTTTTTATTGTAGTATGATAATACTAAATGATTTTACACATATTATTAGCAATCGCACAACTAGAAGCACTTCTTTCGTAATAAGTGTCTAGCAATTGATGATGATCTAGATTGGAATGAAAAATTATAACTAATTTATTTTTTCCTTGTCGGTATAAAGCTGGAACAGTGTCACAACCTGATGCGTAGTGTAAGAATGCCACATATTTCTTTAATTCAAGATATTTAAAACTATCGTTTGTGTACCAACGATCTACATCGGAATTGGTAAAAGACTAATTTCCTTTTAATATCATGTGTGTTCTGAAGAAAACTTTTGAATTCTGTAATAATAAGTGCTATAAAATCGAAATTAAACAATTTATTGCCAAAAGACCGATGTACGAAAATCGCGTCATTTTCAAATGCAATTTTTTCTATAAAAAAATTAAAAAATCGATTGTTGCTGAAAATATGTTTGTAATACAACTCCTTCCGAAGAAAATAAGCCCTCGAACAAGTCTGTAGGACCATGCGTTTCGATGGAAAAGCCGTTTTACGAAAGCAGCTATAACTTTGAAAACAAAAATATATTTTGGAATTGTACAAAAACGATTGTTTTCGTCTCACTTTGGACTATATTTTCTGAAATTATTAAATGTTTTCATCAAATATTGTTATTTTTAGAGCAAAAGCAAGAAAAAGCAATTTTCAACGGTTTCTTCGATATATCTCGAAAAGTAATGAATCTATTCGAGCTCACAAAAATTGAATCGAAAGATTTTTTCATTATCTACAACTTTCTCATTTAACTTTTTCCAATCCAAGCACAACTTTCTTTTTTTAGGTTATGTTAGCCGCCATTTTGAGAGCAAAAAGATGTATATGTATTGTAATGTAAGTTTTCAACTGCCCAAATATCTTTATTGTTGATATAAGAAGTACTGATACGTGTTTACACCCCTAGTAAACATCCCAAACTGTGGGTTCAAAAATTATAACATAAAGATAACACCAAACATTGATTTGTTAACTTACGAATTAATTAAAATACTTATTACCTCACCTATTTAACACTAAGTACTATTTCTAACTTGATAAGTAATTCACTTCTCTGATTGCTTTTCTCCAGTTCACTGTAATCACTTAATTACAAACCGAACTACTCCGCGACCGACCCTTGCGACTTTAAATACAAACAAAAAGCCTGTCTTGAATAGTTCTAAAGTTCTAATCTCAAAATAGTACAGTGTCGTGCTATCTTTGGGCTATTCTAAATGTATAAAGTTATTAACTACGCCACTGGATGGTGTAACACTGCTCACTCCTTAAATCTGAACGTCCTAAGCAGACAATTCATTGTCCCCAATATACTTCGTCAGTGTATCCGAATGCACAATATTCATTTTTGATGCTCTTCCTAATCGAATTCGACAAACGGTGTCGTTGATTCGCGTAATGACAGAGTACACCTGGAGTTTCCTCTGTGGGTTGTGCAACCAAACCAGATGCACCCTTCTGAACTTGCATTACGATCACAATGAGCTTTCACTCGGTCACAAGCTATGGTAATCTGGTCTCTAACTTATTGACATTTCATAGCCACTCACTAATTTCATCCACAAAGCTGATCACGGGAAGTGGTTCTCCGCCTAGTGTTCCAAACACAGCTGCTTGACCTCGTGCCCAAATATCACACGCGCTGGTATCTGTTTCGTATTCTCGCAGATGGCAGCCCTGTATGCCATGAGGAAAAACGGGATGTGGAGATCCCAATCCCGTTAATTATTATGAACTATTTTAGAAACATGTTCCTTTATGGTCTTATCATGTCATTCTACCATTCCATCTGCTTGAGGACGAAGGGCTGTTGTCCGTGTTTTGTGGATTCCCAATAACTGGCAAATTTGCTGAAACATCTCCGATTCATAGTTTCTCTCTATTCGCAAGTCGCTCTATTTCTCCTACAACCTCAATTAGTTTTCCTTTGACTTCACTTACTTCTTCCAACAAAAGAAATCCTGAAAAGAATACCATCCAACTTTGTCGCATACTCCAGAAATCTTCTGTTATTTCGATATCTACTGGCAACAGGGAACTCATTTTAAAAAATACAGAAGTTGTGGTACTGTCCACATCAGGATAGATCAATAACAATTTAATTGTGAATTCAGGGGAATGTATTATTTAAATGTGGATTGGAAATTGCACGTTGATCATTTTCAGAAAATACATAAGTTGTGGTACTGTCCACATCAGGGAGTATTTTTCATTAAGATGCTCATTACTCTGAAAAGGGGTGACTTCGGAATTTTATTATTTCAACGTCGACTGAGAACACGGAACCCATTTTAAAAAATAGACAAGTTGTGGTACGGTCCACATCAAGGAATATTTTTATCACGAAGCCTAATAACAATTTAATTGTGACTTTGAGGGAATTTATTATTTAAATATCGACTGGCAATAGCACATAACTCATTAAAAGAAAATACATAAGCTGTGGCACTGCCTACATCATAGTATACTTTTCATTAGGATGCTTAATAACAATACAAAAGGGTGACTTTGATCAACATTTTTATTTCAATTCCTACTGAGAACATGGAACCCATGTTAAATGATACACAATTTGTGGTACTGACCACATCAGGAGATATTTCTAATCAATATTTTCAATAACAATGCAAAGGGGTGACTTTAGGGGAATTTATTATTTAAGTGTCGTCTGGCAATTAATAGCACGTAAATCATTTTAAGGAAATACATATGATGTGGTACTACCCACATTAGGGAATATTTTTCATTACGATGCCCAATGATAATGCCAAGGGGTATTCAGGGGAATTTCTTATTTTAATATCTTGCTTCTGACAGCAATTGTTACGTAGTAATAAAGTATAAAGTTCTGAACTACGCAATTGGATGGAGTATCTGAGATAACTGAGAAATTTTCCGGAAATCTGCGAGAGGAGAAACCATGTTACTTAATCTTTCCTACTTTTCGTACTTTTATGTTTTTAACGAAGTTCAACCGAATTAAAGATAGTAAGGACAAAGGCGTTGGACATACGGGAGAAGTTTGTATTTTTTTAACTTCTAATCAGCATCTAGCTGTTTCCAGTGCCCCAATCCACCTGAAAAACTGAGTCTTCTTAGTTACTTGTAAATGATGGTTATAGCTTAAAAATTTCCGTTTATCCCAGATCTGATCCAAAAACGCAGTCCATTTACAGATACCGTGATATTAAAAATTTTCTGGGTCAAAGTTGGCCATGAAATTAAGAACTGCTGTCTTAGCTTATGTCATCCTTTTGGGTATAAAGTTTTTGACACCTAAATAAAGACACAGCCAGAAATAGTGGGGACTAATGTGGAACTGCATTTTGGGCACTTCTGATAGCACGAAATAACATCACGTTGAAAATTAAATTTCATTAGTAATTCTTGGGACGCTTTGGTGTTATAAAAAGTGGCGTAGATAAAATTGCAATTGTCACACAAATTGAAGTCACATCTTGGCACTGGAGTGGTACCAGATGCTGACGGCACCGAACACATAGTTTGTTATAAAGAAACGAACACTTGTTGGAATTATTGAAATAACGACAACTTTAACAACTTATTGGAAATATTAAAATAATTATAACTTTGACAACCGAATACCGTCAGTGTTTTGACGGGACTAAGTGTCAATATGAATTTTAAATATTTAGATAAAAGTGTTTATAATATTTGCGCAACATATAATGGCGTAGAAAGTGTTTCTGGAGTTTTGTAGAGTTAGTGAGTACCTTCCTATTGTCTGTGAGAAGTGGATAAAGTAAAAAATGACCGAAAAGTTATATTTTCTATTGCTCCATCCGCGTTCTGCTGAAAATAACCTTGCAGAAGTTCATCATAGTGTAGATGTTGATCAATTAGAAACAAAATGTTGTTTCGGTACCTCTCAGTATTGACAGTGAAATTGGAAAAAAAACGGGTCCCATGATTTTCATGCAAGAAACTACCATTCAAACACCAACCTCTTAAGGATGTAGCGAAGATTCAAAATAAATATGCGAATTGTCAGTGCACCGCATCCGGGTATTCTGAAAATTGATATACCCAGAATTGATATGATGGCATATTATAAATGGACGCATGCTGAAGTCTTTCTTTACAGTTGTTCGGCATATTCCATAAGAGAGTCTAATTTTCTGTGAGAGACATTTTAAACATTTTAGATATGCACACAGCCATCTTCGCGAAACTCATCAACATAATTAGTAACACATGCATAAAAATCCTTTGGTATTACTGTTAAGTTTGGGAAGTGCTCCTGAAAACATTCCAATCATGACCGTTGACGGTATTCCCAAATTCCATTAACTGAGACACCAATTCGAAAATAGGCTTCAATTATTATGTAAGTTTTGTGCTTCTGTGGTAAAAACTACAATTAAAATGATTCAAAAACTGATTTTAAGATTAGAAAAGAAGAGAATTTCATCAGAATTGCTTGTTATATTTTGATAATAATCAAAGTATGATTAACATAATCATTACAAAAGATTGGCATTAGCTAAGACAACAGTTCTTTGAATAAGAAAATTTTTGAAATCACGGTACAATATATTGCAATATAAGTTTCTGAAAAAGAAAGCGATTTTGGCTAATGTCGAATTTAAAAACTAATAGGTATAGTATGAAAAAGATGAAATCGTTATTTGTCATTGATAATTCCTATGTATTTTCAAATAAGTCATCAATACGATAAGTGGAAATCGGAATTAAGCTAGTGATATACCTACTTTGACCACTCTTTAAGTCAAATGAAATGTCGAAATCTTAAAGACTCCCCTAAACGTGATCTAGTACAAAACATCCTGTGTTTCCTGTTCATCAGAATTATCATATAGTTATTTAAAAACTACTTATCTACAGGTCTTTATGTTTTACGTGTAAATAAGTGATAAATTTAACAAAATTTAAAAAATATAATATTGATATAAAAGTTTGATTGCGAAATTAGATTTCATATCGACAATATTTTAGATTATTATTTATCATAACAATCTTTACCTGCGGTTGATGGATAAATAACTAAATGGTCTGCGGTAAAGATCACGAAGCTGATGTTTCAATTTAAATCGATATAACGTTTGATTTCTAGAATTTACGCGTACCTACTTGAGAATTTATAGCTCAATTTTCATATGGCCAGTTGTATGCTGAGCTTGATATGCGTAAAAAGCAATTAAAAACATACTTAAACCAACTGAAAATTAAGCATGTGACGACCTTAAATGAAGTCGACATGGAGCATGAAATACAGGTTGTGCAGGTCTGACGCCATTATTCATCTCTTTTATTTTGATTTTTAGATCGCGAACTCAGCTTGTTTTTGTTTCCCTGCATACGAAGAGAATTCCATTCTGCGTTGCATTTCTCTTAATTTTTACCAATCGCCATTTAATCTATCTCACTTCTACTTATTAGTGAGGCCATACGGTTCGTGTATGCCATAAATATGAAGTTATGCTATACCGATACCATATAGAGAACTACTATATCTATATTTAATATAAACAGTCGTTATAGCCAAGGATTTAATAATTTATGTGGTGGAGAGTATCCACATGCGTTGCTTCTGATGTTTATTTTTCAACAACGTGGGAATAAGTCTTCGGTAGCTTAAGAATCCTGGTTAATTAAAGGACATTTTCAATTATCGACCACGTTGTTAGCTGCATTTATCAATACATTACATAGTTTTTTTAAATACCCTCCAATCGCAATTTTCTGATTTCCTTCTAGATAAATTCTAGTTAATTGCAACAAAAACTTTTTCTATAAATTTTCCTTCAGATAGGACTTACTTATTCCAGTCATGACATGGTTTCCCTGAATGTTTGTTAATTCAAGATAACCGCAACTTGGAAGTATCTACTAATTAAGTAACAAAAAGTTATATTCAATTAATGAGTTATGAGAATAAAGATATTATACGATTTATGCAAATTAGTAGCTGTAAATTATAACATAACCGGTCTTATAATTTCTGTGTTTTATTAATTGTTGCATATTTTACTATTTTCAATTTTTTATTAAGAAAAAATATTTGTATGGATAATTTCCATATGATGCCTCACGCATTACAAAATTTATATTTCAGCTTACTTTAATGTACTACAAAAAACAATTACTAAATTTGCCCTAAAATTATTACCCTTGGCTTGAAATTTGGGGCATAAATTGTGCTAGTTTTAATGTGTATCAAAATGATGTATTTTAAAGCTTGATTCTTAACTACCTAGATTATGAAATGCAAGAAAATATTTGTTACTCTCCACGAACTGTGGAAAGAAGTAGGCAAACGAGCATAAAGGGTTCGGACGACGTTTAAATCATTAATAAACTTTGTTTAATAAAAACCAGGCATGTGCAAGACTGACTCGCGCGTTGAGGTTTTCGTACTCTCAAGAATATATATTTATTAGCACTGCAACAAATATAATTGTAAACTGTCTTAAAAATTAGAGTAAACATTATACTGTTCGCTGATTATTGTAAATAATATTAGTTTTAGATATTTTTGTTTAATAACAAAGTATACAAATGATTTAATTTTTTAATTTAAATAATTAATAACTTTTTTGCTTACTGATCGATTTTGTTCAATAGCGCTCTTTCTCTAGCTAAAACTAATCTGTTGTCCAAATATCGGTACAAACGGACTTTTCTTTCTTAAGTTATCGTGTTATTCAGAATTCAATCACTAAAACAGCGATATGAAAATCCTTTCTCTACGAGTGATATAAAATCTTGCCAGAGATAAAATAATGAAGCACTTTTTAATTTTGCTAATCATTATAAAATTGGAAGGTTTAAATTTTTGGTAGTGAGAATGTTTTTATTCCTGAAAAGGGTCATCTGCCGAAGTATTAAATAAAAAAATTATCTCGAAATTTATATTTTGTCATAAGGCCTGTTTATTACTGAATCTTTACATGGAATGTATGAACTTTTATTAAGACTTTAATATAAACAACAACATTAATTTTGCTATAGTTTTCTTTAAATTTCCGAGTTGTGTTTTCAGAATTTTCAGTTCGGAAGTAAAGGCGAGAATGTAATAACAATGAATATTTTTAATGCATATGTTAAGAAAACATTGAAAAAACATATTTTTGGAATCCATACATTTGGACCTTTTAAATGATATCCCGCTTGCCTACATAAAAAAATTGTACTTGATAACGCACGCGATTGAAATGGAACTTTTATGCGAAAATTATATAATACATTAGTAAGGTATTATGAAAATGAATGAAATATCAGCACGAGAATTTTTCAAATCGTTTTGAAACCAAAGTCTGTCACAAATAAAACACGGATTATCCTGAGAAGTTTTTATAAATTGTCTAGGAGCAATTTTATGAGAGTTAAATTTACTATAATGAATAGTGAGTGCATTCATCATGAGCTTGTTACTAATTCCTGGTATTGCTAAACTGTCACCTTTTAAATTTATAGGATGAGCACCATTGTCAACATCTGTTTATGATACATCACGCACACACACAAGTATCACTCTACGTAAACGCATAATGCTAGTATAATACTAACTGCAGAGAGTAAGGTTCCCTACGTTTTCTGTAATCTCCACTCCAGGCATTACAGATTCTGTGACACTGTCAAATGGGTTTACCCTCGCTACAGAACACTTCAAAAAATTGAAAGTTATAAACGGGCCTCAGCAAATATTTTTGGCTCGACTCGAGAGTCTCTTGCGGAATGCCAGATTCTAACTAAATGTAAAATTTAATGTTTCTAACTATTAATAGTTCTGGAGTTAAAGCGTTGTGAGACAAATTGTCGAACAGACAAGCGTATAAGGATCCGATTTTCACTTTCGAATACGGACATCTAAATAAAAGCACATAATTTAAGTCTGTTCTAAAACGCAAATATATTTAGATAAATAGTGGGCTCGTTTTGTCATTATTTCACTAACAACTCAATTCCATGGTACCCAAGAATACAACAGTTCACTGTTGTGAGTTTCGACACAACCTTGTTTTAATTTGAAAACATGATATGAAGTGATGATCTATCACATTTCATTGTTAGAGTTCTAAATCATATCCAAGAAAAGTGTTCTTTCTTATACTACACGCAACGCCTATGGACATTAATTCATTAGACAAACCCCATATTCACTTGCCTCAGGTGATTCTATTTAATGAAATGACGCTATATACGTAATATATTTCATAATATTAGTATGAGAAAATAAAGATCGAGAATGACGACCTTTCTTTCTAAAGAACTTCAGCGCTCAGCAATCCTCCAGGGTTTCTGATTCTAACTTTTAAACTAACCGTTTGCAGATCCATGTTTATAGAAACTTTTCGTATTGTAAAGTTCTCCCTGTATCGCTACTGATTAAAATCGATTTCTTAGTTTTAATATAAGCAAGTAAATAACTGTCTTCAAAAGTGGCATTTTTGTTCTTATTATTAAATGGAAAGTAATGGTACAGGAGCAATTATCTGAAACATTTGTAACAGCTGGAGACATTGTTGTTGCTGTTCCTTGGAGCATGGTAGACAAAGTGATATGAGAATTTATCTTGGTAGTGGAAACTTCACTCAAAATTGTTACAAGTATTTATATCAAGCAAATATTTATTCATCAATTACTTACTTGCCACAGAAATACAATTAGCATCCTTCGCGGTTAGTGAAGGTCTAGTGACAGACATTCTAAACCTGCAAGCTATGTCACTGACCATGACGAAGAAGTATCGAGCTATTTTTTGTTATCGGTTAATTAATATTTAGGTACTATAAAAACACAATCAGCATATATCCCGATTAGCGGAGATCTAAAGGCATACATACATCCCGGTTATTGATGTGAGATTAGATTATTATATTAGGAAGGAGGAGTTGGCTAATTGGCCTTGACCACCGCGACCCCCATGGATCTATTGTGGTGCTGCTGATTGTTTTCCTTAGAGATCCTTATTCAGCTTTGTCCTTTGTATCAGACTCCATAGCCTTGATAAGGGCCCCTTAGTGTGGCTATCAGCTTTAGGCTTTTCCTCACCAAGTAGTTGGAATTTCAGCTTAGCAAGGCCTTCGCAATGGCACAATAAATGAACTGAGGTTTTCTCTGCCTCTTGGCAGAATCTGCATGGTGCGTTCTCTGCCAGACCCATTAGACTCAAATGTCTAACAAGTCGGCAGAGGCCGATTAGAAGACCCACTATTATTCTAATGGCTTTCCTGTTTTGGTATAATAGGCCCTCCGTAAATTTGACCGATCGTTCTTTAATGAACTCTTTGGCCTATCTCTGTCTGGGGAAATTTTTCCACCATTCCAGAAATTTGGTTTGCACCCATTTGTTAATGGATGCTCGTATGTATGGCTTGACCACACCACAAAAGGGTTCGGGTCCTATGAGGGCGCTACTCGCGCCTTCTCTGGCTAGTTCATCAGCCTTTTCATTTCCCTTGTGTCCCTTGTGTCCTGGTACCTACGCCACGGTCACTTTATTCTGACTTCCTAGGTCTATAAGCGTATTTATGCAGTCCCATACAAGTCTCGATTCTACTTGCATGGAACCGATTGCTTTTAGCGTAGCCTGGCTATCGGAAAATATGGCAATAGACTGATTTACAGTTCCTTGCCTTATAATTTCCTTTGCGCACGACTGTATTGCGGCACTTCAGCCTGAAATACTGTGGCGTGTTTTCCTAGCCTTATTGGGATTTTCGTTTTTGACCTTATCCCATAAATCCCAGCTCCAACTCCATGTTCTGTCTTAGAGCCGTCTGTATACCAGACTCATTGGAGGACCGTTTGTCCAGTTTTCTCTGTCTGGTATTTTGATTTTGAAATTCTTATTAAAGTTGTACTTTGGGACATTCCTAGATGGGATCCACCTTCAGCTCTAAGTATAACTATGTGTAGTGGTGACGAATCCAGAAGGACTTCCAGTGTAGCCGGTCATTGATGTTAGAGCGGCAGACATTTCAAACCTGCAAGGTGTCTACTTTTAAGCAACGATTGAAAGTCACGCTAACGCTAATGAAAGTCAAGCTGTTTTTTTTAACAATTAATTTAATTCATAAATGCTTACTACTACAAAATATCTCATGTCGCTTGGCTTCTTGTCTGCTCGAGAACAAATTAATTATGCCTCTAGCTATTAAAAATGTGTCAGGTAATTGCATGCTGGCTCCTATACTATAAATGTCTAAGCGATGAATCGAAACGAAAATGATGTCATAAATATACTAATTATCTAGAAAAATGTTATATTATTTTATCATGTGAAGAGAGCTAGACAATTCCCATAGTCAATATAGAATAAGACAGTAAAATGTTAAGGAGTGCACCTGTTTACAAATTGTTAGAAAATATGAAATCAGAAGACATTTACTAAGTACAAAAAATGATATATTGAATAATGGTGGGATTAATTTATAACAAATACTGACTTATTTACGGTATAAAATGTAAAATAAAGAAATTTATAGCTATTACAACCAGCAAATTCAATGTTCGAGTATACGGCTTTATTAATGCAGATTTATGGCCTACTGTCATTTTGTTAATCAAATAGGAAACCTGCTACTACGCAAAGTATGTTGCTGTGCATACAATACATTCCTGAAAGATTTTGCATTGATATATTAAATTTTCCTCATTTGCAAATCTGTACAGTTGTATATCTAAGATGACGTCAGATAACGCTTAATTTTCATAATAAATCTCATTACGAAGACTTTCTGAAAATTAATTTATAAAAAGCTATAAATCTTCTTGTACATTTAATAAAACAAAGGGGTAAAGTAACTCCCTAACTTGAGTTAAAGTGTACACAGCTGCTTCATTTTGCCATTAATAATTGGTTTCCAGTTAATAAAAAATAAACGCTTCCAAACTTATAAAAGTAACTTCATGAATCTTTTATACGTTAAAAAGTTTTAGAAAGAAAAAGTAAATCAATATCTTGCTATATAACTTTAAAGTTAGAAACTTTCAAACAAGAACATAAATTTCAAGGAGCTCACTAAAATTCATACAAACTAATTTATGGCTAGTTTAAATTTCAAATTAGTGTCAGGGCAACCCTAAAGCTCTTCTAACTTCTAATTCGCCATTTCGAGTTCTTACTTTCACACTTACGCGCTTTGGGGCAGGGAGATTGCGGCATTTTACACTTAGAGGGTCCAATTTGCAATTACCATTAATTTGGATTTAATCTGTCAAAATACTATACTATGTTAATAAAACAATTCAGAGGATGATACACATTTCACGAAGAGCATTTCGTAAAATATTCAATACGGTCCAGAACTTTGAATGTAATGTCATATATATCGCGCATAATGTGTAAAACATGGTTTTGTACAAACATTTTATTTTACTTGGACTTAGACAAGGTAAAAGCTTACTAATAACTGACTTTAATACTATGGTAATAAAAATTAGGAGGTTGATACACATTTCACGTAAAAGCTTGCTATCAACCGACTTTTAAAAAATTTCAAAAGGAGGAGGTCCTCAACTCGAGCCGCATGTATTTGTTTTCATGTTCGTTCAAACATTTCTCTGAAAGCGACTTTTATGGCAATTATTTGTAAACCATGGAGCATGTCTTTGCAGTGGTCTCAAATTAATTTCGTCAAGCTATAACTAGTATAAGGTGAGCATGAAACCGAAAATAAATTTGTCTATTTGAACATTTTCGAGATTTTGGCGGAGGCGCCTGGATCAAATGTTGAACAATTAGTAATTAGATATTTTCGGATCATCCGATTCCATCTGATCTCTCAATAGTTAAAGATTCAAAACGGCAAATCTAATGGGGCTGCCATAATAACATTACTAAGAAGTGTGGAAAAATGTTTCTTTAAGTACCTTTAAAAAAATGATCACTAAAAATTAAAAAACACAATTTCACCGTCATTCGGTTAATTGAACTTTATTTATATAATTTCAAGTTTCTATAGGTACAATGGAAATGGATCGAATAACGTACCAAGTTGAACTAAACAAACACACACAGAAGTTGAGGTAAATATAAGCTTGTAATAAAACAAGAATACTTGAAAATACTTCATAATTTATAAAATAATAAAGAATATATCTATAGTAATAAATATTGTTTAGTAAAATCATCGTCATTTCATTTACCAGAAGAGAACCTTAGAAGAAGTAATACCTCTAGAACTCTTAAACCATGAAATAGCAATATCTGGAATGCTACAGTATATGGACACATTGGATGACTCCAAGCTTTCTAGGAACTAGTACGTTTAAAAAATATAAAGGAAAATTAGTCTAAAGGTAATTAATTTATTGGTAAAATCTAAGGCCTAAAATCTTGTATATAGGTAAATATAAATCTGGCTCTATACCACGATTATAAGTAAAACCTCGGATTGCATGTGCAACCCCGGGGTGGTGACTATCAGCAGCTCGAGCATGGCTCGAGCATAATGGGAGCAATGCGACCAACCACTATTGCAATTGTAGTCCTGTTTACTTCTCTCCGCTTCACATAATAATTTCTAGGTAAGAATGAGACTCTTTAGGTTGCCAGAAGAAACAAGTGTAGAACTAAATTGAGACGAGGAAAGTTTCGACTTGCGAAGCCCTATGCAATACTCCAAACTAACGCGTTACAATTCTCGCTCAGGCCTCGAGAAAATAAGGAAAACTGTAGCAGACTCTATCCTTGTTTATGTGTACTTATGTAATATTAGAGCACATTTTTGAAAACATAAGGGAGAACTTATACAAATAAGCAGATGGATCTGGTTATTCATTCTAGAGAATGCTGAAAGTACTAACCTGTGAAAAAGTGAAGTGAGGACGGACTATTTCGTAAAAGCCTAGAAAAATGAAGATCCTGGTCTGAGTGCTAGGATACGGCAGATACTAGGAAATTGAAAAGCTGACGGATTTGCCGAACAGGTGTCAATTGCAATCTTCCTTGGCCTGGATTCGGCACAATATTTTCTACCAATTCGATAAATGAAATGAACCCGGGAGCACTTGCACACTGATAGGTCATGGAACTGTATGACTAGTAAAAAAAATAACCGGCATGATGTAGAGAAACAGGAGTATCATCGGAGTAAAGTTAGGCAAGACGACTCTGAAAACAAAGAAAAAGCGTATAAGAAAAAATAGCTAAGATTCAAGCTATCAACAACAACATTCAGTAATATCGTATTAATAGTAATGTAGTTGAGGACAATATAGCGGATACTTTGCTCCAACAAAGCTACGGCTGTGTTGACTACACAGTGACCATAAGAAACTGCCTATTTATTTCTATACCACTGCCTATTTCTATTTGCTTCAATTTACCAAGTGCACATCATACGTAAAACATCCTGAGCCACGGCTAATATACACTATTTTCTCTACGGCTGAAACCATAACCACACAACACATATTAAACAACCCCCAAATACCAAAGACAACGTACAAATATAAATAATTTGACATGAAAAATAATGTCCTTATAATACTCCACCAATTGCTCTAACGTAATTAAAAACGAACATTTTTGTGTTTCTGATACTTCTCAAGATTTTCATGAAGAGGTGCGCAGAAAGTCATGCCTTCACAAAATTGCAATAAATAAAATTATCAAATTGATGGATTTAGCCGTTACTTTGTGGTAGTCGATCATATTGATTTATTATGTTTCTACCACTGTATTAAATACAGTGGTAGAAACAAAATAAGTGTTTTAATAAATCATTAATAAAATTATCGCTTTTCTAGTCCAACTATGTCATTTTTTATCGCACAGAAGTAACAATACTTACAATACTTTTTACATATTTCCTATAGGATAGTCACTACTGCACAGGGTGTATCAATTAGGTGTTTCCACTATGTGCAAATTTGCTTTTTGCTATTGTTAAAAAGAAGTACTTGTTATACTAAAGCACTTATTGATATATAAACAGCATATTATCGTCCAGTAAATTAAAATTTCAACAAATAAGTAACATAAAGTTTTAATAATTGAATGAGTACGCAAAACGCGATGACGTCATCGGTTATATTCGTTTCTTAAATCGCGTGTAAAAATTGTTAAACACAACATTTTATGCACTCTATTTACATTTTACATGTGATTAAATAAGTAACGTCTACCTAATACGGGATTTGTAAAAGCTACTTTAGGAAATTTATCTGCAAAATAACGTGTTTATAACACAAAATGACACTGACAATATAACTGATGACGTCATGAGTGTGTGGTGAATTGATGTAGTGTTTTTTTGCGAAAAAAATTCAATACAAAATTAAAATAGCTTATTTTAAGGTATTATTCGACTGTTTCTCAAAATTCAAGTGTTTTTAACTATAATAAAGCATTATCTTCATACTGAAAGTGAATTTAAAATTTGTGAAAACACCTAATTGTGCAATTGGTGCATTTTTATTCCCAGCACATTCTACCATAGAACATTGCATTATATTTTTATTCTCCTTTATATTCTAATTGTGCTCTTCTCAAATACGAAACGAAGAGTATATTGCATTCGATTGGCACATTTCTAAAACCTGTAATATTGCTCGTAGAGAGAGAAAATTTCCTATAATTGTGTTGGTGATCGAATTCGAAACAACTTTCAAAAGGTCTGTCTGTCCGTCCGTCTCGTTTCTTGTAAGCACAATAACTTAAGAATGAAAAGTCTGGCTGTATTGAAATTTGGACAGTAACTAGAGGAAGAACCCTATTGATTTTGTACTAAGTCGACCAATAACTAAAAAAGTATTAATTTTTCAAATTAAAGAAAAATTATGTTCTGTAATTAAACAGAAATGTCTAAAACTAATATCATGTACAAAAAAACTGCGAGGAGTATCCTATAGAATGTGCAACAATCATAAAGAGTGCAGTAAATCAGCGAAGAGGATAATGGTTAGCTTGTTTAACTTATGATTGAACTATACAGTTCAGTTATCTTTTAAAGTTGATTGGTATTTTTATAATACCTTTTCTCCGTGTATACTGAATCAACCAATAATATACAGTGTGTCCAACTAAGTCGGCACCATATGGGAAACTTTTTTATTATTGGTTTTATGAAAAAAAGTTATTCTTGATGAAAAGTTTTGCATGGCCTAAAACACAAAATGAAATAATCAGATATCAATTTTTTGCAGTCGTATACGAGGTTTGTCGAAAAATGTAAATTTTGCTCAAGAGTAAAGTACCTTTATGTATTACAATATCGACAACTGTTATTAAGAAAAGTTGATCCTAATGGAAAACTACGGTCAGATATCCAATATTATCCATCTATCATGAAAAAATGATCTTTAATAATTTTTTGGTATAAATTACACATAATTTAATTTTGCAAATCATAGAACGTTTATTGTGTTGAAAAACATGATAACCTTTCGGTTCACTAGTAAGTAATGTAAGTACAATTTGCCATTGCATTTGAATAATTAATGCATGCATATCATAATAATTTATTTTACAAATGAAAAGTTAAACAGAAGATAACTTAACTAATAAGTAACATTCATAAACAAAATCTGTTTTTTCATGGTGGATGGATAATATTAGACATCTGACCGTAGTTTTCAATTAGGATCAACTTTTCTTAATAACGATTGTCGATATTGTAATAAATAAAGGTACTTTACTCTTGAGCAAAATTTACATTTTTCGACAAACCTCGTATACGACTGCAGAAAATTGATATCTCATTATTTCATTTTTGGTTTTAGGCCATGCAAAACTTTTCATCAAGAATAACTTTTTTTCATAAAACCAATAATAAAAAAGTTTCCCATATGGTGCCGACTTAGTTGGACACACTGTATATTCTTTAAACTTTCATATCGTGCGAAATAACAATTATATGCAAAAAATTATATTTAAAGCTCTTATATGACTCTTATAGAACTTTTAACAAGTTGTAGTTTAAATTGTTTCAAACACAAACTCTGAGAATAATACGTGTATATTTATTTATAAAGTTTTACCTCAATTACATATCGATTTTTACCTTTTTCCACATTCCTCGATTATGTGGCTGTCTGAAGTGATTGTTGCTCCTTAAGATGCTTTTCAGCGTAACAGAACACATTTTTTCCATTTGCTAAAAATAGTAAACCATTAGCTCGTGCTAATGGGTGAGGTGTTGTACTAAGACTGATTTCTCTGGTCTCGACTCTCGGGATAAAACTATTCTCCTGGGTGGTCACTAATTAAGATTCAGGTTGATTACAATTGTCGCTAACGGTAAGGCACGCGGGTTGATCGGTAACAAAGAAACTATCCGTACCTAGAATTACGAAAAAGGCAATGTTGACATTGTTTACACGTCGTTATTATGAGCAATGCCCCTTCAGCTGAAATCTGAACCATTTCAGATATTCTCTCCCTGTGAGGTCGCTCCATCTTTGAATCTATATGTCTTTTAATTGTTCTTATTAATGACAGGATTCTTGTCCCGGATTTTTCCTCTTAATAAGGATGCAGGACCTTATACACCACTCTTACTAATTAGTTGTTTTTGCCATCCACTTTGTATTTGTAATTATTTTCAAGCAAGTCGTTTGAACTTATAAGAACTCTATTTTGTACAAACTACATAACTAGTTGCATTCTTCCTTGGGTTTTTACCATTTATAGTATAATTAATAATTATTAAATTATCTACTCAATTTTCAATCTAAAAGATGTATAAAAAGGAATAAAAAAACATATTGTAAATAAATCCACTAATAATAATAATAATAAGCCAAGCGATAAATACCAGATATCACCAGAGGATGGCTCTGAAATGGCATCTTGGCAACAGGTGCAGGATGTGCGGCCTGGCAGAGGACCTGTCAGTCACCTGGAATGTACTATTTTGGCACCAGCCGAGTACACTCACCGACACAGTAGAGTAGCCAGTTACGTCTCCTTAAATAGATCTTAACACCAATGATGATATGTGGGACGTGCCTATTATAAACAGCCTGGAAATTCGTGAAAATCGACCGAATGTCGTCGTACATAATAAAGAGGTGAAATCATGTCTACATCCCGAATGATGTCAACGTAATGCTCTAGAGAACAGAAGGTGAGCAACTGCAAAGACGTTCAAGTAGAAATGAGAAGAATGTGGAAAGGAAAGAGTCAGCAACAACTGACAACCGAGCGCGCAAAAAGTGCAGAAAATCACACTATCAGGAACGACGCATATTCTAAGGAATATTTTGGAGAAGTAGTATCTCTGATCCCTTGTTGAGATCTGGATTCTGGTAAGTGGGAGGAGACAACGCCACCAAAAGGGCCCAAAAACCTAAAGTGGGCTCCAGAAAAACTGCATTCTTTGATGTAACGCCAATTGATCAGCAAAATTTCCTCCCCGAAGTGGAGTGCGAGATTTCATAATAGCAATAAAAATACTTTCATTTCAAGGGAACATGTCCTCCTCAACCAACAAGGTGAGGTTTGTTATAAATTTCTCGCGGTTTTTCGCATTTTTCCGTGAAACAGTTGGTCCGACAGAAAATTGTATACTCACTAATGAAGTTCTACATTAAGTTTACCACAAATAAGATTCCATGGATATATGGCTAATAAGCACAATGCTTTTCGAACACTGAATGGCCAAACTAGGAGGTTGGGCCCCGATGGCTAGTTTTCGTGAGCAAAAGAATTCTCAAGGAGCCTTACCCTTAAAAACCACCCGTAACAGGCCACGTCGCGGTTCTTGGCATTTTTCTGCAAAATATTTGGTCGTCTATTAAATTTTATGCACATTGAAGATATTCTCTACAAAATTTTCTATGGGGCTCTATGCACACTGCCAATACGCGCAATCGTTTTCGAGCAATGAGCAATTAAACTAGTGGGTTGAAACCCGATCGGTGCACGCTTTATATACTCTTATCAAAGAGTGGCCTACGAGCATAATGTACAGTACTAAAATTACACAGCACACTCTTCATAAACATTTGCAATCTTTACGTTACAGCATCTTTTGCGGTACGAGTTCTTTTCCATACGACCTGTGTGATAGAAGTCTTCCCGCATTTTTTCAAGTGGTTACCTCAATAAGCCTATCCACCGAAGGTATTCAATGTACAACTCGGTCCACGACAATTTCTGTACATGGTCGTATAACGCAACGCTGCTTCTACACAGCCACGCCGCTTGCCGCAGCCTTGCCTACAATTGCAGGTTACCAGTGATAAAACAGAAGTTGGGGCTGGAGCCTTTGTAGTGTAAACAGGTGAGTGGTCGTTGTTAATTTCTTTTCAGCCCCATAACTTTGGTTAAAAAATTGTGCGCCATAATTTAACTTGGAGGTACGTACAACTAAAGTGCTAGTGTGAAAGGTAGTTTCAAAAAAGCTTTAGCGCTATTTGCTTAGCTGACAAAACTATTGAAGAAGGTAAATATCTGCTTTCCGATTATCTACAGCGTTGATATGAACCAGATGAATTTTCCTCGGAAGTGGAATCAGTGTTGTTAAACTCTTCATCGAAGTTTTACCGGTCTTTTCTTTTATTACTGACAGCACTTTCTCTTTTCCAAAGAACACTGATGTTTTCCAGCTACTTATAGCGACTTTTTGTACTTGCGAAGTACAATTGGTGATTCTTGTGCAATGTATGGTGGTTTTTTTACATAGCCTTGTACAAAAAGGTACTCCTATTCTTAAGAGTGAGACCTACTAATATAACAAGAAAATCGATGTGTTGTCCAACTGCGCCACCTTCTTCAATTTTTCGCATTTTTCGAAGGCCATACGAACAATGTAGATATCAATATCTTCTTCTGCAATAAATCTGTTTATGTCTCATTCAGGTGTCCATCAGTCTGTCACTGATGTAGAATTAACTGGTCCTGGTATTATTTGTAGAGAATTATTTTAGAGACAAAATTTTCTCTCAATGCATCTAGACATGTTAGGCGTGGCTCTAATGATGAAGCGATTACTTACCATTTGGGAGCTCTTTTGTTTCTGAGAACTAGCCACTTTGCGCGTATTATTTCCAAACGACAACAGATTATAGTTGTTTTCTTCTATTTTTCCTAATTGCAATTGTACGGTCCATATTATTTGGTTGGAGGTTTTATTGGGAGCATTTTTATCGAATAATATTAAATATAGTTAAGTAATCAATATTATTAGATGAATATTTAAATTTAAATTAAGCAAGAAATTAATAGCATATTGTGTATACTTTAGCTAAATTAACAAACGCGCACCAATAAATAATCGAAATTATGTCGCGAGTGTATTTGATCGCTATCGAATGGCAAAAATTTCAAATTACGACACATCAACTGCCAACAAACGAATAATTTTTCAGGATACAATGCCGTAATCTACTTTATGGACAATGTTATATTTTAGATTAAATAAACACAATGTTCATTACCCATAATTCACTAGGGTTGTGATATACTTGCAGCCTGCGTCGAGTTATGTTTGTGGCCGGGCGCTATTTCTCATTTGTACCTACAACCTACAACTGCGCTTATTTCGCCCGGGGTAACGTGATTATGAATATGAGAATTGCGGTACACAGTAGTTTCCCTAATTTTCTCCATTTCAACAACATCAAAATAACACATCATGTGTCTGATAAAAAGCGTAAACGTACGGGAAACATTATTAAAGCAAACCACAGAAATTAAATAAATCAGGCGCATGTTGTGTGTGTGGGTGCATAAATTTTGAAATAATCTCCCCTTATATAAAAATCTGGATCCAGTTTTCATTAGAAATCTAATTTTTATTGTTCATTAATACTAGCTATAATATTGGATGTATAAGGTTACTTAAAAAAATTGATATGATATACACCAAGTGATCAACAAAAAACATGATCGAGGAACACACTATTAATTGGTTGAACTATCTCTGGAGACTTATCACAGATTATAAGGTTATAATAAAGAAAATATGCTCATTATGTACAATACAGCTATTATCACAACTTTATTATTAATCTAAATTATCCTATTTAATGAAACCAAATACAGGCCAAACAAAAGCAGTTAAATAAACATCCACAGATACGTGTTTCAACATTTAAGTCTCGTCAGTGTGGCAACTTCTACATCTCAGACTAAACTGAAAAATATGCTAGCAATACTAAATATGCAACTTCCCGAAAGCGCAACACTCTATAAAATAAAATCAACTAATATTTATCAGAAAATACTAGTAAATAATTTAATTGTTACATAATCTTATCATAGGTAAGTAGAAAGTATATAGCATTCTTATACAAGTATAAGAAAGATTTATGCCTATTATGTACAGTACAAGTGGTATCAAAATTACCCTGTTCGGTAAAACCAAAGATAAGCCAAATTGAAACCACTTAGCAAAATAGTAGTTATAACAAACTTTAAAACATCCACAGATGCGGGTTTCGAAATGTATGTCTCGTTAGTGTGACCACATTTAAAGCTCAAAATAAGCTGAAAAATATCCTAGCAAATTTTACCATCACAATCACTTTTAAAAACTTCAATTGCTAGTAATTTACATCTCAAAGTAAAACGTGAATGCAAATTGTATCCAACACATGTTAAGTCTGTTTATTCAACAAAATGATGAGCACACTAGATGGTATTTACAACAGAACGAGATAATATGATAATGGAGCATATTACAATTGAATGTTTACGATCATTTTTGCATTAGAATAGCGAATCCAAATTTACAAACATGCTATTGCTTGATATCACTATTGTAGATTTATTTTTATTTCCCCACTTTAAAAATTGGGTCTATTGAAACAATTCACAAAGTGTGGAAACATTTGAATTTGCAATTTCTGGAGAAATTGACAAAACTTCAGCGGTATTCAAAACTGGCTGAAAATATTTTTTACTGCCTTCTAGAACACCTTAAATGACCCTTTAAGACTAAAGACTAAAAGTTTATCTTAGTAAAGGAGATGAAACGGTACACTTTGTAGTAGAATGCGAACCATTCCTTGAGGATAATATACGGTGAGAAATTATTTCATTGTGACGCAAAATGTATTTCACAATGCTTTGCAAAAGCTGATGAAACAAGTACGTCTTGCTTGCAGAAATCGGGGAAAATCTTCGAGTAATACTTAGGACTTATTTGGTGTTTAATTTATCCAATAAACGTAAAGATAACCGTTTGATGTTCGTATTTCTTTTCGATCTAACCTCACTTTAAGTTTCAAACTAAAACGTTAATGATGTTGCAATAGTAATAATGCGACTTCAGGAGGGCTGGAATTTTCGGTGCGAGGCTGCCTCTGGAGTTATAGTTTCCACAAACACCAAAATTCTTGAACACAACACACAAATACCAACACTCCGCATGCATTTCGTTAACCACGTTAGCATTATTTAGCACCAGTTTTAATCATTTCTCGATGATGCTAACGTGTTTGTGAAAACTATGTCTTCAGAGGCTGTCGATTTCAATGCTCCACAGAAATATTTTGCCTATCTTGACACAAGCAAAACAGGGTACCATTTTTTAATTCATCACTGGTCAAATAACTATATTTATTTACCGAAGATAATATTTCTAAATTTCTACAAAAATGGTAAGTATGGCTTTGTGGGATATCAAGCATTATGCCAATGACACAGTGATTTATGATGACAAATTTATAAAATCGTAAACAATATCCATTACTCATCAACTGTGCTAGTGTTGGAGCTAGATGTCGAACCTAATACAGGATAGGTACTGTGATCAAGCATGCTCGGAACTAATATACTTTGTCACGCTGCGCTACTGTGCCTGTAGGGTAGCGGGCATCGGTAGTTCTATAGACTCAATCGACAAAAAAATTTATATATACCGTTGTGGTCAGGCTGGCCATCACATACGCAGCACTGGCGTGGTGCAGCACGGCAGCAACCACAATGAAGAAAGCAAAAGTTTTAGAACACAAGTCCATGCGCCTCATATCAAATTCTAATAGGTACACTTCCCTCAGAGACCTCTGTATACGTTGTCTTTACATAACCCCACTGGCGGACTGCTCTCAGCAAATCTCATAGAAGTTTTACACCTTGAAACTGGGTGATAGTCTGCTAATACACAACATTACACAAATTAAACAGCATAGTGCCCCATTCTGAATAAAACACACCCCGTCGTACGAGGCGTTGCCCATTCTTCTTCTTCGAAAACTTCTTTAACTCTTTCTTGTCCCAATCTTCGTTTCTTTGGTTATTTCTTATTATTTTTGTTGTTTTTCTAAATTCCTTTTCCTAAACGTCCATCTTTACTAAAGTCAAAACTTATTTTGGACCTCAACATTAGAAGATTTGGTGGCTGGAAGGAGCTTCAGTTTTACTTTTAAGCCGAAGCCGTCAAGTCCCTCAATTGCCACTATGCTACGCGTCGTAGATGTTGGCTGGCTCTGAGCGAGTCCTTGGGGAGGCCATGTATTTTTTAACACTTAATAAAGTTATTTTGAATGACTGATTGGTAGTTCCATCAGACAATGTGTGCTGGCAGAAGCGTATTCGAGTGGTTGTTATGAGAGCCTGGAGTAGAGTAATGTTTTCACTACTGTTACGGAGTGATCAGTTTGTTCAACATCCAGTAGTTCCACATTTGCCAAGCTTTATTATGTCATATGGAGCTGTCTACACTTCAGTCAAAGACAAGGATTTGAAAATGCCCTTGATTATATTTTTGTTGATCTTCCAATGTAATAATCTAGTGAACTATACAAAAAAACAAACAATTTCTAATGTATTGAATTTTTATTACTAGTAGGTACCTTCAAATTAAAATATATCACTTTAAGAGCAAGGAAGAACAACATACAATAGTAGTTCGGTTACCAATCGTAAGCGAAAACCGTGACACGTTCGAATATCACTTTGATTATAACATGAGTTATTATTATGTTATTTAAATATTGCAGAATAAATATCTTTAATAGCGAAAATAATTTCGAACAATTGCAGTTGAATTAAAAAAAACTGGTAGCAAGAATTCATTAAATTTATCCAATCGCCGAAAAAGCACAAAATGCTGACTTTAAGAAACATACATAAAAACTGCAATAAATTGTCTGGCAATCGAAATACATGTTTGCAAGCCTCAGCTCAAAATCGAACACAAGTTTAACAATATTATGAGTCTGAATACCTATCTTCTTCTTATTTTGTGCGTTTGGGTGTTTGGATACTAAGCTAGACAAAAACAGTGTTATCAGAAGAGAAACTGCCGTGCCATACAATCGACTTGATTAAATAAGCTCATTGAATTCAATCTCTTCCCAAGCAATCTATCCAATTTTCCACTAGTCTTATCTTTTTCAAGCAACCCTCCCCTATGATGTTAGCCAATCAGGGGCCATATACAAGTCAGTGAACGAACGACCTTTAACTTTAAGGAAAAGATTTATTTAACAGCTATATACAATGAAAAGAAAACAATAACATCGGATCCTACCTATTAATAAGATTAGTTTTTTAATGGTAATGAGTTTAAGCAATTTCTTTATTTCTAAACAAAAAGATTTTAAATAATGAATCTTAAACTGTGAACATTTACATAATTAATTTATATAATAAATTCATACATGCATATCATAAATTGCTTCTAATTAAATTATACGTAATTGTGTTACATCGTAAGTTAGCGTTGCATGCTTTGTATCGTCGCCAAGAATTGTTCTAGAAATAAAAGTATTTTGAAATTAAATTGTGCTTTACATTCTTATACACACCACTAATTGTCTTACCGAGAATATATTTTAAGCCGAAATTTAAGTAGATTAAACAGTACTTTTTCACGCAAATTAACAGGAAATCAGATATAAAATATACGGGGTAATATACGGGATTATACGATGTCAACACTGTAAGTATTTATAGCCTACGTGAATTACGAAAAATAAAAAACCTTTTATTTTGGGGATATATTCTCGATGGGTGTAGGGATAAATATCTGAAGAAATTGTACCTGCCCGGTGGACGCCTCTCCTTTTTTCAAGTAATGAACCACCGTGAACAAAATTCTACCGCTGGTTTTTCATCTACCTATATCTCCACATACAGTTGGGTCAATTCCCCTTATTTTTTCCATGACCCCCCACTCTTGGCATCGACGCGTGGGCTACACTCAGTACGAAACAAGTTAGTTTTCGATTATAGCGCGCGAATAGCAGGTCAATTGTTCAAAAGTTGCAAAATAAGATTTACCTGTTGTTTGTTATTTGTGTTCGTATTTAAAAGTTCAAAACGATTGGAAAAATGAGTACTGCAAGTTGTTTGAATTATTGAGGAATTCATCAAACAAATGAGTTTTGTTCAAGATCGAACAAAAGATCTTCTTTTCTATTCTCTGAGGGTCTGTTCCACTAAAATCTTTACTGGTCCTATTTTTTTGCAAAGCCATCTTCACGATTTTTTCAATGGTTGTTATAAAGAGCCTTGCCCACGAGAGGGGGCGCACATGATTATACAGACTGAATTTGGAATGCCTCATCGTTTACCACCACTAATTTTGCCATTGCAGTAAATGAGTTGTAGAACAGAAGTTGAAGCTGGTGCCTCGGTGTTAAAAGTTGACGTTGGAGAATTTCCACACCATTCCTTAAGTTCCAATATTTGTTAATGTTTGTACGTGGTGTAAATTTTTTAAAAATGCTAACGCAAATCATTAGATGTTGGTGGAAGAGTTGATAAAATAACAGAATGATTTTAACCATGAAGCAGCTATTGAATGAAATAACTATTAAATGAAATAAGTTCTTGGTTACTAATAAAAGTATAATTTGTCTCCAGTACATGCGATTTCGATTTTTGTAGATTGTGGATTATGAAATGTGTGAACAACGTCCATCAAATCCTTCCTGTTGTTAATTATGTCGTTTGAAGTTGTACTTTTCCGAAAAATGCAGGTATAAACAAACACAGCCGCAATCACAAAATACCGTAGTTTGTAATTTTTAACGACTGGAAATCGCAAGGGCTGTAGATTTAAGAAAATTAATTCAGTAGATTTATTTAGATCTATAAATACAGGTAATTCGGAAAAGCCTCAGTAGCTATATCTCTGAGGGGCTCCAGTATTGGAGATACGAGCAATAATTCCTAATTTCAGATATTGTAAAATCAGATAGTTTTAAAAAAACTACCCACAACCGCCTTAGTTATACAGCTGTCAATGCTGTTCAAAAAGACTGATAATAATTAATACATTACCGACAAATGACGATATAACTGGTTAAGTCTAAGCCCTGGTGAAAAAAATCTAAACCAACGTTTAAAGTAAAAAATGTCAACTATGAACGGATGTGTCTTGGTAAAAAGAAAATTAGCCCTGCCGAACATTTAGTTCTTTCTACAGCCCAGTGTGTGTATTACGTCAATTGGTTTTGTTTTATGTGTTTCTGAAATCTGTACGGTTCTTATGAAGAAACCAATACTGTTTTCTAATTTGAAAATATGTAGGTAAGCGAAGTTTACTTTTATTATATCAGATACTTTCATAATTTAGACCTTATGTATTCTGAGGAGTGAGGAGGGTTGGACTCTTTGATGATGACTAAACTAAACAAGGATTTTTTCAACAAACGTGCGTCGAGTGTGATGTCGGTGTTTGTAAGAACTACTCTAGTGTCATCTGAATACAAAGGATATGCAAACATAATTAAATTAAATTAGAAATTATGTTTATAAAGACATTGGAGAAATTCAAGATCATACTGCCGTCAACCTATGCACTTAAATCAACATTTTTATTGTATTTATTATTATTAGCCACTTAAGTTTTATAGTATATAGGTATGTTTGTACAGTATATGAAGCGAGGTGCATGAATCTAGCTTTTAAAAAATTTAGAAGGATTTGGTTTGAGATCGCGAAGATATGCGAAAATACCTCTTTCGTTTGCGACGCAATAATTTTATGCAACGCTTACTCTAACATATGAGCAAAAAAATGAGGTTAGCGGGTAAAAATTGGAATATCTCCAGCAAGAATGTGCAATAGTACAACAGAAAATCATATTTTCAGGATCGCAAACGAAAAGTGCAATGGTAAACATTCGAAAACGATCGCAAATATATTTTTTTCTAAACACCTTTTCTTGGTGTGCTGGATTATATTACTATTATTGTACATTTTTGCCGAGAAACAGCAGTGACACAAACAAGAACAATGTGATCGCAACCATTCTTAAACAAATCGCAAAGTTATCAAACGAATCGCAAACAGCATTTTCTCAAAATTCCAACTTTGGGGTGCTGGGCTGTATTATTTGCTGAATATTTTCGCCGGAGAACCGAAGCGGCGTAAGTGAAAACAATGTAATTGCAAATGTTCATAAACGAATAGCAAGCGATTGATTTTTTTTTTTGATATGCCTGGGGTAACGATATTCGCCATATTTGAATTAATTACGTCCGTTATTTCAAGAAAATTACCGTGATTCTCGTATTAATTTTGGATCATATTCAGCCATTTCACGGCCACATAGAGTTTTTTATATGAGATTTTATAATAAAATTAAAACTATTATGGATTTAGTGAACCACTCTGTATATCGATTTGTAATTTTGAATGTTACATAATTAAGATTCATTACTATTAAACAAATAATTATGACAAATAACTGGAAATACATATATTAGAGTCTAAAACATAGAAATATAACGCTAAGATCATTTTTATAATAATTGCCAAGAGATCTAGATGTTTAAATAATAAAATTTTATTATTATTGCATTTTAATTGTAACGTTAACTATTTTAATAAACTATCAGAAGCTCATTTAGATTTTTTTAAATTCATGGTGTATGCCAATTAGATAAATGACTTTTATTTCAATGCGAATATGGCTCAAAGCAATAAATCTGCTGCAATTTATACCTTTTGTTTTTCCTGTTGGATTTTGTTTGTTGAACTGAGATTTTGTAGAGTAATGGCTAGATCAGCAGCGAAGTACGATTTATTTTTGAAAAAAGTTGTTGTATAGCGCAGGATAACCATTCAAAGAGCAAATGAAAAACAAGCATCATCAGCAGGGCGCTAGATTGCACGCCGCATCTATTTAACATGGGTTTAGTTGGCCGATTTAATTCCCCACCGAGCTTTAGATCAGACAGTTCGGTTTGCACTTGCCTAAAGCGATAGAACATGCATACACTTAAATTATCGGAAGTCCCAGGCAATTTTCAAACGATGTATTACGGTGTCTCTTTCTGGTTCACAATACTGGCCCTCCCGCACGAGGGAGATGATAGAGCACGAGTTGGAAATTGGTGTTACCCAGCTTACAATACGCCGCCACCACCACAGAAGCGGCGTGGGGACGGGGGAGAGAGATTAAACACCAGCATAAATGAACAGCCAATAAACAGTCGGCCCATAACCCAAACATATTGCATACGATTTTATAAAGGTTTCATAAACGTTGTCTTTACCTTCGCCGACTAATACAAATATTTAGAGCATATAATAGACAATTTCACATAAAAGGTTGCGTCGCAGTTTCCATTGCTTCCAAGTTACTCTTGTGTGTGATTTATTTCTTGGTTACAGATCAACTTTGGCGTTACATTTTTGCGGTTTATGAAATATATTGCAATTTCATTTTTTGCTATCATGGATTCAATGTTTTCATCAAAAATGCCATACTATCAATTGGTATTGCGGAAATGCAAAAATTGCAAAAGTAGAATCAGCTAATAACATAGAAAATAACCGACCAAGAGCGTGTTGCACACGCTCATGATAGGATTCCGTAGCCTTACCCAATAACATTATGTTCAACTTATATAACTATATAGCTACGCATTAAGAGCTACTTCTTATTTGTAAAATGTGCTCGTTGTCTATCAACAGTAATATCGAAATATTTCAGAAGATATTTTTACTACTGAATCCGTTATAATTTTCGCTTAAAGTACTAACTAAAAACTACATTCGGAAATAGTTTCAGATTTTATGCATCGGTAGTTTAGAAATAACGACTCTGAAAGCGAATATCTCGTGGCTGAAGGATTAAAATTATAAGGTACCAAAACATTCTTTGTTGCATTTTGGAAGAACTATCCAACCCCACTCGATGGGGTCCAACATTTTTTAAAATCACTTCATTTCTATTTTTCATCAATTTACGTCTGTGAACCAAACTTCATCTCAATAGGTATAAAAATGAGAGAGGTGTGACATTCAGACGGACGGAGATACCATAACTGTAAGGGTTCTTACAGAAACCTAGAAACCTTTTGCAGATTTGATTGTGAAGGTGAACCCTTTTGAAATATCGTTTTAAAAGGCAAAGAAAATATGGAAATATCTTAATTGTCTCTTTAAATAAACCATGAAACTAGGATCTTGTCTAATATCAATATACCCTTTTAGAGATAGTTCGCTTCGTAACTTGTAATAAAGATTCCATAATGTAGCATCATTAAGAGTATTTTCTCTCAAAATAAGCCGGCAGAACCTTTCTCTTTATATGCTTTACTTTTCTTGTGACAGCCTTTTTCAAATTTTAGTTACCTACCATTTTTCTTTTGATTTTGTCGGAAATCGAAGAAATTATGCTGCATTTTCTGCAACCGCATGGATATCATTTCGTATATCTGAATCAATACATTTTTCGGATATTTTCAAGCAAAAACCCTTCGCTAAGAAAAGCTTTTATTTTAAAAAACTACTAAAAAGTAAAAAATTCTATTTAAAATTCATACACCTGGAAACCAAAATCTTTAGCACTATTGCATAGTTACTTTGCTCAATTGACCGCCCCCAAAGCTTTTGGTTTCCAGGTATATGAGTTTTAATAAATAATTTTTTACTTTTTTAAAATAAAAGGTTTTCTTAAAAATATTTTTTTATATATTTTTTTTTTACTTTTTAGTCTACTTATTTTGCCGACAGACAAAACCCTTTCATTTGGTACCCTTGTCAAGGGGGTTGTGAATAATAAGATAATCCGCTGTCATGGTGCTTCCGCCATATTAGATTTAGAATGGCGTTACATAGCTTGTCGCATTTTACTCGTCAAACTCTTTCATTTGATACCTTTATCAAGGGGGTTGTGAAGAAAAAGATAATCCGCCGCCATGGTGCGTCCGTCATATTGGATTTAGATTGACGTTACATAGTTTATCGTATCTTACTCGTCAAACCCTTTCATTTGATACCTATATCAAGCGGGTTGTGAAGGAAAATATATTCCTGGTGTGTCCGCCATATTGGATTTCGTATGACTTCACATGTCTTATCGTATTTTACTCGTAAATCCCTTTCATTTGAAATCCATAGGGGGTTATGAAGTAAAAGGTGATGCGCTATCTTGGGACGTCTGCCATTTTGGACTTCGAACGAGCTCATATGGTTCATCGTATTTCGTAGTCAAACCTTATCATACCCATATCAAGGGGGTTGTGAAGAAAACCATCATCCTGGTGCGTCCGCCATATTGGATTTCGTATGGCCTCACATAGTTTATCATATTTTAGTTGTCAAACTCTTTCAGTTGATATCCATATCAAGGGGGTTATGAAGTGAGAGGTAATGCGCCATCTTGAGACGTCCGCCATTTTGGATTTGGAACGATATCAGATATACCATATTGCATCGTCACTGGACTGATACATGTGTTCCAAATTTTAATTAGAAGTAAGTTTTCATTGCAAGATTTGACTTAAACAAACTAACACACTATCAAACTAACATTGCAAGTTAAATGAAAACTTTAAAAAAATTGAACCACATTTATAGTTAGAGGTGAGTGCAATTTTATTACCAATCAAGAGAGAGAAGAAATTGTTGTTTTTTGATAATAACGCCCTCTAAGCATTATTATATCAACGAAATATCCATGCCTCTGCTGGAAGACAGTGGCGGCCGGATCGGATTTTGAAATAAAAAAAAAAAAAACATGCGAGCCGGGTGGCAGAAAATGGCCAAAATTCAATTTTCGGTCAATTCGGTCATTAAAAAAAGTCTGATTTTTTAAATGCTCTCAAAATTCGCTCAGTTTTGTGCTTCTTCCACAGTCGACTGACGCCTCGTGTGCAAAAGGCAGTGACAGAAATTCTTAATTTCTTCACTTGTACTGTAATATACTATTGGTAACAATAAACAGGAAACAGGAAAGGGGCAGGCTAAATCTTAGATGGAAAGATGAAGTCGAAGAAGATGGCAAAAGGGGCGGCATAAGAAACTGAAGAGAGCCGGCGGAAAATACAGACTGGCGAAAATTCCACACGACTGTAGAACCAATGATGATGAAATTTTAATACATATAAACTAAACTTGGAATTTACTATTAGAACTTTATTTGAACATCCAGATTTTCACTACAATGTCATTTTTTAAATAGTAAATATAATATTAAGAAAACCTGCTGTAGTTTGTACTTTATACGTATTCTCGATGTAAATCAGCTAATGATGTGGTCGATAAAGCTCCTTTAGTTTTGTTCACTATTCTATTCTTTATTGCATACAAATAGGCAATGCATTCTACATCAGGGGATAAAGAACAGAACAACTAGGAGTTCTCGAATATTAATGAAACGTAAACGGTTTAAAACAAATGCATTGTCAATCTATTGTTCTAAGTTTAATAGTATAAATAGATCTGATATTTTTTTATTTGTTTCAGGTGAGTGTAACAACTAGCGCAGTAAGCGAGGGCGTACCACATATATACACTAGGTGAGCGTATCTTATTAATCCATAATTGAATTCAGAGCACATTCTTGATTTTCTTGAATTGCTCGCATTTATTTGCGGCAAGTATTTATTTGTATGTGACATGCAGAGAGAGGTATGTGCATTTTGATTTTCTTCTATGCCAGTCATTCGTCATTTTAATGGGAACATGTTTTCTTACTTGGAATTATTGCGAAAGATATTTTTTGCTCAAAAATTACATTGTTCGCGTGATTCTTTAATGATCGTGTTTAAAACTATTAGAACGCTTTGTGCTTGTAAGAAATCTGCCCCGCATATACAACATGCACGTACAACTTATAAAAATTCCAGATCGTTAATAATTTTCAGTACACAAGCGGATCTATTCGTAGATCTCAGATTAACTCTTAGATATGCCACAAATAAAAAAAAAACTTGATCACAGTATACTAGAGCTAAGTACTAAATAATAGGTAATCATTTTGAAGATCTATGTTCTTCATTACTTTCTAAATCTAGAATCTAGAGAATAAGAAAACACACCAAATTGTGCATAAGAAAACAAATTATACATGGTGCTAGTTAATTGGTAGGTATCACTCTCAGGATCAACTCTTCTTATTTAAGTACGTCAAAAAATTCATATAAATACAGATTCAGAAAACATCACTATCAAGACACGGAAAGATATTACGAAAACGACTTGAAATGTTTCAATAAAATGAAAATTAGACCTTATTCTCTTTTTTTTAGCGGTAACGTCTGGCTTTCACTTTGCTTATAAAGCAGTGGCGTCGCAACGGAATACAATCTAAGCTCTATTTTTGATAAAAATGCCACATGTATATTATCTAACCTCATTTTTTTATACCGACAGTCAAATTAGAAATAAAAAAATGCCTTCCTTTCGAAAGATTTTGGTGTTTATTACTTAAGGTATTCACTATGTTTAAGTAGCCTTATCAACACTAATAACAGTGCCCCACAAAAAAAAGGTTCAAACCAGCGAACTAGACCCACGTATCCCTATGTATTTTCGGTCGCTGAATCATAATTCGAGGACAAAACTATTCATACACCCTCAAAATCATTAGCTAGAGCCAATAAATACCCCTAGAATGGGGTAAAAAGGACATGAAGCTACGAGAATAGATGTTACATCTTAATCAATCGAATTATACAAATTAAAGTTAAACAGCAGCGTACATACAATAAATATGAAACACACCTCCTCAGGGAGAGGCGAAAACTACCCCCCATATATAAGAAAATAGATCCAAAACGTAAGTAAGTAAGTAAGTATTTTTTCTAAATTTTCATGTAAGAGACGATTTCTTTTAACAGTAAATATCCAATGTAAGGTCGAAAATGACCTAGTAATATATAACACTAGTAAAAACTACAACTTCCTTTAAATTTTGTTCAGCCAAGTTTTACCAAAGCCATCTTAAAGTAAAGTAAAAATTAAACATTGACTCGCAATTAACTGTTTCTAAAACCTTGGAAGCTACTAAATTGCACTTGCCAGGATTATCAACATGTAATTTTGTAACTAATAAATTGGCAACTTTATTTTCTAAAACGTCTGCCATTTCGTCTATTGCAGCCATTTTGAAGAACACTCCGAATATTTTCCAGTTTTTTTTCATATAGTTCGCAGAGACTTTTTTTACGAAGCAGGCTTTCACTTGAAACATGTTGCCCCACGCAATATTTGTTTAGAAAATGTGTAAAATGAGCGTTATTTAGTACACTCCATGGAAGATTTAAACATATTAACAAAAAAGCCAAACGAAATAAAATTAGTCTTTTTCTTTTTTTGCATTACACTCGTGTATGTAGCTATTTACATGTTTTAAAACAACATTTTTCCCTATGCACCTTATTCTGATGACAAATATTACAAATGATCCTACAGCAGTATCAGTATTTTACTGCTGTGAGGATGTGGAAGTAATTGAGCTTTTCACTTGGTTCACATATATACTATAACGAGACCTGGCACTAGATTATATTTTATGATGATTCCGGTAAAGGGTTAGGGGTTAAATAGGGGTAAATATGGGGAACTAAGTAAAGTAAGCTGGTAAGAGTACAGACACTTGGGATCTGGTGTATGATACTAGAAGCCAATGTCTCAGATTTTTTTGTAACATTTTTCAACCCCTCCACTATCCCCAGTCCATTAGTTGGGCTGATAAAATTAAATTGAGATATTCACTTGAAACTTGGTACACCATGAATTGTAACAACATATGGAACTAGATTATATTTTGTCATGATTCCGTTGAAGGGGTGGTAAATAGGGGAAAATGAGTAAAGCAAGCTGGTAAGAGTACAGAAACTTAAGATTTGGTATCTATTCTAGAAGTCAAGACCTCAGATTTCTTTATAATATTTTTCAAGCCCCCACGTCCATTCCATTATTAAAGGGGTTGATAAAATAAAATTGAAATATTTTGGTATACGTATGTATTGTATTTGAAACTTTAAACATTATAATGCATTTTGAGTTATTAGGTTTCGTATAAAATTGTTGTTCAAATTTAGGAAAAGACATTTGTATGCGTGTCAATGACGTCGCCTTAACTTAGACTGCACCGTAAATTTAAACTACATATGATGGCTGCATGATTGCGACAATTTCACGAGTAGCAGTCAACTCGTGATGGTTATTGTTTGTGTTGTCTTGACAGTTTTTCACTTTCTGCTCGAAAAATGAACATAAAACATGTTAAATGAAGTCAACAACAGAAAATGCTCCAAGTTTTTATATTTTATATACTGCTTTTATCATTTCATACTACACTCTTCTTCTATTTTTCTCATTGGGAAGATAACGGAATATTTTCTTTGATATATTATTATTCGAAAAATTTGACGCGTTAAACATTTTGCTTTAGCTGGTAAACACGATCCCAACTTAACCGTCTGACATCTGACATAAAATGACAACTGACAAACAGAGCAGTGAACACATCATATTATATTAGCAGTCAAGATAGAAACTTTAGAATTAAAATAATATTTGCTCATGCTCAGTTGTGCTAGTTATCGTGAGGTCATTCAATTATATGTTTAAAGGGCGTACTAAAGAAGCAAACATTTTATTAAAAATGGTAGTGTTATTTCAATGAGCACTTGCTAAAAATGTGGGAAAAAATTCCTACTGAAATAGCCTATTGCTATGTTGATCCTGTTCCTTATTGGCACTGCATGACATAAAGGGTAAGATGTGTAAGCTCACGAAGACCTAAAAAGCCAAAACACGTATAAAGTTTCAATAAAACATTTTAAGACATTAAAAATAACATTTGCCTAAGTATGTATTCAAAATATTAAATAAAGTTTCACAAAAGTCAACGATACAATCAATCTATTGTAATAGCCCCGGAGGCAGCGACAGATTTTTCGCGTGAATATCTATAAAGCTAGATTTTGTTCCAAAGGTGCAATTCTACCAAACTCTTAGTGGTGCATAAATGAATAAAAAATTAAACATATTGCAAAAAAAATAGTTGGACCAAAATTTAGTTTTTCGAATTGCCACGAATTTTCAAAAAATGATGATTCGTAGAGACATAGAACGGGTCTCCAATCGACGTATTTATTCAGTTTTTACGTTTGAAAAATTGACTTGCGGTCGTGCTAATCGGCGTCTATTTTTAAGTGGTTTCCCGAGTTCAAATCCCGCCCGGGGATACTTTTTTATTTTTCGTTTTCAATTTTTCGGCAGATATTTTTGATTCTATCAATAGAACGAAGCGAATAGCAATTATAGAATAAAAAATGCCAAAAAAATGAAAACGAAGAAAAAAAGTATCCTCGGGCGGGATTCGAACTCGGAAACCACTTAAAAATAATCGCCGATTAGCACGACCGCAAGTAAATTTTTCAAACGTAAGAACTGAATAAATACGGCGATTGGAGACTCGTTCTATGTCTCGATAGCGAGGAGAAGGTCGGCAATGACCATACAACGTGAATCGCGATGTGAAAATCGAAAATTGGGGTCGGTAGGAGCGAAGGCGAATCGTCTTTTGACATTTCGCGACAATTCGAAAAACAAAATTTTCGTCCATCTATTTCTTTGCAATATGTTTAATTTTTTACTCATTTATGCACAACTAAGAGTTTGGTAGAATCGCACCTTCATTATCTAAACTATATTTGGAAAAAATCTAGCTTTATAGAAATGATTTGACGAAAACTGTCGCTGTCTCCCGGGCTATAAGCAAATATTTGTAACTATGGTTGAAGATAGTAAATTTAAAACATCGAGTTACTGGTAATGCGTCACATACTGTATACAACTTTAATCCTATATTAGTAGATGAATTTTATCTGTTACCTTATCATATATTTACTATATATATTATAGTGTTTATCTTATTGTTAGTAATTTTGAATTAGTGTCTAATAAGTGATTTTAAATTAAATTAAAAAAATATATAATTGTCTCGACATTAAGATGTATCTCTGGATGTTTTTAGAATACCAAAACTCTAGTTGCATGAAGAAGCGGCAAACTGCTAAGAGTTCTATAAATAAATATGTGGCGTTCAAATCAGTCGGGATAGTAAAAAGTACGTCTTTTCTTAGAGCATCGTTTCGCAGCTGCCGCAGAATCCAGTCGCGGATAAGAAGTAAGAAGTGCTGCATAAATGCATTGATCATTCGTTGGGTCGCCTGCCTGTACCTCAGCGAGAGAACGGGTTTAAGTCTGGATACTTTTGGCTTTGCAAAACGCTTTTTGCATTAAGCTGCCTGCCGAGAATAAAGACGTTTGCCATGTCGAGCCTTGACCAATGTTACCTCCGAAGTGCGTGGTTTAAATCTTTCGCTTCACTGAAAGTAAAACCAAGACGAACACTGAATAATTTACAGACTTTAGATTTATTATTCGGTCATTTATTATGCCGATTTTGACAAATTTATTCCTTGAATTTATTTAATCGTTTTAGTTAGCACTGTAAAATTACTACTAATTCATTTTCTATTTTTATGCGAGCGTGAGTAGCACTATATTTTTTGCTATGTACACCTATTCATGAATAGCTGATTGAGGAGATTGAAGTAAATAGTTGTTTCGAATATAAAGTAGCTGGTAGGTACATGCAATTGAAGAGAGAAGTGGGTGTTTTCAAATCCGCATTTCATTAACAAAACATTCTGTGCCCGCTTAAGAGATAGTATCCTTTCTGAGAAGACTTTAAGAACATTTTCTGGCTATTGTATAAGTAGCAAGGCCCCTATGGCGTAAATTAGCTATTTGATGCGTTTCAAGCTGATGAAACCACTAAAGTAATTTGTAAATGCACATACAACATTAAAAGAAGGGAAAGATGGTTAAGATAACAGCCTAAAAATGCGGAACGTCGTTTAAGAAATCCGCGGGAGCTTTAGGCTCACTGCTTTACTCACATACGATACAGACGCATGCAAATGTGTTTCCATGGTTACAAACTGCATAGCATAAATTAAACCTGCACTCACCTCCCGTGAATATTTCATTTCTAGAATAAAAAATATTACTCGACGATTATTGACCTAACAATGTAAGCTGATTTATTAGTTTCTTCATGTTCAGAAAATTTGTATTCAGCATGATTGGTCTTTACTACCGCATTATGGATTTAAAATAAGTTTTAAAAATATATTTTCTCTAATTGCGTTGTCAGTCAATGTATAGGGGAGGATTGGTGTAGCTGGCGCTAAGAAATCAAAATGATTTGCCAACAAAATTACATTATATACCGTGTGTCCTCGGATTGAGAAGAGGATATACTTTTTTATTATTGATTTTTCTAAAATATATATAATATATATATATATATATATATATATATATATATATACAAAATGTTGCTTCCTTTAAAACCCCTAGAACACTCATCAGTTTTTAAATTGCCCTTTCCATAGTTTAGTCATTACATTTTGTTTATAAAAAATATACTGTAAATTAATTTTGAACAGTTTTTTTAGTAGGCTAATTTTACAACTGGCATTTGATGTGTCAGTATTAATTACGACTTATTTATCTTTATTATCTCAAGAAGGTGATTCTCTTTCTGGATTTAGTTTACCTACGAGAAGTCAATTTGTCCTTAACTTTAATTTCTCGAAAAAAGTAATATTTTCAAAAAAAACATTTCACGCTTTTAAAAACTCCTAAAACACTATTGCTGTAAACATTATTTTATGTGTCTTGCAATAAGTAAACAAATTTTATTTTATTTATTTTTTTTGACACGTAAACAATTAATATTAAATAAATACATAAAATAACACTTGAAAAAGGCAATCATTCAACTAGCTCCCCGCCGTTTTCTACGCAGTTCACTGAAATTATTTCTAATTTCTTGACTTGTCAATGACCTCACAGCTTCCCTTATTCAAAATTTAATTCCTCGGCATAAATAAAAATCGGAAATTGTTAAATCAGGGCACCTTGAAGGCCATAAAATTGGACCATTTCTTGCGATCCAATTATTTCCGTATTGTTAGTTTAACCAATTCAGAACAATATTTGCATAGTGGGCAGGACATTTTGTTGAAAATATATGGAACGTAGATAATTGATAGATAAATTCTTCAGCAAGAAAATTTTGTAACACGTCTAAATATGTGCGCTGATTAACGTTATGCTCAAAGGTATATGGGCCAATTATACTATAAGACACAGCGCACCAAACATTGACTTTGGGGGTATATTGCCGATTTTAAAAAATTCTGAAGTGAGGATTGTGTTCTCTCCAGTTCCATTAGTGGTAAAGGTAGCTTCATCAGAGTACATAATAGTTTTATGAAACGATCTGTTTTCCATAATTCTTAGCCCAACCACAAGCAAAAATCCAGAAGTTTAGCACATTCACCTGGCTTTAATGTGCGATTGAAAACGGGCTTGTAGGGGTGAATTTATCGTTCATTAAGAATCCTCTAAGTATGAGATTTACTTAAGTTTAACTGGAGTGTTCGTCCCCGTATGGAAAGTTTTGGATTATTCCGAACTGATTGAATAACCAACACAGTAGCAGCATCATCTTTATCATGCAAAACTTTCTTTTTTCTCGGAACGGAACTTAATACAAAAAGTGACTACTGCCCACATTAAACTAAATAACATCTGGTATTAAATCCGGGTTGAGACCTGCGGCTGTCTATTGTCTTCTATAGTGCGAAAACATCTCATTGGACTAGATTTATAGAACTACTAATGGTTTTTTCATAACAAATGCGAGAAACAGTATTACCGAGACGGTCGCGCAGTGGACTAGATCGCAGTCGAGTGATAGAACACACCTAGCCGCTTTATGTACTTTTTGAGTTTGATTCCCAGCTGCGGCAAGTATAGTTCTCTACATATATTTAGAGCGCATAAAAAACTTCAAAGCTTTGCCGCTTACGTATAGATGGGAGAGCGGGCATGCTATATATTCGTAGAAAATGGTAGATCATAAGTATAATGTATTACTTAATACATAGAACAACATTGTTCTCATGTAAAGTATGTTCTGGCATGATTAAAATGAAAAATTAACGGAAACATACCCGTTACAATTACGAGACTGATTTTAGCAGCGAAACTAGCAGCGAAAAGAAAAATTTTTTTGCTTGCCTTTTTGAATACATATATGCGTAGTTAATGATAATATCAACATTTTTACCTACAAATTATAAACCAAGAGCTATTAGGAAGGCTATTAGTCTCAAAGTCTCAAAATGATTTTGACGACCAATGCGTATTTTTCAGGTAAAACTCGTATTAAATAAAATAGTAACCTGGTCTTTTCGATCCAATTTTAAACGGAAGGTGGGCTCTTTGGCTCTATTTTTTTTTCAATTTAAGTCTCTACTACATCTAACATAGAAGTTAGTCGCTAAACGGACGTCGACAGCGATTTCTCTGCTAGAGCGTAAATTTTGAACTTAAATGTAAAAAAATAGAATAGCCCTTTTCATCACTTTTAATCGAAGGGTGGGTTCTTTAGCTTTAAATTGAAAAAAATTCAGTTCCTAGTACATGTAACAGTAGTTTTCGCATTTTTTTAAATTTAAATTAAAATAAAATGAGGTCTATTAAACTGACTCATTTCTATGTTAGATGTATTAGGAACTTAATTTCTTTTCTTAAATTAAAGTTAATGAGTCCACCTTTCGATTAAAATCGGTTCGAAAAGGGCCAGGGTAATAGGCCTCATTTCATTTTAATTTAAATAAAAAATGCGCCAGCAGCGAAAAGAAAACGCTGTCAACATCTATTTCGCGGATAATTTCTATGTTAGATATACTAGAGACTTAAATTTGTTTTTATATTAAAACTAAAGAACCCACCCTTCGACAAAAGTGGTCTGAAAAGTGCTATTAATTTTTCTTTGTTAAAGCTGGAGAGCCCACCTTTTGATTAAAATGGGCCCGAAAAGGGCCAGGTTACTCCTTTTTTCTTTAATACGAGTTTTACCTGAAAAATGGGCGTTGGTCGTCAAAATTATTTTGAGAATTTGAGGCTAATAGCCTTCTTATTAGCTCCTGGGTCATAATTTGTAGGTAAAATGCTGATATTATCATTACCTACGAATATACGTAATCTCGTGTTTCAATTATAATTTCAAATTATTTTGATATAGTTACCTCCTTCCGAAGTTATTTTAGGATGTAACGGTTTACAGCAGATATGTAAACCCTACCATCGACAGAGTCGAACTTAATATTATCAGTGCATCATGGAATATCGAATTTATTAATGCTCCTCAAATATATAAGATATTAATTCCTACCTTGACACGAGCAAAACACAGTATTTTTTTTTCATTTATTACTGTACCAAATAAGTATTTATTTGCCAAAGACAATACTTCTAAATGTCTACTGTTATTGTGCACAAAAATTTTAAGTGCGCCTCTGTGAGATATCCCTTAACCTAACGTCTCGTTAGGATAAAGGTTGGTTGTTATGGCCTTTTTTATGTGCCTTAAATATGTGTAGCGAACTATGGCAATGTTACAGGGTAGAGTTGACTGTGTGTTTCTTCTGGTTGCACTAGCTATGGCAAAATACATCAATAACGTAAATACAACTAGGACGAAAAATTACAGAATCAACGATGTCTGTCATAACATGCTTACACATGCTATTTTTACACATGTTGTGAATACCGTTTTTTCTAAAATCGTATAAAAAGTCCAGAAAATATAGAAAGATTCAAATCATTTTTCCGCCTCACTAATATTTCAAATTTTTGTGACAAGTGATATTTCTTGAATGCTGTTCATTTGAATAATAATTTTCCACTTTCCTTCATTGCACAGCACTGGTGTTTGTTGTGTTGTGTGTGTTTTGCCTTCAGAAACGACTATTTCCCGGGCCATTGTAGAAAAAAGGAATTTTCGTAATTTAATTTGATTGCAATAGGTAAAAGCGTCTACCATTTTGCAAACGGCTAAAATTTTACAAATGTTTTATATTGTATAGTTATTTATAGTAAATTATTTTTGATAAACCACATTTTAAAAAGATCTACTTCAAAAAGCCTCCTTTATTATTTTTTTTTGCTCTTTACTACATCTCAAATTCCATGTAATAATATTTTCTGATAGACATTAAATAACAGAAATGCACAACATATATGTAATACTTCTCAGTGATGGGATTCTCTAGACCTAATGTAAGTCATGTAAATCAGTATAAATAGAAAATAGGGTGGAGTCTCTAATGAAGTTTCTTTCTTCAGATGACAATTTAAGACGGTGGACGATGCGGCGGCAAGTGTCTCATTCTTGGGGACGAGCGCCTTGGGATGAGGAGGACCTGCCCCGTCCCTGGCCTCAGGTTCCTTCCTTCCTATATAATACCCCGTCTACTCTGTCTAGCACGTCCCGTCAGAGATATATTGCTCCCAATGCCTCGTACATAATTTCTCTCGAGCTCTCAACCACCCTCTTTTCCCTTCTCTATTTCTTAGATGCGATTTCAGTATTTGCCCCTTCAACCACCATGCCAACCAATATCTGCAAACATCAATACTTTTAGTTATCATTAACCATACAAATAATATTTTTGTCGCTTGTAGGTCGTCCTTTCTTTATCACGGCAATTAAGTCTTGGATAAATTTATGAATTTCGCTGTAGGGTTCTGATAAAGTTGCAAGGGGTGAAGAATTTCGATCTAAAATGGAAATTGGAGTGTCACATCCTTTTGTCTTTTACTTGCGTTGGAGTTTTTGTGCCTGCGGCGATACGTCGTAGTGCCAAGTTGAGATAACCGAAGATGAATGAGGACAGTCAACGTGCTTGAACAAGAAAAATATTCCATTCCAAAGTTCCTTTGTCTTTTCCTTTAGCTTTTCGGTTTAATGCTGATATATGATTGTGATCGCATGTCACTTGTTTCTGTTATAACATGACGTAAATCTAAAGAATTTTCCAATATTTAAGGATTAATGTTCGCGTGACGAGTATCCCTACGTTCCTTCCTTAACTGAATATGCATTTTATCCTTTGCGGTGACTCTTGGAATTTTAAGTTCGTTGTTTAATTCAAGAATGACAGCTGAAAAGACGAATAGCCGACGCCACCTCGATTCTCGTCACTGCCTTTTCTCTTCTGTCAACGTCCAAAATAATTCAATTTAATATTTACCCACTAGAAGAAGTACCGTATTTTTACAAACTACAGTCAATTTCCCACAGTCGATAACTACGAAGACTGCACTTATCGACTCTGCTATCGGATTACTGGATCCAATTACGGGAGCCGCATAAGGTGAATGAAATCATGAAATGCCTTTCAGATACAGATGCTAGATAGGCGTGTGCGACTCTTTGATATCTAATTAGCAACTTCGCGTGATACTTTTTTTGACAAAAGTACACTGTTTCTCTCAACAATATACATAATCAAATTATAATGAATAATTTTTTTTTATAAAATATAAATAAAATCATTCAGTAATATTTTACAATAATTGCTAAATAAAAATAAAAAAACTAATTCTCATGAAAAAGTAGTCATCTTATGATTAGTCTAAACATGTATTTATTTTCACGTAATTGTATTAAACATAAAATAAAAATACATCACACATAGTAGACAACCCCCATTTCCAAAGCAGGAAGGGGCTGCATTCGGAAGAAAATTTGCATAAGATAAATACTTGTGGGTCTGAAGACAATAAAGAATGTGTAATATATACTGTAATATACTATATCAAATTTATATACAAGGTGATTCAAATGAACGCGACTATCTCGATTATTAAAACAAAATGACACATAAATTGTATGAAGTTGAACATTCACAAAACTTAATTTAACGTATTATAAACGCAATAGTGAGCCAGCAACTTTTTTGAATAAGAATTGAGATAAAACATTGTTCTTCAAAAGTGATTAAAAATGGATAATTCAAGAAACCAAGAAAAGGTGATTTTTTAAATTATTTTATCACAAAATTTTACTCACATGTTTATTTCTAATTAAACCTAAATAAACCTGAAATGAAATTAGTATTATATCAATTTAAACTTGTCTATTTCGATAGTTAAGGCTTTTGAAGAATTGTTTACAGAATTTTACAAAATCAGTAATAACAACAATAATCAAAATTCATATATAATCACACATATCTCTAGTTAAGTAACGTATTTCAAGTATCGGCAGTATGAAATAATCGACTATACTAAATCGGTCTTGTGCTTACGTGTTAAGATTTAGACCACAGAGTTCCAGGTTCGAATCCTGGCTAGGCTATCTTTATTAAATTTTGTCCTCCAGTTGCTTTTATAATGTTCCAAAAAATTCGAATTAATAATTATGTTTCATATTAAACTCTTATAAGAACTATTAGGCCCCAAAATTACCCCATAACGACAAGAATATTACTTATTTTTTACGTATATTATTATTAATTTGCGAATCTTTTTGCACAAAATATTTTTAGTTAGTCACATTCAGTTTGTGTTAAGATTTTAATGGTATTCAAATCGTTCAAGCAATTATAATTTATTTAAACAATTACATTTTGCTAATTTGTCACTGTGCTACGTCTTTTAATTCGTCACAAGTTAGTTATTTAATATAGTTGACAGTTTTTATAGATCATTAATTGGGGAATAAATATTACTCTATACATTCTTTTGTTTTTGCCGATACTTTTTCAGATAAATGCGAATAATTAGAATGAAGTTATTTAAAGTTATCGATTGTTTGAAAAGTGTAGTTTAAATATGAGTACAAGTCGAGGAAAAGTTGAAAAGTTGAAAACTGCAACTCTCCAGCTTTATTTTTAAGATAGTGATAAACAATAATAAATTATTACTGAAGTAATATGCAAGTTCCACTAGCTCAACAATATTAAATATCTAACTAGTGATGAATTTAAAAAGGTAAGCACTGTTCTATATAACTTGAAAAACCTTGCAATATTAACAAAAACTGGAATATGGCTAATTAAAAATAATTTATGTAGAAAGAATGGCAAATAAGCAATAATAAACGCAAGAAATATGCAATACTCCACTTTTGCCCTTATATGATCTTTTTGAGGATCAGGTAGGCACTTATTAAGTTCAATTTGAAAAATTATTATTATTTTATAATTATTTCTTGGACAATTGTAAAATTAAGAAAAAATGGAAACTTTACAAATTTATAGCAAAATATAATTGTTTAGTTACAAATTTATAGCAAAATATCAATATTTAAATGAATTATTATTGTTCAAACAATTTGATTAATATATTAAAACCATATATAATGTGACTAATTAATAATAATTTGCGCAAGAAAACATGTAAATAAACGATAGTAAACATCAGAATTATGCGGTTCCCTACTTTTGCCTTTATGGGATCACTTTGGGGGGGTCCAATAAAAGAGTCTTATGGCGCTTTAATGAAAAAATTATGATTAATTCGTATTTTCTGGACTATTCTGAAGAGGTGACTTGTGTACGATTTATTGATGGCTATGATTGACCAATTGGGGGTGGTTCTTACCCCTCTACGGACAAAATAAAGGGTGCGTTGAAAACGGTGGAGAAGGTAATTTTGCAGCCATTCCCGATTTTTCCAAAATTAACGTTGTAGCTGCATAGTTTTCCTGTACTATATTGTATATACAAAATTTTTATATTGACGGAGATCTTGTTCAGTTCCTTCTAGTTCGAATTTTCTTTTTTGAACTGGGTTTTTGCATTTTTAATATTTTATTTATTCTATTTACATACTCTTTTGACAAATATAATATTAGCACTATAACATCAAAGGAGCATCGTTTTATTTTTTTTAATAACAAAAAAACATATATAAATTACTAACATAATAAAAAACGGAATTAAGTTTTACTGCATGTTTTGGCATAATATAATGAGGTAGTAATGTGCCAGGGTAATATCATGAAATTCATTGCAGCATTTAGGATTGCGCTAATCTGACGGAATTACACACGCCGTAATTTGAACGGGACCGACTAAGCTCCCTTTAATTCAAACCATTGTCTAGAAAATACGCAAACCATTATTATTATATGGCTCGACGCCCCTTTCATCATTTTATTACATACCTATACGTAAACTTAATTTAGTATAATTTCTTCATTATGTAGTTTATTCCACAAATTATATGGGAATAATTATTTATAATAACGAATTTATAAGATACTATACATATATAAGTAATAGACGAGGTAAATTAGCATTCTACCTGCGGAATGAATTGTTAATTGGTTTTTTTTTTGTGGAGATGCGCATAATGTTAAAGTAAATTATAAACTAAGAAAAATCGGGGTATGCTGTACTCGGTATAGCCGCAAGTGTTTTACGTGAAACGTCTTTAGTGCCCTGAGGTAGTGAATGAAACACTATTTAAAGTTTCGACAGTGGGCTACTTTCCTTCGTGCTCGAGTCGGCGATCTGCATAGGCACAGAATGTGTAGTTCCATTCGAAATTCTGAGTATAGATTCGTTGCCGAGGCTTGCCAATTAACGCGAAGTGGCCTCCTCTTTGCGCCAACGTCTCACTCGCTCAGTCGAAGTAGTTTTCTGTTTTTCTGAATTCTCTTGAAGTCCTATTTCATTTTGTACACGTTCTCTATCTTCTAGCCGCTTATTTGCCATATAGTGCTTCGACATTTCTGTAAACTTCTCCAATTTTCGCAGTTTCTCAACCACTAAATCGTCTATTACTCTTTAATCTGGCACTCAGTTTCAAATTTTATGGTACTAACCATTAGAGTTCGTAGATACAAATCAAATGATATCTCATGTGTAGCTGCGTGAGGTTCGTACGCTAAGCAGCGATCGGCGGTAATTGAGGTTGATTGCTAGAAACGGTCTTGATTTGCGCGCCGATGCTGCGGTGACGTCATGCCCGCAGCAAGTACTCCCGTTGACTTCATATTTTCGGAGGTACAACGATTTCCGCGTATCATCCGTTTCCTCGTCGGTACGTCGGACCCCTGCGGGGAAGACGTTTTCCGTCAAAATGTTCATGTATTGGAAGTGAGTTACCTCCGCCATTATGACAAGTTAACCGCTGAATCCCGCGACAGAGCTGCGATGTCATCTAGAGGTCCGTATTGAAGACGCGTCGGGCTCGCGAGGCTGCTTCGAGGTGTTTCTGCTCTGAAATGTCTGGCAACTTCACAATGTAGGACGCGATCAGTCAGTTTTATTGCAAGGCATTATGAAATAGAAGTGCTGCCGCAGCTGCAGTAATTATAATTAATTATATTATAAATAAAATATAAGTAAAAAAACTTTGTTGTAGCAAGCCTATTAAAAGGTACTAAAACGAAGAAAATAAAAAATACGTGATTTGATTGTAGCAGGGCAGTTGGTAGTCCAATAAGTGGACACAGTGCGAACGAGTGGATGCTACAAAGATCAATTAAAAATTATCGAATTAAACAAGCAATATCATTTTATTAATGTTGATAACCTGACCTAAAGACTTGTCACGAGAAGTTCATAGATCTCTAGTTCGATAGAAATAGGATTATTTTCATGTATATCTCGAGAGAAGCTTTTAGGTCAGGTCATCAACATTGATAAAATGATTTTTGTTTAATTTGACAATTTTTAACTTGCTTTTAACATCCACTCATTTACAATGTGTCCACTTATTGGACTACAGCCTGCCCCAATATAATCACTTATTGTAAATTTGAGGTAAGCTATAATTTTCATTTTCTTCTTTTTTGGTTCATTTTAATAAAAGCTTGTTTTTCAAAAAAATTGTTACTTATTTTTATTATTTACGTTTTAGTCACGGTATGTCTACCGTTGACCGTTGAGGAGTTGGTTGCATCCTGGCTGCAGCATTGAGTCACGGTCATCAGATAATTGTAATGTCATCGGTTCTACAAGTGTATGCAAAACTTCAAGGCACTAGATCAAGTGGAAGTGATTCAGAATTATCTTAAACTGACTGGCATATGAAACTGAAGCTTGTAGGGAAAAATAAGTAGTGACAAATTAAGATGCAAACAGAATCTAGCATTTCGTGTAAAATGTACCCAATTCTGTTATCACTTGCCATTTCAATTTTTGCAGGTGATACAAACACGGCCTTCTTTCGCATTTTAACTTAAATCTATAGTCCAATTTCTAAGTATTTTATTCTAAAATATTGCATTTGATATGACTGAAAGCATGTGAAGTCGAAGATGTAAAGAAATGAGGAAATACAACAGTTTTCCAGCAATATTGCTGGAGCTGAGTGGGTGCTCGGTAGTGGCAGTAAATGCAACACATGTGTATCAACTAATATTACTTATTTATTGCAAATTTTAGGAAGAAATGGAACCGCCTTAAAAACATTTATAATTCTAATTTAACCCTATTAGTTATTATTTGTATTGAAATAGGTGTAAAAATTTAAATATTGACGAACTAATTGTTAAGCAACCAGTTAATGAAATTATATATTATACTGTATAGTGACCTTTCTACATACAATTTTTTAATGAGAAGTTTTTATGTGGGCCTCGAACCCACTTCGCTAGTTACGCCTAGAGTGCAAGAGACGCGCTACGTCCCACATCTCACATGCATTCTTTATAATTTACTTCTTAACATTTCAATTATTTGAGTAGTTCTATAATGAAATGAAATGAAATTTAGCAAGCAACAAGTTTTCATCTTATTGTTATTCATATTGATTGCCCATAGATTATGTAATATTCTGTTGAAAATGTAAACATAATTTTGTCCTTAAAGATTATATGTTGTTGCTAACAAGTATATCGTAAAATAATTATATTCCGATTTTGAGCCAAGCGTCTAGGTACACCAATTTTGCAATTATTCGCGCATGCATGATGTACGCGCCTTCGTGTTACTTTGTGAAAAAAAGGCGGGTAGATACCCCCGCACCCCCTTTTGTTTGTCTGCGACGCTAGTACTGCCTGCGGCGCTAATAATTACTAACAGTTGGATATTAGAATAAAAACCTACTAACCTAACCTAAAGAAATCACACGAAGGAAGGAAAATGTTTAAAGCAGAATAAAAACCTACTAACCTAACTTTAAAAAATCATAGAAAAATATATTCATCCTTACAAAATTAAAGGAAAAAAAATCAGGTGGCATAGGGGTTTGATTCCAGGACCTTCCGCACCATAAGCGAGAGCGTTACCTACGCGCCAACTAGGCGACTAACGGTAAACGCTAGGGCAAGGAATAAATAATCAGTTAAATGAAATCCACGTTTTGAGCATGCACAAATAATTGCAAAATTGGTGGAGGTTCGTTAAAACACGCAGTTTTATATACCGCCGGACCGGTTGCATACGCTGAGTTGGACATGGGACGTGCTTGTTGTTTGCAGCGAGAGCCACATGACGTATGGGGTAGAAATACGGGATGGGAACTGTATGTGTTTGTGAGATGCTTCTTTTAAGTTTCCATTCTTCTTCTAAGTTTCCATCTGTCATCATCGGATGGAAAGTGTAGGCGTTTATGAAATGCGTCTTTTCAGTTTCCATGCTTCTTTTAGGTTTCCATCTATCATCATCTCCTTATTTATTCTTCTAAGTTTTCTGTTTCTGAATCTAGCAGTGTGCACCGCCTCCTGTCCGCTTGCGTCCATAGGTATATGGTTTCATGTTTCCCAGAAATATGCGTCTTAACTCGGTATATGGTTTCATGTTTCCCAGAAATCTGCGTTTTAGCTCACGGCAATGAGTTTTTATTATTATTAACCACAGGTGGAAATTACGGTGGAAATGCAGGGGAGGGCCCTGTCTCGCGATAAAATGAGTTTGTTTTCAATGGATTATGAGAAAAAGGCCCGAAATAATATTTTCTACACCCCCTGTATATTATTGGTTTGTTTTTGAAGTAATCAGTTTTTTTCGTAATTCAGTACTAATATTCAGTAATTTCCGTTTTCCTATTCCGGGTACTTTTCTATTTCATTTGGGACGCTCTGTATATCAAGCAGACGCCGATTCCTATGACGTGGTAGGCATCCCTATATTCGCAAATAAGCATATATGGACCGTGTCACAAGGATTAATAAAGCAATAAATAGAACTTAAAAATAAAAACGTATTTTTTCATCCTTTGCTTACGTTACTACTTCCAAACGTTAGAAACCAGCCCGTTGCCCTTCACTGACACTGTATTATACTGCCAGATGTTTACTCTATCACACTAAACCACATGAGAAATGGTGCTCGGTCGTCTTGGCATAGGTATAGGCACTTGCACTTGCTTTATTTGATACTATTAAAAAACCGTACGCGAAATTATTAATTGCATATGAACTTTGTTTTTCTATTATGGCGTTTCACTTCGCGCAAAATTTCTCGATATACAGATATCTTAAATCTTATCGTGTTTAACGTGGCTTTTACCGCTCTTTTTTTTCGGGAGCGTCTTACAGCACGTCTATACACGAGGCTAGTCCAACGCGTCGCCCTGGAATGGAGTTACATTGCTGTCTTCAATTCTTAATATGTACGTCCTGGTGGAGTTTAGCTATAACTATTCCATCACTCGATCAGGACACGTACATATAGATATCAACGCAGCAACTAATATTGCCATCTACCGCAACTAAAATTCGAACTCAAGAGAGATAACAGCGCCCAGACATGTTGTGCCACTTTAAAAACACCACTAAACATCCATACCCAGGCCAGGATTCGAACTCCGGACTCTGTGTTCGCATGCCTAACACCTAAGCACTGCGTCAATGAGCCGAGTGGAGAATGCTACTAGAAGATTTTCCACCATATAAAATAAATTGTTTGTTTCGAATTTAGTGCATGATATATAAAATAGTATCCCTAGCAACACAAAATATTGGGCCAACGCAGAGTCCATATCAGAGCCGGATTGGACGCATCTGGGCTATACATTAGTCTAATATTTTGTACTGCAAATAGAAAACTTCCTATTGAAATCGAGTAATATCCGCTATACAGAGTAATCGCCACAGGCGCGTGAACTATCATATTATATACAAATTTATTATAATTTGCTCGCAAATTGTTATGAATGTTTTTGGTTAAATACACAAAAATTCGAGAATATTCAAGATTTATAGAATATGGTGCATCTTTTAGATCACACATCACGCGATTAATGAGACTATTATGAAACGAACGATTGTTGCAGTCGGGGGTTGCCCATAACTTCTATTAAACTTAAAATTTGGAGCATATATAAAATAGTAAGGTAAAATACTCCCTATTGAAATTGGGCCATACCGTCATACAGCGTGATCGCCAGAGACATGTAAATTGTCATGTTTTATACACTGTTTTATTGTAATTTGAAAGGAAGTTACTTACTACATTTCTTGCTTCAGCGCACAAAAATGCAAAGCTGTGAAAGATATTGAAACTGCAATATATATGTCTTTCAAGTTCGAACAAGGTTTAGGTAATATATCAGTTTGAGTTGCTGAGACATTTTTAATAAGGGAGTTGTGTCATATTCGAAGAAAATTTTAATAAAATAATTATTCTTAATCCGCCACGCTCGACTTCTACTCGTTTCTGGATCTTTATATGGAATAAATGAAACTTTTATTAATAGTATAAATTTTGATAACAGAGAGTTTACTGTAATTTTCAAATTTTTGACATAATGTGAATGAAGAATTTTGACAAATGTATGTAGAAGACATTAAAATAGTATATTATTATATGAGCGATTATGATAGCCATTATTCACGAAGACGTTGAAGATGTTTGAAGCTACGAGCCGTAGGCGAGTGACGCAAATCGTCCGAGTGACCAATGGTCTTAATCATCGAATGTAATTCTATGCTTTTTCTACGCCTATTAAACATTAATCTGTACCTACTCGTAAGAAGTGCATACGATGGAAAACGTAAACAAAGAATATGGCGATACACTTGGCTTTCAGTGTAACGCGAGTTGATCGCCGTCGATTTAAAATATCGTTGAATCAGCGCACCAGTGATTTTTTAATTTATATTTGTGATTGGCCGGATGCAGTGAATTATGAATCGATAATTCACTGTAGTGAATTATAGGTACGATTTTTCAAAAAAACTGCTAATAATTGCCATCCAATTAAACAGGTTTAGAAAAAATACATATCGCCTCCTGAGCTGTCTAATGGACAGCGAACTATCAGTATCGGAGTAAACCGCTGTCGGAGACAGACGGGCAAAATAATCATCTTAAAATCTTCCCATGAATATCAAGATACAACCGGCCAACGGATCAGTACTTTTGGAGTTATTATGAAAGAACATACATATCGGCGAATACTCCGATATTGTAGACTTAACGTAGAGCTTCTGAGGTTGAAACTTTGCTTTGAAAATATAAATTTCGGGAAATAAAACAACTCATTATTATTCAGAAGGCAATATATAGTAAAATAAAAAATAAATAAGGTTTTCCGAGAAAGTTTTATACCTTTTTTTACTGCGAAGCAATACGTAAAGTAACCGTCCTCATATATTCTGAAAAGCTAGGAAGTTTTCCCTCCAAAGTCGCGAATTCTACTCATAAATTATGCTGAACGGTTGCATTTTCTTATGCAGTTAGATAGAAAAGCTGGGAAGTACAAAAAGGGCTAAAGCGTCGAAGGAAGTTGAAACTTTCAGAATACAAACCAATGAAACTACCTTGCTGTTTTTACTCCTATATCTAGATTAGAATAGCTCCTGATTCTGCATTTACATACCTCTATAGACTTCCACGCGTATCTTTCGTTCAATTTATTCACGACTTCGATCGCGCATACATTTTGCGCACTTTAAATTTTACTTAAACAAAATAAAAGGAGGGTATCGAATGCAAATTAATTGAAATTGTCTTAACAACTGCATACTTTCTCATGCACGTTTGACTCTGTAATTAAAGGTAGTCGCCTGTAATTTACTGCGTTTTAACCGGACATTTTGCACTTCTGTACTGTTAATCAGTTAATCCAATACAAGTGCTTATTGGTTTTTTTTTGCAGAAATACGTACATCCAGCCATAAACAATACAATAATATGTCTGCAGTCAAATTAATTGATAAAAATATGTTATTAGCCCAGTCAATAGAGATAAAAAAAGTACCTGAACAAGAAAAAATTGAATGCTAATACTTTATTTGAAAAAATAATTTATTTATGTATAAACTGAAAAAATCTAATTTTTTACCAATAAAATAGGTGTGTTTGAAATATATCAACAACCAAAGATACATTTTACTGGACTTTTCCCTTTTACGGGGTCGTACTTATGGGTTATGGTGTTGACTTAAGTAAAAAATCTGGGTGGTTCAAGACTGCATCCTCGAGTTCTCCAAAATTGACGTAATCAACAATCTGGACCGGAACACTATCTTGCAAGTACCAAGACGCAAGCACTACCTGATGATAAAACGTTGTAGTAGGTTATTATTACCAAATCTCGAGACAAGACGTTGTGAACCGAAAAAGTAATGTTGGAAGCGGCCCAAATAGATCTGGCAAACTTATCGAAACTTAGAATCGGAACCCAACAAGAACCGGAATAGTTATTTCAGTTTTACTTAAATATCCGGATATCCGGAAGGATATTTTTGGTTAGTCTTAAAGCCGGAACCGAACTCGAACCGTTATTTTAACTTTACTTAATGCGGAAACCGCAGCGGGTCCGCTATTTTATTTCGGTGTACGTCCCTGCCAAACAACCATAAAAATCAAATACCGTATTTGGCTTATCTTTTTGAGAGTTCTGTCGTGATTGTAAAATTATCTGAATTAAATTTCTGCAGAGTGTAGTTTGAGGTATCACGACTTCAGACACCTTAGTTACAGGAAACCTTTCTTTAGCTTATTCTTCAAATTATTTTATGATCATTTTCTATGCACAGAGAAAAGTTGCCTGGCAGGGCTGCGTTAACAATTGGCTCGCTTCTGGGTCAATGACATGTTTGTACACTCTTATTCGTAAGTGGGTTGGGATTCCAAAATGCACAAAAAGCAAAAATTTAGAATTTTTCAAGCCTATACAATACAATTTACCATATTATTAATTTATTACCCACTGCCGCACCGCGCCGCCCAGACTCCCACTCTGCATTTTCTAGGAGGAACTGGTCATTCCTTCTGAAACCCATTCTAAGGAATCCATATATTAAACTTAATCAAAATTGCTAAAACGGTTTTACAGCCAATTTCACAATCGGTTATCTTTTTGGTAGCTTGAATCGAACTTAAAAGTTAATTATTAGTAAGACATATGTGTTTCACATTTATTTTACGATTAATTAAGTAACCAATGGTTAAGTTTAAGTTTTAAATAGTTCAAATTCATTTCTGAGGTTTTTGACATATATTTCACATTATTGTATTCTTCGCAAATACAAAACGAAGAGTATATTGCATTTGATCGGCACGTTTCTAAAATCGGTAATGTCGCTGGTAGAGAATAAAATTTCATATCACTGTGTTGGTGATCGAATTTTGAACAATTTTCAGAATGTCCGTACGTCTGTCTGTCCGTCACGTTTCTTGTAGCACGATAACTTAACAAAAAGTCCGATTGTATTAAGTCCGATTGGTCAAAAAGTTTGTGTTAACTATTGGAAGAACCCCATTGCTTTAGAATAAAGTCTATCAATAAGTAAAAAAGTTATTAATTATTTAAGTCTTTATGTGTTGTATTTACACAAAGAATATCTAAAAATAATATTATTTGCAAATTATTTGTAAAATAACTGCGAAGAGTATCCTATAGAATGTGCAACAATTATATAAAAAGTGCAATAAACCGGCGAAGAGTATAAAGGTTAGCTTGTTTGTTTTAAAAAAGGAGGAAGAACTAACCTATAATTCATTATGATAAAGATTGTAAAAGTGTATTTTCTTGCAACTTACTACTCATTTTTAGAAATTAAAAATATAAAGAAAACATTATTAACATCCCATGGGCTAATCATGTCAACATAATTGTATTACAAAGACAGATATTTAAAACGATTTAATAAATGTTCGTTAAATTGTTAAATTTAATAAATAGAATTTATTAAAACTTATTTATTACTTTTTATAATTACACCAAAAGTGAATTAATAATTCACCATATCCAACAAATATTGCCTGGAAATTTATGATCGGAAAAAAATTAAAAGTTGGGAAAGATTTGAAGCAATAAGGGTAGTTTGAAAAGTCGTTTGGGGCAAGTGTGGCCGATTACTTGTCTGCTGACGTTCATATACCCGAGATTTTCTTGCTGATGCTTGGCTCGTATTTTAAGCCAAAATTTGAATTAAATTGTTCTCTAACTTACAACTCACATAAGCCATTTCGTAAGAAAATTACTCTTCCACATAAGTTAAAACTGAAACGAATTACAAACGAAAATTCGAGTGAACTTTTGGCGTGCTTTGATTTTAATTTATTTGACGTGTTAAGCCCCGTAATTTATATACGAAATTTAATGGACATTTCTACAAATAAATATAGTTTATTTAGTGGTGAGACAGCACGTTGCATGCTGAAAGTTGAAAATATATTTTATTTTAAAGCACGCACCGTCTATGGGCTTTCGGTATGTTACCAGAGATATATTGAGTGAGGGAAATATATCCGGAGTTGGGTAGACAAAACATAACCAATCACCTAAGGTTACTGTAACATAGACTGCTCGCTTTAAGATTAATATTCGACACATATTATAGATCGGTTATTGGGCCGTTGAAACAAAAACACTACATACTAATATTTTATTTAAAAAAATATTTATTAAGAAAATCAGATATAACACAGGTGTCTATAAAAATCACCAACCAAAGATACATTTCAATGGTTTTTCCTTATATTGGCAATGAGGTAAAAGCTACGTCAATTGTGTCCATAAGTAGGTATACTTTTTTATTACGAACTTTTTTTTTTAATTCAAGCTCTCAATCAGAAAGTTATGGAATAAAATTTGGAAAACGCCCGGTAAATCACTACCTGATATTGATACTGAAGTCGGTTAAAAATAGGTTTGATTTTATCTCTTCACTTTTGCAATGTCCGCAATATCGATTCGGTAATAAGTTTTTTAATTTTGGCTGACCGTGTTTTGAAAGCGGTTCCATTTTTCAAAAATCGGTTTTCCCTCTTTAGTGGTCTATTATTTAACTACATAGAAAAAGAAAATATTCATCGTTTTGAATTTTGAAGCTTTATCATCAGCTATCAGAGATCCCTGCTTCTCAGTATTTCATTATTTCATTGTATTTTTCATGTCATGCTAGCATTCATGTTTGCAAGGATGGCAGGGGAGTCTGCCATCTTACTTATTTCAATCACCTTGAGAGGGTGGTTTTTAATTTACGATATTTGGTTAAGAATACGTTAATACTTGAAATTCTTGATCTATTTTCATGAATGAAGCTTTATTTTCCAGTAAAAAACTATTTATTCCTGTTTAACCCCATAAACAGGGGTTGTCAACCCCTAATAGAAAAATGGAAAAATGTGTCCGTCTAGCTTTAATTTAAGATCTTTTGCGTTAAATTTGCTTTTTTTTGTCTCGAAGCTACGGAACTTTCAAATATACGCTAATTTTGCGAACAGCCTTTCCTATAGTTAGTGGAGTAACGGTAAAATTTCGTAGCCCAATTTCTTCCCAACTGGGGCTCTGATTAGGCTACTGTGGATAATAATCCACAATAACCAAATCAGGGGTGATGTCCCACTGAAAATAAAACAGTTTTCTCTCTTCCGAGAACTTAATCCGTGAAGAAATTTATGTGTACGAGTCGAATTGCAAATATCCTCCTTTTTAAATATGAATTAACAGCGACTTAACCCTTTTGATGTAGCTTTCTGCGTTCTTCTCTCATAAAAGGATAAAGCACTAAAATGTACCTTTCATCATAGTTTACAATTTTGTAATGTTAGAAGCGTTACAAAATTATGGTTTTTAAAAAATGTCAACTGTTCCATTATATAAACAAACTAGATGCCTAATTCTTTTCTGTTTTAACTACCCAATGCCTGGACTAATAATAAAAATAAATACAGGAAGTGCGACTCCAAGCACCCATTAACCATCAAGACGTCAATAAAAATCTGATATAATTATAAAGTTCATCGCTTTTTCTGATAAAGGTTGTTAGTCTAAATGTTATTTGTGGCATTATCTTAATTTTTTTCCTTCTTCAATTCTTTGGGAATTTCACTGCCACATGTATGTTTTCTTTCTAAGCGGTGCTAGGGGAATCTACAAAATATATCACAATTAACCAGTATTACTGGTAAAAAAACCTCTACGCCCGTGACGTTTACGTCAAAGGATCAGTTAAAGGTTGGTTTTGATAACTAAACAACACAAATAAGTATAAAAGCTTGAAATTAAATATTTCGCCGACGTTTCGGAAATCTAATCTGTTTCCTTTCTCAAGGCTTTTTTTGAAAAATCTTTTTTGCTGTGTATGACAAATACACAGCTCTAAGAATGTTTGTTATATTCAATATCCATAGATACTTACTATTTACATAGAACTGTTGATATAGTTAACAGTTTTTTAGTTTCTATACAATGTTAAGTTTGTGAAGTTCTTCTTTTAACATCGGCAGCCAAGTTGTACAGACATCTACGGAACAATTCGACACGCAATTATCCTCATTCAATAATATTATCGCGGATTCTTTTATTTTTCTTTTTTTGCTATCTGCCTCTTTTGTTAAAATTTTTGCCGAGTCCCAGTTTATTCTATGTCCGTTCTCCCACGCGTGTTCGCAGATCTTGGACCTCTGAATTTCATTTTTTCTGATATAATTTTGATGTTCGCCCAATCTTACACTAAAAGGTCTGGATGACTCACCCACGTATTGTTTGTTGCACTCACACGGAATACTATAAATGCAGTTTTTTGAATTTTGCTCGTGGTTTGTTGGTTTCGTCTTTGTCAGAATAGATCTTAAAGTGTTGCTTGTTTGAAATACCGTCCTAATATCAAATCTATCACCGATGCGGCGCAACTTTTCGGATAATCCGCATACATAAGGAATTAACGCTGTGTAACGTTTTTCAGGTTTTTGTCGTACCTGATTGTTAGTTTCAATATTTATGAAGGTTTTATCGACAAAACCCCCAGGGTATTGGTTATTAATAAGAACTTCCTTTATAAACCGCTTCTCATTGTTTAGTATCTCATCATTAGAAGAAATGATTTTGGCCCTATCATACAAACATTTTACAACACCCCTCTTAACGTGCATCGACTGATTTGAGTTGAAATTTAAATATCTGTTGGTATGTGTTGGTTTTCTATAAACACTTGTTTCAATTGTACCATTTACTCTTTTAATTAAAACATCTAAAAATGGTAATTCATTTCTAGTTTCCTTTTCTAAAGTGAATTTAATGGAAGGTTCTTTATTATTTAAATGATCCAAAAAATTATCTAGTAACTCAATACCATGAGGCCAGATTGCAAAGATATCATCTACGTATCTCCACCAGATAACCGGTTTGTATGCACAATTTTGAACATGCCTAGTCTCAAAATCCTCCATAAATATATTGCTTAAAATCGGTGACAATGGAGAACCCATTGCGGATTATCCGAAAAGTTGCGCCGCATCGGTGATAGATTTGATATTAGGACGGTATTTCAAACAAGCAACACTTTAAGATCTATTCTGACAAAGACGAAACCAACAAACCACGAGCAAAATTCAAAAAACTGCATTTATAGTATTCCGTGTGAGTGCAACAAACAATACGTGGGTGAGTCATCCAGACCTTTTAGTGTAAGATTGGGCGAACATCAAAATTATATCAGAAAAAATGAAATTCAGAGGTCCAAGATCTGCGAACACGCGTGGGAGAACGGACATAGAATAAACTGGGACTCGGCAAAAATTTTAACAAAAGAGGCAGATAGCAAAAAAAGAAAAATAAAAGAATCCGCGATAATATTATTGAATGAGGATAATTGCGTGTCGAATTGTTCCGTAGATGTCTGTACAACTTGGCTGCCGATGTTAAAAGAAGAACTTCACAAACTTAACATTGTATAGAAACTAAAAAACTGTTAACTATATCAACAGTTCTATGTAAATAGTAAGTATCTATGGATATTGAATATAACAAACATTCTTAGAGCTGTGTATTTGTCATACACAGCAAAAAAGATTTTTCAAAAAAAGCCTTGAGAAAGGAAACAGATTAGATTTCCGAAACGTCGGCGAAATATTTAATTTCAAGCTTTTATACTTATTTGTGTTGTTTAGTTATCAAAACCAACCTTTAACTGATCCTTTGACGTAAACGTCACGGGCGTAGAGGTTTTTTTACCAGTAATACTGGTTAATTGTGATATATTTTGTAGATTCCCCTAGCACCGCTTAGAAAGAAAACATACATGTGGCAGTGAAATTCCCAAAGAATTGAAGAAGGAAAAAAAAAAAAAAAAAAAAGGTTGTTAGTATTATTATTTATTATGTTGTGTTGTCATTATAATTATGAAATAATTAATAACGAGTTAAAATAAGCTGTGTTATCATAAAATGTTAATTGGGGGTGGTATGTCTTTAGAGAATATAACCTTATACAGTCACAAATGGCCGTTGGCCTTGTAATTATTTTCTTTGCTGCAAGTGATTAACTCGTTTGTTGATTTATATTTGTGCCAGTGTAATTTATTGCTAAGCCAATCTGACATGTTGCATGCATGTAGGCAGAAAGCATGGTTCGCCGTTGCATGTTAATTTGGAATAGAAGTTTAAAAGTATAAGTATACTCTTCCTTTATAACAAACTACTAAAGTGCTTCCTTTCATCACTTCATAATTTCATATATTTTCTTTTATTAATATAAACGTTTATAAATTGTTTCTAAACATGTTAGTTGCACAGATTGAAAATCAACGGTTTAACGATTTTAGATAATAGGAACTCGTAATAAATTACTAACCACAAGTTGCTAACACTGAGAATTTATAACACATAAATATAAATGAAATTTTAAAAAATCCGTTTGACATAAATTCTTACCTATGTGGTTTGCCGAAGGTTGCAAAATGCTCTAGCTTTACCGCTCAATAGTCATCACAGTATTATTTTCCAAATACAAAACGAAGTGTATATTGCATTCGATAGGCACATTTCTAAAACAGGTAATATTGCTCATAGAGAAAAAAAATTATGTCACTGTGTTGGTGATCGAATTCTGAACAACTTTCAAAATATCCGTCTGTCAGTCCGTCACGATAACTTAAGAACGAAAAGTCGAATTGTAGTGAAATTTAGACAGTAAGTTAGTATTAGCTAGAGGAAGACTATTTTTGAACAATAATGATCAATAAATAAAAAAGTTATTAATTACTTAAACTTATTAAACTTACATATTTATTTAAATTTATATATAATAATAATAATCATAATAATAATAATATCAACTTAACAGCCATAAATTTGTCACAAATGCGATAAGATTATGGACCCAGCTTTGGCGGTTTTCATTCATCGCGCAGTTGGATAAGGCCGCCACTCGTTTATTTACAATAAAACTGCGAGGAGTATTGTATAGAATGTGCAACAATTATATAAAAAGTGCAGCAAATCGGCGAAGAGTATGATGGTTAGCTTGTTTTATATCCACAAAGGAAAAAACACTAATTATATAGGGTGTCTCAATAATTTGTTAAAAGGGACACTACTAACATTTCCGAAGAGATACCAAATCCAAATCTACGACATTGTAACTGAAGTAATTGATAACTACACAAGTGCGAAAAATATCCGCACCGTTAAACAAATTTTTCCATGTGTGGGGGAGGGGGAATGATACTATAACTTCAATTAATTAATTGATATTTGTAATGATAAAGAGATTGTGGAATATGTGTGACCTATTAATTTTTGTTTTCCAACTGTTTGGGTTTAGTTATTTTTTATTACGTCACTAACGAATTTTCGATTCAAACCACAATTGTTTCATTACGAAATTAATTCATATGCAAAATAATGCATTCTAGCTTACAGAAACTTGTAGTCACTAGTATTTCGCAAAGCTGTTCGATAAGACCACTGTTTTCAGTAATAACTTGATCTCTAGCGGCTAAACAAGGCAACTTGGAATGAGGTAAATTCAATTAAATCAACTTATTTTGACCAGAGTGATAACTTTATGTAGGTACACGTAATATTGCCACATCCCGTATATTGGCTTGTAGTAACGAACTTCTTGCGGAACTTCGTACCATATGGGTTCCATTAAAAAAATAGTTTGTAAAAAAACTAAGATCGCTGAACTTAATGAAAAGTAAATCGTTTTAATGCTAATATTCAAAGAGATTATATTTTACAGATGTTTGAAGATAAATTTTTAATAATTTTGATGAAGTCGTGGCTCCCTATGATTAAAAAAATGTTTCTTTTTGAAAATCAAAATAATATGCATGGATCATATGCACAATATATCTCACTTAAGAGCGTAACAGCGTAATAATTCCTTTGTTTTTGTCAAATTCGAATCAAACTGATCTTAAAAGATACAGGTCGCTAAGGTCCATTTAAAACCACAAAATCACTTTCCATCTTTAAATGCAAAGCCATCTACGATACTAAATTGTATAAAAAAAAATCAAGAAATCATGGTAGGCATTTTTTAATCAAACCGATTTGTTAACAAAACTTGTCGAAATCATCCAAAAACCCCGAATCTGAAGTTTAGTTAAATTCTGAAAAGTTATGAACACTAACAGAAAGAGAATTGAGGCATGCATAGGGCTGATGGAGGTTTGATAGAACATAATATTTAATTCTTTTGGTTGTATTTATTATTCATGTGTAAATTTTAAATTTCAAAAAAATAAAGTTAGAAATAATTTTTATTTAAATGCCTCAAAAGGATGTTTTTCACAATTTAACTAAACTTTGGATTCAGAATTTTTGAATGATTTCGAACAAGTTTTGTTATTAAAATTTATTGATCAAAAAATACCTACTATGATTTTTTCATTATTTTCATAATATCGTAGATGGCCTTGCATTTAAAGATGGAAAGTGATTTTATGGTCTTAAATAGACCTTGGGTGACCTTTATCTTTTAAGATCAGTTTGATTCAATTCGGACAAAAAACAAAAGAATTATTATGCTGTTACACTCTTAAGTCAGACACACGGTATGTTGGCCATCAAAATCCAAATATGTGAAATGTATAGGCTATCCCATTTAAAACTTTGATTTTCATATAATCGCATCAAAACCGGAGGTCGGTCATTTCGTTTCTTTACGTCATATAATTGTAAATTTCTCGTCATATCACACTACCAAATTTCAAAACAATTCAGTGACCCATTCAAAAATTACAAGTGTCCCTATTGGCTGAGCCACCCGGTATGTAAATGAAAACTTACATTAATGTGTTATTTAAACTATCACTGTTATCGTCGGATAGCATGTTTAGAATTTTGTGATATATTTTTTCAAGAGCACAATACTTTCATGGTCAAGCCGTACGTTCAGGCCAAAAATATGCTCAGTGGCAATATTTAATAGGAGGTAACACACATCAATACAATCAATTATTTTATTCTGCGACTTTTTCTTCCCTGTTTTTCATCCTTTGACTTTTTCCAAAACTTTTTTCTGCAGTTTCTACGGCGGCATTTTTCTGTGCCCCATGCAGAATAATTTAGAAATTAATTTCTAATTATGTTGTTTTTGATTGTAACACAATCCTCTGGACCATTCCGTTACATCTTGTGAAACAAAAATATGAGAGAAATCATGAGAAATTTTTCTACGTGTTTTGACTGGATGTATCTGGAATATCAGTTAACACATACTATAATGTTCGTATGGCAACTTAATATTTATAATAATTTTGGTTAACTGAACTTACCCTTGCGAATAATATCTTAAAGTAAAGTTCGAAAACTGATTATTTAAAGCGTTCCTGTTAAGTTGGCTATTGCCTAGAAAGAGACATCCAATGGGGAAATATAACGAGACTATTACTAGTATTACTATGAATTTTCACTCAATAATTCCAGTCGTTTCCAAAATAGATATATTTAAAAGTACGAAATAGGAAGATTCCCATAATCTTTAAATTTAAATCTAATTATTTTGCACACCACTGAAATTATTGAGTGAAAGGTCATAGTAATAGTCTTAGTATTGTACTACTTAGATAGTCTTATAGTTTTTTTTTTTAATATATGCACTAAGAAAAAAATGTTATGACCAAAAATAATCAATATTTCTCTATCGAATGTCTCTTGAAAATCGCCACCTTAAGGGATGATAAAACATGTTTAAATGTCCTTAAAATTTTAGGTGGCTCACACGGTAATATACAGGGTATTTAAATGATGTTTGTTTTTCCTAAAATGCTTTCTAAGCATTCTGCGATGCTTCAAAAGCATTAAATAGGCTATTTAAATAATTGACCAGTGACGATTGAAAACACCGAGTTTATTTGGAGGGTAAAATTGTTTTCATAGTAGCTGCGTACACGAAAAGTTCAATCAAAAGCCAACCGAGGTCGCTGAGGAATTGGAGCAAAATATTCGTGGATGGGCTTGTTACCGATAATTCATTTTTCGTTAATTTGTTCATGATGTTCAATAGTAATCGATGACCCAAACAAGCTGTTAAAATTTCAGCTTCATAACTATATCCAATCCTTAGATATTCAATGTTAAATGTTGGGTTTCAGTACAAAGCGCTTCGCCGACTCGTGACGTCATACTGCATAAACGCTGCGGCGAAAGGGTTTGAGTTTTCTATAAGTAGTGAGTTAGTAGTCCGTCAAACTTTAATGTCATGAAATGAGTTAATCTGACGTTTGAATAAAAAAAGTGTTTTTTCCAAGATACAATTTAATAATCAAACACCGTTTCCATACATACTTGACTTTCACTCGATCAGCATATGCCAAGTGACGTCACGGTAAGCTCCGCCCTGTTTTCGCGCGATCCAACTTTGGTAATTTATTTAAGGGCTTAAACGTTCGAATAAAACCCTAATCATTTAAAATTTGTCTTAAAATGTGTTCTACTATCGATTTCTAAAATAAGAAAATATTCTAATTTTTTCTCGTGAATGGTACGATCTACGAAATAACAAAAAAAATTGTTAAAGATGGTGCGTCCAAATTAACAAATAAAAAATCCGCTCGGTTGCAAATATTTTTTTTAACGTAAGATTGTACGACCCCAATCTGCCCTATCTCCAACGCCACTGCTTACTTTTTGATGAAACTTTTCATGTACATAACTACTAAAACACTTTTCCTCGCCAAGTTCGAAGCTCGGTACCTTCAATCATCACTGAGTAATTATTCAAAAAGTCTGATTAAAGTCATACTTTTAAAATTCCATAGGACGCTTAGGAAGCATTAAAGAAAATATTATTATTCTTTTCTTGACGAGAAGAAACATCTTTCTAAGTTTGTCGTGACCTCACTGAAGCACCCTGTAGATATACACCAACGGTATACAAGCCTTTTTTTGTTATACTGACACTGTATGAGCAGCTATAAATAGAAATATTTGTAAGTTGTAGGAAAAGAGCAGCAACAACTAGATTAAAATGTTAACATTGTAATACCGTGGCGATATTGTAATGTACTGGAAGTAAAAGAATTTTCCTTAAAGTATTGAAAATAAGTATTTAAAATACATTTTTTCCAAACCAATAATATCGATATCCACTTTTTAATGTTTTATTATTAAAAAAAAAAAAACTGGGGTGAAAAATCCTTCAAGTACCTAGTAATGTAATATAGAAGGTTCTAAACTCGGTTCCACATTAAATAAAACGTGTATAGAAATATAACAATATTTCAAAAACCGCAAGACGCACGTGATTTTTTCTTAAATTTACATATACCTATCGCCACTCGCGCGATTTGGAAGCACCTCTCAACGCCGTGTTTTTCAAAATCGGTCTAGCCGTTCAGACTACAAAGTATCTAACCATGTGAACATAGTAACATGCATATACATACATACTTACATACATACATACACATGAACACAACTCTTATTTTGAATTCGTACTCGGGTAAAAAGTCGTTATATTAAAATTAATTAGACTTACCACAGTTTCTAAAATCTGAATTCCGCATAATTCCAAGTAAACATATTTTCTAGTAGATTTTTTAAACTAACTTGAGTTTTACATATTTAACACAAATAAATCATACTTCAAATATAACTTACGTATTACAGATACAAACAAAGACACAAACCTCTTAATCTCAGTCGAAAAGCTATACCTAGTTGTTTAATGGAATTACTTTTTTGTAAATAGAGCTCATGCTTAAAAACCCATTTAAGAGATTCCCCTAAATACATAGATAGATGAAGTTAATTTAAATTAATTATAACACAGCCTGATTATTGAGATATTTAAATCAGATGAACATCCGCGCACGCGTAGTCAAACTTAAAAAAAAATTGTCTAATTTAAAAGATTAAATTTATAGATAAACAATATTAAAATAACTTTTTCACCTATGAGTCTATTATACTTTTAGATGTTTGTAGTCAAGACAGAGAAGGGGGGAGTAAATGATGAGAAAAACCTAATCAGTTCAAAAAACGATTACAAAAAAAATCAGGAATTTTATTTATTTTGCTATTGCCAATCAAATTAACAATGTTTGAGTCGTTTTTTTAAATGCATATAATTACTAATATAATTTTTAACTCGGTACGTTATTTTTTTAACTAAATATAAGAAAATTTATTAAAAGAATACCTTAATATTAATTAAAACGAGTATGCCAAACAGTTTTCAAAAGACGGACAAAGCGCATTAAAAGTGTAAATTCACAGGTAGTTACTGAATATTTTAAAATTTAATTATTTATGATCACATTGATAGCATTTTGGGGATATGTGTTTTTTTGGAATTTTATTATACAAATTTTGTTTATATCGAATAAGTTTTACCCAATAATTTTATGCGTTTTTACTGTAATTTTTTTCTTTTCTTTTCCAGGATTTTACAAAGGTGAGACATTATTTTTTATTTTTTTCCTTTCCTGTTATCTATTATACTCTATATACAAATCAATGAAATAATAACAATAAGAAACAGACACTTATGTTTTAAAAGCTCCTGTAATTACATAATCTTGCTTGCCTGAAGAACTCGTCAATAGCCGTAAATTTAAATTGACTAAATAAAATTATTTGAAGTGTTTTTACGTGTGGCAAATAGCGTATAAAATGGCATATAAAATCCAATGAAATGAAGTGTAAATGGTGTGGTATTATAGAGGTGAAATGGCCGTCGGTAAACGCGCAAAAGCCGGGCAGGGACCGGTTACGAGCCCGCCGAGGAACTCAGGATAAGCGCATGTCGAGCGTTCTCCGTTCGGGCCTGTTCTAAGTTCCATGGCTGACGACTCTCAACTATAATTGAAATCCTTTATTACTGTTATTACTGCTAAACCACTTCGTTAAGTGTTTGATAAATAATTATTCATAGCTTTCTTTTATTTTTACATGGATGATTTAATTGAAATTAGATTATTAATTAATTAAACATTATAATTTTAATGATATACAAACACCACAACATATATAATTAAATCATTAATAACGTTGACAGGTTTTGGAAAAAAAAATACGTGGCTATGCATTTAAAGGGATGTTATGTGTTTTTATTTTTAATTTTCCTGCTATTGTATTTCGTATAAATGCAAAATTTGTTACATAAGTAGATTTATAGGGAGAATTCCTTTGTTGCTAAATACCCATAAGATATATTATAAATTTACTTATAAGCGATAAAATAATTACACACGTTTTTAGAAATAGGCCAGGATTTTACGTTAAAGAGAATATAAAATATACATATCTGAAATATTCACGTGATAACCAACCTCAGAATTACTTAAAACAGGGCACTCTAAAAGACAAAATTTCTTTAGTTAGCGATATTAAATCTGCTTCTTAACATTTCACATCTCTGAAGATAGTGATAAAATATAGAAGTGAACTTCGATAATTACCTCTATATATATTTTTAATTGTTTTACTTTTGCAGTAGTAATTAAATACGAAATCCGTGAAAATTATATAATCTACATGAAAAACCATGCAATCCCTTGTGAATCCCATTAAATTTCTATGAAATTTGAAATATTTATCTTAATATTTTATCGTGAAATTAAAGTAATCAAGTTTGCTATTGTAGAAAATTCCACACTTCACCGCGCTATGGAATGACAAAATAGTTAAAACTAAATGTAAACAAATTGTACTTGTGACTGAACTTATGAATTGAGCTAAGAATCCTAGTTTAATATAAACATTCTTTTTCTCAAAACTATGCTTAGTAACCCGATGTACTTCGAGATACCCTCGGAGGTACATACCCTGTTGCAGACTATTTATAATATAAATTCAATATTTCCATATAAGATGATTTAAAATCATAATAAAAATTCCTAGTTTTAGTTTATTCAGCGTGTTCAAAAACTAAGGAAACACGACCACTACTTTCAACATACAGATTTTTTTTCAAAAATTCTTAAAAAAGTCAATTCTCATTCTTAAATACACGCTTTTTTTTAATTCAAACTTTGTATTCTAATTTTACGCACTCCCATTCTGAGCTATTTTCAACTTTCACTGGCAACCCATCAAAAGAGAGACACTTTAATAGGCTATTCAATGTTACAAACAAATGGAAATATGTTGAAGACGTTTCGAGAAAAATGTTTGACATATGCTAAATGGACTGTCAATTTAACCTTGGTTTCAAAAAATATTTATTTCGAGTATTTGTTGAGGAGATACTAAATTAGAAAAGCCTTCGCACATCACGTATTTACTATAAAATAATTTGTTTTATTTCAAGATAGTCTATTGTGTGAATTTTGATTACCACTCGAATTTCTACGATGTCACTTAAAGACCAGGGTTCATAACAGTAGGGCCAAATATTAGAAAATCTAAAATATAGAACACGGAGGGAGATTGGTCTGATACCACAACCACATTAAATAACTATTTTGGACAAAGATTTGCACATTGCCCGAAGCCTTGTCTAAACATGATAAATGATCTCTTAACCGCTTCTCAAGTCACCCATGTGATTTCTTGAAAATCCAGCGATTTTTTGCTAGATTGAGAGGGACATTAGATAATTTGTTAATCGTTGCCACTTGAACAGATTTCATACAAAAAAATGAGACCTTGACTTCTAGTATATGTACAACAAATTCCAAGTTTAGGGACTCTTACTAGCTTGCTTTACTTATCTACCGCTGTTTACTCCCCGATCCTTCAAGAGAATAAGCCCAAAATATAATTAGTTCCAGATCTCGTTGTAAAACACTCTTGTACCAAATTTCAAGTCAATAATATCTTTACCTTATTTTGTTTACCCTTTAAGAACGAAGTGGGGGTGGCAAATGTCATAATCAAGTTTGAGTCCTTGGATGTATTGTATATACATCAAATCCTAAGTTTCTGGACATCTACTAGCTAGCTTTATTTAATTACCCTTCAATGGAATAAGTTCAAAATATTCTAAAGATTTAGTTATAATATATACGTGTACTAAATTTCAAGTCAATATCTTGAACCGTTGCAGAGCAATCGTGCGCACAAAAGAAGTTACACAAGGACCGACCAACAGACAAAATTACTTTCGATCGAATTTAAAATATTCACGTTTCATGGCATTCTAAAAATATTTCAACAAAGAAAAATTTTGAACATTTACGACTTTCACTCTACTACAATAAAATTAAAATGATGAAACTTCCCTGAGTCTAGTGAGGTCTCTATGAGTTCCCGTAGTATCTCATGTAATTTTCTATAATTTGCAATCTGTCATACACTTATTTATCAACTGACTATATCCCCTACTTGTGTTGATAACTATAATTGTATTAAAATAACAAGCGTATATACACACCTTTATCAATTTATGAATTATTTATATGATGTCCTAACATAAGAGTTTCACTACACTACTTATATATTCGGTATATCTAAAAAACTCAAAATAAGAATTACCTAACACTAGGACACTATTACACTAAAATCTTTATATACACTTTCAAGTTATAAGTTCTACTAACAAGTAACAAATATAAAAAATAGAATTATACTGGAACGGTCAAACTTTCTAATTTTACAACCCTAAAGTTACCCTTAAAACTTTCTATACCAGCATAAAAAACACAAATAATAACCTCAATAAAAGAAGGAACATTTTTACAACCATCCACTTTCTAATTTTATTACACTCTAAAAAACGAATATTTGGTTTGCCAGCAAACATTTACCTGTTTCTTTATTCAGAGGTACCTACTACAATAACTCGTATAGGTAGGTATATCCTTGATAAACGGTTTCCGTCAATTTCACTTTACACCATACAAAGCCATCTAAGTACGATCCAAATGACTGCTCCTTTTTTGTTTAATATCTTCACTATAGATTCACAATATACATTAACGAGCTATTACACTATTAGACTACTATCTAAAGTACTTATATTTACTTTCAATTTATTTTTGGTGGTCTGCGTAGTACTTGTAGTATTATATTCAACAGGACACATCATTATAGTTAAATAAAACACGCACGGTACTTTCCGATATAATTTTGATAGCAGCTGCATTACAAACAGGAGCTAGTAGATACGGAGTAAGGATATTCATTATTCAAACTTCTCATGATAATTTGATATACCTTTTTCGTATTTGAAACAATAAAGATAAAGAAAGAGGATTTTATATTTTTACAACAAATGCAAATGGTATGATTTGCTGCTTAAACAAATCTAAAATATAGTATCATCAAGTACCTATATATTATGGTGTGAATACAAACCGTAATAAAACATATTCGTTTTACTTAAATTTCTAAAAGCAATCCGAGAAATCTGATAGCAATAATATTGAAGCCAAACTAGGTTATTTTTGAAAAATAATTGAACTGCCCTTAAAAATAAATAATTTAAAAAAATTAAGAAATGCGCATTTAAAAACCAACTGAAACTAAAAAAAAGTCCATTGAAAAGAAGGAAATAATGTTTATAATAATAATAATACAAACATAAAAGCGTGAACATCCGGTCATCAAACTTTCTAGTTTTCCAAGTATTTTGAGCGTAATATAATTGTTTATATTATAGTCGTTATTTCCTACTTTTTAGTATTTCTTTCAGTCGGTTTTCAAAAGCGTATTTTCTAATTTTCATAAATTATTTATTATCTTCTTTTTAGTTTTACCCCAATAATATCAGTGTATTTGTTCCATAAACGTTCCTATTCATAAATGATAAAACCTATTAAGTAGTCATCTTAAAATCGTGATTTTGAAGTCTTGAATTTCGATTAAATATTTAAAATCTACGGCTTTGAAAATCCCCAGATACCAATTTTCAGACGAATCAGACCACAAGTGATAAAAAGTATCAACCATATTGACGCCGCCATTCTGAGTTATTAAGTTTCGACAAGACATTTGTAATCTGCACGTTTGATAACCCTCAGATACCGATTTTCAGTCGAAACAGACGATGAATGATGAAACTTATCTGCCATATTGACAGCGCCATTTTGAATGTTTCAGTTTCGATCACATATTTATACTCTGCGATCTCAAAACTTCACAGATATCAATTTTTAGTAGATTCATATATTAAATCATAAAAAAACTGTCCGCCATCTTGGATTTTTCAACAAAAGAATATCAAATTGCACTTGTTAGGTGAAGCATATACTTACGTGCACATGTAAAATTTCAAATCAATACTACATCCGGAAGTTGGTAAAAATTGAGTTGCAAGATTTTGTTATATACAAAGTTACAGATGAAGCTAATATGGCGTGTTAAAAATGGTCTCAAAAGTACGTTCAATTCTGTCATTTGTTCATATTTGCATCGAATATCGATATTAGGTAATATATTATAGCAGTTCAATTGTTTAAAATAATTTCTGTATTTCTTTTTGGTAGCCAAATTTTATGTACTTAATTAAATCTGCAAAAGTTATGCAGTTATGATTTGCAATTTTGAACTTCTTACTCTTGAGATCCAGATTCAGGGCCAGCTACTCCAAAAATGTCTAACAACAAGTTTTAGCACAATTGTAGACGCGGCGCATTCGCCATATTCCGCATATCCCCGTATAAAAATAATATTTCCATTTTTGCTCAGATACTGAACGTATCTTGTAAAAAGTAGTACAGTACCACCACCGCCCAGCCATGCTCAGTGTGCAAAGTATTTGCGCTTAAATCACTTAACCGATTACAGAGAAATGTAGGTAATACCGAAGACACGATAAAATATGTCTTATGGTCCAATATCAGCCGATTAAAAAATCTACAACACAGGTATATTGCTTCAAAAATTGGTTACGACTCACGTATTTTTGAATTTATGCATAATTGGTACGTATTATTATTGAATATTTACGTATAGTTCGTTTCATTGTTATTTCTTCAGTTTAAAAATGCATTTAAACTCGCCGAACGAATTATCGGCACATATAAATAAAAATAAATAAATAAATAAAAATTCGAAACGCCGCGCGTCGTCTATAAACTGATTGGAACACAAACGAGGCAAACTATACGCACATATTCAATAATATTCTACTAACAATTATACATATATTAAAAGGTGCATTAATTTATTACCTCTTGGTATATAACAAATTTTAGAACTTTTGATATTTATATCGCTTTAATTTGATCTTAAAATGCATGGGCCGTATATTGTTTAACAGTCGGTTTAATAATATCAATTAATATATCAAAGCAACGGTGTGAAATAAATGTAAATATGAAATTTAAAAAAACGGGTTCTATCAGGTAAAACAAAGGCGAGGTAAATAAGAAACCGTATAAACGATTGGATCTAACCTGTGAACTTTCCACATGCAAATATTCCACTTGTAACTTTGTAAGATAACCTGTAATATATAAGCCTGCCGCCAGATAATCTATTATGACAAGTCTATTTGAAATTGTACTGAATTTCTAGCAGGATACCACACATGCATAGAAAATTATTCAGGTTTTGCCCTGACATATTTTTAAAATTTATTTTTTTGTTTTATATATAAGTCGGTATAAGTATCAGTTTTTAAAAGTATATGGTAATATAAGCATGTCGTAATATTTCGTTCAGTTCATCATGACCTTGTTTATAAATCTTTTCAGACAAAATTCATAATCGGAAATCGTTTTTGGCTTTATTTGGAAAACGATCTGTATTATCTAAAAGTGCCTCGAATAAGAGATGTTGATCATAAAATGCATTAATTTTTTTACTCATTTAAGTATTTTACAACTGGCATAAATTGTGAAGAGACACAATTTTTGAGAGACAAATTTTAAGTATTGTACATTATCAAGTTTTATCTAAAGATCCCCCAAAATCCCATAAGACACCAAAATACAAATTAAATTGCCCTGAAGATGTTTGCAAACAATAAACGAAACGAAACGCATCATATAGAAATAGAGTAAAAAAAATATTATCTGCTAAAAATTTTAAACCCTACAGCACTACGCAAAATAGAGGAAAAATAAAAACCTCCCAACGTTACCTACAAAAAAACTGAGTATACTTGTCTTGAGTATTTGGTGCACAAATCATTCAACATTATAATTCGGTAGATTATTGATTTACAAATAATTAATTGACCAGTAACATAAGTGAATAAAATAATCTGTCACGCCGAAAGTGTATTTCTGGCAGCTCAGTTCTAAAACACGCGGTTTGTTTATTTCAAGATTTACTTGAACATCTACAAAGAGAGTTCGCTGACAGATTTAATATCTTGTCAAAATATTTAGTGTTAAGTGTGTTATAATTCATATAACTTTTTACTAACTATAATTGCATTTGCCATTAATTAATCAAGAATTATAAATTCATATATAATACCAGGATATATTGAGGAAATATACAAAGTTGCGCCTTCTGAAGTTACAATTTTTAAGTTACCTATGTAATGAAGTATTACATAGGTAAAATCACTTTTCGGTACCTACTCATGAAAATGAAATGTATGCAGACAAAATAGGTAGGCATTTTCTGCATATTTTTAAACCGAATTAATTATAGGTAGTAGTTAGGCTCCTATTTAGACAAATTATAGGCATAGGTAGCTAGGCAGTAGAAATATTAACGGCGAAAAAATCTGAATTAAATACCTAGGTACTTTGTTTTATAACATAATGTTACCCCTGGGTAGGTATATATTTATCTTAAATAGGTAAGTAGTTATATTAGCTAAAAATACATAAATATGTACCTTGGTAAATATACACAATCTAATTATATTTTCTGTAAAGCTGAAATTAAAAATCGAAAATATTAATACCTATATGTATACTCAGGCGCATACCTGTATCATGGAACTGAAAAAATGTTATTGATTTTAATAATTTTTATAACACTAAGTTAAGAAATGTTCCTACCAGTTATTAAGTATTTATTTTTTCTAAAACTGTTTACATATATTGATTAAAAATTCAACTTAACTTGAGTCCTGAGTAATTCCACTGACATGCAACCAGATTATTCACCCTAAATGTAAGTAAGTATATAGATAAACATTTATTCTATTTTGCAAAAATACATGTGGGAAGGTGGTACCTATAACAAAATCGATACCGTTTTATCTACAACTGAAACTGAATAATATCGAAAATAGTAAATATATCTAGGCTGGTATTATAAGAATAAAATAATTAATTAATCAAAAATATTTCCTTTTTCAAACTTTTTAAATACCCAATTGTTGAATTACCAAATATTATTAATTTTTTCTTTTCTCTTGTTGCTGATTATTGACCTCAAATTTATTATTTTACTCGGAAGTCGCATGATATTTACAGGCATGAGATCAAAGCGTTTTTTAAAATCAATTAACCTATTACACTACACATAATTGCTTTAGAACGACATATTAAAGCGTTATTGGGCATTATTATCATTAGACAATACAAGAAGGGAGTGTGAATATACGGCAACGGCATGGCAGTAAGCCATGTTTTTGTTCGACGGCCATTACGCAGCTTCCAACGGGCGAATATTTACTTAGTTTATGGTAGAAAAAATATACCAAACACTTCCAAAGCTCACTTAAACACTTTATAATACTATTTAGCAAAATATGTCACTAAAATGTTGTTGTTTTATGGTAAAATGGTTGAGATTTTATTGAAAACACATAATCATAGGCAGCACTGTCGGGAATTCAACATGGCTGACACACATCGTACGAGCAGCCGCGGAGATTGGGTGAGTACTGGGGAGGGGGTAGTTGAGTTGCGCGCTTTGGAGCCTTTAACTAGATTCTACACGAATTTGAAATTTAAAATATTTGGTGGTTCAATTTAATTCAAGTTTACCTGAACTTTGAAAGTGAGACTTATTGACATTTTTATGCCTACAGGAAATCGATCACATTTCATAATAATTATTAATTTAAGACTTGAATTTGAAAGATCAGTACCTAGAATTTTTAGAAGGCTGAGTGAGCACTACTAACTTGTCAATGAAATTATTCAGCATATATTTTTGACTATTTAAATTTTACATTGAATAACTATTTACCTAACATATCACATAGATTTGTGTAGCCAATTTATACAAAATCCAAAAAAGTAGAAGATCCGTAATGTAAAATATATTCGTTTATGTCAAAATACATAATCTCGTTAATTTTAAAACTATGCAGATGCTTCAGTTCATGAAAGGTATGTTTCTGAGAACAACTAGTGCGTTTATTGTAATTAATCTAATAGTAGCTCGAGCTACTAGGCATAAATATTTCAGCGCCGCGCCGTTAAAATTGTAGGTATTAATACAAATAAAAACATTGCTAACGATTGGCTTTACTATACTATTAATATTTATAGGAAAAAAGTTTTCTATCATCAATTCATCAAACAGCAAGAGAGAATACTGATAAGGTATCAATAATAAAAAAAAATAGACAGTAATATTTTAGTATATGGAATGATACAGTAACAGAATAAATAAGGTGTTAGTTATTTTCGTAACAAAAATGAATGAATTAGTCACTTTTTTGTATATTGAGAAGGCAATTTGGCACAAAAATACAATTTTTCTACAAATTTTTCGTTAAGTTAAGTACCTATATTAGTTATTGTATATAAATAACTATTTTTTAATTGTCTTAACAAAACTACCCACTAAACATGTCGCTTGATTAAGATACAACAGTGGCAATACAATTTTGATTTCATGAATATTTCCCGGCTTTTGGCTTACGGACGGAAAATATTCGGCAATTTCTCTAGGCAAATATTTTAGTAAGTATAGACTACAGATTATAGACTGCCGTTACAATACTAATAAAAACATTTACTCTGTCATAATCTCGATATTTGTGATACTTGGCTTGTGAAAAAGGTTACCAAGGAAATCTAAAATATTTTTCCTTGCCATCTTAGACGCATGTTTGTGATACGGAAAACTACCACTTGTATGACAATGTGGAAAATTGTCGAATATATTCCTCTCCCTGGTTATGAAGATTAGAAAATTTATATAATTATTAGTGCATGGCCACGTCAGCGCACCGCACATCGCACATCGGCTAGCCTGGTCTGCATGTAAAAGAAATTGTACTAATTGTTCATACATTGTTCGGCTATCCATAATTTTATTAAAAACACAGTATCGCCCGTGCTGAAGACTGTGCGCTGTGCGCTGTGCGAGGCTCAAGTTGTTGATTTGGTCACCATCATTTAAAATAAAGGTTCTATTTAATTTTACTGTGTGATGTACGAGGTGCGGTGAGATGTGCGATGTGCGGTGCGCCGACGTGGCCATGCAGATCAGTGTATATTTCATTGCCAAACCTCCGCGGTATTTCTAATGTGTCTCTTTTGTAAAGTATCTTAGCACCGTATTTCAAATATCAATCAATAAGTTTCATCACTTTGTCACTTGTAGCTAAAAAAAAATTGAAACGTATTGAGCGGCATTATTTTTAATGGCCGTTTATTTACAAGCGGTTATATTTTTTTGTAAATGTTTTCCGCAATTAGTTATACAAGTATGGCATTCCTATTGGAGTCGACATTAACTTTTAATATCAGCTACAGTATCAGTTTCTTTCAAAATATCTAATTAGTAATTGATATACATTTGTTTCCTGACAACCGCGACCCCACCAAAATTTCGAAAATTTTCGAATGGAAAAAATCATTTTCCTCTTTTTGTTCACTTTATACTAGAAGTCGCTCACGCCACTTTAGAGAATTGTTTGGGCAAACGTAAAAAACATACATACCCGTCGAATTTAGAACCTCGTCCTTTCTGAAAATTTTTAGTCAGTTAAAACTTATTACAAGATTGGCGTGGTCTAAGTTAAAGAATCGCCCTGAACTTGTACAAGGTTATTATTAGTTTGTGTGTTTGTATATACACAAAATATTTCTGATTGAGTCGTTTGAATCCAGGTTGAAAAGTCATATCTTCCTGTCCTTGTGTGCTTAATCTAAACCTTAGTAACATACTATTCTAAAATTATAATAAAACAGTTTATAAAACGTGACAGTTTACACACTTCTGGTTACCACTCTATATGACGGATAGAGCCAAATTTCAACAGGGATTTTAAATAAATCAAAAATTCATTTCTAACAAAAATTATTTTGTTTAGAAGAAACGGTCTACCCACATACATACATACAAATAGACAAACATTTTTTACTTGATATTTGAATGTTATAAAATGGATTTCTATATAAGCATAGTTTCTAGCAAAATTTAAAGTAATTTTTGAGTGGTTCCTTATGTAATCTTAATTTTTTTAATACTTAAAAGTTATTAAATAATTTTGCAAACGTGACAAAATATTCACTAAAGTGTAAAAGAATATAAGTAAGTATGCCATAAATAAGCAATTATAGATAATATAGTCACAAAATTATACCTAAACAAAATGTATTTGAAATTGTTTTAGTGTGATCGTTGCTTTCTTGTATTTTACTCCAAGATAGGTATCTGTCCTTCCGTGCCGAGAATCAATACTTCAAAAGATGTGTGTTTCCAGCATTTAAATGTTTCGGACTCACAAGCGGAAAACAAAATATTGAGTTAATGTCCTTCGCAGTTGAAATCGACCTGTACTCATTTTAACAAATTTCTAGATTTTTGGTAGGTACTTTGGAGCTGACCTGTAGGTATCGAACAATTCAACGCCAAATCCAACTTTAACCCGGTTTGTAGTTTTCTTTTATTCTCCATTTAAACCGTTTATTAGAGGGTGAAGCAGCTTCATTCACATATTTTTAAATTCTATTCATGGTACTAAAAACTCCTTTTATACAAAATTTTAGTTAATTTTAGCTTATAATGGAAGGCGTATGTACTTTGGACACGGCTATTATGTGTGGGTACAGTTCTAACATTTAATAAAATATAAATGATATGATAATGAAAATATTATAATTCTAAATATATGTTTTTATTTCTTTTATCCAGGAAGGTTGGCTGAGCTCGTGAGTACGTCATGTAAAGTGTCATTTTATGAATGAATAATGTTCGTATGCACGAATGATTTTATCTTTATAAATGTTCTTATAATACTCTCATAGCCTAAGGAGAGTAAGCGACAGCAAATCATTTGCATATACATAATAATTCACTTAGACTTCACTTTTCTTACATGTGAAGTGTATAAATAAAGTTTTGCATATTTTCTACAGCAAAATAATCCTTTTTGATGTCCACGTTAAACTTTTTTAGAATGGTTAGTATATACCTACCAAATTCTTCAAAAGGTTATTCGGTATATCGGAGGGTCCACATACATAATAACGATCCTGCCTCACCTAAAAAGAAACAGTTTTGCTTCTATAGTTCTATAACTCAGTATCTTTTTTAATGTCGATAATATTACACGTGAAACAAAGCTTTCAGTGCGAATTAATTTATTATTTGTAACAATTGATGTTTTGGTAAGTAACGCAGTGCTGAAGTGATATTTTATATTTGTTATTACTGGTTGTTTTATTTTTATACCCATTACAGCGGTTGTAATAGTGGGTATTGTATTGATTTAGTTGGAAAAAATAAGTCCATGCGCGCCATAAAGCTTGAACGGGTGTGAATCCGAGGCTGCATAAAACAAGGCTTTTCCGGTATTACGTCGCAGCATCCATGATACTGTTTTATGATTTTTCTGAATTAATTCATTGTATTTATTAGGAAGTTATATTAGTCAGAAATCAGGAGTCAGAAAATTCTATCACAGGGCGTTCACTAGAACAGCCATGCGGATCTAAATATACAGGGCGCCATTATGTCCGCGATTTCAAGAAAGTGTAAAACGTTTTTTGCCAAAAATTTTCGTAATACTAAAAATGTATTAAACTTATTTTTACACCTCATTTACAGCCTCATTTTTTATTCATTCTTAAAATAATCGAAAGTCTAGTTATTCTTTCAATATTTAGGTACTGCCAAATTATTCTAGAAATTGTTATTAACGAATACTAAAAAAATTGTTTACATAAGGTGTACATTTCAGGATCAAGGCGTCTTCAAAACTATTGCAGATAGAAATGAAATCTGTGGAAAAGAATAAAGCAATATTTTGTGAAAGAATTATGTGCATTGCTTTATTGTTATAAAAATTTGATTATTATTGTGCAGCCCTCCGTTGTTTTCCGCTACCGTTTTGAGTACAAGGTTAGCGTTGTAGCCGATCAGTGATCAATATACTATGACTACAAAACATTTCTATGCTTACTATTTATTCGTAAATATTATAATTTATTGTTGCAGAAAAAAACAGTTAAATTTAAACATTAATTTATTTACGAACAAAAAACAAGGTAACTAAATAAACTTAAAAATATTTCTTGTGTATGGAAAATAACGCACACACCGCAAGTTGTTTGATCCAATAACTGTTATGCTTATAATATTAGAGGTTTGTTCCAACAAGAATCCCGAACTAATCAGAAGTAATGTGATTGGTTGAAAACAGTCCCTGATTGATCACCTGACCACATTGTAAAGAGCTGATTGGCTCTAAGTAGTTTGTAACTAGTTCGTGATTGTTGTTGGAACAAACCTTAGGTTATTGATAGAACATGTTCATATTCGCTTTTCTCATGGATTTTCTTGAAAGCTGCTAATCTTGGAAAAAGTCTGTAATATTAAAGACATTGTCTCTATCCTTTGTCTTTATTATACTCTTCGCAAATACAAAACGAAGAGTATGTTGCATTCGATCGACACATTTCTAAACCCGGTAATATTGCTTGTAGAGGAAGAATTTTGATATCACTGTGTTGGTGATCGAATTCTGAACAACTTTCCGAATGTCTGTCCGTCCGTCCGTCCGTCAGTCTGTCGGTTCGTCCGTTCCTCCGTCACATTTCTTTTAAGTACGATAACTGGAAGAATGAAAAGCCCCATTTTATTGAAATTTGGGCAGTAAGTTTGTGTTAGCTAGAGGAAGAACCTTATTAATGAAAATCGATGAATGAGTAAAAAAGTTATTAATTATTTAGATAGAAAAAGACATATTTTGTAATTAAACAAAAATGTATAAAACTTATATTATTTACAAAAAAAACTGCGAAGAATATCCTGTAGAATGGGCAACAATTATATAAAAAGCGTAGTAAATCGGCGAAAAGTATATTCCTGTCAACATACTTGGTATTTATTTCGGAGGATAAAACAGTTTCCCGCTTGCTGTATTTACCCTTACACATTCTCATTTTTTATCGACAAAACCTTAGAAAAAAGGTTATACTATTGATGAGTCCCACAACACAAGCTTTGCTTAGGGAGCTTATCCCCATTTAATGAAACTATAATCTGTAAATATCATTAGTTAATCCTGAAAAGAATCGGTTTATTATAACTCTATGCAACGATAAGATTCTACTTTCATTTTTACTTCGATTTGAAATTTTATTAAGATCTAAAATTGCTATTGAAAGCTTCCATACGTCTTCGTCAGTTGGTCTGTATGTCCGGAACAGATACTGACTTGAAATTTTGTACACGTTTATACTATAACGAGATCTGGAACTGGATTGTTTTTTTAAACATATCCGGTGAAGGGCTGGGGGATAAATAAGGGGAAATAAGTAAAGCAAGTTGGTAAGAGTACAGAAACTTGAAATTCGGTGTATGTACTAGAAGCCAAGGCCTCAAAATATTTTATAATATTTTCCATCCCCCCACGACCTCCCACTCCATTATTAAAGGGGTTGATAAAATAAAATTGAGATATTCACTTGAAATTTGGTATACGTATATATTATATTTTGGTATTATTTCGTTGAAGGATTCGGAGTTAAATAGGGGTAAATAGGGGAAAATAAGTAAAGGAAGCTGGTAAGAGTACAGAAACTTGAAATCCGGTGTATGTACTAAAAGCCAAGGCTTCAGATTTTTTTATAATATTTTTCTCTTCGGGCTCTACCGGATTATTAAAAGAAATAATAATTAAAATTAAAATAAGAAACAATTATTTCTTCGTTTAACTCGCTGTAACTCAAAAACGGAAAAACAAGTTGATCTCATTTTACTGGTATAATAGTAATCGTAAAAAAAATCAAACATTTTTGTTGCTGAAGTAGGTTTAGAATGTTATGAAACGTCGAGATTTTAAATTTGAGAGAAGAGAAAAGTCTTTCTGTCGGTCAGTCTGTTTGTCGGTCTGTAACTTTTTTGTGCGCACGTTTTCTCTAGAACGGTTTAAGATGACTTGAAATTTGGTACACGTATGTATTATAACGAGTTCTGAGACTAGTTTATATTTTGAGCTTAGTGCGATGAATGGTTGGGGAGTAAATAAGGGCGAATAGGGAAAAAATGTGTAAAACAAGATGGTAAAAGTCAAGGAACTTGGGATTTGGTGTATCTACTAGAAACCAAGGCCTCAAATTTTGTTAGAACATTTGTCACCACCCAACTCCATTATTCAAGGGATTAACAAAATAAAATTAAGATATTGACTGAACATTTGGTACTGGCAGAAAATAAGCCTACACGCCCAAGTAGCACCTTAGGTCTGAATTACGTAATGTAGACCTAGTTTTAGTGTCGTTTTCCCGTTTAACCTAACCTAATTGACTTAAAATATACGTAAAATATAAGTAAATGGGGAATGAGACGACGTCGGTAATACGTCTCAAATAAGGCCACTCAGTTATAATGACATAAGTTATAGAACATATTTAATTGAACAGGTAATTTAAACGTAAACATTGTGTTTAATTGTGGCCGTTATTACGTAATATCTACCAAACCACTTATCCTTTTTCAACTGCAGTCTTTCTTTCTCAAACTAATAAGGTTTTATCTACAGCAATGATGATTTACTTATAAGGCATCAGCAGCATAAGACATAATAGAAAGCAGACATCTATAATAATGATGGAGTAGGAGTATATCATATAATGTCAGACATAGTTGTGAAATAATGTGTCCACCTTGCTCCTCTCTGTGGTTTTGCTGCCAATCAATTTTCATCGTAAATATATCAATTCTACCTCGAAATATTAAAAGCGCCTCAAGTATTTTACGTTTTTAAAGAAAAAAATTTTTTTCCAGCTTCAATGTGTTTTAAAAATATTTGTAAAAGCCTATACAATTGCTCTGCAGGACTTTCCTGGAGCATACAATATGATAATATTGTACTTGATATATGTTGAATATCCATATGTTAATGATTTTTTTCAATTAATCACTCATCAAAATTTCATTATAAAATGGTCTCTTACAGCTGATTGAAAAATATGGTGAATATAGTACCGCGCGACTTCAAAGTATTCTTTCCCAATATTTTAGACCTCACTAACATTTTTCCTACAGTTGAAGTCGTTAAAACTTATATTAATGACTTTAAAGTTAAATGGGACCAATACAGGTTAAAATAATTTTGTAGTCTTCAAAATTGTAAAAAGCCTTTAAAGTTCATTTAGAACTAAATTGATCATACTTCCCAGTCCAGGTTTGCCATCAAGGAAAATGGAAAAACAATCATTGTTTATTCGTCAAAAAAGCAAAAAGAGTATTAAAACATGGCCGTCTCTAGAGACGGCCGTGATTAAAACCTCAGAGAAATATGTCTTTTATTTATCTGAGATCAAAACAAATGCATGCGTTGGTCACGTGGGCCTAGTTCATAGTGTCATTCATGCGTAAAATTATAAAAATATACTTAAACCAATTAGTGGAAAAAGCTGGTTTTAGTCGGATTTTTTCCCTTCCAAGTTATCCAACAAAAGATAACGACACGTTTTTATTTCCAGAAGAAATGAATAACTAGGTTCGAAATTTTAATATGAGAAAAGGTCAGGAAGTAAAATTTCCCTAATCTGACTGTAGGTGGCGTGTCGATCTCTTGTCTTCCGACGCGCGATATTTCGAAACAAGTTTTAAATATTAAAACTTGTTTATGTGATCAAAAACTGTCAACATAACCTCTGAAAATGTTTTATATGGAAAATGTGACACTACCCCACGACTCCAAGCATTAAAATAAAAGTAAAGAAGTAACTTTTGGCAGTTGACACTACTGGGAGGGGCATCAACATAATACAGTCATTTTAGTCCTTTGAAGTAATTTAGACAATGAAAACCTAATTTTGCCTTCTAGGGAAGAGACCAAATTCTATTTTTAAGTAAAAATAACTTCTAGGACATTATATGAAGTAATATTTACCTTTAGGTTAAACACATATGGTAAGTGGGGAAGTAAAATTAACGTAAATTTTACCTAAAATTGGAACTATTTGTGACCATGAGGTTAAAGTTTTAACTAAAATCTGACTACAAGGACAAGACAAAACATAGGTTACATTTATGTTAAAAATTGGTAAAATTTTCCTGTTTCTATCCAGACAAAAGTCAGCCACTCCAAGGTAAATAACTTGGTCTAAAATTACGTAATATTTTCTTATACATTGACCTCAATATTCACTTTAACTTTATAGTTAAATTTTAAGGAACAATTACGTTAATATTTCTTGAAAATTACACTAAAGTCAATGTGACTTTATCAGGCATTTCTTAAGAAAATATTACCTAAATATTGCTAAATTAATTACTATTAAGTCCATATGCCTTTAAAGTTGAAAGTAATAGTTGCAATTACGTTATATCAACTATCTTAGGTCATTGTGGCTTTAAACTGGTAAAATAAACTAATTGTGCTGCTTGGGCGTGCTGTGTAAACATAAAATTAACCTATACACAAATTTTAGGAACAAATTTTTTTACGTTTTTTCGCAATAGAGGACAGAATGACGTCATCGATATTTTGGATGCACAAGGTAATTTCAGACGATGTACATATTTTTCTAAAACTGTATCTTCTAGTCGTCACGTCTTTTCGATATTTTAAGAATCTCTTTTGCGAAGGTATATTCCCGACTATATTTTGAAACGCAAGCTGAGCTGAGCTTTACCTGAGACAGTTAATATACTACCATTGTTTTTTAGATTTGTTGCATTGTTAATGTAATTAGAAATAAATATTTTAATTCTTTCTACAGACGACTACATCTAGTAAAGTAGGAATGCGGGTACTGCGTAAGTTAGAGGCAAATGTAATTTGCTTGCGGTGGTATAATACCTTTAATTACGTTTTCGTGTTTCAGAATACATGAGAAAATGTTCTGGACCAGTTTATGTAAATGTATGTGTCCCAAAAGTTCATATAATTCAACTTTGTTTCTTTTAAAATTTGATCTTTGACTTGGATTTATTTACTTAGTATCAGGTGAAAACTGCAAGAGACAACAAATGTTTACTTAATCCAATAACGATATAAGTAAGAATTTTCCCAAAATGTTTTAATTCAGTGTAACACATGCGTAAAATAGTGTAAAAGTAGAGACAACCATCGTTCATTTTTTTTTGTTAATCAAACAATATAACATTCTTCTATATGGCGGACTTGTGGTAAACACTATATTTTAATACCATAACTTTACAAAGAAAATAAACGCATGTATAGTTGTTGGTTATAATTCACTTGTGGTTTTCATTTATAATTGCATTACATTATTTCTGTATATAATATTGTGATATGTTAAATAGGGAGAATAACGTGCAATTTTATGGTAATTGCTGACTTAAGATGATATACATCAGCTAATGAAATCATAAAAATATTGAATTTTAATGCAGGAAAAATAGTTTCAACTTGACGAAGTTTCCTGTCACATTTAAGTTTTTTGCATATGAATTTTTGACTCATCAGTTCATTCTTACTCTATTGTACTAAAATTCACATCGATTAAAAGTTAACTAGTTTCTTTTTCAATAAAATGACAATTTGTATATCTTTCCGTAAATCGTGAAATTGATTTTTTTTTTACATAAATGCAAAAAATATACAGGGTGTTAATTAAGTACATAGCCATACTGTTGGTGGTTATTTCTTGAATAATTCTAAGATAAAAAATTGATATAATAATATACAGTATGACCCATTTAAAATGGAAACATCTTTATAACTTTTTTTTTTGTTCGACTTGAACCAAATTTTACCAAAAGATATAACAAATTAGGATCTACTTATGGCCAAAAGAACATTCGCGTCTTACAAATGCAAAGCCACCTGCGGTGCCAAAATAAATGGAAAATATAAAGAAATCATATTAGGCATTTTTTTATCGAAAAACTTTATTAATGAAAGTTGTTCAGAATTGTCCAAAACCTAGACTTTAAAATTTCAGCAACATTAAAGACTATTGAAATTTTGTTTAAAACAATGTCCGAAAATATCATTTTAATTGTACTTTTCTTTTCTTTAGAAAATTGTGCTATGACAATTTTGTTTGAAATTAAACGTAAGCTGTCAGCTAGTTGTCAAGTGATTTGCATTTTTTTAAAAATTTGTCGAAATCTTGGATTTCAAAAACAAAATTCAATATTTTTTAATATTGCTGATATTTTGGACTTTAGATTTTTGGACAATTCTGAACAACTTTCTTTAATAAAGGTTTGCGATAAAAAAATGCCTAATTTGATTTATTTTTTTTTTCATTTATTTTGGTACCGCTGGTGGCTTTGCATTTGTAAGACGCGAATGTTTTTTTGGCCATAAGTAGATACTAATTTGTTCTATCTTTTGGTAAAATTTGGTTCAAGTCGAAGAAAAAATAAAAAAGTTATAAGGGTGTTTCCATTTTAAATGGGTCCCACTGTATGTCAAAAACGTTTTTTCCAAAAATTGAGAAAATGCTTGGAAGCATTGTTTCAAACCATGGTATAAGTTAGTATGAAGTAGCATTTCTTTCACCAAAATAATATTTTTCCATCAGTCGCACACGTTGGGTAACCTCGATAGTCTTATGTTTTTAAATAGTACGCCACTGTTTATTATTTAAATTTACGCTTCTATGTATTGTGTTCATTAAAACTTGTATCATTTGTCGTTTTGGTATATTTAAAACTGCTCTGGGAAAAACGAAAATGTACGTACCCCTCTGACTTTCAAGATATACGAATAAATGTGTACCTCTACATGCAGAAACAAGGCAATAAAGTGAGGAAACCTTTGTGTCTTTAATAGATAAATGGATTGTACTTTCTTTGCTATACTAGACTACGAGATTTTAACTGTATTAACCGACTATATTCTGTCTATCGCTCTGTGTACGATAGCTAAAAAAGAATCCATGGAAAATTAATCAGATTTTGCATTTAATATTTCTAACATCGTCTGTGACACAATAAATGTGATTAACGTAGTACGATAGGGTCACTAGCTCAGTTGATCTACTTAGCTTGTACTCTGGACGTATAATTTACCTCAGACTTATTGTCCGTATAAGAAATGTCTGGGTCTTTGATCTTTACAGCAAAGTTAAAAGCGCCAACACTTTTGATGTCGCCTAGATAAATGAGAAGTATACCTAGCGAACTGAGGTCCAGTTCCGCACATTGCGAAATAATTTTTCATTGTTAATTATCCAGAAGTGGTTCGAATTTAATTACGAACTGTTGGGCCTTGTCTCATTCGCAGACAAAGCCGGATCTCCTAAAATTAACAGGGCCATTGAAGTGAAGTAGAAGGCGATTAAAAACATTTTGGAACCAGTGAAGTTGGTACTGTTTTTAAAGAAATCCTCAGTTAGTTTTTACTCAGTGGTCTGAAGGACATTATTTATAGTTCAGTGCATTCTGGTATACGAAAGTTACGTGCTCTCTTCATCAGTTATTTAATTTAACTATCAAAGAAGCTTTTTGCATTAAAAAAAGAATGTTTAGCGAACCAGGCTCGTTACCGCTGAGGTATACAATGTAGGCCGCCATTCCGCATGTGTTAGACACATCTTCGAGGACTCGGACAATTCTCTTCTGGCAGAGAAGGAATGGAAAAGAATGAAGTGTCGTCGAAATCAGATTAATATCTACTTTGAAATGGTATTTAAAAAAAAAACAAATAATATGTCAAAAAATAGGAAAGTACCAAATGACACTAAACGGCATCTGATCAACACCACAGCCTTTTCAACTTATGTAGGGTATCAACCTTGGGTCAAAAATGGGAATCGGTTCGCTTGTCTCGGTACCTACCATCGTGTCCACATACATACACACACATCATACGTACATACAGGCAGTTTTTAAAAACCACGTTTTCGTTTTCCTCGCAAAGATCGGGTCAATTTTCAATTTTGGGCCAATTGCCTAATCCATCTCTATGTATGGGAAAGTTAAAATTAATGCACTCATCATTGATACTACAGAAATGACAAAGAACTTCCAGAAATTATTCCCTTAAATTGGTCTTTACCTACTTAAGAGTCACTATATTATTAATTAACCTAAAATTGTGTTTTTATGTTGCCGGTACCAATGTGGCAGAGGTGATGGTACAAATGAATAATTAACACTTGGCTACAAACAAGCTTTCTAAATTGTCTGTTGTGCCATAAACAAAATACAGTGACTTAATGTCTGTTTAAAATATCAACTGAAGAAAAAGAATCAAGAATTTGTTTTAAACATATTTCTGGATTAAAATAATTCGATACCTATAATCCATGTGTACGCATACAAACTAGAATATATAAATTTTATCAGCGTGAAGTTACTTTAAGGACCTGACTGACGTAAATATAATATATTAGTGTCTTACTGCATCGTGCCACTTACACATGTACTATTATATTTTACGAAATATGAATAAGTTTGCGCTTATATATTTAACAAAATGCGTAAAGAAGTACTCGATATTCTAAAGTTTCCATCACATGTTTACGTTTGTGTGTTTCCTTTAGTATTCTGTTGAAAAATAACACTTACAGAACCCTAAACTGACCTAACGTATGTTTCAATAATAGACAAAGATAATCAAATATGTATTTATTCTTATTTTCTAACTTGATCAAAAGTGTACCGAGAATAATCGAACGAACAAACTAATAGTACAGGAGCCAGCGTGCAATTACCTGGCACATTTGTATGCTAGATACATGATTAATAATTTTCCTTATGGCATGGCAGATAAGAAAAGTGATATTATGCAGGTTTAAAATGTATGTCGCTGGACCTCCACTAGCCAGAATGTATGCCAATTCTATGATGAAAAGTATGTCAATTTCAATTTTATTTAACTGAGTTTGTATTAAAAAGTCTAATTAGGTGTACTGAAAAAGAAAGCCAAAATTTGGATTCAGCGTTATTCTTGACTATTACCATATAATTATCTGTGTTTTTTGTGACGAATTAAATCAAATTGAAATTCTAATTAAATTGTAATTAAAGAGTTCAAAGTAATTTTATCGTTTTGGATTGGTTCGTTCTAGGTACATGATTTCAGCATACACAAGCAGGCCTTTACCTTTTTCTTATTTTTATTCACTTGTAAATAATAGACATTAAAATTGTAAGCAAAAGTTGAAAAGACCGTTAGATTTTATCGCGCTATATTTTCTATGATATAAATTATATTTATGTGAATATATGTTTCATATATTTGTTATGGAGATATTTATATTACGAACATAAAAATACATAATATGTGCCAGAGATAAGAAACAAAGTTTACCAAATACGACGTGTCCACAAGGGCAGAATAAAATAGTTCTTTTTTTACATATATTGGAATGTATACCATCTTTAAAATAACGAGAAGAAAGAGCTTGATCGAAGTATATTTTGAAGGTGACCTGAATATCAAGAAAAACGTTACTTTTGAGTTTTTAGAATTTTTCAAATGGACTAATATAATTTTTTATGGCTCTTAATTACTGTAAATTGTTCCAGATAAGCATTTTTCAGTTCTACGTGAATAACTTTGTTCCTGAAATTCGTATTTTAGCGAAATTCTACCTTTTTAAGTACAAATTGAAAATTTTGGTAGTACAAATATTTTATTCGGAAAATTTGTTTATTTGCATCAGTATAACTTGTTTATTTACATTGATAAGGAGTCATAAAGCAATTATAATTATTCATTTGAAAATTGCTTAGAATTCATACATAACTTTTTCTAATTTCCAATACCGTGAAACTCAAAATACTCTTCGCTGGAGCCGAAATTCGTTTCGCAACATTTTGAACCTAAATGGCATGAAAAATAAATTTTTGAAAAATATTTTCGTCATTTGGTAGAACCTAGTGTCCGCGTATGTGAATCCAGTTAAGAATTTCTGCTTTTTATTGCTTTTCATTATCGAAAAAATTTAATGGATAAGTTTTGCAATTTGTTGCCAACAAATTGAAAAATTGAAAATTGGATGTTAGTAATATATCCTTTATTAACAAATTCCAAATCTATATTATTTATCTCCATTTTTCAAAGGATCGAAAATGTATACCAGTGTACATAGTTTTAGGTTATGTCATTATAATATATAAGATGCTAAACTATACGAATGATCTATGCGATATATTCACTATATTCGCTAATTCTCTATGCCAAGTGACCACACTGGAGCTGCGATTTCTACGAGAGTCATCAGTCTTACTTATCCAATACGTTTATGATAAGTTTGACAAGGCAAAATTCTTTCTTGGTTACTCTCCCAAGGGAAAGTAACGATATAAGTAGTATATTCTACAACACCTTATGTGTGAAATATGCCATTCCAAACGTGTTATGGACTACATTTTCCCTAACAAGATTTTTAAAATTATTTAAAAAAACTTCAAAATTTTTCAAAACATCAAAAGTGATGTTAGAAATAAATACCTTTTGTTCGACGTAACAATATCAACCAAGCACTAAATGTGGTTTAACAACATCTGATTTGTCGATATTATTCCAGCACGATATGTATTGGAATGATACTTATTCCGACAGTTTTTAGTTGTGGAATTTGTAGTTTCTGAAATAGTGTTAGAGAAATGTAGTTACTTTCACTGTGTAATGAACGTAAAATAATAAAAAGAAAAGCGTTTGGTTAATTTCATATCCTGAAAAATATGTTTGAATATGTAGGAACTAGTTTGATGAAAATCGATTTAGGTAATAAGGTTCAATTAACTGAACGACGATGAAATTTTATTTCTTAATTTAATGACCGTTTTTCTAAAGGCGGTTAAATAATTCATATAATTTTACTTTTTAAATTATATGGAAAAAAATAATGCACTTCGCGTCCCCATTATTATTAATCTTGTAATAACGGTACGATATTGCCTATAGGTATTTCTTTTTTCATACAAATCAAACTATAATATTTTTAGACCGCTCGCAATTGTCAACTAAAAAAAATGCGTTTACTTCACGTTTTATTTTAACTGTAGAACTGCTAGATTAATCCCAGTTTGGTGTTGTTATTCCGATTTAAATAATTGAGTTAAGTTTCCATATATAAATATTACAGTGAATAGCAGTTTTATCAAGTCTCCTTCTCTGTTGTTTTCATGATGGTTGGAGAGCCTTCTGTAACACATGTTGTAGGAATGCACGAGAGCGATGTCTTTATGCCGACCGGCAGATGCCTATGGAGATATCATACTTACTAAGGGAATGACAACTGCTTATATTCTCTAAATCAAATGTGCAGTCTGTCCTGTCAACGTGTCCGATATGTGCCAGTCTCCGTTAGCCACTACCTTTTAATTACTTGACATCTCTCCATGTTTCTACGGCAATTAAGTTTAATTCTAGAACAAACATTCTCCTTGTATTACAAAGTATTGTAACCTTTAAAGAGAATGTTATTTTTTTTAGTATATCGCCGCACGATCATGCATCCACTTGTCAATTCAGTTGCACAAGTTGGTAGGTATGTACACTATGAAACTTAAACTACTTGAAATTCCACTTTCAGAAAAGAACAATCAACTAAATTGGGATGAAATTTTATAGTGTATGTTAGATCGGTTCGTTTGAATTTTAAGTATCGATATTAAAGTCCGCCCCGCATAAAATACATCAAGGGAATAACTATAAAGCTCCTTTAGGCTTCTTTATGAGTTTCTAAAGTATGGGATTTTCAGAAATATTGCCCTTATAGACAAAGCTTTATTGCACTGTCGGCTATATCACTGCCTCAAATGGTGACAAACTACCACCATACGTTCTCATATCGGACATAGGACACGCTGTACGTGAACTTCTCAACATTTCCTTCATTTTATATTTCACGTTATTTCCATTACTAACATATATCCACCACGCTTTTGTTATTTTTGTACAAAAAAATATTCGTAACACTTTTATTTATTGTTGTAGAAACTAATTTATTATACGATATTATCATATTAAGCCAATGTTACCAGTTAGAATCAACTCCCTATAATATTCCAGAACATAGTACCCATTATGATGTGATATCAGTATAAACGATGGTATATCTTTACTACTAAAGTGGAATTAAATGCGGATATATCAACATACAAATAAACGAATCAAAGGTAATTGTAAGTAGACGAAATTTATTTGCTTATTGACAATATTCTATATAAAATGAATACAGTGTACAGACCTCCTTCAAATGCAATAGAAACTTTTATAGATGATTGTCATCCTAATTTAAAAAATAATCCTCAAGCTCAAATTGAAAGACTAATTAGTGATTGTAATATTAATATTTTAGGAAGGGAAAACTTTCGTGTAAACCCTTACCTAATAATATTAGCAAAACAGAGATTTTTACCATACATAAATCTACCTACGCATGAATGTTCTATCTGTATTGGCTGAATCTTTGTTAAAAAAATATGTGATATAAATTATTAATCTTTTACAAAAAACCACGACAACAGATCGCTAATCCATTATGTTAATTATCAGTCGAGAAAATGAAGGGGTGAACAAAAAATTACCACCTACTGTTAAAAAAGTTGTAAATATAGACCATGGTAAACATAGACAAAGTGTAAGTAAGTAAAGCTGGTTAAATATGTTAAACACAGATAAACCTGAAAACGCAAAGAAAATATTTCTGAAAGAGTTTCAGAATACAATGGAGAGATTGAAAATCACTAAAACAATAAAAATAAAGAATTTAAAATCTAAAGCCGTGGATAACCAACAGAATAATTATATTAATAAAGAATAGGGGTAATCTAAAGAGAAAATTAAACGAAAACTTCAGTTATGCTAAAAAAAAGAATATAACATATAGAGAAACAAGCTAACTGTTATCGATTTACTGCACTTTTTATATAATTGTTGCACATTCTATAGGATATTCTTCGCAGTTCTTTTGTAAATAATATTAGTTATGTATGTAAAATATTAGTTATGTATGTAAAAAATTTTTATTTAAAAATGTATAACTTTTTTATTTATTGATCGATTATATTCAAAACAACGGGGTTCTTCCTCTAGCTAACAGTAACTTACTGTCCAAATTTCAATACAATCGGACTTTTTGTTCTTAAGTTATAGTGCTTACAAGAAACGTGACGGACGGACGAACATTTTGAAAGTTGTTCAGAATTCGATCACAACACAGTGATATGAAAATTCTTTCTCTACGAGCAATATTACCGGTGCCGATCGAATGCAATACTCTTCGTTTTGTATTTGCGAAAAGTATAATAATGTAAATGAACTGATTAAAGAAGCAAAAAAAATGTACGTTATAAAACTTATAATATTAATAATTCGTAGAGAATACATGAAATAGTAGCAGACGTTACTAATGAAACACAACAAATCTTAATAAAAATCTACTAATTGTTAATGACAATAATAAAATATTTGATAATAATTCTATAGACATGGCAAACTCCAGTAATGATTACTTTACTAATATCGACCTTAGCATGTATACAACAACATTCCAGCAATAGACATTAACGTATACTTACTTACTCATGACAATTTACTATCATCTGTGTAATTAAAACCAGTCAGTGAAAATGAATTAATCGCACACATCAATAGTTTGAAAAATAATAATAGTTGTGCTGGTATTGAAGAAATCGTTACAAACATGATTAAAGACAAATATATTTACTTATTATCACCACTCAAACATATTATATATCCTCTATCTTTAAAACAGGAATAATATCTGGACAATTTCGAACATGTATAATCATTCCGACGTACAAACGCGGTAATAAGACATTATAAGTAACTACAGACCAAATAGAGCAGGTATGTCCACAGAAACTGCAGTTTACCACCTAATTCAGAAGGTGGAGAAGGTACTGAAGCATAAGGAGGTGGCACTGGGTGCTTTCTTCGACATAGTGATAGCATTCGACAACACCTTCTTCAACTCCATCGTCAGAACTGCAGACAAGCACGGCACTGAAGATACCTGTTGTAGTTGGATTGATGGCATGTTCAAAGGTAGGGTGAAAACTTGGGCGAGTCAGTTGCAGGAGGCTCCTGTTCCCCCTGCAATGGAATCTTGTAGTTGACAGCCTATTACAGAGACTCACAGTTGATGAATCCGCAGCCCAAGAATATGTTGACGACATAGTCATCATAGTTAGGGAAAGTCAGAGATTGACTACAAAAGGCCCTGAACATGGTCAAAGACCCACGGTTACGAATGCTGCTTTAGTCTGGTGTATAAAGACAACTCAGTACAGTGGCTAATAAGCTGGGCCAAATACAAAAGCTGGCCTCCTTAGGAATTACAGATATCATGAAAAGCACCCCCTATGGCAGCCTTGGAAACCTCTATTAAACATCCCCCCACTTAGCATAGTGATCCTGGGAGAGACCAGAATGTGGGGGCATACAGGCTACAAAACTCAAACAACGCGAATCTCCACGGAGTTAGATCGGAAAGACATTTGAGAATAAACATAGTGGAAGAACCTCTATGGAATATGTGGTAAGACCACAGATATATACCAGATGCGACACTGAAAGAGAGGGAAGTACATTGTAAGACAAGGATTACCCTCATCCCAGTTAAAGGGCCCTTCGTGGAAATTCGTGGTCTCGACACGTCCGATGTTTACGTGTTTCGGAAAGTATACATGTTAAGATTGATATTTCGGTGTCATGAAGCGATGTATATATTTAATGTACTATTACCCAATATAATTAAAATAATTGTAATTTGCAGATTATTTAGAAAATGTTGCATCATAAGTATATTTTAATAAGATTAAATTAATACTTGTCAAAAGAGAAAATAGGCATACCTGGGCTAATCTCAGTTACGAGATTAACTGAAGCACGCCGAGGATAGTCAATCTTAACATAAACATGTTGACTATTTCAATATTATTTACTAAACTGTCACTCTGATTATGTTGTGCGGTTATAGTTTTATTTGTGTTATACTTAAAATATTGTTTTATTTTTTCTAACCGTTTTTGGTAATTATTTTTTAAATTACTTTAAATGTGTATAATTACTTTTTTATTAAATAAAAATATTTACATACCCCATTGAATTTCTCATATGTGTTGATATTTATATGTTTAGTACCACCTTTCTTTTGAAATTGACAAATAACTGTCAAGAGTAACAGTACCTTCTTATATACTCATTTTCCCCCCTTTAAAATTGTTTAAAAGAAAATTAGAGTTTGTAAAAAATTTTTTGTCAAAAACTATAATAGAAAGGTTTTTTTTTGTTTTTTTTTTCTCACAATTTCAACATTTCTCGATGTTTAATGTATGAAAAATTGGATTTAAGCAAAAATATATTGAAATGTATTTGTTTGTGCATATTATGGTCATTCTTTATTAAAACGCATATTTAATAAGTTATAAATTATTGTCAACATCTCTTTTCCGAAATTGCCAGTATTGCTGCACAGTCTGGCATCCTTGTGTGCATCCCAAGGTTATTGACGGCATTTCTGATAGATCAATGGAGTGTCGCATCTGGTATAGATCTGTGGTAAGACTATATGATATCACAAATTGCCGTCAACGAGGTCCTCAATATTACCATTGGAGGTACGAAGGACTGGCAACGGGGCTAACCTGATATACTGACGGGGATCTAGGACTAATACAGGAGCTGGAGTTGGAATACATAGAGAAATACCTATGGGCAACCCTGCACTGTATTCCAGTGAGAGAATCTAGCTATATTTGAATGTGTACGCGAGAATATAAATCGACAATACGCCAACCATGAGATCTCCATTGCATCAGACAGCCAGGCGACACTTGGAGCACTAGACTCTAACAAGGTGTCATCTCGACTGGTATGGGACTGCCACGAAGAGCTGAAAATCCGGGGTGAACAGAACAGAGTCAAACTACTCTAGACGCAAGGCCATTCCAAAATAAACTACAATGAAGAGGCTGATAAATTTGACAAGGAACACAATATATTCTTCGACCCAGAGCCCGCGCTGGCCATCACCAAAAGCTCAGCCACAGGGGGGATTAAAGGCTGGGTCAAGAGCAAACAGAAAAACCACTGGAGGAGTATTCCAGGAAATCGACATGGGGAAGCACTCATCAAAGATTCATATGCAAAACAAACTGAAGGACTGCTTTCAAGGAACAGGACGCAGATAAGAATAATTGCAGGACTTCTAAGAGGACATTTTCCTGTCAAGAAGTACGTGAACACAGTCGGAAAATTTGACGGCAACCTAGACTGCAGACTATGCGGCAAGGAGCCGGAAATGGTGATTACATTATATTCAACTGCGAGGCACTCGGAGATTTCTAAAGGCGAGCCCTGGTTTAAAAAAACTACACATCAATAAGTTTAATAATAACCTATCAATTTCTGGAATCTTTTTGAAAAATGTTTAAGAGAACAACTAATTTCTTTCCTAAACAGTTATAACTTGATGTTTAAACACGAGTTTGGATTTACCAAAGGCCCAAGCACTAGTAAGACTTTATTTACATAAAATATTAAACGAAATAATCAATCGGCTGAATAATAATAAGAAAATGCATACTTAACTGTTTTTTTAGACTTAACCAAGACTTTTGACTGTGCTCCACGTTCTTATGGGAACCGTGTTGGACTTATTTCGGAACAAATAGACTCCAACATGGAAAATCAAAGACACCTTGAGTAATGCAAACAAAAATCAGAATCGGAGTACCACAAGTGACAGAGCTTGGACCAGTTTTACTGGGCATTTATACAAATACATTGCCATCAGTAAACAACTAAGGAAAAGCAATATATGCATCTGCATATGACATGCCTTAATCTATACTGAGAACACGCGGCAAGAAGTGAAAGTTCTGGTAGAAGTAAATTTAAAAAAGGTAAAATATTGGTTAAATTCATATAAATGATCTATGAATATAAAGAAGACGAATTATATTATTTATTCCAAAACATCTGCGAATCGTCCCACTCATTACCCTATATCACACCTTGGTAATATCGTTACTGCGTTAACGACTAGTCGTTTGGAGTTTACAATAATGTTCTAAAGCAACTAAATGTGGTGCAAAATTCGATATTAGAAATAATACATAAAAAAGATAGATTATACCCAACAAAATTATTATGTAAGGATAAAATCTGTAATATACGTACCCTCTATCTATATCCATTTGTACTTATATCCATAAAAGTGATGGTATAAAAGATCACATATCTAATCCCAAACTATATTGCGAGGTAAAAATATTCAACATGTTAAAGTACCTAAGAATATAAAAAATATTAGTCAAAGATTTTAAAATCATCTAGCCTCCAAGTTCTCCAACATGTTACCTTATGAGAAAGAAAAGTAGAAACATTAAAAGTTCACAAAATGTAAAACATTACTCCAACTTTATTAAATTTGAGCTCAATGTTTGATATATAGGTCACCAAGAACTTCTTTGCACATTAAAAACGCAAATAGGTTTCAATCAGTTCAATTTTATATTAAAGAAATTGATGAAATAATCAGCTTCGATACACCAACTTAGGTCCACCTAACTTCGTAGGTGTCAGCATTTTGTATTTCATATTAACCATCATAGAAAACATCTCTTGCAATTTAAGGTGTGGGTGGTATATGTTATTATGTTTTTAATTACTTAAAGTATTAAAATATGTATTCCTACTATATTAGTATTTTTTTGCTCTAGAAGTAAAAAGCTTTGTGTTTAAAGTTATTCTGTTTAACAAAAAAAAGTATCTTTGACGAGAATATATTCAGTGAGAAATATCGTAGGGTTGAAGGCTGTATAAAGCGTATCTCCGTATGTATAGTTTTGAAGTAATTTAATGTTATCATGTTGGCATCATTCCATGGTATGTATGGTTTATGTCCTGACCAGACATGGATAGCAAGAACCCCGCCTTATGAAAAACTGGCATATTGCAGTCTTGAACTCGTTTCAATTTCAAAATGGCAACTTCAATAGAGAAATGGATTTTATTTGAAACGTAAAATGCAATATATCTTAAATGTCGCGTTACTAAATCAAACTAATATAATGCTTACATTACAGAACCCTATTGGAAATATATGCGAAAACGCCCTTTCTTTCTTTATAGGCTTTATACATTATTTATTTTTAGGTTTAATCTAATAACATTTTTCATTTCGCCAATCCACTATATCAGGTCAAACTATTAATCTCAGTGAGTTATCGGAATAACGCGACGAATGATGGTATAAACTATTAATCTGAATGGTAATATATCAATTTAATTCCTTTAATTTCATTGGCAGTAGGAAAATACGGAAAATATCGATGAGCCAAATCTAGTTCATTATAAACCAATCAAACGGTAACAAGCGACGTAGAGCGTCGATCTAAGCAGCATATCAAATAACCACATTGTCACTAAGGACGGGAGTTGAATGGAAGGTAATAACTCATGAATAATAAATAAAATCAAAGTCGCGTTGCGGGAAATGCGCCTGGCTGTAGTCTTTAGAATTTATGGAAGTTCGTTAGCTCGTAAACTTCGACGACCATCCCATGTTACGAACTGAAACATTGCACCCCGTAACTAAGCAACTGGCCACAAAGATTTGTTGCACAATAGCCAACTCTCGCGGTCTCAATTAGACGCCCGAGTTCATAAGTCTTGTATGATTTTCGTGTGTATTTCTGGCATTTCCTATATTTAAACTTTCATCGCTCCCAGAAGCATTTGTATAAATTTAATAAACGGTTCAAAGTAATAAAGTGTTTAACATACACCTACATAAAATTCATTAGTTTCATTGGTGGTGGATTGTTGAAATTCATGTTGATTATAACGCTCGCATGTTAACAACTTCAGCAGGGAGCCGAATAAAATAATAAAATATATCATCGTTTACGCCGAAGGGAGGAAGCGTGATGAACCAATTTACACGAAAGTTTCTTTATAGATTTGACAATTTTAATACCGTGACTATTGAGGCGAATTAAATTTACAGAATGAGTCCATCAAAGTCCAGTGTTAGCCCCTCCATATGACATGTAATTTTTTTATCGTTTCTTGAATAATTTATAATCCAGTAGTAGGATACGAATGAAAGGACCTTGCACCTTACACTGCAGAATCTATGTTTTAAAGTTTAGAATCTTAATTTGACCTTGTCGAGTCTCGACGAATTTTTAACAAAGATCGTATTCACTATTTTTTTGCTTTTTGTAGAAACGCTGATTTTTTCATTATGAGCAAGAATTTCACATCAGGTTAAATTGAAGAAAATTAAATTCTGATTCGAAATGGTATTGTACATGTTTGCTGTAAAAATTACATTTCTCGTGCAATGACGGCGCGATGAAGATGGTAAAATCTGGCACACCACAAGAAATTCTTTTACCGTATTTCTTAATTGTAAGTGATATTAAAACGACTTATTTTTCGTAGAAATTGTGTATATGTGAAAAAAGGAAAAGTTATTCAAATTAGTGCTCAAGTTTTTTCTGTTTTCGGTTCTACAATATTTTACGATCTTTTTCAGATCAGTATATATTCGGCATTATAGATTCATTTTAACGCCACCCATGAGGTACAGGAGATATTAATGCGTTTCTTGAATGGTTTCCCTTGTAGACCTACTGCACCAACAATATCTTTAAAGATAATGTTTAAACCTTAATAGTAATTATTGAGAAAGTTTTATTTGATAAATGTATTTTCCTCATTGGATATATTCAGGTTATTAGTCGAATCGTGTTCTATTTCCGAAATTAAACAATCTTACTTTTGGTAGGTAATACACAATTGAATATTGCAAGCAACCTTGCTTCGACAGATCCACAATCAGGAGTACTTTAATTCTCTACAATGTCTTGCAGAAAATCGAGTTTGTTGAGCAAACATATATTCTTCAATGTTAAAAAAGGCAAAAGTCTTGTTCTTGCCACTAAATGCATTTGCCATATTATTATTATGAACTGTATATTCTTGATTTAAAGTTTACAAGTGATCTTTTAAGAAAACAGAGAATGTCTCTTCCGTCGAGGAAAAGAAGAGAACAGTCAGCAAAACGAGATCTGACAATAAAAGAAAATTTCGTGCCGATAAGACTCATGGCGGTTTCAACTGTCAATAAGTCTGCAGCATCTATCACATTCGTATTCGCATACTTTTGCTGTAAAATGTTGTTCCAGTTGTGAATTTACGGTGCTTCTCTTATTTTAAAAATGTTTCTTCAAGCACAAAGTCAAAATTGTATTTTCGCCGAATTAAATATTGAGTGGCGTATGTTTCTTGACGCTCAGTGCTCTTTTGTAATAACCTCTTTTGTCAAATGCATTAATATCGATGTAAATAGCGGTAACATTTTCACCAATATATGATCACGGGACATGGACATATATTAGATTATTATAGGAGATTTAACCTTCGGCCTGTAGATGGACAGTGTAAATGTGGTGATGGACAAGAAACTAGACGACACACAGTAGAGACATGCAATTTAAATAAGAGGGAAAATGCACGCAGACTCAGGGAAAACTATCTGGAAGCCATAGGAGAGGACTATCCCCCAGTACTACAAGGAAGAAGCACAGACATAGACAAACTGAGTCAGGTTAACAAATGGGGTGAAGACATGATATCTGATGACGAGACAGAGTAGAACAGTCCTACAGGAAAATAGAAAATTTGTAGAAAAAGAAAATACATAGATTGAGGCAAGAGTTGGTAAAGGGCCTAATGCCGCAAGGTAGGGGGGCCATCCCAAAAGGGTAAAATCATTGTCAGTCCCTAAAATGAAAAATAATACATACAATTTAGAGTCATTTAACGTTTCGGTTCTATTTCGGGCTTCCTTCACAGACACTGTGCACTAATCAAAACACACTACGCAAGCCTAGCTCCCTCTCCCTTATATAATAATTTTCGCAAATACTTGGTAGGTAGGTTGCGATCGCTTCCAGTTGCAACCATTTTTTTTTGGATAAGAATCCAATTTATCTCTGAGTGCCAGAGCTCACCCTCTTCTTCACGCCGCCATTGATCAAAACGATTCACTTTTACGGCAAACATGCATACACGATAGATTTTTTTCTAGGCGGTACACCGTTTACCAGATAATTGTGAGAGGATTATTTGAAGTCTAAGAGATGAAGCAACTACTCCCTCAGGGGTAACTAAGTAGATATTTGATTCTTAAGTACTCACTCATATCTACCTATGTGAAATATGAATGTATACTTATAATTTGGTTCACTCATACGGTCTTTTTAATCGTAAATAAGTTACCATGCTAACTAGGGTGGACCTTAACTATACATGAAAAAAATGAAAACGATTTTTTTTTACGCCGCCCCGTGAATGTGTTCCACTTATTGAGAAAATAATTCCTATAAAATCTGGGATCGATCACATAACGGAAAGACGTGGCACATCCTTCAAATTCATGAGAAAATAATTCTTTTCTAGAAACTGAAAAATACCTACCAAGTATTACAGTTTAGTCAAGTATTCTGTTTTAGGTACTACATCTTGTCATATAAGACACAGAATATATTTTGTTTTTTCATTAATAAAGACAATAATAATTAAAATGTATTTATTAAAATCTTAAGGATTAGACCTAACATGAAATATTCTATTAAAAGAAATCAATTCGCTTATGTTGTAAAAATATAATAATACAGAATAGTACAGATACAGAACATTCATTAGGAAACAGAAATATTAAATAAGTATAGTATAAAAGAAATAAGTATATTAAATTCGTAAAGAAAAAATGAACGCACTTGTAAGAACAGAATTAAAATCAATTTTTCATCAACATAGACTTTTTCACATCTGGATACCGACGTCGATACTCCGAAACAACTTGTAGGATAAACTATTTGTCGTCTTCTTTTCTTGACAAAATATCATTGTAATCTTGCATAAGTTAACTTCTCTCTCTGCTGAATCGTTTACAACTTTGAGTCCTTTGACGATTTTCAATTCTTTTTTATTGCCATCGTCATCTCCCATCCTAATGGATCCTTATCCAAAAAGTCTGTTGATATCAAAAATCTTTTGAAGAATTTTCGTGAATCTTTATAGATCAACTGATCGATTTCCTGGCCCACTGGCTGATTTCCTTAGGGAGAATTGCCACTTTTTTTCTAGATTCGTCAGAGCTCTCGTTAAGTTTTAAAGTTTGTACCATCAGCTTTTTAGTGTCCGTTGAAAGGTTTTTATCGAGAAATGCCAACGCCGCTGCCTCTAGCGCTAAATACCACAGGTGATTGCAAAACTTATTTAATGCGACACTACTTATGTCTTTGGGTTTTGCAAAAATTGCAAATCTTGGCGAGAAGCTTCTGCAGCAACACGTGTGTGAAACCAAGCTTGAAAGTATAATTGTGCGAGAAAATGCATATATCACGTATTCCCTTTTCTCCTGCGGTTTCCATAACGAACTCTTCTCGAAGAAGAAACATTTTCAAACAAAGTGCCTTGGCCATCCACCTAGCGTGGTGGAAGGCTCCTGGAACTTGAAAAGAGATCCCTCGGGGAGGAGTTCCACCGAGAAAACAAGTTATAAGTTCGAGAAATTCGCGATAATCTTCACTAGGCTGCTTGTCCTGCTGCAGACTTCGCAACGCAAACTGAAGCGTTTCTGTGACATCCCCTAGATTTTAGAGCGATGCCGTGTTACTCATTTCTTTTCATCTATAGATTCCTCCGACTGCTCTGAACTTGAGGATGATACTTCTTGCGCCACACCCTGTAGTGACGTCATGTATAAATAAACACTAGAACCCAAGTAATTATCGTTTTCTAGTAGGTTCCTAGTAGGTCTCTTCTCAGCATTATATTTAAGGGTTCTCAACTCCTAACAAGTAGGCTCGCCTACATTGGCTGTTGTTATTCTTTATCGAACCAATATAGCAGGTAATACAATTGAAAAAATATGATGACAATTATTGTTCTTATAGATAAAATTTACTATTAAATAACGAATTATTAAAAATTTCAACCATAAATATGAGAATTACGTTGCTTCTCCAATTAGCGGAAAATTACTAAAATTCGAAATTTCAAATTCGATGTGCCACGTCTTTCAATTGATCTGAAATTTGACAGAGGACAATTTTTCACAAAATGGAAAAAATCTAGAGGGCGGCGTAAAAAAAAACCAAGGTTCGAAAATAAGGTCCACCCTAATGCTAACACATTTATAGAAAGTTTCTTCTTTAGAATAATAAAAATTGTAGCGCTGGATTGATATAGTTGGTTTTAGCTTGTAACCGTAATATGTTTACGCAAACATATACGACATATTTTAGTTTTAATAGCAGTGCCAGTATCATGTTTATATTGATATGGTTGTACGTTATTTATAATGGGTTTAGAATTACGTTCAATGTAGGTATGTTGATCTGGATGTTAATTTCGGTAGCTAATGAGGGGTTGTGTCTCAAGTTAAGAATCGAGATATGTGATTTTACTAATTGTAGCATTATATTACTCAATAACGGTTGTTAGAGGCATTGGGCCGGCACCTAAAGAGCAAAGATAACCTTATCGAATAGCCGTGAAGAACTGTAGGATTGGCCAAGTAATAAGAGCCAGCACGGTGGAGTAACCGGTTCTATATAAGGTTCCTACACGACAAGTCTTGGCTGCTGTCACAGGCATTTCCTTCGCTAATGAGATGGAATTGGACGGACAAGCTTTTGCAGTTCGCCACTTTTCTGCTATACACGGTAAAAAACTGAATAACATTAGTTCTAATAATATTCGAGGCACACCAAGGCGACCTATAACAACTTCTAATGGCGATTCTGTATTAAACAAGTTTGAGAAGTATAAAACAGTAGGATGCCTGTGGAATTCTGACAAGATCGCGATATGAAAAATGTATCACCGACCAAAAGTGATTGGCTTCCACTCTACGTTTTTGCTGCGTCGGTTCTCTGTCGGTCTACTTTCATTATCCCGGACATATAGACGTCTTTTTGTACCCACATCGCTCGACATCGCCGACCAAACCCTTTCAGAAATTAATTAAAATTGCGAAATACTAATTATAATTTGACACAGTTTAAATCTTTTATGCTATATACTTGTTATATTAACAGGAAATGTAAACAAGTTCAATATCGACAAAAATCTACGAAAAAATTGCATTCAACAAAAGTTTAATTTGTACATATCAGTGCCTACATTTTATAGTATTTGTCTGTGAGCACAATAGCAATGACATTTTAAGGTGAAGTATATACAGAGTGTCCCACTTTTCATGGAGCCGTCGTTATATGTCGCTCATCTGATCATCATGGAAACACTTTTGTTTTTGTGGCTTACTTGAGTCTTTATCGAACATTTATTAGAAAAAATTATAACCATGTACGAATTAGAATTTTTGCCTTATTAAATAAATAATTATTTTGCTTTAAAGTCAATCCAAACTAGTACAATACATTATTTTAAACAAAGAATTAAGAATTTACAGATTTTTTTTAAAATTTGAATCGCGTTATTTTACTCTTAACGCCCTGGTGAAGTTTAGCTAACGATATCCCACCACTTAACCAGGACGGGGAGATGAGATACGGTGGTGACCCATCCAAGTGACGGACTCGCCCGGAAATAAAAATTATTTTTAGTTGAAGAAATTGTATTTTTTACGGCCCCTATCTCAAACTTCTTAGAATTCACTACGATGTTATATTGTACAAAGGTGTCGATTAAGAACATCTCACTAGTTAAGAAAAAAATCGCTAATATTTTTTTGTTGAAAATCCACCCCCTTTTTCCATCCTAGAATCTGACGCCTCTGACTAAAATCAAATTTGGTTACGTCTAAAAATAGGATACACTGCGCATATATATTTTTTGTTTACTCTTCATGTTTTGCATAATAGTCTAGTCAACAAGTGCCATTTTGGTGAATACCTCGTAGCCTGTACCGAAAAATTATGATTTAGGGCTCATTCGATTCGGAATGACATCTAGAGACTTTTTAGGAAATTTGAAGTGGAGTCGGTAAAAATTACAAAAGTTATAAACAATTTAGTAAAAAAAGAGTGGGTTGTATTTTTGCAAAGTTCTCGGAAATTATTAAACATGTCTGAAATAAAAGAAAGATCCTTAAAGAACAGGAAATTTCCTTAAAAAAGTCCTATCTCTCGAAACTCTACCACCAATATTTATAATTTTAATTTAGAGGCGAAAATAGGGCGCGCGCGGACCGATTCGGATGCTTTAAAAATAAAAATTATTTAAACCCAATAAATAAGAATATTAAGAAATAAAATGATTCAGTTAGTTACCTTTTGGATACTTGAATAAACGAAAATCCATTGGGAAAAAAAATGTTCCCGTAATTTTTTTATTAGATACTTATGCTCTTGTTAATTAACTTAGTTTTAGAAGTTTTAAGTTAACATAAAAACTCTGATAATTGTCAAATTAAAACCTCAGATTTTTCTCACTTCTTGGAGCTACTCTGAAAGGCTTTAGAAAAGATCCCCGTTGGAAAAATTCAAAAATTTTGATGTTCCACTTTGTTATTAACAATCGAATGCATTAAAAAATGGAAAACGTAAATAAAGCAACGAAAAATATTTTTCTTTTTCAAATACTCCGTTTACTTCGTTTTCTTATTATTGAAAGCTGCATAAAAATGTTTTTTTTATAATTTTTTACTCCTATTGTTTAAATAATTGTTATAAGCAAATATTTATAAGATAATCCAATTTTTTTTGGATTCTAATCATTAATGATTATAATGATTTTTAAGAAAAAAACGCTTCTTAAAAAAATTTTGTTATTACTTAAAAGCGCATTTGTTAATTAACAATTTTTTTGTGGCTAAATATTAATATTAAGGAACCATTTTTTTTTTAAATCATTTCTATTGCTCTTCCATATTCTGAAAAAAAATTTCTTTATATTTTATTTGTTTATTTAATAAACAATTTGTTTTAAACAATTTGTTATATGTATATGAAACATCCGAGATTTGGTTCCGGCACGCGGTTTGGCCGTCCATTGGGCGTATTCGACGGACGACCAGGCTGCGTGTTGGAAGGAACCTCCATGGATGCCCGGAATTGGCAGCAATGCCCACCATACGCTGGCAAATCAGTCAATCAATCAATCAACAAGTAAATTTCCACATAATAATTTTTTTAAGTCTACAAAAAATAATTAAAACAACCATGTGTCGTATGTTATGTGAAAAATTTTTTCTCTATTTTTATATGATTTTAAGTGTTTTTGTGTTTTTATGTTTGTCCTTTCTTTCAATTTTTCATCATTGTTATTAGAATAACTTATAAACTATTGGAGATAGGACAAAGACACTCCAAGTCTTTTTTATCCTCCGTTAATTAATAAACAAATTGAGCTTTTAACCGAAGCTTTAACTCAATTATTTATTAACTCTTAGAAAAAATGTTTCACCTAACGTACGACACATGGTTTCTATTATTTCTTGTAGTATTAAAAAAAATTGTAACGCGAAAATTAATTTGTTTATAACGAATTGTTTATTAAATAAACAAATAAAACGTAAATATATTTTTTTATTTTTTCAGAATATGGAAGAGCAATAGAAATGATGATTTTAAAAAAATGGTGCCTTAATATTTATATTTTGCAACAAAAAAAATTGTTTTAAGCATTAAATTTTTTTTAAGAAACGAAAAATCATATCTGTTGATGATTAGAATCCAGAAAAAAAATTGGATTATCTTATAAACAATGCATTTGTTTATAACAATTATTTAAACAATAGGAGTAAAAATTATAAAAAATCATTTTTATGTAGCTTTCAATAATAAGAAAACGAAGTACACAGAGTATTTGAAAAAAAATTCCTTCATTGTTTTATTTACGTTTCCCATTTTTTAATGCATTCGATTGTTAATAACAAAGTGGAAAATCAAAATTTTTGAATTTTTCCAAGGAGGATCTTTTCTAAAGCCTTTCAAGAATAGCTCTAAGTGAAAAATATCTGAGGTTCTTAGTTTGACAATTATCAGAGCTTTTATGTTAATTGAAAACTTGTAAAAATGAGTTAGTTAACAAAAGCATACCTAATAAAAAATTTACGGGGAAAATTTTTTACCAATGGATTTTCGTTTATTCAAGTATCCAAAAAGTATGTGAATTGTTTTATATCTTAATCTTCATATTTAATGGGTTTAAATAATTTCTATTGTTAAAGTGTCCGAATCGGTCGGCGCGCGCGGAAGTCCACCCGTTTTTAGCCCTATTTTCACCTCTAAATTAAAATTATGAATATTGGTGGTAGAGTTCCGTGAGGTACAACTTTTTTTTAGGAAGTTTCCTGCTCTTTAAGGACCTGTTTTTATTTCGGATATCTTTAATAATTTCCTAGATATTTGCAAAAAACCAAACCCCTTTTTTACTACATTGTTTACAACTTTTGTAATTTTTACCGACTCAACTTCAAATTTCCTAAAAAGTTTCTAGATGTCATTCCGAATCGAATGAGCCGAATCATAATTTTCGGTACAGGCTACGAGGTGAATTCACCAAAATGGCACTTGTTGACTAGACTATAAAAGTGCATTGATGTTTTATTTTTGCAACATACTGATTTCAAACAATACTTTCAAATTTAAAATATGAATGTTGCATTATTCTACATGGGAACGTGGGAATATAGATGGTAAACTTTCATCTGATTTATGTTGTTTCTGGTAGGGTTCGAACATTTAACGTGTCACTGACGATGAAAAATACAAACACCAAAACACTTGAATATTACACACGACTAATGTAATAGTAATAATATGTCAATATAACTTCAAAATGTTATTAATTATAGTCATTTTTAACAAGAATGTTATGAGAGCCGTATTAACAAAAGTGCGTCAAGAATTAATTTTTGGCAATAACGTTTCTCCAGTAATTTCTACATTATAAAAGTTGTAGAGCCATTAGTTAATTTCCCTACAAAGTTTGCCCGAAGCTTTTTTTGTTCTATAAATAATTCCGCAGTTATACTTAATTGTAGTATAGCACTCCTTTTCATTCAAAATTGTGCTAATTTTGTATTAATTGTTACTTAATAAACATTTTTACTCCTTCCATACGACCGCAATTTATAATATAGTAAAAGGAAAAATAATTACACTCACAAAAAACGTCTAATGCTAACAACAGTTTCACCAAAAGTATCGGCAAACTTTATTTTGTGTTGATAATCTTGCAATACCTGCTGGTATACAAAAAAATGAAGAATAACTAAAGTTGGACACCAGTCACAACCGCTAACGATTCTGCTTCTGAAGCTGAAGCACTCATAACATTAATTTCCTATATACTGTGGCAGTGACGCAGCGGGCTAACGCATGCTGTGGTGAGGTCGGGTGATAACACTGTCCGTTGTGTATTGGATTCCATCTCGTGCTCAGACACTGGCAATGTCTATACGTAGTAGATACTGCGCTTTTTCTGATAGACAACCTCCTTCCGGGCGCAGCCTTGGCCTTTTAATTGATGGTTCTCAAATATGAGTGTCGTGTTTATGTCTATATTTAAAAGTGTATTAGGATCAGCCCGGCACGTGCCTGCAGAAAGGCAGATGTAATAGTATAGCACTCCGTTGTTTACTTTAAACATAATTGACAATCCTGCAAAAACACGAGCAAGATTTTGAACGAATTCGAGGAGAGGGAGGAAATCAAAGTCTTAATCAAGAAGCTGTAGAGACCCGATGATAGCGAGATATGTAATACTGAAGAAGAGGTCAACATGATCAAGAACTGAAGAAAAATACATTAAAAAACTGGCCCATCCAGAATATCAAAGAAAAATAAATTAAAATGACCATCAAGACTATCAGGAAAATAAATGTAAAACAAAAAAATAAGCATCGTTTCAGTAAACCTTGTGTGATATGAAGACAAATATAAAATAGTTAGTTAGGTAATAATGTATCAATAATTAGTACAATTTTGAAAGGGACGTTTGTACAATTTAGAGAAATGCACGATACGAGAGAAGTTTCAAAAACCGCAAATTTTTTTACGGGTAAAACTATCCATTACTCGGGCAATAGTGGGTGGCATGGTCGTTATGTGAGTGAAGTATCAGGAAGACACGAATGCTTCGGAATATTGCTGTGTTCTTCCGAATACATATTTGGAGTACCAATTAGATTTTCCCATTGATTCCGTATATCATGTAAATTATTATTTGTTATTTTTTTAGAGAAAGAACTACGGTGTATGTATTTGAATGATGACGCTGGTAAATATAGTAGTCCATGATCTAATAATAACTATCATAGATTTGGTACTGTAGTGCATATGCAAGCATTGTAAACTATACGGATTCGGAAAATACACTTCGGGATATAGGGAATAAACTTCGATGTAATTGGGCTATTGAAAGCAGAATGCGTGAGGTCAACGCGGTCAAGCGGTGTAGGTATGAACGAATACCAATGCCCTGCGTTGATTTAGGGACACAGCGTGGTTTACCTGAGCAGATACACGTTTACATATCACGAACTTTTCCGAATCCGTATACACATCGCACTTATATACACTAATGTATGATATACTTCGACACAGAGTAATTAAACGCGGCATTTTCTATGGCCGAATGTGGTGAGAATACTCATCATAATTTGATTGAACGCGGCATTTTCTATGGCCGAATGTGATGAGAATACTCAATCATAATTTGATGGAGGAACTCTTAGAGCAAATACACAAATACACCATCACCACCGGAAGAATAACACTTTCAGTAACGAACAACATGAAACAGTAGGCATAATACCAGAGCATCTTTAATAGATAGTTAAATGTTATTCAATGTCTAGTACTGATTCAGTTTGGCTCTTAACAAGGAAATTCATGAATTTCTATAGACTCTACGACCTGGTTACAAATCGCTAGAAATGAAGTAAGTAAAATTCAATATAATTCAGTAACGGTATCTTCTGTATTTGCGGCAGTAAAAAATATAATTGTTTTCTTCTATTTATATCTTATTTAGCCTGTGCAAAATGACTAAAGGCTATGATAATGATTCGGATTTTTTATACATTAATTTCTTAAAACATAATATTTAGCGCATTATTAGATTACTATTACTACTACTAACATCAGACTCACTACCAAACAAGCTAACCATTATACTCTCCGCCGATTTACTGTACTTTTTATATAATTGTTGCACATTCTATAGGATACTCTTCGCAGTCTTTTTTTGTAAATAATATTAGTTTTAGGTATTTTTTGTTTAATTACACAACATAACAATTTTTTTTTGTAATTGAAGAAATTTAGAACCTTTTTATTTATCGGTGGATTTTGTTCAAAATAGGGTTCTTCCTCTAGCTGTCATTAACTTATTGTACAAGTTTCAATACAATCAGACTTTTCGTTCTTAAGTTATCGTACTTACAAGAAACGTGACGGACGGTCAGACAGACGGACGGACATTTTGAAAGTTGTTCAGAATTCGATCACCAACACAGTGATATTTTTTTTAGAAATGTGCCGATCGAATACTCTTCGTTTTGTATTTACGAAGAGTGTAATAATGACAAGTATTTTTTGAATTTGTTCTTTTCTAATTTATTTTATTTTCGTCGAGCCTGCGTTGGGTATTTCAAATAATCGAATTATTGTACATTCCATGTAGCCTAGCTTTATCTAATATATGCTGCTGGCCATGCTACCTGTTCGGTACTATTTGTAATTTTGTAATGCATAAGGCAGGAAAAAAACTGTTTTCAATGACAGTAGATAAATGAGTAATATATCCGCAGATGTCACACCCTCAAGTTCTCTTTGTACGCGTGTTCGTGTGTTTGATTTTCACGATCTATTATATCATAGAACGATAGCATATCATAACATACAATCGAGTGGAGCGAATCTGTCAAGAGCGATGCGATTTTGTTATTCATTAGTGCAAATCTGTTGGTGTAGCATCCGCGGAGATGTTACTTCATTGTTTAACATTGTTGTTGTCTTATGCATTATAAACTCTTTTGTATAGGTAGAATGACCAGCAGGGTCCATGTATGTGTGTGTAAATTTTGTTTTAAACTTTTTCCAAATTGCCCTCATTAACCAAGAAATATGTGTTAACTTGCATCATTCAATTAAAAAAATACGTCCATCAGACCCGAATAATGTCACTGATTAGCCAAATGTTTTTCAAAATCTCGAATTTATTCCATTGTCTATGAACTCGCTGTATATACAGACGCATACTTTACAGTGATGCTTTATACCAAAAATGTTAATAAATTTAATGAACTCATATATTTCGACTTTATTAGTAGAAAAGCGGGCTACTAAATTAACAACAAAGCTGCTGTATTTAACAACAGAGTTAGTTGTAGTTGGCGTTGAACGCGAGGCTGTGGTGCATCATTAGTCTGCAGTGCCGGTATAACTCATGCCTTGGAACCGCAATGTGAGTAACTGCAGGCTTAATAATGTCTACAACGCTAGCAACATTACTCTTGAATACAACCTCTACAAGGGAACCACCAAATTCTCTTCTCCATTTTCCAACCTTCTTGGCTATTGTCTTTTTTCTCGCCTTCATAACATAGCGAGCTATGCCAAGTTGGATATTTAAAGTTTTAGTAGGGCTGTGATAATTTCTTCAAGGTATATTAAAATAATTCGTTTTAAGTGTTATGAAAATGATCCACCATTTTTGTATTAAAGAGATACTGTTATAAATATGCACAAATTTGATTTATTTAATACCTATCAGGGAATAATAATAATAATAATTTATTAATCCTGTCGAACTGTCGAATACAAATTTATGATATAAGATATCGCAAATAGTATGTACCTAAAAGTAGAATCAGTATATATGGAGCGTGTAGCAAATAGATCTGGGCGGCAGTGTATCTCGAGAAATACACTCCGATCAAAAAGTAAAAAGCACTTTTTTAATATTTTCAAGAGAGGAATTGAATTATGCGAAACTGGAACTACCCACGTCCCCCCTTGTGGGTGGGGCTGGGGGCAACTTTCATATTTTGAATATACCTAATTTTTTGCCAGAAAGCTGTTTCACGTAAAGTAAGTATTTTTCTCCTGTAATCCGATTTTGCACTAAAAAATTGTGGTCCACATTTAAAGTTTCAAAGCTGCCCCCGCCCCACTCATAGGGAAGGAAGGGGGCGTATTCAGTGTAGCATAATTGGATTCCTCTCTGGAGAATATTAAACTCGCGTTTCTTTATTTTGTGTATATATATAAAGCATCTATTAAATAAGGGTTAAAATTACGAACACGCAATAAAAAAATTAGAGAGAAAAAATCACAATCTTCTATCATTATTCATTTAAAGAATACTAACACTTAATTATTGAAGGCACACGCAAAAAATAATGTCATGTACATTTGAGCAGAGCATGATACCCCCCTTCCCTGTATAATGAACCCCTCACAATTGCTAGGATTTTCCTTTAACCTCAAAAAGTATCTGAAAATCAGTGAAAACATTAATTAGGGGGGATTAGAGAAAAATCCTGACGCAATGAAGCAATTCTGATGGCGGTTTCAAAACGTAGAAATAACAGAGTTCGATCAAAAGACCACTTTTTCTTGCGTGCCTCTGTTATTGTGAATGCTTTGAGAAAAGAGTTGAAATATGCTGAGTAAAACATGAATAACTTTGAACTTATTACCTATACTTATATTTGATTTAATCCTCGATTTAATCAGATATTATAAATGTACATCTACAATAATCATCATAAAATTAAAATTTTATGATGATTATTGGTATTGATAATACTTATGGGCGCATACATATGGACAGAAGGACATGAGACAGATTTGTCAGCCGGCCACATACCTGTCGGTCCGACGAAACGATAGGTGTTGGAAACGGCAGTCGTCAGTTGTTTATACTTTTGGGGTTTGTAAATATTTATTAATGTGGCCATACACACCTCCGAAAATATTAACATGCATGTATAAATGTTTTATCCCTTTCGTATTATTAATACTGGGTTAAACATTGTGTTGTTTCTTGTTATTATTATTGCTGAAAATATAAGACGTTAAAACAATTTTTTTGGAAAAGAATGCAACCGCTTTTAAAAAATTATGAAATAAAATTTCAACGTTCTTCCGATTTTATTATTTATTATTTATATTAATTTTTACATCGACCTTAAAATCGATATTAGGGAATAAGATTCAATTAACCGAACAACACGCGACGGTGAAATTTTGCTTCATAATTTTTAGTGACCATTTTTTTAAAACATAGTTCAATTTGTTAAAAAAAAATGTATTGTAAATTTACAAAAAATATGCAATTATGGCAGCTCTATTGCATTCATCATTTTCATTTATTAACCTTTGAATATTAGTCGGTATCAGCTACTTCCCAAATACCTGACTGCTTGCCTCCAACTAGTGTCTCCGCCATAACTTCGAATATTCTCTAATAGAAAGTACTTTTTTCCGATTCTTGCTCACTTGATACTAGACAAAAAAATATGGGGCACCGCTGAGAAAGAAAGAAGCATACATGGGTGGAATTGAGAACCTCCTGCATTTAATTTTTTTTAAAATAGGTTAAAAATTAAATATCACGATTTAACTACACAAATTAAATCCTATACAGTATGTCTCGCTTTTCATGACTTTCATATCATAGCTCCCTTATTAATAACGCGATTTTTAAAATTGGGTGAAAACTACTTATCCATCAGGAGATCGTGTCACGGTAAAATATTGGAAAATCCACCAGTGGCGTTCGTCGTTATAAAGAAAAATGGACCGAATTTTCAAAAAAAAAAGATATTAGGCAATGTTTTAACTGTAAAACAATTTCATAATCTTATTCGTCGTTGTCAAAAATTTACTATTACTGAATTTCAATAAGATCAGAAAATTAAATTTTCCTTTTTTAAATACCAATTTGTTTTGTTTTCTTAACCGCTTCTCAAGTCACCAGGTAACTCCTTGAAAATCCAGAATAATTTTGTGTAAGGTAAAGAGAAACGAGGACTTACAGTTTATAGTGGAGTCCGAACCACATCTTGGGGATAATTTTATAATTAAAATTATTTCGCGGTGAGCAGGGATTGAACCTGCTAGGTATGCCAGTATGCAAGCTAGACGCGCTAAACCACTGGGCTACCGTCCCCAGTTATTAGTCATAACTTTATTTTAGGAGTTAATTAAGCTCAAGGAAGACAGTCGTCCCATTTAGAATTAATCATGTGATATGTTGAGCAAACTGTGATTGACTTATCTATGCAAATTTTATTATTTATTGAACTATTCGTGAACCAAACTTGTCTCATATTGAACTTTTTTTATTTCCAAGTCGATTATTGTTTGATTTTGACTGTTTAGTAAACTGACTGACGTCACGTGATTAATTCTGAATGGAAAGTCTGTCTTCCTCTAGCTTAATTAACTCATAATTATGCCCGAAAATAAAGTTATTACTGTAATAATTGATACTTTAAAAAGAGAAGTTTTATTTTCCTATTACGTGAACACCAAGTGCACTATCTTATTAAAATTCGGTATCAGTAAGTTTTTGATAACAGCGAATAAGATTATGAGATTGTTTTACAGTTAAAACTTTGCCTAACATTTTTTTTTAAATTAGGTACATTTTTTCTTCATAACGACGGACGCCACTAGTGGATTTTAAAATATTTTGTCGTGACACAGTTGCCTGACGAGTAAATACCTTCCACCCGAATTTTTAAAAAAATCACACTGTTAATAAGAGAGCTGTGATATGGGAGTCATGAAAGGTGAAACATACTGTATACTGAAAGTCTCTATGTAACTATACTTAAGGGCACCGTTTTATAATATATCATTGACAGCTTTTATTTGACGGAAGAATTAAGTTTCAAATACCCATTAGAAATCATAATTGTATTTCTAGTTTTTCAGTGCCTGATTTATGGAAAAGCAGCAAATTACGAAATACAATGCCTATTTATTGGTTTCTAGAGTGCTTCTTAATGACTTACAGCTTATAAAATGACTTTATAAAGTTTTTTAATAAATTATATAATGCCGTTATTCAATCATTCGAAAACATTTGCTAACAAAATTAAAATGAATTGTGCAAAAAATATTATATAGACTAAAAGTTATCCAAATAGTAAAAGTTGAAGTCCTTCATTGCCCACTGCGATTACTAATATACATTGATTCATTGTTAATATATTTTTTTCAATTCGATTTTAAATGTTAAGCTTACTACTTTATTGCTTTTTTATGAATTATTGTTGAAATAACAGTCAAGAAAATCGTAAAGAATATTGGTATTGCCACAGATGATACATATTGAGTTTCGAAGACACGTTATCAGGACGATTTCAGTTTCTGGGGTTTGGTTAAACTTGTAGCAATATTCGGAGACTACTATAGGGAGAGGACGATACGATTTCAAGAATAGAACGTGACCGCAAAGATAAATACTTTCATGTGAACATTATAAATCATTTTGTTGTATACACAGGGAGTTTCAGTTGGTAGGCATAATGAGAAGTAAGAGAAATCAAGCTGCTTACAAAACAATCACATAATGTAATATTCTGGGGATTTTATAATTTTAGCCTAATATTTAAGCCGCGATATTTTCTATTTTTTTCTTATAGAAAATATACAAGGTCGGCTAAGGACTATGTTTTGATTATAGTCATCAAAAATCCCTGTTATGAATATGAAAACTACACAACTCAACAAACCAATGCAATATAATGGGCACCAATTTTAAAAACACAATATTGTTACATGTAGATTTGAATACCTCAGAGGTGGTGATAGATCTTAACTAATTGTATTAAGCGGTTAAGGGATAGATACGGTAGCTTAAAAATTTAGCCATAATTATAAACAATAATAAGAAAAGCTCATCTGTATCAGTAACGAATAATTTACCTTTCAAGTAAATAATCAATATGTAAGTGTTTACATTATTTTTGTTGTGTATTTAAATATAGTACAGTTTTAGGAATAATTTCCTGGCATTACCTCCAAATTATTTCAATTTTGTATTAGTTAAACTTGTTATTGTGTAGTTTTAGAACACTTTTTCCTAAATTGGACCAGTTCAATACACAATAAAACATAAGAGAGTGGCATCAACTTCTCTAATCGCGTCAATTTCTGAAATTTCACCGTTACCTAAAAAAAAATTAAATCATTAAAACGTTCTCGTACGTAGGATGTGGTAGAACTGACCAGTTCACCCTACTGGAAGCAAGAGAGTGCTAAAGCGGCTCAAGAGAAATCTTGTAAAAAAAAATTAAAAATGTCAAATAGATATTATTATATATTAATATCATTAAATATTAATTTATATTATATCAATATTTTCTTAATATGTTAGGCTCCAAGACAGTTTTTAAACTCGGTTCAATTTAGGACACTGGTGGTTCAATTAAGCATACCGGTATCCTAAATTGGACTTTTGTAATGCTTTTTACTGTTGGAAAAATAAAACATAAAAACCTACTGTTTATCTTTTATTTGTTTGTTTTTAAAATAAAAGCAATGTATGTTAAACTAATTTTACATTAAAATATTCAAATATTTATTAACATGTTTAAAAATATAAGTATTTGGAAAGTGGTCCTACATCTGGAGATTTTTTGTGGAGTCAGTTCAATGTCCTCTAATATTAACGTACCTAGGATGCAATCAATTAGTTAAGTAAGGGATGTACTGCGCCGACAGCTTTAAGGGTGAACTGTCAGCGCGGCAACTTCAATGGTTTTACAAAGATAATAATATGTAGTACGCTTTGAAACATATCTCTTTTTAATGTGTTAATGGGGCAATCTAGAGCGCTATTAATGAATTTTCAAATTACCGGTTATTGCAGTTTAGTCAACAACATGCAGAATACGTCTTAAAATCCCAGATATAATGCATTGTGGCGTTTTACGATCTGTCATTGGAGTCTTTCCGTATTATTATATCACAGCCAACATATTGTGTACCTAGAATGCCGCCTCTGTACTTAAGAACAGGGTAAATTCCTCTATCAGAACAATAAAACAAATCGTAACTAAATCATCTAAATTATTTGAGAACAGACCTACGATTATTAGATCGAGCGACGCGACATAACAATTCATGGCCCGTAGTAACCTGAACTTCAGTGAAATTATACCTTGGACAATCTATCCACCTTTCTTATCTGGAATGTCCTATATTTAAGAAGGAGAAAACCAACCGCATAGCTTAGGATAACTTAATTTTCTTATAATGGAAATAAAATTTCCCACTTAAATCAGAATGAAATCGGAACCAACTATCTTTTTAATCGTGTAAGTAGGCACAACCTCTCTATCTTTGAGCCATCATGACCACCTTTTGTTAATATGGTTTTATATTGGTATGCACAGTTGAATGACTGATTCAGTGTTCCTTCTTATCGAGCTGGACCCAATATTATCCTTTCCCTCTTATCTAGCGGAACCTCTCCATACTAGAGGTACCCACTCTTCTCCTCTCGTCTACTCAAAATTACCGGCAGGTGTAACCTCCCTACAAACTGATCCTGCTGATGTATGTTTATTTCTTTTTTCAGTGTTTGATAGATTATTTAGTTACATCTTGATCAGAGATCATTTCATCTCCAAATTTATTTATCCGTTCCAGTTTGATTCTTTTTCTACTCCTTCCATTGGGTTTTTTAGGATACCCGTCGATTGTGCTTTCTCTATGTGGTTTAATAATAATAATAACTAGACCAGTAGGATGATAGTTCGGGTCTTGCTCAACCAGTCGGTCAGAACTATTTAAATACGAGGGCAACCTGTGAAGAGAAAAAAAAATTATAATAACGAGGGCAGCAGATCCCGGACTGGTTTGTCGAGGGATGTACCGTGCTAATCCCCAAGAAGGGAGATTTGTCCGACCCAAGGAATTATGGGCCAATCCCTGTTTGAACTCCTGCTACAAGATATTTACACGTATCTTGCATGGTACGGCAGGTTGATCCGGTCTTCCAGCAGATTTATGAAGGGCATGGCAGGTTGCAAAGACAGCCTGCTGATAGACCACTGTATTACGCAGGATTCTGAGCAGTACAAGCGGAGCCTATATATGGCCTGGATTGACTGATTTCACCATAACATCTGGTGCCCAGCGGGTTACAACAGAGCAGGTGGTATTCAGAAAAGGAGTTTTCCAGGGAAACTCTCTGTCCCCTCCTCTTTTGCATCTCACTACTGCCGTTATCTGTTGAACTCCGCCAAACTCGCGGGTACTATTGTGAACCACCCAGCAACCGGAGACATAAGGTCACTCATCTATTTTATATGGATGACCTCAAATTGTATGCCTCCTGAGAGCTCGAACTGCAGAATGATTTAAGGGTGGTCGAGGAGAACACGCGGGCCATTGGCATGGAGTGCGGGTTGGACAAGTGCGCAGTCGTTCATCTCAAGAGAGGACAATGCAGGTACTTTGCTGAAGACGCGCAGCTCGCAGACGGAAGAATCCTAAGATATCTGGATGCCGGAGAGACCTACACATACCTGGCTGTGCGACAACATCACATCCAGGATGTACAGCAAGCTAAAGGATCTCTCCGCGGCAAGTACAGACGTCTACTCCAGTGCCGTCTTACGTCCCCGGAGACATCGAGTCCGTTGTCGAGAATAAGAGGTGCCGAATTTATTGGAACTTCTCGTTTCCTATAATCAGGCTAATTCAAGCCAACAAGCCTGATATAGTCTTCCTCAGCACCTGCTGAGCCAAACATTGTTTTGAAAGAGGAGGAGAAACGGTCCAAATACCGTGATCTCCGGTACGAGATCGAAATGCTGTACCCAGGCTACTCGGTCAAGATGGTCGTCCTAATAATCGGTGTACTCGGAGGTATGAAGCCTCCTACGCTGCTACCATACCAGCCTGTCAGAAATCAGTCGAATGGCTGGCAGGCCAAATGCAGAAGGTAGTCATCTTGGGGTCCCTTCGCCTACTTAGGGCACACGAACCTGGAATGTATAGTCACTAACACTACAGGTCGTGGGGAGTGGTTATAATGATCTCTGGCGCGGCTACCGTGTGGTATCGGTCGGAAAGCACGGAAGACCTCTCCGGCAACGGTGAATCTGGAAAAAAAAATAATTCTGTACTTTCGTTAGACTTATAAAGTAAGTATAGAATATAGTCAAGTAATATAATTACATAATAAACTAAAATACGATAAGATAAGATAAGATAACGGATACTGTTGACAAGATAGTAGTACATATATTTATTATATGATCTTGTTTTATGAGCTTTGTTGACTTCCATGCATTATTTGTTAGGTATATTCGCACATTGGGAATGATGCCTGTTTTCTAATCTGTAATAATATGAGTAATATTAAAGAAACGTCCATGCAAAATGTCGATATGTCATTTATTAACAAAATTATTGTTACTTCAGTTATGTCTACGAGTATAAAAATTGAGTTATAAGTAAAATTATAACTTGGAGGCGTTCATTTTTTTTCCACCACATATATCTTATAACTTAGGATTTATGGAATAACAGTTTTATAATGAGATGAAATAGGAGAAAATTTACCGAATAATGGCTTTGTACCCGAAATACAGGGTGTCCCGTAATAGCGTGCAAAAAATTTAACTACCAATTCTTTATCATATAAAATTTTCCAAAATATATAATTGTCTAGCCCCCCTTAAGAAGGAACTAAAACATGATTCATTTAGAAACTTTTTTTACCTCTTGAAAAAATTTGGTAAAATCGATCATTTTTGAGACAAAATATTTAAATTACATCTGCCTAAGTGATCAATCGAAAGCGACGAGCACTATTACATTAGTCAAAATACTAAGTAGGCTGGTGTCAAGTCATAATATTATTATGTACCGATATGATATCATTTGATGCTTATAAATTATTTTCAGATAAAAATAAAAAACCATTTTTTGCACACCCCTTTAAGGTGTGTAGGTAGACAGGAAAGGCTTATTTTGAAAAATTTTATATGAAGAACCTACCTACCATTTTCGATAAGGAATTGGTAGTTAAATTTTTGCACATTATTACGGGACACCCTGTAGGTAATCTAAGAAGATCGTATCACACAACTTTCCATATTAATTATTTGTACCTAGCAATATTTATTTACTTATATAAAAGACATTTAATCGTTTTTAATTGGATTGTCTTTATAAAATTATAACACTTTTTGCGCAACGCGCGCTTTCGATGGCAAAAACAATTAACCGCGGGCCCGACGAGAGGGGGGTTCGGGGGTGTTTCCCCCCGGGGCCCGGAGTTTTTGAGGGGCCCGGATTTTTTCTGAATTTTTGAAATTCTGGAAAAGTTGGAGATGTATATATATATAAATTTTGATTGCATTTAAATACGTTAAAGCAAGAGAGGCATACTTGCAACTTATAAGAGGGAATATATAGACTTTTTATTGTGGAAATTCGTAATTTGTATTTTCTGGAACGATCACGATCAAGTCAATTTCCATCGAGATAAGTATTCCTATCGTAAGGAATATCATACCCGCTCGTCGAAACGTCGACATTACAGCCGAGATAAAATTGTTGTTGTTGTAAGGAATATCACTCCCCGGTGTTCGAAATTTTAACCGAGAGAAATATTTAAATGTTGTATAGTAAGAAGATGCCACCCCACCCGCTCCTCGAAATTATACCGAGGAGCGGGGGGCCCGTATGCACTACCCCCTGGCCTTGATTTGACCGACGGCCCTGATTGACCGACGTGTCGCAATCGTTAGGAGTTAGCAATCGAGGCGTTAATTAAAATATGCTTCTTCGGGCATCGAAATTACAAAAAAAAAAAAACGAACAAATTTTTGCAAATTAAAATCTAACTATATCTGCCTAAATGGTAACTATGCTAATTTTTGCTAGGGAAGTCTATATGTGAACAAAATCGTGCCTGACCGAGTTTTTTTTAGTAAGATACTAATTTCAAGGATTTAATTGATTAAGTGATTTTACCGATAACATTCTTTAATGAATGTGAACTAAATATCCAAGTTGGCAATAATGCCGATAAAGATGTGTGAAAAACATAGTATTTACATAATTATTTGTGGTGATAAATGTGATAATAATATAAATGACAGTATTTACCCTAATCATACCATGCGAAGTAATTAAAGATTTGCATAGATTTACGATTCCCGTTTATTTGCTCAACATCAAGGATACAGCAATAATAAAAACATACCTATAAAAAGACCATAAATTTCAAATGATTTTATTGATTACCGTTCTTCGGACTAATATTACACATAAGTAAGATACAATCTGTGGGTTAATTTATCTCCATTACATGATAATCATATTAATAGGCAATGCTTAACGCGAAATATGAAACGGCATAAATTTACATTATGTTTATGCAGGCGGCTAAATGTAATATGTCAATATTTAATTGATGTACGGTCTATGGTAATTATGAGTAATAAATTTCAGGTAAACCACCATAAAGAGCAATTTTAGTTTAGTTCAAAACCAGAAATATATACCAATACCACTGCTTCCCATTCCAACATAAAACAGCAAATGTATAGTTGATTTATTTTTATACACTTTTTTGTTACATTTACCTAAATGCTTTTAAAGAGAAAGTTAGAAAATACTGTTACAAAGGGTAGTTTTTTATAAGTGTAGAAAGCTTTACGGTTTACCTAAATTCTTAAAAAATACTATATTGTTATTTCGGCTACTTTTAAGAGAAAGTCTAACTATTGACAAAGCATACATTTTTTATTGCTTTATTATAGGGTTTGAAGTGCATTCCGGGAAAGATCGAGAAAGCTGGTTAAGTCGTCCAGATTTTTTTCTCAAGCAGCTAGTATACTACAATCGCTTTTCGGTATCGGGTGTAGATATATTTCTAATTTGTGATAAATGTTTGTGGTGAAATATTTACTTTAACTTGGATATTTTGGAGTGTTTTAAAAGATGTGTCGTGTGCCTTTTTAAACATTCTGATCTCAAGACAGCGATAAATCTTTGGGGGGAGATTTTTCCAAATATTCCTTTTCTTAATGGAAATACAGGATGTAGCGCGCTAAGGTGATAATATATTTAGCAATTAATTTTGGTACCAAAGCGTACGAGAGATTTATTTTTAAATTTAAAATACTACTGGGTTTCAAACTAATTCACGACGAAAGATATATATATGAGGCCGGCAAGCGTAATGTCATAAACAAGATAAATGTGTTAACCATAAATTCTTGGCATCTCGATAAAATTGTAACCCTGTATTACTATATTTAAACCAAATAATTAAAATAACGACTGAAATATACGTTCACAGGTGATATATTTTTAAAATAATTGGAGCTTTGGCATCAAAGTACGCAACAAACATGAAAACATGTGTTATTCTCATATATAGCTATCAATTAGGAATAATGAACTTTGTTCTTACCCGACGCCGACAAGACACACACACAGCCTTCTTATTTAATTTAATCAATGTGACTGGAATTTGTTAGTCAGTTTTAGTTAATATCGAAGTCTTGGTTGATTCGTTATTCCACCAAGTATATGCAGCTTATTGTATCTCGTATTTCTCTTTTATAAAACATTGGCGCCGAAAAAAGTTGCTAAAAATTATTAAATCTAATTTCGTCTAATCTTGCAGCCCTTACTTCCTAATATCAATATATAAATAGCAGTATGTTGGTTTGCTGGACAAGAAGGGGAAAATATTTTTTCTAGTTGAAAATTTTCGAGCTTTCGCGGACTCGCCGATAAACGAATGTCTAACAGTTAGTAATCAGATATTTTCAAAAAAATTGATACTGTAGTAATGTCAAAAGTTACAAATTTAAAATGGTGAATCCAATAGGGTTGCGATAATTGCATACATTTTGCAGATTTTTAAGAAATGGGACCAGGGACCACTAAAACTATTTTTTTCCTCGCGTCGTTTGGTTGTTTAAACGTTATTATCTGATTTAGATTATGAGGTCGGTGTAAAAATGAACAAAATAATAACAAAATTAAGGGAATTTTTACCCCATTTCTAGTTCGTAATTTTTAGTGACCGTTGTTTTAAAGGCGGGTCGATTTTTGTTTCCTTTTTAGCGGCTTATTCAGCGTATACAAAGTAGTCCAAAATTGCCTCCCGATATTTCTGTGGCTGATAGTACATCAAAAAAAATGTATAGTCTTTTATAGAAACTTATTTCCGAAAATGAATAATAAGGGAGATATACCCCTTAAAAGGGGGATAATAAATTTCAGTTTTTAAGGTGTAGTTTTGGGGGGTGTCAGTATTTTCAATATTTCAAAGCATTCTTTATGAGAAAGAATTTATTAATAAAATGTTGTAAATGCACGTCTCTTTTTGTTAAACACATATTACTGGAGAACGGCTTAGTTTATCGAAATGCAATAAGAATATCTTTTCTATTTCTAAAGATCTGAAAATGAGTTTTTTACAATAATTTTCAGTAAGAGTGTAGCAGGGAAAGCATGGGCCGGATGCCCCTAAGCTGACATTTCTACTTTAACATCATATTACTAAGAGGAACTATTCTGCAAAGTATTACACCCTGCCCCCTCTGGTTTTTAAAATAAATAAATGTATCGAATTTTGAAAAAATATTTTTTTCTCTCTAATAACTAAACCAATTCTTATGATTTTTACATATGTGGTAGATATGCCAAAGAGGTATTAGACAAGTATACGAAAATATTCGAATTAAAAATTTTAAAACATAAGAAATTTTATGTAAGTATGTTGAGAGCATCATAATTTTTTTTTCAAAAATGCTTCTTACTGTGCTGTATAATTTTTTTTTTCAAAATTTTCAAAGAGGTAGAACAGTATTAAAAAAATTATAATCACTAATCACATATAAATTAATATGTATAGTCTTCCTAATAGAAGACTACTAAACAATTAATTCAACTCGATATTTTTTTAATATTCGTATATTTTTGTATGCGTCAAGAGTATCAAAGGCAGGGGTAAGGAGCGTTCACTATATATTTTATGTGCAACAAATTAAAATACGAATATTTTTTAAATCTCAAATTCATGTCTATATATGTTTTTCTTTATTGTACTTGTACGACGACACGTTATTACGAGATTGACCGTTGCACAATTCATGATTATTGTTCTCGTGTAAGTAAGTGCGCAAAAGTAGCAGTATAATATACTGGCTTTACAGATAGTAGTAATATTCCTTGCTCATTCAGTAATAATATTAATTAACGAAAAGAGTGAGAAAAATCCTAAATGTGTGGCAGGGCTAAAAAAATTGACGACAGAAGAAGATATAACATTGTGCCAGAATGTGTTACAGACACCTTAAACCATTTTTCCAAACAGTGCGGTAAGCGGTGCCTGTCACATAAAAATGTATAAGCAATATCGCTCAAAATCTACCAAGTACTTCCACAGAACAGATCAAACTTGAACCAAACCCAGAATTTGACCTAGATGTTACCTATAAAATACAAAGTAGTTTCGGCGAATTTTTAGAACAATATCTTGAACTCCCCGTACAAAGAACTATATCTACCAATAAGTATTCTTTCATTCGCTCTAGTATTGATTTAATTACTGTATCTGAAAAACACTTGCTTACATTGTTATTCCAAACGATTCATTTTGGCACAATGTTATATCTTCCTCTATTTATAACATGTTTTTTCTTCAAAACAAAACGATCACACATCACACATTTAGGACTCTTCTCTCTCTGCATTTTCGTTAATTAAGATTATTACTAAATCCTCAAGGATTATTACTGCTATCCATAAAATCACTATATTACACTAGTATTTTCTAGCTCTTTAATATTTACAAGAGGCAATTAGCACTGATTTGTGCAACAGTCAATAACATGACGTCGTACAAGTACACTAAGGAAAACATTTATATAGACATGAATTTGAATTACAAAAAGGAAACGTATTTAATTTGTCGCGCATTAAGAGTGCGCATAAGGTATATTAGAGAGTTGTTGAGCATCCGAATCCAAAATAACGTAACGTTATGAAGATACGATAACTTTATTTCATTACATATCTGCAAATGACATGTTTCCAAAAAAATACTTGCTGAACAGTTATTTACTTAATCAGCAATCGTTATTCGTTATATTTGATAGCCTAACCTAACTTTACTTTTGCATTTTCTTTGTTTTTGCATTTTTATATAGTGAATATACACCTGTATTATTTTATAATACAATATGCACTGTGATAAGAAAATAACCTCAAAACACACACACAGTATAATGATAAAGTTAAGGTACATCCGCAATTAACGCAGACCGTTAACGTTACCGTATTTCCTAATTGAAACTGCGCATGCGTAGATGTCAAAATAACGTTACGATATTTCATAATTGGCTGCTCAACTACTCCCTATTACGTTTACCTCGTTACCCTTGCCTTTAATACTCTTGATGCATAATGAGATAAATGTTAACTGATTAAGACTTTGTTTCGCCAACAGCAAAGCGATTTTCAACATACGAAGGACATTTTTCTGTGAAGTGTGTGGTATATATACGATGAAATTTTTGTGCGCTCTAAAAATAACGAATATTTATCAAAATTAAAAATATAAAGTGATGAATTAATTTATTTTAAAAACTAGAGGGGACAGGGGTGAAATATTTCGCAGAATAGTTTCTCTTAGTAATATGATGTCAAGGTAAAAACATAAGCCTAAAATCCCGAGGGGCATCTGGCACATGCTTATCCTGCTACACTCTTTGAAATAAAATGAAAAGATGAGAAAAATACTGACAACCACCCAATAAATCTACACCAGAGGGTTTGACTGATACCATGCAAACTAGTATCCAGACGGCCTGATTTTAAAATATGAATTTGATATTTTAAGGGAGTTGGAAGATATTGCCGAAAAACTGAATTTATTATCCCCTAAGGGATGTATTTCCCTTATTATTCATTTTCGGAAACAAGTTTATATAAAAGACTACCATTATTTTTGGAAGTGCTATCCACAGAAATATCGGGAAACAATTTGGGATCACCTTGTATATGAATGTCTTGGTACCTTTTCGTAAATTCAGTACATGAAATCGACCAGTAACTGATACAGTTCATTTGTTTTCAGGTGAGGAGCGTAGTATGTTTAGAAGTTTATCACTAGGCACCCCGTTAACTGGTAATTAACTGCAACAATAGCAACCGTGAGTACATATCACATGATCCATCTCATTCGGTTGAATATGTCTATCTCTCTCCTGGACCAACAGCTCCTTCTCTTGTGGTTCGTGTTGTACATTGTACAGGAGAGTATGGAATATAATCCATCCGCCCGTGATATTATATTACACCAGACTATTGGGTCGTGTAATAGCCCCATGTACAATTCTAGCCAACTTATTGCATGTGTTATCGTTATCATATCAGAAATATTGCTATTATTGGCTTTCAGAAGTAACTATTTATATTTTCATATTTTTTATTTTGTTAAAATGGAGTTCAAATCAAAACTAGAAACTTGTCGCTTTTTCACAAATTTATTGTATAAAGTCTATAAAAATATTAAAATATAATATATTTAATTACTAAAAGCAAATAATTTTGCATAATTTGTTAGCAGTAATTATGATACCATAGCTGCTTTCATTTGCGGTGAACATAATAAACAGGATTCCAATGAACAATAATCATATGATGCAAAATTGCATGGTAGGGACAGACAACACATGAAACATGATTACGAACCACTGCCGAACGAAAGCAGCTCATATTCAATTATAATGACTCATTTTTGGCAATACAGCATCGAAAGTAGAAAAGTCTAATTTAATTTAATTTATTTAAAATTATCATATTTTGTAACATTATTTAAATCATATTTTAAACAGTTTATATATATTTTTAAATAAGAGGTCTAAAGAGATTGTATATTATCACGGTAAAATATTTTTAAAAATATCCCAAATTGCAATTTGGTATTTGATCAGAAGTCTTTCTGGTGCAAATTTTATACAAAAACATTACTCTCTGGAACACGTTTAAAATGTTTTTGCAGCAGCTATAAATGTAAAAGTCTTATAAAATATTAGTCACTGTTGACATTTTGTGAAGCCTATTCAACAATTGCAAAATAATTATAATTAAAATTTTCGCAGGCTTTAAAAAAAATTATTACCGGAACTACAAAACAGTGTTATTGAAACTCAATTTAATTTAGCTATAAAACTCTTTTGGAAGAACTCTTTTAAGTTGTCACTATATGTAAAAAATACTACATGGAGACTGGGGATACAATCCCGTGATCCCGATTCCCAAAATCTCGGAATCCTGACCAATTTTTGATTCCGATGATTCCGCGATTTGTGCAATTATGTTGCAAGTTAGAAGTATTAAATGTTTCATTGTTAAGTAATTTAAGAAAGTTATCACTATTTAGCTAAGATGTTTATTTATTATTTAAAAAGGTGGGTGGCAAAAATTCCGTATGAAATAACTTTTACTTCCACATCCACGAAGGGAAGTGGAAGTATAGTAATCACAAAGAAATTTTAAATTTTTTTTTTGTTGAAATAGGCTTAGAATGCCAAACGTCGAGGTTTTAAATTTGAACGAAAAGAAATTTTCTGTTGGTCTGTCTGTCGGTCTGTCTGTCTGTCTGTCTGTAACTTTTTCTGTCCGCACGTTTTCTCTGGAACGGTTTAAGATATTTTCTTGAAACTCTATACACGTATGCATTATAACTAGATCTGGAATGTTTCTTGAACATATTCGGTGAACGGTTGGGGGGTAAATAAGGGAAAATGAGTAAAGAATCTGATAAGAGTACAGAAACTTGAGATTTGGCGTATATGGAATCCAAGGCCTTTTTATAAAATTTTACATCTCCCCACCACCTCCACTTCATTATTAAAGGGGTTGATTATTCAAATATTCACTTAAAATGTTGAACACATATATATTATAACGACATCTGGAACAAGATTATATTTTGAATTTATTCTTTTGAAGGGGTGGGGGTTAAATAGGGGTAAATAGGGGAAAATAAGTAAAGCAAGCTGGTAAGAGTACAGAAACTTGAAATTTGGTCAAGGCCTCAGATTTTTATAATATATTCTTCAACTCCTACCACCACCCCCACTCCTTTATTAAAGGGGTTGATAAAATAAAATTGACATATTCACATGAAATTTGGTACATATATGCATTATAACCACATCTGTAATTAGATTATATTTTGTGATGATTCCGGTGAAGAGTTCGGGGTAAGTAGGGATAAATAGAGGAAAATAAGTAAAGCAAGCTGGTAAAAGTACAGAAACTTGGATTTGAGCCAAAGCCTCATATTTTTTTTATAACATTTTTCACACATTTTATACAAATTTATTTCATGACTTAGTTTTTTTAATATGAAATTTCGATATGTTTCAATTATTTAGTCCTTTCGATATTGAGCCCTGTTATTGTCTTTGTCGACAGGGCTATAGATGTATGACGTTAAGTTTGCGTGAAGTGTTTCCCTCGGCAACACATTTGAGAACAATATCTATCGTACAAAGTATGATAGTTTTAGTGGAGAAAATAAGTATATGTAATTATTAAAATTGTCTACATTAATCAATTTAAAATATCAGTATTTATTATGTTTGTTTGAAATACATCCAAATACATAAATATTTATAAAAGTATTCTAAAAAAAATTGCTGAAAGTATATCATGATGATGAACTTCATCAGTCTCGCGACTGCCACATTTTTGATTCTTGTTTACGAATAGTTTTGATCTGCTCGCTGAAAAAATATACTAAATAATTTAAAAAATAATTTGTAACTAAGGTTTCATGTCTGCAGGTGATTTATTAAATTTGTTTGGTTCAGCGTTTATTTGAACAAAAATAAAACAATTTATTAAAGCTGACATGATTCATTGAGTTTATTCAACTTCCTCCGTGTCTACTCTACAATGTTGTTCAATATCATCAAAACAGGCATTTCGAAAATTGTTCGAGTGCATCTAAAATTAAAAATAAATGCTGAAATTAAAAATAATGTAAATAATTAAAATTCTGTATCTACTGTTGTCTATTAATATAATTAAAAATAAACTCACTCTAATTAAAGAAGACAATCCAATTTTTAAATAATTCTCTATTAATAGCATGGATGATTACGGGTTTTAATTGTGTTTGAATTTTAACGTTAGTATATTCCAAGCCGAGCTTTTGAAGTTCAGCCATTCTATGGAACGATTTGTCCTGTCCATGGACGTTAGTTTTAAGTTGTTATCTTCGCAATGTAATGTTTGCCACACTAGCAACTCGTGTTAATATATTCGTTAGGTCTTGTATGATATGATGTTAGAATTGTAAAATTGAAAAAGAATTATTGGAGATGGCAACTTAAATGGAATGATTGAAATAATTTTAGTTGTCATTCTGTACTTTACATTAATTCTATATTCTCCCATCTCACCACAATCTATAATAGTCAAAAATGACTGCTTAATATTTCTGTTTTAATAGTTACATTTTTCTCTGATGCCTATTAGACTTAAAAAAAATATTGCAACGTTCAATTTTTCTCTATTATGAGAATTTTTTTATATCTTCTTGAAAGTCTTGTAACAAAACAAATGCTTATTTTTATTTTTTTTTCAGTTTTATGAATTATGTAGCTGCAGAATTGTGTTTTTACATAGCTGTATGCGTATGTTTTAAAATTGTGGTTTAATTGCACAGAATTAATAAAATATACAGTAAATATCAATATGTATTTTTACAATACACAGTTGTGATTGTTCGAGTAATTCTATACATTTTTACAATGTATAAGATAACTATAAATACGGATCATAATTGTGTGCAGTTTTTTGAATAACAAATCGGTTAAGTGTGGGTTAAGTGCTTGCCGAAGATTTGGCTGCTCTAGAGGCAAGGTTTTTGACGACCCACCTTTCCCCGCTTGTTCCTCCACAATATATCGTTTTAAATAAATCTAACTATTATTTCCTCCTACCTTAATAGCTTCATTAAAAAATCACTAGTTTTCCTTAAATGATCGCCCAAATACTGCCGGAGAAAAGAGATGGCAACATAAGAACAATATTTTTAATAAATGTGTTTTGGAATCCATATGTTTAGATCTTTCAAACAAAAATATTTTAGAGCCATGGACTCCTCTGCTGCTTACGAAATCTGCTCTTGCCGTCCTCGAGCTTTACTTCTGTCAGAAGCTTATTTGTAGTATAGTATGAGTCATCTTGAAACAATGAACCGAGTTATGACCGTTTTCTGTTTATCTGTCAGTTCAATCAGTTCATTGCGGACAAAGTACAGACCATACCGACTGAACCCATCTAAACTGGATGAACGCTTTCTGAATCAAGTCTAGATGGAACAATGTTCCAGTTACTTTGAAAACCTTGTTTAGACAACGAGTGTACAACTCTCTATCTTTTTGTGAAATATATTTATTTGCCACGCTTAAATAACTGGGAACATCCGTGTTTAGTTGGAACAACAGTTAAAAATTTCATCTGACACATTGGTTAACTGTTCTTATAATATTGACATACAAGTCTTCAGTGACAGGAATGTTAAAACAAATGTTGGCCTATGTATAGACATTATAATAAATTATTCATGCCCATACTCATAACAGAGTCTATTGTTTAAATATTCACATTATTTTAATCAGCCAAATTAGTAGCTATTGTTAAACACAATTATTCTTTTATAGTATTATCGTAAATTGAGGCTTTTTCAGTGTGTATTAAAAGATAAAGGATATTTGCTTTTCGGGTAGAAGTAATGTCATCTAAGTTAAATGAAACACCGTTTATATTTTTACTCTTTTGGAGGGTTTAGAAGAATTGACTGATGCATTTACCAATGGCAATTTTTACTAATAAAGTATTATTTTTCGCGTTTTCAAAGATCAAAGATCGCATAATAATATATAATACATGCATCTTAGCATAAGTGGTAAAGGTAAATAATTTATAAAATGATGTCTTCGATGGCGAATATTTGGTTGATACGAAAAGCTTCCATCCTAAATGAAATCTAGACATAAACACTTATTATTAAATTTAGATTATTACTTCCACATCCACGTAGTGGATTGGAAGTATAGTAATCGTAAAAAAATTTTCAAAAATTTTTTTCATTGAAATCAGTTTAGAATGTTATGAAACGTCGAGATTTTAAATTTGAGCGAAAAAAAATTTTCTGTCTGTCTGTCGGTCTGTCTGTCTGTAACTTTTTTTTTGTCCGCACGCTTTCTCCGGAACGGTTTAAGATATTGACTTGAAATTTTCTACACGTATATATTACAATGAGATCTAGAACTGGATTGTTTTTTGAAGATATCCGGTGAAGGGTTGGGGGGTAAATAGGGGTAAATATGGGGAAATATGTAAGGCAAGCTGGTAAGAGTACAGAAACTTGAAATTTGATGTATGTACTACAAGCCAAGGCCTCAGATTTTTTTACAATGTTCTTCAACTCCCCCACCACCCCTTCTTCATTATTAAAGGGGTTGCTAAAATAAAATTGAGATATTCATTTGAAATTTGGTAAACGTATGTATTATAACGACATCTGGAACTAGATTATATTTTGAAATGATTCCGTTGAAGGGTTGGGGGTTAAATAGGGGTAAATAGGGGAAAATAAGTAAAGCAAGCTGGTAAGAGTACAAAAACTTGAAATTCGGTGTATGTGCTAGAAGCCAAGGTCTCAGATTAGTTACATTATTTTTCAACCCCCACCACCCCTACTCCATTATTAAAGGGGTTGATAAAATAAAATTGAAATATTCACTTGAAATTTGGTGCACGTATGCATTATAACGACATCTGGAACTAGATTATATTTTAAGAAGCTACCGTTGAAGGGTTGGGGGTTAAATATGGTCAAATAAGGGAAAATATGTAAAGCAAGCTGGCATGAGTACAGAAACTTGAAATTCAGTGTATGTATTAGAGGCGAAAGAATCAAATTTTTTTAAAATATTTTTCAACCCTCCCACCACCCCTACTAAATTATTAAAGTGGTTGATAAAATAAAATTGAGATATTCATTTGAAATTTTGTACACGTATGTATTATAACGACATCTGGAAATAGATTATATTTTGAGATGATTCCGTTGAACGGTTGGGGGTTAAATAGGGGTAAATAAGGGAAAATAAGTAAAGCAAGCTGATAAGGGTACAAAAACTTGAAATTCGGTGTATGTACTAGAAGCCAAGGTCTCAGATTATTTGTATTATTTTTCAACCCCCACCACCCCTACTCCATTATTAAAGGGGTTGATAAAATGAAACTGAAATATTCACTTGAAATTTGGTGAACGTATGTATCATGACGACATCTTCAACTAGATTATATTTGGAAAAGCTTCCGTCGAAGGGTTGGGGGTTAAATAGGAGAAAATAAGTAAAGCAAGCTGGTATAAGTACAGAAACTTGAAATTCAGTGTAGGTATGTACTAGAAGCTAAAGACTCAAAATTTTTATAATATTTTTCAACTCCCCCACCACCCCTACTCCCATCATTAAAAGGGGTTGATATATTCACTTGAAATTTGTATTATAACGACATCTGGAACTAGATTACATTAGTGGATTTGTTTTACTACAACACTCAGGCCTCAAGGCCCATTGTGCTCGTAGGGATCTACAGTTTTGCGTGGACTCCAAACCACGGTCATCGGCTATCAACATTGACGCACCCCCGGCCATCTCACCGCCTTTCTGGCGGGCCAATAGCCCTTGGGGTCTTCTCTGCAGCGAAGACAGTTGCCCTGTGCCATCGGCGCCACCTTACTAAGCGACTTAACGGCCCGGAACTGTCTCTGTCGATAGCCTACCGACTAATAGACGGATACACTGGTTCACCCATCCAAATGCCGGACTCAGCCAGCGTGCCTTAACATCGCTGATCGAGTGTCGGAAATTAAACCGGTGACCGTACCTCGTCCCCGGAACTAGATTATATTTTAAGATGATTCCGTTGAAGGGTTAAGGGTTGATTAAAAGTAAATAGGGGAAAATAAGTAAATCATGCTGGTAAGAGTACATAAATATGGGATTTGGTGTATATACTAGAAACCAAGGCCCCAGATTTCTTTCTAATATTTTTCAAACACCACCATCTCCTCTCCATTATTAATGGGTTTGATAACATGTAATTGAGATATTTACTTGAAAGTTAGTACACGGATGTGTTGCATGACATCTGATTGAGATGATTCCATTGAAGGAGTGGGTCGTGGTAGGTTGTGAATAGGGGAAAATAAGTAGGGTAAACTAAAAACTTCATTTTTAATGTATTTGGTAGAAACCAACGCCTCAAACTTTTCTATGACATCTGCTCCAAATATTTTTAAAATTCTATGACCATAAACTTTGACATACTAGAGTGCAAATTTAGTCAAGATGTTTCCTTTAAAGTGACTTTGTTGAAAAATCTGGATGTGGAAGTAGTGATTCCTTAGGCAGCGGTTTTTATGAATCTGATAATCTTACTGGTTTCTTTATGGTCAAACTGCTTCAAACTTATAATAAATTGAACAGAGAAACGGTAAATAATAATAATAACATGTCTTTATGTTTACATTTATACACAAAAAAAATGTTCAAAGATGGATGGCGGTATTCACGTAAGTGCTCTGCCATACAACCACCAGAGAAAATGATTTATGAAAAATTATACCTTTCATTTGTAACTTCCGGTGGCGAATTAATATTAATGAATTAATATCATAAAATTTCTTACCGTCCAGTAAATATATTATTATAAAAATCACCTCTGAAAGTTACCCTGACCTGGTCTTTCGAATTTTTCTCCTGAATGATTAGATTTAGATTTGGAAGGGAGTTTGCTGATTGGCTTTGGCTAACGTGACCCCTATGACTATTGTGGTACTCCTGTTACTGCTCCTTATAAAGCTTTATCCTTTGTATAAAACTCCAAGTCTTTGGTATGGATCCCTTAGTCCCTTCTCAGTCTAGCTGGAGCCTTAAAAATAATATAACACATGTACTTTGGAGTTCCTCTTCCTCTTAAGGGAATGTGCCGCATGCATCATCTGCCAGACACATTAGACTCAAATGTCTATTAAGTCGAAAGTGTCCAGTTAGAGGACCCACTATTATTCTAATAGCCGTTCTATTTTAGTACTCTTTGGCCTGTCTTTGTCCTGTGCAACTATTCCACGATTCGAGAAATTTAGTTTGTACCTATTTATCACTGGGTACTCGTATTCGTGACTTAGCCACAACGCAAAGGGGATCGCATCCTAGTATGGACTTAGACTCCCCTTCCTTTGCCAGCTCATCAGTCTTTCATTTTCTTAGTGTTCCTTGGTTCTGGTACCTGCGTCATGGTCACTTTATTTTGGCTCCCTAGGTCTGTAAGTTCGGTAGTCACATATCAATGCCGATTCCATCTAGTTGGAGCCAGTTGCTTTTGATGTATGTCGACTTTCGGAAAAATGGCAATCGACTGGTTGACAGTTCCTTGCCTTCCTGATTGCGACCACTTCAGCTTGAAAAAGTGTGTCGTATCTTTCTACATTTATCAGGATTTTATTTTTGGCCTTATGCTGTAAATTCTAACCCCGACTCCCTGTTCCGTTTTGGAGGCATGCTTGTGCCGATATTGGCTAACGTGTTTCTGGTATTTCAATGTCCAGATATTTTAAATTGTAAATTTTTATTGAAGTTATACCTTGGGGCTATAGTGTCCGTGGGCATTCCTAGAAATACCTTCTGGTGTTCCGTTCCGTGCTGCTGGCCTGTGGGTGTTGAGTCTTGCACTAGCCTGTACACCATTGAACGATTAGTAGAAGAAGAATAAAACGATTCGCTACAAAAATATTTGTTATTAAAATTAAAGGGGGAAAATCTGTCGAAGGCAGAAATCTGCCTACTATTCTCTTATCTTCAAAACAGCTTATTGGACGAGGAAATTATATTTAATTTTTAACAAAATACCTTTTTGTGACGTTTCTCTCGCCTTTTTAACACGCCAAATATTGTTCAACTTCAAGCTATAATTACGGAGAAACTATGAGGGATAAGATTATTCGTAGAACATTTTCTGATCTGATTTTGATAATAAGTGTATTTGTCAGTGTATGATCTTGTCATAGCAACTAACAGTAAAAGTAAATGGAAAACAGATCGGGGCCTGACCAAAAGTGGTCAGGCAGAATATACCGAAAACAAAGCATTTTAAGGACAAAAGTAATTTATATTTAAGGGAAAATAGAATAACATAGTTTATATTTGAATCAGTGAATGATTTTACGGTTATTCCAGGTTCGACGTTAAAGTCAAATAAAAAATGTTTCACAAATTAGTTGAATGTTTTCTTGTGTGGAATAAGGAATGTCGTGAAAAGAAATATGGGTTTTAATATTAAAAGATGTAACATAAATCTATTTTCCCTCAAAAACACACTCCTTGTTCGAAAAATTGTTTTCAAAAATATTTTGTTTTCGAAATATCCTGGTAACTTAGATGACTTACTCGGTACAACATGACTGCAAACACTTTCTAAATATTTTTTAACAATACGTATGGGTATATAGGTATTTGAAATATACCTCCAATAACATTTCCCATTGAACTCGTACAATTCCCATCTTGTAGTTTCATTTTACTTGCAGATCAATTCCCATTTGTGAAATAAATATAAAAATACTAAATATACTGATTAAAAGACATTTTTCATTTTAATGTGCTTAATATGAGGTTTTATCTTGACATTAAAATCATAGAATACATTTATTAATTGAAAAGCGGCGTGCAATAAAACTGTAATTCAGAGCTGAAAAATATAATACTACCATATTGCTGAATACATTTATTATGACCTGTATGCATATTATTATTATTATATTGTACACATTATTTTCAGTAAATTAAGACATTAATAAAATTTCTTAGCAATTATAACGGTTTGTATATTCCAACGAAATCTGTGTTTTTATTTTAATTTACAGAGCACTGCTTATATATTACACAGATATAATTTCAACGTTGATTGATAACAACACGCAAGGGTAATTACATTAAGAGCTGACAGTCCAGTGTTATAAAAGTTCTGTTATTTTTTACTTTATTAAAGAAATTGTAAATACGTATCTATATGCACATACAAGGTGTCCCAGAACAAGGGTAAAACAAGTACCTATAGCACTTATTAAAATAAAGAAAAGGGTCCTATAAACATCACTCTTAAAATGCTATATCTGATAGAGTTAGTTACATGTCTTTAAATTTAAATACATAAATATAATTTTAAATGATGTTCTTAATGCAAGTGAATCTATATAATGCCTAAAGAATAAACAGAAACGTTAGTTCACATTTCATTCTGAGATATCCTCGACCAATCCTTTAATATATTCAAAATACTCTGCCCTGTACCTATATGGTTATCGGGATAACATTGACAAACAAAAGATCTTATATCAGTATTCTGGTCTAAAATAATATATTAATTTTTTTGTAAATTACCTAACTAGTGCAGGATCATTAAAAAACAATGACAAACATTTAGTTCTCAACTAATGCTAAAATAAGATGACTAACTACAATATGTACAATTATACAACGCCTGAATTAACGATTAGTGGCAATAATTTCATTGATCCTGTACTTTAAATTTACGAAGTAGTTTCGTTAATGCCTAATAGAAGAGTAAGAAATATATTTTGGCTCGAATTTCGTAATATCTTAGAGATGTACATGGAAACTATTGTTGCACGATCTTATCGAAATGTATGCAGTATGCTTGAAGATGCAGATCCGGACGTTATCTTCTTTAGTACGTGGTTCAAACAGCATCTCTAGCTGGCACCGACTAAAATCCCGGAAAGAGGATTCAGACTTCTCTCATTCCGAAAGCCTGTGTAGCTTAAAACTTCTAAGTCTTGGTTTCACATTATCCTAACTTATTGTAACATTTAAAGTAAAGTTTTACCTATAAAGGGTTGTTTATTGCATACCAGATTGACAACCGTTTTACACATTATTTGTTGGGTAAATCTAAGACACGAACTCTATAAATTGTCATTTGTATTTGCACTTACTAATAAATAATTATAAAAATGTCTCAATTTATTTCTAGCATTTTCTTACGCAAACAAATCATTGAAAACTTTGGAGTTGTTTTCACTGCACATTATGGGGTAGATAATTTGAAAGATAAGTTATATTGCAATTGTAAAAGTCGTTTGGCGGGCAATGGCGGCAGACTTGATGCATAGCTCTTTTGCAGTCTATATACACACAGGGAATTCGTGCGTACATTATCAACAAAGCGTCGTTTCGTCGTCGCGGCGCGCCCTGCAAAAAACTACTTTATATACGAGGTGCCTATATTATCATAATGAAGTTACATCACATGAATTTGTAATTAACTATTACTAATGATTACGAGATTAGATGTTGCTTTGTTCATATTTATTTGCAATAGTGAAGAAAAGTAATACGTTTTCGGCATTTCGGTGATGTCTATAGACAATAATTATTGTAGTGTGGATTTTAATATATTCAAGCTCTTAGTATTTCGACTACCTTGCAAATATTGGTGACTCAAGTATACAGATTCGATTCTAAATAGTTGAGGAGATATAGGCTGTCTCAATTGAAATGTTTTTGGTAATAACTGAACCGTAGTTTAAAAGACGGTCACTAAAAATACGTTCAGTTTTGATATATGTTCATTTCTACACCGACTTCAATATCGCTACGAAGTAATGAGGTTCAATTTAGCAGCCGTTTAAGTAGTGTCTACAAAATAAAAGACAATATAACACATTAACATCAAAGTCGTTATCAGAAAATCCTCATACCACCAAGTAAACTTCATGTAAATCTGCAAAAAATTTTCAATTAGGATAGTCCTATCGGATTCGTTTTTTAAAATTTTTAACTTCCAACATCAGATTCAGTATCAAGGCATTCGCCAAATACTCGAGGAGAAATATTTTTTTCCTATATGTATTCACTTTAAACGAGACAGCTTGATGAAACTAATATGGAACCGTCGACACCGAGCCGTACTCTATATACAGTATGCAAAATATTTTGTAAAAATCACTTAAGCTTTTACAGAGTGATTATTATTAAACAAATATAATACGGTTGATTCGAGAACCTCCCTTTTAACAAAATTTGAAGTCAATTAATAGAAATATAATTCTATTCCACCTCCAACGTCAATGAGCATTGCAACTCCTATGTGAAGGTTTTGTTATTCATTTGATGTTTTTCTTAGGCAGGTATCAGAATAAATGCGAGAGAACCTTAATTCAAATCGTAAAAATAATGAATCGAGGAAACTTTGGCATTCGAGGATGGGAAGGAGCTCTATCTTTCTAATTAGTATAAATCAATCCAGCCGAAAAACAGTTTATTGTGTAGAACTGACTTTGACCTATGAGACGATTTGCAAAAGTAACTGGAACAATCTACAGATTATCGATGATGCTGCATCATATTTGATTCTGAACTAGGGTATCCCATATCAGAATTAGAGGATGGGGAGGAGCTCTATCTTGAGACAATTTTCAAAAGTAACTGAAACAATCTACTGATTATCAATGATACTGTATCATATTTGATTCCGAACTAGGGTATTTCATAACAGAACTCGGAAAATTCATTCCCGAAATTTCAATACTATGCTCACTTTTGTATGTGGCAACTGCATGATTTTTTTACGCAAAACGTGCAATGTGTGATTCTCAGACAAGGGTATTGTTTGACGCAGAGTTATCGTTTGTTCTGTCTGTTTCGTCCTCTTATGCAGAAAGTCTTGACAGTCTTGAGATCTTGTGATCTGTCGCGGTTGGCTGTTAGACGCATCGAAGCTCTTTCCAATTAGCTCCTGGATGACATCTGCCCAATATATTGGAGCGCGTCCTGGTCACCATCGTGTTTCCCCTGAACTATCAACTGTTATATGTTCTCTCGTGATCTCCTGAAGTGGCCATAAAATGTTAGAATTCTATAGAATATGGTGCTGGAGATTTACCTTGGGGAACACATTTCTTAGAGAATCGAGCTATCCAGGGAATTCGTAGCAAGCGTCTCCAGTCCCGCATCAATACAACGTCTGCCTGGAGCTGCGATGGTTCGAACGGTCCATGTCTTAGAGGTGGAAAGGAAAATGGAGGAAACTAGAATTTTTAAATTGGAAAATGTCCATCTCAAAACATCGGAATTGAAATTATACTCCGAGTTTGAGGCTGTACAAAGAAGTGCTTAAAAGTATCTGCAGTAACACGCGGATTTTCACTGACTACTGATGAGAGTTGTTCATACCGTTATAGATGAAAATAGTAGCTTCATCCGTTCAATATTAATCGAATTAATTGGTTACCAACATTTATCCAATGACATTACAGTCGCTTTGCATGGTACCTTAGTCCAAGATGCTGCACAAGCTAGATATGAAATGACACAAGTCCTAGTGACATAATAATCGCCGTATTCTGCGTGTGCCACAGAAAGACGGGTAGAAATTGTCTGAGTGCTAATAGTTGAACTATACTCCACCAACTGAAGAATGTTTCCTTTTACATCACATCTTGCTTGTTTTCACGTTCAGATGAGACACAAGTGTTGAAAAGCTAGCCTAAAATGTGTAGGAAACTTCGGGAGATCTTTTGCGATTTGGAACTATGCGGTTAGGAAACCGTAGGCTTCAGCCTCAGAATTACAAGAACCTGCTTGCACCATATCAGCATTCTTAACAACTCCTCAAATGTTAATCACAATGATCAATCCGTTACTGGAAGCTGCTCTTGGCCTTGGAGCGCTATTCGCAGGGTATTCTTTGTAATTATTTGTTTTGATTAATGTGCCAGAGTCTAAGAAGAACACAACAGTTACAATTTTCGTTAGTATTTTACAGAGCTATTGTAAATTTAGACAATTTTGGGGGTTAGTTTATTGGGATATTTGTTTGTCGAAGAGTCTAGGAGGAGGAATATGACAGTTAGATTTCCCGTTAGTATTTTTAAATGTTGACGACAATAATGAGGGTTAGTTTGTTAGTGTGTTTGTTTCTTGTTCTCTTTTTGGTTGGTTTTTTATTTCTTCCTGTTCTTTTTTTGTCATAATTACACAGTTTTATATTTTTAGATTGAGGCAGTCCTATCTCTCAACTATTCGAAATCATATGTTTATATTAAGTTTATTTCTACCAATGACACCTCCCGAAATATTATCCTGTGCTCTTAATGCACCCTATTGCATTCCATACAACACCATATGATATTGAAATTAATAAAAATTCACCCCAAAGATATTTTGAACATGTACATTTCAACGAAGTATTTTGAATATTATGGAAGGGACATTGCATCATAAAAGTTATAATGGTGTAATATCCACACATACTTAAATATTTATGATAGGACCATAAGCAATAAATACTCTCACAACCGCCTAGTTAATGTTTTTTACAGTTAGTAGATAAAGAAGTAATTTGAAGCGTCTACATAAATCCGGAAGCTCTAAAGCTACTTTAATTGAAAAAAAATGTGTTAGGTCATCAATAGGCAGTTGCTTAGGGGGAGGTGAGATATATACTAAGCAGTTCATTATAAAGTCGCTATTGATTTCAGAGAAATATTTAAAATAACTTGAGGTAATCTAAAACATTTCATATTTTATATATATCCGAAATATATAATTTAATGATTAAGTATATTATTAAATACGTATTTATCTCAATTTTTTGACATTTGACGATTTGTTGCTATACTGTGTTATCATTCAAAATTATTTATACCGTAAATTTATATTTGATATTTTCATTAAGGTTGCTAACAATTATATTTTGAGAACAAGTTGACGATGAAACTTTATTTCATAATTTTTATTGACCATTTTTTTAAAGGCGGATCATTTTTTTTTAACAAAGTTTTCCACCCTTTTTAGTGGCATAATTTTATATATTTCTGAAAAAGTTGTAATATAACTATGACAGCACTATTGGATTCTCCCATTTTGAATATTTTACTTTTGACATCAGATTCAGTATCAGCTTCTCTAAAAATATATAATTACTAATTGTTAGATACCTGTGTCCTTGCGACTCCTCCAGAATCTCGAACATTTTTGAATAGAAAACTATATTTTCCTCTTCTCGCTCATCTTATACTAGACATAGCTTCATGAAACTATTATGGGACCACTGGCGAGCCATACTGTACAGTTTACAAATCCGCTTACTACATTTCAGAGAAATGTTTTAACAATTATAAGGAAGCACATGTCGAATTGACAAACTCCTCTTTTCGGACATTTTTGAAGTCAGTAAATACGTTCAATATTGTTTTTTGTTCATTTTTTCATGGACCCTCACCAACTAACAAAGTTGCTCTATAAATTTAAAATGATATGAAATGTTTTAGTAAATCAGCCAAAGTGATTATTTAGTCTTCACAACTAAATCGTCATATAAATAAGTGTCAAATTCTTACAGCTAAATTATAAAACATTTTGTAGAATTTGTTTCTCGCTGTTTTGTAAACGTTTATACAGCAATTGTTATAGGATGTTTTAGCTCATGAAGCAAAATTGATTTGTATCAGATTTATAGTAATGACCGGCAGCTACTTTTTGGTCAATTTGCAAACGTCTATAAAACTATTCTTTAAAAGTTTAGCTAAGCATTAATAAAACAATTTTATTGTGACTCTTCTCAACACAATATTATTGCTGGGAGCATATTGTATTTGGCCGTAGCTGCTAAACAACTGTTATATAAAGGAAGAACACATTGCTTTCATAAAACATTTATAAAATAATTAAGAAGCTAAAAATTGTCTTTAAATACTATAATATGTTCTGTACTATTTTTATAAAATATTGGTATGCGCAATATTGTTTCCTCATTTACAGTAGTTTTTTACAGGAGCGCCCCCGAAACTGAGTTTCCAGATGTATTAATTTAAAAAAACATTATTTACTTTTTAGTACATTTTCAATTTTCCTTTTTTTAGTAAATTTCTTTAAATAAAAGCTTTTTTATAATTTTATTTTTAACTTTTTAGTCTTTAGCTCTGCACATTTTGTACCAACCAGATTGTGCAGATGTTGTGTTGCAAATATCGTATTCTACTCGTCAAACTCTTTCATTTGATGGCCATATCCAGGGGGTTCTCAAAAAAAAGTTAATCCACCATCTTGTGGCGTCCGCCATGTTGGACCCAGAGTGACGTCACATTATCGTATTCTACATGTGTGTAATATATCAAAGCTCTAGCTCAATTAGAACTAGAACAACTAGAACATACTGACCGTTGTTTTTGGACGGGAACTCGTAGTTGATTAAAAGGCAATATCGGGCAAAATTATTCGGAACAAAATAGTAATGGAAATTAACTTTGCTTTTCGCAATACGCCCCTGTCTAATTACAGTAAAATCGGTATATAACAATTCTTCTGAAAATATGTTTGGTCTATAATTGTTTTCATAGTTATAAATATGATTTATAAGATGAACGCCATAATGTTATTTATGTTAGAACTATTAGTATAGCGGCCATTTTGGACTTTAAAATAAAAATAGTTGAAAAATAAGAATAGTTGTGATATAACCATTTTAGCAACAATCTATTATTGTGAAATATGTTATCTGTGAAACACAATTGGTTCTATACCACAAAAAGATCGAATACAAAAATTTTATTTCCACTTTATATTTTTAATTTTGATAAATATTCGTTATTTTTAGAGCACCCAAAAATCTCATCGTATTTGTACCACATATTTCACAGAAAAATTTCGTTCGAAGCCCAAAATCGCTTTGCTGTTGGTGAAACGAAGTCTTAATCAGTTACATTTATCTCATATTACACCAAAAACGTTGTTAGTTACGCCGCCATGTCCCATAGAATCTATATTTGTAATATTTTAAGATTTTGAGAATTATTATTGTCTGCAAAAACATTTAAAAAATGAATTGTTGCTGTACACAACAAAGAAGTATCAGTGGAAATAATCACAATGCTTATAAAAATGTTTTGTCGTATCTCGAATAATTTAATAATTCTACTATTTTTTTTAATCCTATGGAAACGTTTACACAATTATTTTATAACACCCGTGAGAGCCACTATAAAATAAATTAAAGACTACTTTGTTTTATAAACCGTGTCCATTTTGTGTCTATAAGCGTTGTATAAATATATTGAAAATGTTTATATCACAATCTTATTTTATAAAAAATGTTCTGTAAACATTCTTTCAGCTTCTACAAAACATCAAATTGCTAGTTGGGTCATGTTTACATTTGATATTGAAATTCAATTAATAAAACGACGCGGCGGCAAACTATTATTTCATAATTTTTGGTATCGTTTCTTTAAGAATGTCTGGTTTTAAAAAAAAAATTTCTTCGGTACCTGGAGTATTTATTTTACTGGGACGATAACGGAACTATTTGTCTTTTCACCAGACGTTGCTGCATTGCTAAACCCTGAATATTTATTAGAATATGTACCAGTTGTGAATATTTAATCAAAGACTAAATGTTTGTCCCTTAAAATTAGGTAGCACCCATTAAATTTTTATAATAGAGCCATTGATTCGAAGTCGTACATCAAATATTAACGTGGGCTTATGAAGAGAGTGAAGTGACTCATGCGTGAGGGATCCACAACCTAGACATATTGCACATAGAGTCACGTATAGACATTTATTGCATATTGATAGCAAACCAGGCTCTACAGGATTGGTTCTATCAAGTGTCCAATAGGGCAGATGCCATTTTTATAATTCAGTGTAATTTTAAATTGCCAATAAGGCGTGTTATTGTTACTTGAGGGCAAGAAGGGTCTAAATCATATTTGACAACCAAGTATTGTATTTTGAGAGGCGGCTATTGTTCGGTTTTAAGTGGATTCTGATAACTTTTGTCTAATAACAGATGTTTGATTTAACATTTGCCCTGCAATCATTGAACCAAATGAGTTTCTAACGCGTAAAATTTTAAATTGACAACAAAAGTGCCGGTTGAAAATAGTTACTTTTGTGAGAAAGTTATCTAGGAACCAGGTAGGTAGTATTCGAGTTTTAAGTTTTTTGTAACACGATCGATACGAATATTTAATGAAAACAAATTAACTGTTCAGTATTTTTTTTAAACGTCAAATACTTCTGTTCAGTCAGTGATTGGAAGGTCGAATGTCTTTAAATCCCTGCAATTTTTTATAATATAATTATTATGTGTCCAAATTAGTAAATTTTGTCACAAAACTAATAGCAGCTTGCGTACGAGTAGCGTGTAACGGATGTATTCGTTAAGTGGATTAAAGGCTAGGAATCAAGGAAATTTAGAAAGTTTAATTTAATGTAGTCCTATTAAAATTTGGCTATATCCGTCATACAGGGTGATCGCCAGAGGCAAGTTAACTATTATATTTTGTTATAATTTTTTAGTAAAATATTAGTAAGGTTTTAATTAGGCATACAAACAAGAAATGTGTAACTACTTCCTACCTGCAATTTACAGTGTATCTACGGATTGAGTTTGGAGGAGATAAAACTATTTCTATATATTTAATTTACGAGGAAACGTCTATTTTCCATAATTTATATGGAGGGTGCCAAATCTTTGCGATAATGTGATATACTGCAAAGAGTGAAATATTTTCATTAGTGAATGCTTTAAGGAATCTTGTAGATTAAAGCTTATAGTCAATTATTAAATCTTAGCCCCCTACTTCAAAATTACTTTTCAGTTCTTTTTCAAAGATTCGCGTTTTTGCAAACAGCTTTTCGCTGAATCCCCCTTATTAAACTTTCTAAATTGTTATTAAATACTGTTGTTACGTAGATCTTTTATGTTCGATAAGTAAAAATCCACAATAGTCAGATCAGGGCTCCTAGGTGGCCAGGGAACTTGTCCAAGAAATTTTCAAGTAACTCCTCCCCCAAATCATAATATTTAACAATAAACACTTATTTTTTCTTTCTTAGCATTTCTAGGAAAATATTTTGCTGCGTCAAAGGTATAATGACATGACACTGACATAAAAATAAATATTGTTGATGTATACTAGATTAGATTTTAGTAAGATAGTTAAAACCTGTTTGCCAAAATGTGAATGATTGGGAGCGAACCGAAAAATAAATTTACAGTAGGAGAACAAGATTTTATATTTGATAATAACTTTTAATCCATAACATTTTTTAAATATCATTCAATATTCGGTATTTCACGTTTTTGCAAATTTGTAGCACCCTGTACAAACATGTTTGAAAAGTGTTATAATTTTCGAGTCTTTTATAATAAGCAGTCGTTTTTATAAGGAATGATTTTTCTTCTTAATCTTACAAATAAAACAGGTTTCCCTGCTTCGAAGTCAATCCAAGGACATGTATGATGTGTCTCAGATTACCTACAGTAATAGTAAATATAGTTATAGTTAAAATAAAGTTACTGTTAATAAAAACTACTTTTGGTTTCGAGCTGTAGCAAAATGCAAAGACATTAGACAAAAGTATGTCAATATATTTGTTACTAAGTACTTATAAAAAAAATCGCCCGTTATTCACAATACTCCATCTCAACACTATGTATATGAACAAGTGTTCAGTAAATTACCTGTTGCATATAACAGGTATCCAAAATGGATACAGTTATTGATGTAAAGCAATGTAACATTGTTGTAATTGTCGAATGACATTGTTGACGAACAACGAATGGCTCTACGGACTAGTTAAAATAGTGAAGATAGCATTAGTCTCTGATCTAACGTTGAAAAACCCAAGGGTAAAGTTTCTAGATATTAGCGTTGTTGGTAGTGTTTTGATATGGCGGATTTATGCGACCATTCGAAAAATTCCTTTTTAATTAAGCACATTTCTCTTGGAAGAATCATCTTGTAATTGCGAAAAGTTTGCATATAAATGCTATAGGAGGTTTGTGGAGATGGTGTCTCGTTTTACAACTGTCAAGAATTTTAATTCTTTGTCCCGAACAGGAATTTTATTTGCGCGGAAAGTCTGTCGGCTGTCGGTCTGTTGTTTCAGCGGCACGAAGTCGGGACATGCCTGACGCTTGCTTGGTTTTACTTGTAATTGGAGTCTCATTTCCGACGCATTCAGAATGGCGATAAAGGCCGGTTTATTCTTTATAACGAACACCGCACTTAGAAAATTTTAATTGGCCACGTATCTCCATCCTTTTTTGGCCAGTCGTCATGTCTGCGACACACAGCTCACGTTATTCGCGGTTCGTATTTAGTACCTGCATCGATTTATCATCGAGAAATGGTTCGTTGTCGTGGAATTATTTAATATTATTAAAATATTTGCAGCGGTAAAAACGCCACTGCAGACCGGAACAGCAGTTGCAAGGCAGGTGCAACTTCTTTCGTCCTCTTCAGCCGGTGCCTTCAAGACTGCAGTATTTGTGCAACGGCTGCATTATTTAATTAGTTGCAATTTTTTAATGCACACATTAACAATCTTGCCAGTCCAGATTAAATTATACGGGGATGCCTTTTATAGACTTATAGATACAAAATGTGTAGCAATTCGTTGACAAGTTTCTCTAATTTTCCCACGGAATTACTATACCATCGTTCTAGATACCATTCATGTGTTACCCTTTAGCTTTCCTTTTGAGAAATTAAAAACTTAATTAGTTTAATTAAATCGCCACGGGTGCCTCATTAATGAAATCTGATCACATTAGAGATATAACCTTTTATTCCGCAACGTGAATTTCTTGCGAAATATATTTTCAACAACATTAGTTGACCCCTTTAGCGTACTACTGACAATTTACGATTTACGTTCATTGTCACCGACTCTACTTATATTTAGAATTATTAATAAAGATAAGTGAACAAAGAGTTAATTTGTAATTACTTCCACATCCGCGTAGTGAAGTGGAAGTATAGTAATCGTAAAAAGAATCTTTGTTTTTTGTTGAAATAGGTTTAGAATGTCATGGATCGTCGAGATTTTAAATTAAGAGGAAAAAATGTTCTCTCTATCGGTCGGACTGTCTGTAACTTTTTTGTGCACGTGTTTTCTCTGGAACTGTTTAAGTTATTCGTTTCTCTTTACCTTACACAAAACACATTCTTAATTTTCAAGGAGTTACCTGGGTGACTTGAGAGACGGTTAAGAAAACGTTTTAAGAAAACATTAAAATGAGATCTGGAACTAGATTATATTTTAAGCTTACTCCAGTAAAGAGTTGCACCAATATTCTTGACTCAAGATGACGGTCTAGGATGAATAGGGGTCTAGCTTGAGCTCTTTGCCCCAATCATCGCTGTAGACCTGGACCGTAAGAGGTGGGCCCGCTGTTTCGCCTACCCCGCCCGCAAATACGGGCGGTGTAGGTGATGTTACCAGACGTCCGTTTCTTCTGGCGCTCTTCTGTCTTGGTCTTTTTTCGCTGGTATATCGGCTCCCGGGAGCGTATATCGTCTGCAGTGAGAGGGAACGGCCGTTGCCAAGCCCTCTCGTGGTTTGGAGGGGTTTGGGTGATGTTGACTAGTCGGAAGCCCAGAGTGCCCATCATGTGCTCCGATTTCATCGGAAGGAAGTGTGAACTGTGTAACTCAAGGATTGTGTTCTGCCAAAGACGCTTATTTTAGCGTCAGAGGCCGGCACGGGCTAGGGTAAGGATACCGAGCTGGCTGTTTGCTTGGTACCCCGGGATCAGCTGATTTGGGTGTTGTCTCCTTGTAGCGTAGCTTGAAGGTCGGGCTGAAACAGAAAAACGGTTAAGTTATACTTACCCGTTATTCAGCATCTGGAGCTTCGGCCTCTTGTGCCTCGGAGCGTCGTTGGGGTGTCGGAAGCCCAGAGTGCCCATCATGTGCTCTGATTTCATCGGAAGGAAGTGTGAACTGTGTAGCTCGAGGATTGTGTTCTGCCAAAGACGCTTATTTTAGCGTCAGAGGCCGGCACGGGCTATGGTAAGGATACCGAGCTGGTTGTTTGCTTGGTATCAGGTGATTTGGGTGTTTTTGGTCATTGTCTGCTTGTGTCTCCATGCTCGGTACGGGCGTATAGGTTCTTTGCTCTGTCCCGGATGACTTCAGTTACTGGGGTGTATTCCAGGTTTCTGAAGAAGTCGGCGTTGGAAAACCATGGTGCATCCACGGCGTACCCAAGTGAGACGTTTTCCACGGCTTGTACCCTCTTCAGGTGGATGACTGCTTGGTATCACCAGACAACAGAGGCGTAGGTCAGAATAGGTCCAACGAGGGTACTGATAAGCGTGAGCTTGTTCCTCAGGTTGAGTTGGCTTTTTCTACCTATCATAGGTTAGAGAAAAGTCCTCCTCGTCCTCGCTTTCTGTATTACCGCTTCCGTGTTCTATCTTCACGTCAGACTTCGATCTATGATAACGCCAAGGTACTTGGCAGCATCGTGCCATTTGATATTCTCGCAGTTCATGGAGACGTGTGCTGTGGGAGTTTGCTTCCTGACTCTCGTGAAGAGGATGGTTTTGCTCTTCTCCGCGTCGGCTTTAACTTTCCATTTGTTGCACCACTTTTCCAGAAGAGATGCTGCTTCCTGGAGGTTGCGGGTGGCAAGTTTTGCACTCCATGATCTTGCGGTTATGGCCGTATCATCTGCATAGGGCGCCAAAGAGGTCCTTGCGGTTCTTGGCATGTCGGAGGTATAGATGGTGAATAGGTGGAATGGCCGCTTCCATGGGCCTGTAGTTGGTCAGCTTTTCGACAATCTTCACATGGAGTTGCCTCTGGATAAGGTAGAATCTCACAAGCTTGACGATCCCGACAGGGGGTAATCCATTGACATCTTCGCGCGGAGACCTTCATGGCACGTCCTGTCGAAGGCCTTAGGTATGTCTAAGAAGATCGCTCCTGTGACTTGGCGGTGGTTGAAACCCTCCGTGATGTACTCCGTTAGACGAAGTACTTGGAGCTGGGTGGAGTGCTCGGTTCTGTAGGCGAACTGCTCATCTGGGATGATCTGGAGCCCATCAGTCAGGATTATAAGTCTCTTCAGGATGATCCTCTCTGCTACTTTACCCATCGCCGATAAAAGACTGATGAGCCTGTAACTTGAAGGAAAGGTTTATTTCCACTTATTAGATTGTAAATGTAGTACCTAGATCATTTCGTTTAAAGAGAAGTAGTGATTCCTTACGCAGTGGTTTTCTTTATTTCTGCTATGCTTAATTTTAATACAAAATATTAAATGATTATATGATCCACTATGTTGCTTATTATTTTGTTTATACAGGATGAGTCGAGAGGAAAGTGCCATACTCCAGGAGTGTGTACTACATTACTACTACACATAAAAACCTCAAAAATTGTAATTCGATTCTTATTGGTTTCCGAATGACCGTGTCTTAAACGTTTGTAGACAAAAAATTCTCGTATCGCCCTTTGAGTTTAATCAAATAGGCTAGCACTTTTGAGTCGTCAAACTTTAACTTGTCGATATCGATAATGATTTCCACAACATAGAATTCCAAGTAGAAACATTGTGCCTGTAGACAAAATATAAGTGAAGTGGAAAACATCCTTGATTTAGTGGAAGAGAGTCCTGGTACTAGCTCGCAAGGAATTGCCACACAATTTGGAATTCCTCAAACAGGAGTGATCCGCACAGCACATTAGCAGAGCTTGTACTCATGCTATTTAAGAGGGAACACCATCTGCAACCGGGAGATCATGCTAAACGCACACAATGCATATAAGATTGATAATTACTGTATTGGTCGTCGTATTTTTGAGAATCGCATATTAGGAGACAGTATCTGTTATTTTTGTAAAATGATTTACAAGCATTGTTAGATAATGTTCCCTTAAACATAAAAAATGTTACGCATTTACACGATGCCATTGGTCGCGGTGATCCTATTAGTTGACCACCAAGATCTCCAGACCTCACACTATTGGACTTCGGTTTATGGTTTATGGGGATGAATGAAAAGTGAATTGTATAAATCAAAAGTGCACAATCGCGATGCATTACTTAGTATTTGGAACGCTGCAGCTCAAGTAAAGAACCATTAAGATGAACACGAGATACCTGCATCGTAGACGAACCCTGAAATATCTGGAAGTCCATGGAGGCATATTTGAAAATTTATTATGATTTTTTTTAAATTTAAAATGCGTCAACCGCTAAGGATTGTTAGCATTTGTGTACATATAATTTACATTGCACTATATTGAAAAGGTACTATACAAGGCACTAAGGATTACATTAACTGAAAATTTATATTTTATTATAAATATTAATATTTAAAAAAAATTGATAATGTTCTCTAAATTCTGAAGGTTGTTCCCAAGAGCTTTATCAATTTGTTCTATTTGACAATTTGTTCTCTCTTCTAAGTACTCTGGGCAGTCTATTAAAACGTGTTCAATACTGACAAACTCGTGAAGAATCCGTAAAGGGGTGGATTTTCTCTTGTTAGTAGATGTTCATACGTGAAGCTTTTGTGACCTAGTCGTAGACTGCAGATTTTATCTTGTGCTTGAATTTTATTGTAGATTAAACTTTTATAATTTAACTTTTGTGATTTTTTGTTATAATTCGTTTAAGATGGTGTTATTCGAAAATAAAAAAAAATCGGACCACAAGTATTTTTCAGTAATACACTTGTGTATCATACACTCCCGGAGTTTCGCACTTTCCTCCTGGCTCACCCTGTACGTTAAGAAATGTTTACGTTCTGTGTAAATATGCATATTGTCAGTGATTATTAATTTACATTGGGATTAAGTCAAATTTTGACCATCTCGTATTTTCAAGTGAAAATAAATGGTAAAATTATCCTTAGATTAACATGTTTCAGGATTAAAATAATATATGATGAAAACACTGTAAAACGTCTTACCTCGTTAGTGGCTGAAATATTGGCCGGAACTTGCACAAAATATATCGCAGGAGTATAGTATCTTATTTGAAATCCGGTATTGTAATTTTATTAATGAAGTGCAAATGTGTACACTATGCACGCGTGTTTATTATAAATTATTGTTTTGTTCAAAAGACATGTGGCTGCTTATCATGTGGAAACCGATCGGACCGAAAGACGGGGATATTTTTAGTTTGTAGATTTACATTTTTCAGGTAATTGTTGGTGTTATGTAGGAGTGTAGTTGAAGTACATAAATTAAGGTGAGGATGGGATGTTTATTTACAACAAAGTGGCCATTCATATCGCTTCGCTAGCTCATTAGCCAGGTGGAGGCATAGTTTGTATGAGATATTGTCAACGCGTTGAGTCGGGTGGGTAAGCTGTACGTCACGTGGTTGTGTTGTAACTCCGCCTCTCATTGTCTATAATTATAGGTTGAAACTCAACTTGGTACACTAGCTAATAGTACGCAATTACGCTACTGTAAATTATAATTAATCGCTCTCTGATTTTCCTTGAAATGTTCGGCGTCATTTATCTACATTCCATTTATTCAACTGTGTGTTTTCTTCCTTCTCCTGTTTTTGCAGGTACTTAAATGGATAATAAGTTGTACAAGAAATATATCCTTAAGAATAAATCAATTATAATAGTAAAAATGTAACCGGTTTGTATAAGAACCACATAATGTCTTCTTACAAATTATTGCTTATATGATTTCGACAAATTAACAGTCCATACACCTTTTTATTTATCATAATCATTTGGCAAAACTATTGACAATAGTTGACAATATACTTATTATGGAACTCTTAATAACTTATAATACTAACATTAACTTATATTAATTCTGTTCTGAGTTCATCATAAGAAATATTAAATATAATCAAATTTATCGTATAGCTCGAAGGCTAAGCATGGTGTAAAATACTAGTTCACAATTACATCGATGCACTACAACCTATAATTACAGTCCGTGATGGTTGTAATTTATTGGCAATGTTCTCATTATATATTCATACAATCCTTAATTGTTTTAACAGCAACTAAACATGGTAACTACAGAAGAGCTGTAATCAAACATTAGGTACTGTTTATTGCTAAATTTTCTAGTCATTTAAAGTGTATATTTTAAAGAGATTTAGGTACTTACGTTATAATTGTCCAATAAGGATATAATTTTATCTGGAACTAACTGCAACACAAGTGTGTCCACTGCATGAAAATTAATTGTGTAAATATTAAGATGTTTTAAATGAAAAATTTCTATTGGGAAAAATAATTATTGAAGAAAAAGAAATATTAAGCCCTGTGAAATTGGCCCCCGATTTTTGAAATTAGAAGATTTTTCAGTACGAATGGTTTGCTCGTGATTGCTCGTCAGTTTCTTTCGTTTGCTCATTGCATTTGAAAACACAAGGAGAACCTCCTTTATCCATCGATATTGTCGGAAATGGGAATCGAACCCAGTACACGATAGACAGTGCGACGAAGCGTACGCGACATACAACACGCTTTAGCCCGCTACGCTACCATTCCAGATATGATGTTGGCTGGTGCAGGTAGATAACTTATTATGAGTGGCTTATACCTAGTGTTTTTGCAAGCCTCTCCAGGGTCCAATGATTTTAAGTTTAATCTTCCCTTTTCAAGTTTGTACTTATCGTAGCGAGTACTACTGATCTGCTGGAGAGGTAGTACAGCAACTGTACTAGTGCCACTAAACATTTTTTCTCAAAAACATTTGAATCAAGGCAAATTCAGTGTGTCATCTTCCTTTTCTTTCCATGGAAAAGCAGGCGCATTTTTTTCTGCTTTGATGATGTTGTCTATATCAAGTGGTATCTCACTGATTACCGTGATGCGTTCTAAAAAGAACCTATCCGTCTATAATTTCTTCAAAATCTTCATTTTCCAATGCCAAATACACAAGATGTGCTGTTCACATCCCGCGATGGCACTAATAACGAGTAGATGTGATGAAGTTTCTTCTCCAATTGCTCCTTCAATTTTTGTGAATGACGGAATTATCACCTGAAATAAAGTATATAGTTTTATTATCTATGATAGAATGAACACACAGGAGCATTATGAAGTTTGTATCTTCTCCCATGACCATAACTTTTCTCTCTTTTGAATAGTAAACGGTCGTTTGTTTCAATAATAATTAATAGGTTAGCATCTCCATTTACATGTTTTATTTCAAAAGCTACCAGCCGTTCACTGAGCATGACAATGCAACATTGTTACTTTGATTTGTTTTTCAAGAAATTCTCTTGCATAGAAAGGAAAGCCATTTCTTCCATCTCCTCTCTTTTTTATTGATGGTTGTCATGTGACCATCAAGTGGCCACAAAAGTTCCTCTCCACAAAGGTAATATTATGGTAAATTATTAAGTGATAAAGGTGTGAACCACCATTTATCACGGCTTTGCTGTCTTTACTGGCATCTATTTGATTTCTCAAAGTTCAAGATGTTCAAGCAATTAAATGCTAGTGTCAATGATGTCAGTAAAAAATTATGAACTGTAAATTATTTTACAGAAATTTACTTATTGTCTAAACGTTGGATATGGGGAATTCTCTTACCTACCGCTTCTACCATTTTTTTTTGGACTTCCTGCCGCGTATGTCTTCACTTGAACACTTAGAGGATGTTATTTGAAACAATAAGAATAAAGTATTTCGCTGATGTTTGGGAAACCTGGATATTGAACACATAACAAATATATTCTTGAAGCCGTGTATTTAACTACACAGCACAAATAATTTTCCAAGAAGGAAAAATAATAATAATAATAAACTAGAGGAAGGAAATAGATTAGGTTTGCGAAACCTCAACGAAATGTTCTATTTTTGTATTTTTATTTTGATTTGTGTTGTTTGACAAAAAACATTCTCTAACTGTACTTTTGACGTAAAATCTTCAGGCATAGAGGTCATTAGAAGTGACGTCATATTTGGCAAGAAGTCCCAAAAAGAAAAGTAGAAGAAATCTATGTATTTAAGCAGTGTAAAAATTAATTCTTTTGGTAGTGGTTTAATAGATATTCGATTTTTCTTCATTAGAAATGAAATATCCTTGCAATTACAAAAGGCTGTTACATTTGTGATCAGAATGAAAGAAATATTAACTTATATTTAGTGAAATCTACCGAAGTATTCTGTACTAGGTAATAGCGTCATTTTGTGTTCCATTACTTACGTTCTTCTACATTTGTAGTATGTTATTGCTACAAATAAAACCAACATGTTAGTGGAAAAATATTTTCATTTGCAATTAGTTGCATGTGATCCTCATTTTTGCGAAAGTTTATAATCTGTATCTTTACACTTGTTTGTAATATTCTTGCTAATATAATGTAATCAAACTGGCGAAGCAAGACATTAAGATAGAATTAAGATATTTATAAATTCCATTAAATTTTAAAAATTAGTTTTTGTATTCTCCTGTTACGAAATGTAAAGACCAATTAAAGTAATTTTCAGAGAACAAATTTCATATCATGTAAGAAAAATTAATGGCCGCGTGATTACCAATCCCGGTCGCTAACGCGGTATCTGGTTGGTCAGTTCTAGCGATTTCAACTTGGGAGGTCTCAAACTACATTTCTTATAAACGTTTTATACTTTTTAACAACCATATACATCATAGATCGTACATACCTGCCAAATGAATAACTTCATCTTATTGTTATATGGGTCTGTCTTGAAGACATCTTAACCACACACATAGGTATATGCTCGGCATATTATCAAATCAAACAGTACTGAATGCTTACGTATGCTGCATTCACTAGAGACTAGATGTATATTTTAAATGGAGAGAATTTGTTATTAATACGAATAGGAAACTGGACTAAAATAGTTTTTACCGTGTTGTACAGGGTGGTCCAAATTCTACTTGAAAATGTGAAAATAATATGAATTTTCCTAATAAGCGTATGTCCGAAAACAGGCCAATGGGGTTACATATTTCATTGCTTTGTATTTCTAAAAAGTAACCCAGACATTTGAATGCTATCTGATAAATATATATTTCTCAATACGTACTTTGTTAAATTGTTATTTTCAGTTTCCTATTTCAATGAGAGGCTTTATATCAGGGGTTTGATTTCCTTTTAGTTAGGAAAACTAATGATTGAATTTTCTTGAATCTATTCTTAGATTGAGTTCAGAAGAAGGAGAACTTTTATAAGTTTACGAGAGAAAGTCGTTCTTATTATTCAATATTTCTCGATATTATTTGTTTGTTAGGAACTTAAATAAATAGTTTAATGATTGCTTAGTAACATATTTCACTGAACACATCCCCTAACCAATTTAATATGTTATAATATGACGGATTCAAATGTCTTTTGTCACATTCAAGGAAATGTTCTATTAACATAAAGTAACTTTCTACTAGGTTCATGGAAATAGCATTTAAATAATACTCAGCATCTCTTGTTTGTTTAACTTACACACTCTAAATCCTTACTAAGCTTCAGTAGCGACAGGGATGGTCTTAAAAGTTTATTTTGCTAAAGGTTTACGGAGGTAGTAGTATGCAGTATGCAATAAGTATACACATGATTCTGTAAGTCGGATGGAACCTCGAAAAACATGAATTTCTCTTCGCCTAACGAGACTATGGATACTAAACACGATGGCGATGGTTAAGTTTCTCCGCCAGGTCACCCCACCTCCCAAACTGCCAAAAACGATCTCCGAAAGGGGTGAACCGCGTATCCGCCGTCTCCTACCCACCTAACCTGTGTTACCCCCAGTTTTCGAGGATGCTGACTACGATGGTGATGTCGAGACTCCCGCCAATCCCCCAGACGGTCAAAAACCACCCCCGAAAGTGGTGAAATGCGGATAGACCGACTTCTATCGGCTAAACCCATGTTATCCCCTGTTTTCGAGGATGCTGAGTACGATGGTGATGTCGAGATCCCTCCTCGATCCCGCCAACCCCCCAAAACTATTTTCGAAGTGGGGGGTTATTGGCCGTGAACTGTGAATTTACTCACTTACTTCATTAAACCGCATTTCAAAGGGGTGGTTTTGCCCGCTTGAGGGGTGGGCTCGCCTCGAGAAGATCCAACATGACCATCGAGCTCAGCATCCTCGAAAACGATTTGTAACAACGGTTTGGCTGGTAGAAGACGGCCTATCTGCGGTTTACCCCTTTTGGTGTGGTTTTTGGTCGTTTTGGGGGTTGGCGGGGGTCGAGGAGGGGTCTCGACGTCATCATCGTGCTCAGCATCCTTGAAAACGAGGTGTAACGTGTTACACCTCGGTTTAGCCGAGACAAGACGGCCTATCCGCGTTTCACCCCTTTAGGGGATGATTCTTGGCCGTTTGAGGGGTTGGCGGGGGTCAAGGATGGGCATCGACATCACCATTGTAATCAGAATCTTCGGAAATGTGGTAACGCAGGTTTGGCTGGTAGGAGACGGCCGATACGCAGTATACCCCTCTCGGGGGTAGTTTCTGGCCGTTTGGCTGTGGGGTGACCTCTAAGAGAGACTTAACCAAAATCCTCGTGTTCAGCATCCTCGATAATGGGGGGGACATGGCCTCGTTAGGCTAGGAAAAATTCATATTCCTGTCCGACTTCCAGAATGCACTAGATACTAGGCAGTTGAAGTTATCGCGATACGTAGACTTTTAACGCACGCAAGTTTTACAAGTAATGCACGTAGTGGACCGCCTGAAAATTGTGTTAAAGTATAGAGGCACTAACGTAATCTCTAAATTTGATGTTGACATTTGTTTGCCCGCCAATTGAGGACCTAGCTTTCATGGCTTGTTTTGAGCAAATTTAAAAAATAACGGTTTCTTAACTTACAAAAAGTGTATTAATGTATAAATATTCAGGTAGTCATACATGTTAAGGCATAAATATTTAAGTGAAAAAATGTTTCCCTACACAAGTACAAGTCAAAATCTTCTGTAAACCGAAATTAACAACAAACATTTCTAAAACCGGTAATATGAAAAGTGCAGTAAATCGGAGAAGAGTATAATGGTTAGCTTGTTTAACTTTTATTTTCTACAACTAACTTTTGGTTATGAATTCTCCACTGGTTATGACGAATTTCACGGGTATAGATTAGTTTACTAAGTATGCAAGTCACATTTAAGGTAAATAAAGGTGCTTTACATATTTGTATTTAAAAAATAATTGGGAATTACCAATGAATCCTAATAAATTTTGTTTTCAATAATTATAATCAATCACTGGACGTATATCGTTAAAAAGATGCCATACATATACTATTATTGTCTATAAATAGACACATATTTGGTACTCCGCAGTGTCCGAATGCAGACTTATTTTAACTAATTTAAATGTGCTGTTATTGTCGTTAATTAAAGTGGTTTTTTAATCATGATTTATATTTTAGAACTCGGATGTGGTACAATGTAATGGAGAATTATTATACTCTTTATCTTTTGCTCGGTCGTAGTCTCAAATCCCAGTTGCGTAAGCGAATTTGTCGAATCCTTACAATTTCTAATCTCCTGAGACAAATAGTCCCCTCCCAAAACTTGATCGCGTAGAGGCCAATAATTCTTTGGTACGCCCATTTCCTGACGTTTTATTTTTACATTTTTCTACAAGATAAAGAAACTATAAATCAGTAATAACCATGGGAATCAGATGTAAAGATAAGGCTGCACGCGTATATCGTTTTAGGACATTCTAAAATTTATTAAAGTCATTCCTTATTATCTACGAACTTTGATCAAGTTTCGTGGATACCAGGTTTAGAGTTAAAGTAAGGGTTCTTATGTTTCACAGAAGGGGGCTTTGGCATGTTTATCTAATTTAGAACCACTCCAATAGGCGTTTAAAATGCTATAAAATTTGCTTCTTTCTTCAGTGTGGCCTTTCTATAAATACAAAGAGAATAAATTTACATTCGCTAAGAATAAATAAGCTGCAAGCACATGAGGAAAAAATACTGTTTGTGTTTTGATGTGTAGGCATTCGAAAGGATTTATAATATTGTGAAACAGTTTTTCAAAAATTGTATACGTTTGTTGGTATGCAATAGAGATTCTAGTGGAAATATACTGTGTGTCGCTCTTAATATATAATATATATTATGTTTTCGTTGTTTTTGGAAGAAAATAAATAATTTATGGTTCAACAACAACAACAAAAATTTCATAAAGTTTACATAATATTACATAAATCTTTTAAGGTATTAAGCTCAAACGAAGTATCTAAATGTGACCTACTAAGACCGTTTGAACTTGTTCAAAATCAAATTTCTCTCACTTTTTGTATTTTATTTATCTTTTATTGATTCGTTTTTCATTTTGGTCATTAGTTTCACTAGTGTGCCACGGGAAAAAAAACTATCTCATTTTAAATAAATGGTCAATTAATATACATCACTTGAAGAGTAGTGTGTCGAATTCGGTGACGGACGCGTGTTTGGTGGCTCCTACAAGGTCTCAACATAGATCCGGATGCAATGGCAACAAAACATGCGAAGAATTCTACATTGATTGATATAAATTGGCGCGAGTCTGGCTGTCTCATATAGTGGATATTTTACTTAATTGTGTTGGTTGAACATAGAAACACAGGGGCGTATATATAGACAACCCGAGAAAGTGTACTGCCTGATCGTAAAATCTGGATCGGTCCCTTTTTCAAGTGTGTGATATAATAAGCAACAGACAGCCAGCTGTCAATGAAACAGATAAGTTGGGTTTATTTTAATTTAGTCTAGTTTAGTTTATTAATGTAGTCTATTTCCTTATTTAAATTGAAATTAAAATTGGAAAAGTATTGAACATGGGGAATGAAATAGAAAAATACCCGGAATTGGAAAACGGAAACTAAAACTAAAACTGATTGCTTTAAAAACAAACCAATATACACGGTGTACAAAATATTCTCTCGGGCCTCTTTCTCATAACCCGTTGACAAAAACTCTTTTTATCGCGAGGCAGAGCCCTTCCCTGCACTTTACCTGTGAAACAGTTAATATAAATAAAAGCTCATTGCGGGGAGGTAAAACGCAGATTTCTGGGAAACATGAAACCATATGCCTATGGACGCAATCAGGCGGGAGGCTGTGGACACTGCCAGAAAAAGAAGAGACAGAAAAATGAAGGTGCCTCTTCTTACTTCCCCGCATCACCTCATTGCTGCGTCGCGTCGTTTCAAATTACCATAAGGCCTATAAGCACAGGCTAAATCTATGAATTAGAATATTTATTTTTTTTATATATCTAGTTAATTTATGATTTTTTATTATTAATAATCTCAATTTAATTTATTTTAAATTAATTATTGTCAGTTATTATGACATACAGGGTGAATCACCAATGTGTCAATAACTCCTCAACCATTTGAAATTTAAAAATTACCGGAAGTCAAAAGTGGCATATTATAAAATTGTTTTCAATTCCACAGGGTGTTTCATATAGCGGAGGCAAGTTAATAGTTGAAATTTTTTAAATGGAACATCATACATTTTTCATATATTTATATTTGACTCTTGATTCTCTATCCAGGCATATATAATTTTTGAACTAACACTGCGGTGTTGTCACAGTTTCTGGTAAAAAATGCATTTGCCGCGTTCAAGAGTAAAATCTGTAAAAAATGTGTTTTCATAAATTAGATCGTCATTTCATTTCCAATATTAGTCAAGGCCATGTGCTAATTTCAAGGCTTCTTATAGTCGAACCTATTTCTACAGGATCTCCATGATGATTCAATTTTCTCCATTTTTAAACTGCCATAACTATTTTTTTTAAATGAAAGCCCAGGTGTGTTTTTACTTAAAACGTTTCAGTAATCAATTACCCACACTTTCCTGTCGACTTGATTTTTTCTAGAATTTTTGAAAAAAATCGCCGGAAAAATTTGGCCTTATGAGGTTGTAGATAACCTAACGCGAAGACAGGTATCGTGATTTAGCCTTCTTCAAATGGTCGTAGTATGCCTCGCTTATAGTATATTCGCCAAGCTCTGAGAGCTGTCACGCGCTGTTCACGTGGGCTTAAGTTCAGCAGAGCCATTCATGCGTAAAATTATTAAAAATACAAGAAGTTTCGTGTTCGATTTTAGAACGATTAAATATTAATCAAAATGTAGGATATTGTTCTTTTAAACTTGATAATACATTACCATAAACTTCAAATGGATTCACTAAACTGTTTATGAGTTATAATTCAAATTTTAGAACAAATGTAAATACACTATTGCGCAAATTACATACAACTGAAGTCGAGAAAACCGTTGGCAATCTCCTGAAAAATGCAACCAATGAGGATGGTACACGTCGCGATCACGAGGCAATCACGCATATTTATTACTCTCAGCCGCGGATACACTTTAGACACCTTACTTAAGCTAAATATCTGAAATAATGTAGTTTGTGAAGCTCTATGTTGTACCAGAAATTATTTATTTGCCTCTAAAAATAACGAATATACAAGGGTGCATTCATATTATGTGCGCCACACTGTATAAATACAAAGAGAATAAATTTACATTGGCTAAGAATAAATAAGTTGCAAACACATGAAGAAAAATCATTGTTTGTGTTTTGATGTGTAGGCATTCGAGAGGATTTATAATATTGTGAAATACCTACTTCTTCAAAAATTGTGTGGCACAATTGTATGTTTTGTTGGTATGTAATAGAAATTCTAGTGGAGATGTATAAACTACTGCACAATATTTTAATTTATTGCCATCTTATTTATAAAATATTTATGATTAGTATTGTTATGGTCCTATTGTATATCGGTGTGCGATACTTGTTCTAGGATGTCGTATGGAGAGGTGAAGTTGTTATAAACTATAAAAATAACGCCGTCCATAAATCGAATTCAAGAGGTGGGTGTGAAGTTGCAAAACAGCGGCCGTATGCAAAGCTTTCTCGGGATCTTTATGAACATCTATATAGTTTTCAGTTTGTTGTCTTGCAAATTGTGTGCAAAATCGCACCTTTTAGAATACCCAATTATAATATCGAACTTGAGGCTACTGCACCGGTGTTTGATTAAAATTACATGTAAACTTGGTTTCAGCTTGTTTTACATTCCATTGTTTGCAGCCGAGAACAAAGGAATTTCGTGCCGCATTTCTCTTAGTGTTGTTGTAAGTCTTAATTTTTAACCGCCTTCCTGATTATTTATTATTGCAATAATGCATTATGCATTTACTTTACATCTTTATTCTGCTACGTATGCTCTGCTATATTATGATGTGCTCTCCGAAATTATACGTATTACAATTCCAGACATAATTTGCATATAATGACTCAATTTAGCGTTCAAGTTTTACCTAATTTAAGCACGCACGGTTCCCTTACCAAAAAAGACGATTTAGTTCCAGACAGTCTTTTAATAAAATAATTAAGTTTTGCAGCAGTATTTTGTTTATAGCCCAATTGCACACGTAATATGAAAAAATATTTCAATGCCCGACAAAGGTTTGCTGCAATTATTCAACTTTGCGTACATGTTATTATTTTCATCGCTTACAAATTATGCAATTAATAAAATACTTCACAATTTTTTGCTCACATTATTTTTCATATCTGATAATTAAAAAATGATTGATCGATTTGATACATATCTGGTAGTCTTATGTAACAAGCCTTCTGAATTTAATCGTAATACAGAAACACAATACATTTCATATACCTTTTTAATAACAGATTCGTGTTTTTAACACATATTTTGTTAATTCTAACGAGCAGTAATACATTTTTTTCTCGACTTAAGTAAGCAAAAAACTATAATATTTCGATATTTTAACCTCAAAAATAATTTTTGTGGAGGTTACTAAAATTGGCCCAAAATCGAGAATCTTTACGTTTTGAGGTCCTAGAAACCCAAAAAAGTGGTTTTTGAAAAATGTCTGTGTGTGTATGTATATATGTATGTGTGTATGTGAGTATGTGTGTTAGCTGTTAGCGCGATAACGGCGAAACTGCTAAACAGATTTGGATGAAACTTTGCTCAAGGGTTTCTTTAATACACCAGAAGAAAAGGTTTTGGTTGAGATCGGATTACATTTTGTGCCGTTTTGGCACAACAAATTGTTCATTTTATAATTATTTACAATTTGTAATTGAACCATTAAAAGCAATTAAAATTCCGATTTCAACGATATATCACACTGACACCCTTTCGATTTGGTCTCCGTGAAAAAAAATAAAAAACAAAGCAAATGTGAAGCATAAGATCGCTTTTCCTCACACGTCACGTGCATTTCTGTTCAACAACTATTGCGTTCAGGATTTAAAACCGCGCTGGTATATTAAAAATAGACCGCTAATTATAGGTTGGATTTCCAACTTGTCAATATCAGTATATTTTAAAAAATCAATGATTTATAAAGAATATATGCATCCTATCCGAGAGAGTTCATTAATGTTACACAGGTACCAATTAACAAATGCGAATAAGAACAATAAAAATGAGTATAAACTTACAAAAATGTAATGTTTGAGGTTATGTTGGTCATACAATGCTCGCGCCCCAAAAGCGCAGTGTTATCGAATGAATAATCATGTTTTTTTTTTCTAAAATTAAATAAGCAAACCACCCAGCACAAACCTTGTGGGAATTGGGTTTCGGTAGAATCGTCTGAATTTTTGGTAGGTTATAGCTTTTGTCATCCTGAACAAAAGTCTCCATGGCCACCTGACTCCATATTTAGTATTATGGCTCCGATGGTGCACCAAAACTTCATAGCTCCATCATAAGCTCATCACTACTTCGAGTAGTTTTATAACAATTTTATAACGCATATTTTGATTATTGAAATACATTAACTGTATGTTTTTGGGATTACTGAATTCAAACCTAAGGTCAAATAGACGATATCGACAGTTGGCAGCTGTCAATCAGTTTTTAATTACCAAGGAACTACTAGATGATTTTTTTAACCTGAAACTTTCAAATATCTTGAGTAATTAACACTCTACGAAAAAATGTTTCAAATAAACGTTGTAGAATTGGATGGGGGCAGTTCGGCGGTATATGTCACTTTGACTTTGGGTGGAAGGGTTAAGGTCATTCAATGTCAAATTTAGCTTTTTAAATGGGAACCCCTATTTTTTATTGCAAATTCAGATTGTTTGGCTAAAAATAGACCACTTTTGTTCGATACGTCTTCTCTGAAATTGTCATTTTTTTGGTTATCCGACGAGAGAAAATCATAATTTTAGAAATTTGAAATTTCTTTACTCGAAAAGGAAAGTTTTGTCTTTTAAAAAGTACTGAAATACTAAAAATTAAAAGCGATAAATAGGTAATTATATAAATGTTGATATTTTAAGAACAATCGGTGATATGTAACTACTTAAGTGGGAATTGTATTATTTATAAAAAATGTTAGACCACTACTTGGCCTTAGAAACATTTACAACGGTGTCACCTGTTAAGGTGATAACCAACATACAAGTAGTGACGGCGTACGGCTAGCTGATCTGGTGCGTGGCTAGGATTTCGTGGAATCAATTAATTTTTTTAAATCAGCCAGAGGGTGAACCAATATCTTTGTGATATCTTACTAAGCCAGTTTGTTCCACCACTCAGGGGTAGTTTAAAATGATGTAAATATTACGGACGCCATCCACAGAAAAATTTAAGAGTTACTGCTAAAAAAGTCAACAAATTTGATCAATACAAAATGTAAAATAATGTCATTAATTATCAAATAAAAATGTTAAGTAATATTATCACAATTTCCAAAAATATTTATAGCTTAATTAATTTATTACTAAAAGAAAAGAAACACTTTATGCAATAAAAGTTACACAATAAATGATATACGATAAATGTGATACGAAAAATCATTAAAAATTTCAGAATCTCACCAATCCTCCTGGCGATGGATATTGGATGAGGGTGAGTTCTGGTAGTTTTTTTCTAACAGCCTCTCCGAAAATAGACGGCCCCTCGAAGTGGTTTGACGTCTTGTTAACTTGTATAACGCTAGGGTTTTGCTGTTGATTTCAATTGACTGGACTTGACTGAATTGATTGTGACTAGACTAAACTGAACTTGACTAAACTGAATTTAACTGGACCATCTTTATGGAATCTAGCAGGCATTTAACCATCAAACGGAAAGACGTGATTTCTCTTGTATACGTATTAGATAATACTAATATCTAATAATACAAGCAAAATTACTAATATTTACTGTAATTGTATTAATGTGCCAGATTAATTGGCAGTTGTTTCTTGTAACTATACTTGTAATTAGCAGCAATAGTATTGTTGTATTACTTGTGTTTAGCAGCGATAGTATTTGTATGTAAAGTTACTTCTATGTTAAGTTTGGTAGCAAAAGTCTTTTATTAGATAGATCACTAAGAGAAAATTTGATAACACCAAAAAAGACACACCTCGTGTGTCGAAATAATTATCAAAAACTTTGAGTCTAAGTTAGACTGTGGCAGAATTGGAAATGGCCGATTCTGCTTTAGGCCAGCTAATAAAAATGATATCTCCTCTCTATTAACATATTGCTACCATATCTTATAAACTAAAAATTTGTATTTGGATCCGCGTTCTATGTAACCCACAATACTTCCTGCTGTATATTATTTGATATAACCGATCATTAAGAAATGGTGCTGTGAAATATAGATATATTTACTATTCGAATGAAACCTCTGTGTTCTACGAGAGCTGTTAGCAAAAACTTGAACACCAAAAGAGATATGGTTTAAATATGAAAATATAATAAATGTGTACATTCCTAAATTTAAACAGGTTGCCTATGATAATTTAATGTCTGGGGTTTTAGTTACTAGAGTATAGTAAATACCTGTACATATTTCTCAAAAATTAATTTTAGTTTATTAGAATTTAATAAAGTTCCCAGATGTACGCACATCGAATGCCTTGTGTCCTCTTCTGCGCGTTTCACAAATCATATTACATTGCTGGGCTTGCTAAGGAGACTTATTAATCGTAATTTTCCTGTTTGTGATGCCAGACGTAATTGAATTTATGTAACTAACGATTCGCTATTAAAATCTTAGAAAAATGTGGAATAGTTCATGACTTTCCTGGAAAAAAAATTATACTCGAATTAAATTACTATATGGTGACGAGAAATAACATAATTTCCTATAAAAAGTTGCTTATTTTTCTAATATTTTACAAGCTTGTATTCAACTTCACATGTTTGTCAGTTAGTCGGTCAGTAAGTTTAGGTCAAATCTTGCAAGTCAAGTTTGTTCCCCAGAAATATTTAATTAAATATACGATAAACACTAGTAATAAAAAAAATAAATTTTGAGATTAGCTTTATTGTAGAAATTATTTCACTAGTTTAATATTTACAAAAAAGTAGCCCACTTGATTTTTTTCTCACTTTTTTGCACAAACACTATAAATATTGTCAGCGAAATTATATTCAATATGGCCGACGTTACATCTTCTCCATCTTTTGATAAAAATGGCTACTGTCTATGTCCATTGGTCATTTCTTAGTGTTGATCACTTTTGATAAAAATTATAAAGCATTTTGTTTAATGCTGTTGTATATGTCTATCAAAAAATTATTTTCGTTATCTTCGCTGCCTTATTTTGAGAAATTACTGAGAGTATTTGTTCTTCCCTGAAGCAGGCGATAAAAGTTAAGATTTTCTGTGGAACGTTTCGTATAAAATTGCTTTTCTACATCTCACGAAGTTTTATACTTTCCTATTTTTAATGGATAGATCCCTCTCCATAGTGCTGCAATAGCTATTTGTATATCAAGACCGCAAAGTGCCTCTTTATCGCTCGACAGAGTAGGTTGACTCTGTTAAACACTCGAAAGCGACAATGACATTTTGCGCTCAAGTTATACATATGATTTCTACGATCGTATATTAAAATATTGAAATAAAGAAGTGATTAATTCGAAATTTTGACTGAAAATAGCGATTCGTTAAAATTTTAAGAGTGCTAGGCATGTGATCACAATAAACAAAACGAGTAAGACACAAACGCTGTCAATTTATTTAAGTTTTGCTGAATATATATTGTGATTTTATTTAGAACAAACAACGGCTATTGTGGAAAATCAAACAGAAAACAGTGGCGATGTATCTTCAACAACTCTCATTACATTGACGATAAAAGTTTTAGGGCTTTATTATTTCATAAAAAAATACATTGTTACAGATGCACTCATGCGAGCGATAATGGTATATTACATACCGAAGTGAAAAGAGTTTCACTGTTGTCGAGAGATAAGAAAGTTGACCGAGGCGCGAGGCGGCGTGGTCAACTAATTCTCGAGACAGCAATGAAACTTTTCACCAAGGTTTGTAAACCATTTTATTCACAATCATCCTCCTTAATGAACAAAAAGTCAATAAACAGTTTAAAATTCTTATGTCAAAGGACAAATGTCAAAGTGACGTCGCATCGTTTTTAATATATATACTGGTAAGCAAGTGGCCACTTTTCAACCTGCGGTATCATGTTCCAACCCGAAATATCACTTTCCAACCCAAAATGTTACATTTCTGATTCAATTGTCGAATGAAGTTGAAATGTCATACTTTCCAACTTTTGACTTGTAAAACAGTTTGATTATTTCTGTATGATTGTAAATAAATAACTTACTTCGTCGCTCGACGCCAAGGGGGAGGTGAGCGCTAAAGTGACATTACTCGTATAGGTGGAGAGCCGGCTGTATCGATTTCCTATGAATAAGATACATGAAAATCTGTATGTGAGTGAGTAAGTACTACCACAGACATACAGGGAGCCACTTTTCATTTTTGCAAATTTTGCCCGCGTCATGGAATTCTGACGTCACTTCCGGTCACGATTTTTTGTGTCATCGAATACTTGAATAAAAGTTACGTCAAAATGTAAGTTTTGAGGTATACAATGAGACTGTAGTGGGCTGCCAGCCTTAATTTGCCCGCAACCCTAAGACACCCTCGATTAAAGTATTCTTTTTTCTGTTTTCTTAAGTCGTCGAATATATGAATTATTATTTTTTTAAGTTAAAGTATAAGCCTTCTAGTTATTAAAAAAAACAGGCTGCCTCTTCTTATTTGCCCGCATCCTCCCATTTTGACGTTACTTCCGGTAAAATTCCATGAGACGCGGGCAAAATTTGCAAAAATGAAAAGTGGCTCCCTGTATGTCTGTAATAGTACTTAACTCACTCATAGAAAATTTTTCATGTATCTCATTCATAGGAAATCTATACAGCGGGCTCTCTACCTAGTAAGTCCTCAGTAAACGTGAAATTTGCTCTGTCAAATGTGAGAGAAAAGCCTACCTTATCTATCGATCGTAGATAAACAAGTTTACACGTATCTGATTTTAAACGCATACACAGTTAAGGCATACTCACGGCACACACAGAGAATACTGCAAAGCCTCTACCCAAATGGCGATATATTATGAAGGATCAAAATGTTTTAATCCAGCTTTCACAAAGTATTACAGTTTCATGAGTGATTTTGTAAGATCAACATTTATTTATAAAAGAACTGTTTTTATCAAGATAAAAACAGTACTAACGGCAAACTTAAAATATTACATGATATACTTTTGTTAAATACTACCTACCATAGCAAATGGTATTGCGATTAATTGTTTAAAAAAGTTATTATGAAATATGCTTTAAAACTAAGTATAAAAGTAATGACTTTTACAAGCCTTCGTTGAACTTAAGCAACTATGATGGTCAGAATCAGTAATAAAGGTTAGTAAATAAATAATTTAAAGAAATTGAAAATCGCGCTTTTTCAAAACCAACTGAAACTATTAATAATGTACTAAAAAGGAGAAAATAATGTTAATAATAATAATGATTGACCAGATATCGTCGAGCATAACAAAAATGAGAGATCCTGTTTTCAGATGGATATGTCCATCCCGAATTATGTCAACGTGATCCTCAAAGAAGCTGAAAAATCGAGGAAATACAAAGACCTCCAAATAGAAATGAGCACAATTTAGAACGCAAAAACTACAGTCGTGCAAGTAATTGTAGGAGCCCTCGAACTGCTTTCACATGACCCAGTGGAGATAACTGGCCACTCTATTGTCTTAGTGAGTGTATTTCGATTGTACCAAAGTAGTACATCCCGCTAGCAAGTGACTGACACGTTCCTCTGCCAGGTCGCACATCCGCACTTGCTGTCAACGTGTCAAGATAGTCTTTCAGGTGGTCTCTGGTGGTCTCTATTTTGCGCCTCGTCTTGTGCTATTATTATTAAATTTTCTGTTTCCCCTTTTAAGCCCGACTCACTCAACCATTTTGTAGACGTCTCTTTATCATTGCTGGTCGGTCAAGGTCGCGGAAAAATTTTCCATGCATCTTAAAATCAATTATCGTTATGAACGTAGTACCGGGTACTAATAGTAAAGTAATTAAAAGGCTTTTAACTTCAAAAATTATAAAAAAGAAGGTTGTTCTCAGTTCGACCTGTATGTATGTTTTTTATGTTTATTCGGTCACTAACAAAGCCAGTCAAAAGAAAAAATCCATTCACTACTCTGGAATGTCCTAAGGAATTTCTTTGAAATTTTTTTTGAACTGTAGAGTGTGGTTCAGTTGTGGTTGCGTATTAGTTTCATCAAGCAATGTCTAGTATAACATGAGTGTAATAGTTTTTCCTGTTCAAGGATTGACCGAATGCGCCAATAATAAATTGCGTACAAATTGATAGTTAGGTATTTTCAAAGTAACTGATACTGAATCTGATGTCAAAAGTTAATAATTCAAATTGGCAAATCTGCCATAATTGCAATACTTGCAAATTTACAGAAATTTGGGCATATGGATCTGGAAATTCAAAGCGACCGATATTTTAGAATTCACCTTGTAGAAAGTAGATAAGATGCCACTAAAAAGGATCAAGTTTTTTCTTTAAGTGAACTAGTTTTAAAAAACCGAAAATATTTTTAACTGACCTGAATATCGATGTTAGGTAATAAAGTTCAATTAACCAGGCGATGGTGAAATGTTATTTTTCGTGACAGTTTTTTTTGTTTAAAGGCGATTGATTTTGGTTTCAATCTAATCTTGGATGAATTCACTTTTGTATAAAATTGTGTTACTAAAAATAATTACGTTTATTACAACAATTCTAGAACTAATTTAGTTATTTAAGTTGCGTAAAACTTACACTTGGAAACAATCATTTGTCTTTTAAAATATTATTTCAGTTAAGTATGAAATTGGCTTCATGATTTTTGAAACAACAACGTTAAATATTGATATGAAGAAATATATTGTGAGCAATCTAAGCAACCTTAGATTTATAATATGAGATTTTCCAAGAGTTGTCAAATCCCCGGTGGGCAGTGCTGACCTAGCAGCCATAATACTATTCAGCTTCCAATGCCACCCCTGTATACCACCACCCTACGCACCTTTGCTTGGGGCCACACCATCCCAGGAGCTTTCGGATCCCATAATTCACCCTACCCGTCTCTACTACGCCGCTTACTATCCTGAGACATTGATAAATTACCTATTCTTTATTCTTTAGGATGTATAATAAGATATATTGGACTATCTATTTGATATCAACTTTCATCAACTAAGGATGGGATACTACAAAAAACACTTAGATTGTTTAAAAAGTATCAACATATCCTTTATGGGTGCCATTTGTTGTGGTCAAGATGGATTAAGGAAGGTGCTTCATCATTATGCCGTTCTTAAAAGATTTATTTGATAATATCAAATGAGCATAAGTTTGTTAGAGAAGTAATAAATGTCTGTACTGTATTCAATGGAGAGAATCACAAAAAAATAATTATAAAATATGAGGCAGTATAAATTTAATTTATTTTAACTGGATATTTATCCACACAAAACAATAATTTATTATTATGTAAATCGAAAATATCGAATGTATTCGTTTAACTTAAAAAAAAAAATTCTGAATGCCTATACACAACTTTAGCGGAATTGACATTCAGTTAAATTAACAAAGTTATTACTAATACAAAATCAAAGTTCAGAATGGTTAAGTAGGTTGTCTTAGGCTAATAAATCAGAATGATTTGTAGTGCAGAAACAGTAGTATTGGAGTCTATAATATTTTCCAGGATGTAATGCAATAGCATCTATTGAAATCACTGTACATGCATACGGATGTGGTTTAGAAACTAAGAGAAGGGATCGAGATACATCCATTAATGAGCATAAACAGGCATTTAGAGAAACCGACAATGACCATTCATCATCATAAGTGAATGCGGCTTACATGAAAAGGGACACATGTAAAAGGCCAAGTGTATAAGAAAACCCATATCGGGCGTGAGAGAAATTTAAAATCTTTAAGTGGGTGTATGTAAACCAGCAAAGCTCAGGGTGAGTCCAGAAGACAGTATAAATCATAATTTCTTGTTGTAACAGCGGGCACCTACCACGGCAAGGAATCCAGCCATTTTGTAGAGGCTCCCCAGTGATACATCGACTTTTCTTATAATTAGTGCGCTCCTGAAAACTAATTCATACGCAGGCAACACTCGCACAACAAGATATATTGTGATTGTAATTAATAGGGGTAATTAAAACAAAGATTTAATATTGGAATGGGGTAGGCCATAATGAAAGGCAAATGGTAGTTTACTGGAGCGGTATTTACGTGTTGCGCATAACTTTACAAGTTTACCTAAGTCCCCAGGTTCTAAACATGTCTTGAACTTAAGCCTTCCGCCATCTTCCTCGAAATTAGTAAGGTATCATATAACAGCATTTCTTCGCGGATTTCTAACAACTTTCTCAATACAACTCACGTTTTACCCATTTGAAATTAAGGAAACATATTTTAGTGCATAATTTATCACCAGGAAAAAATGTACGAAAAGTATAAAATATTAATATTTCTTGGATTTCGCTGATCATCATAAATTAAATACACAAAGATTCATTTCTATACCTTCATGTAGCTATCGCTAGTAGTTCTTTAAAAGCACGTTCAAATAATGATCCAATATTGAAAAATGCACAACTAGAGTGAGTTAAATTAAAAATGTTACTATTTATTCAGTAGATTCCGAAAATAGGAGGCATAGTCTGCGAAAACGATGTAATATTATTATTTGTTATTAATAGAATATTTGACGAATGAATATGAAATTTAAAGAGATTTTATTCTGATAGCAGACGAGGCTATTGAAAAAGAATCAAATGGATCCGTTAAAGTTGTGACCTGTAGAGTGTTATCCATGTAAAAACCAACTAACTGTGATGTATTTTCAATAATTAATAGTAATTTTAGAGCTTAAAAACATTTCAAATTAGTCTGGAAATGGTAGTATTTAGTGAAGAGTTTTACTTTCTCAAAAACCTGTAATAAAAATCAAGTCATTGCAGATTTAATCGATTAGAAATCATTTCTATCAGCAAAACTGAGTACTGTAGGGCATAAACTGATCATTAAGATCACAACCCGACGGCTTGACAGGTTGTACAATAAATTCATTGCAATAAATAGCCTATTGAATATGTGTTTTAGTAAGAAGCAATTGCGTTAAAGGGTTTTTATTGTTTGATATGTTAGTTTAACACCTAAAAACAATGAAATCACAAAGTGCTACTAAATTCCGTGGTGCGTTTTTGAGAGTCGTCCGAAGAAGCCCACTTTTTAGTTTTTTTCAAAATAACTTTAACAAAATGCAAATTTGGAGATTTTTACATGAATACTTTTTTGTATAAAATTAAATATCCCATCCCAGTACATAGTTGGATAATGTTTCTCCTATTTTTAGTATTAATAATAGTTAAATAACAAAGTTAAAAATTTACAAAAATTCGCTTGTACGACTAACAGCGACCAAGATATCGCCGTTCAAATTTGACCATTATTTGCCATATTTTACCACATTTTCTCTCATACATTATTTCTTTTAATTTTCAGTAAATCAATTTATTTTTCTGAAACAAAACAACAATTTTAAGATAATTTAATAATAATACAAATGTTTCTTTAACGTTCTAAACTAAACATTATGTTTTTACGATAAAGTAATATTAGAAACAATTAATGTTTGTGGTTGAGAGTTGTAATACTAAAATTAAATTCTATTCATTATTTAAAATAGTCTGATTGTTAAATAAATAAATATTGTAGGAAAACATTATGAACAATAAACGCATTTCAAAAAACAACATTTTTATTCGTGAGGGTAGAAAAATATTGTAAATTATGAATTGTAAGAAGTCCATTCTTCAATATTAACACTTTCGATGGCAATATTAACTTCGGTGTTGATATCTTTATCGACAGAGTTCAATAATTATAAAGATTTCCATAACAAAAAATTTTATCTGAGATTTTCCTTCGGTAACTGTTAGTGGAGGGATTATATATCACAAAACTACAAAAACAAGTTCTAGGGGTACCGCGCAGCCTCCCCCCCCCCTACAAAAAACACCCCTTCGGTGAAAAACGCCTTATTTTACTGAGAACTCGTTAACCGTTGAAGATATGAAAAAATGCTCGTCATAAAAAAGAAAGCTTGACTAATTGCCTAAACAAAAGTCCTTGTAATTTTCTTCTATATGCCATGGTTTTCGAGAAAATCGATATTGAAGAAAATTGCAAAATTTGTATTTTTAATGCCCACGAATTTTCGTTTATTTGAAATTTTTTGCGCGCGGCCTATAGAAAAAATTGAATTGCTCGAAAACCAAACATGCTATTGATATCAATTAGTATGTAAAAATAACAATATAATATAGTTACCTCTTGATTCTTTGCACACTATTCACAGGCCCATAAAAAATAACTGACCTTAATATAAGTTACAAATGCATTATCTTTTACTTCAAGGTAATACTTCAACGCAGAAAAAGGTTAGGAATAAGAATATTCACATTTACAAATTTACTAACATAGTTTAGCTCAAACATTTTTTTTTGGGTGCATATATCATATAACTATATTGTTTCAAATCATTTAATAGTTAAAAAATTGCATAAAAAAAATCATCAAAAAATTGAATATGCAGCCTTTTTTAGATTTTTTTTGGCTGACTTTAACATGCTGCTAAATTTGTAAATGTGAATATTCTTCTGCATTGAAGTTACTACCTTGAACTAAAAGATAACGCATATATTATAGTCAGTTATTTTTCATGGGCCTGTGAATAGTTAAATGCACAAAAAATCAAGAGATAACTATTTTATGTTGTTATTTTTATATACTAATAAATAATAGCCCTCAAAAATGGCAACACAAGAGAGTATTTTATATCCCCTTTTAAACCCATTTTGATTTTTCTAAACATTCTGTTTATTAAACCGTTGGAAGAAACAAATTGCTTTCATTATTTACAATTTTTAAGAATTTTTCTTTATTCAGTTTAAAGGTAAAAAAAAAGTTAGCAAAGAATTTAAACCAGTTGAAACAATAGTTCTGTTCCGCCAGTTGCGTGAGATGTCATACTGCACAATCTTGATATTTTTATATTGTGTCGTGGAAAGTGCAACGAAAAGTGGTTCTACAAAGTGTACAAATATCTACAATAAGAAAAACTACATAAAAGTAATTTTTAGTGTTATTAGAATAGACAAAATCAGGAAAAAGTGCATATGAAATGAATCGACAGAAATCTGAAATTATTGCCATCTTCACGAATATATTATACAAAATAAATTTCACTAATTAATGGATTAATAGCCATATGATTTAGACCGATTTTCTCTTCATTAACTAACCTTAAAAATTTGAGAACCTCCTCTGGTCCTCAATTCGATTCGTACATGTTTTTTTAATATTTTTCAATCATTACTCTCAATGGCTTAAGTAAATTCTATTAAATCCTTTACAAAATGTAGCGTATGGCTCGTCGGTGGTTCCATATGAATTTTATCAAGGTGTGTTTAGTATAAGGTGGCCAGAATCCGAGTTACTGTCATCCCTACTTAAAACTGAATAGAATGTGTTGAATTCGATCAACCGTAACAATGTCTTAATATGAAGACAGTTCTTACTTGTAGTTTAGCTTTAATATTCCCTCATGATGCTAACATGGTTAGCGAAATGTGCATCGAGTGTTGGTATTCGAGTGTTGGGTTCAAGAGTTTTAGTGGCAGTTAAGACTACGTCTCCAGAGGCTTAAATCGTTATTTAGGAATAGCTATTATTAGTGAAAGTAAAAAACAAGTTAAGATTGAGCGATGGTCTACGTTAACTGGATATTTGTTGATGTTATCTGCGCTGATAGAAATTGATGAACCATCGAGCACCGTCGATATCGTCTTCATTACCCTCACCGCATGTTCTCGTTTTACATATCTAGATGCACGAAGATTACTAAACGACTTTTAATGCTTTAACTCATGCTATTTACAAAATATGTGTTCTTTCTGTAATAAAATTTATTCAAGTAGCCCGACTAGGGGAAATATCTCAATCAAGCTTCTGCACACGCAATTATCGATAGGGTCATAAACAAGGCAAATTCTATGCAAGTCGAGCATAAAGACTGTGGATAAATTAATACTGGTCTTATTAATATACGAGTCTGATACACTTGCTTTACTGACTCTCTGGTTGCGATTCGTTTATTCAGATAAATACTGCTATAAATAACTTGTGGCTTCCAAAACTCTACATGATTAATCACACATATATTTACTAGCCGCTGTAACTTTTGAGTTATTTCATTGTTTGGTGAGTTATCTCTGTTTTGTCCTTGGGGTTGAATAGCTACGAGACCAGGTGCGGCATGGCTCTACACCTTAGGCGCCATTAAAATCGCATTAAATATTTAGTAATCGCAATATTAGCATCTCGTAGTGAGCCTGTATGAAAGAGAATTAAAAAACGTCTAATTCTTTCTTTTACTAACTGTGTTAGCCAATATACAGAACAGTAAAGCCAGTCTTAGTAGAGGAAAAATAGAATTTGGCCCTGAAAGAAACAGACAACTCAAATTAGATTTCACCAAAATGTTAATATCATCGAAAGTATATTCAACATTTACTTCTACCCCCGTTGCACAAATGTCCACCGTCGTGCAAAATGGCGGTCAAAAATAAGTTTTCCTCATTTTTCTCGATGCCCATTAATATCATTCAAGTATTCGTTACACGCTGGTGTATAAATTAGTGTAATGAAAAAGTTTATCTTACTAGTTTCAGTATGCTACTGGGATACAGTTTTCACAAGCTTTTACTAAACTTCACATATTTGTCTGTCAGTCAGTCAGCTTAGTTCAAATCTTACAAGTCAATTTTGAACAACTTTCGCTCGATCTATTGCCCTGAAATTTTGCGTACATAACATGTAGTATCAACCAAACTGAAAACAAGGACTGAGCACGATTGAAGATGCTTGGATTGGTCATAACTTTTTAATGATCGGCTGTACAAAAAAAAAAAAAAAACGAAAATAATGTTTGTGCGGAATTGTACAAACTTTAATTTTGTATTGAAATGTTTTTCTTACCGGAGTAGCGGCTACCCAGAAAACTCGAAAAATCGACCTTTCGCCACCATATTGCAATATGGCAGACATTTACTCAAGGTAGACGGAGGTAGATTTTGATTATAATGTCTCCCATAGTATACTAACATTTTGGTGGAAACATCGTTGAGGCTTAGGACATCTTTAATCATTTGATTCCTCTACTATATTAGCAAACATTAAATTAATTAATTACTTTCCTTTCTCTTATTGTTTGGGCAAGCATTAAGGTTTCTGTTTGCTACAATAATTCTTTTACGCAACATTTCTTGATGCCATTCTAGCCATTCCTGAGACGTCAACTAATTTCATAAGTAAACTTCAGAGTCAATCTTCTGCGTCATTGTTTTTGTTCATATTCCTTTCCAAGTCTGAACATGTCTAGTAAATTTACGATTTATCTCGGGGGCAGGAAACTTTTTGCCAAGAAAGTTATACAATCCCGATATTCCGGAACTTATTTAACCTCATCTGTTTATTCGCTTATTCGGCAGATGCCGTCCATCTTTCAGAGCGCACTGCTCGCTTTTTCGATTTATGCGCTCCCTTTAATTGGGGCCCTACGTTCCATGGCACTCTTTCTCGCAGACCCACAAATTGTTTCAAGCTACCCCCACAATTTGTTAGGCGGCCCAAACCTGCATACATTCGCAAAAATAGGGTGACAAATCATTTGGACGACATCCTGTACCCTTCTTCTTATTCGCCATGCAACAGTAAGTGGAAGTAATATTACTTCCACGACATGCCTAAGTTATTTACGAGACGGTAAATTTGGGGTGTGCGTTTGTGTTAAATTGGATAACAGCCAGTACGCACCCTTAGATAATACTGCGTATGTTCATAAAAATATATTGTAATGTTGTTTGAATTATTATACTTCCCTTGAGAGGTTGCGAAATAAATGTAAAGATATACTTGAAATTACTCATATCGTAAGAAATCGATTGCCGGTAAAAAACGTGAACGCTTTTCGTGTGCGAATTGTGTTTATTTAAACAGATTTACATAATTTTGTATAAATTAGTTAATATAAAACTGAAAATGGTAATTAAAATGACCCAAATGAAATTAAATAAAATTAACTATAATAATATAAAACCTGATTTGTCCAGAAATAATGTACTTATTGATATTTTTGTGTTGATATTGAAAAACCTTAAAAAAACATGTAGCTTAGAATTCGATTATAGATAAACTATTGTCGATTTTATTAGTGACAATTTTGTCAACAAGAATGTCCGTAGGGTAGTTTTCTTCGATTTCCTAATGAATCTAATTTGAAACAGAGCAAATTTCCATTATATCATTGCATTGAACAATCTTTCACGATGAAATTTGTAATTCAATTATATTTACACTTTTGTAAACTTTCTAACCTTGTAATATACTTTAAGTAATGGAATCCATATTATGCACAAATTTTTAACCCTTTGGTGCACATGTGCAACTCCAGGCCTTTACGGCCTAAAAAGTTTAAAATTCATACATATCGCGCCATCTGAATTTAGTTTAAGAATGTGCCTTCCTCCTCGAGCAGAGTATAAGATCATACAAGCATTAGTGACACAGTTTTTTATATAATCATGTTTTTAATGTTTGACCTGTAGTAATTTTTCAAAATAAATAAAAACACCTACAACGTCTTCTTTCCTAAGAATATACTATTTTATTAGTTCAAACCCGAATGTTTTTATTTTAAAATTAAATGTTTAAAAAGTTAAGTTTGATAGTAATCAGTATGTAATGAAGTGAATACTGTGAATATCACTGTTTATTTATTAACTCTGAATTGTTTCATTTATGCCGGAAAATGGTTTTTACGTAAAATTATAGTTAGTATATGTCATAAATTAAGAAAAATAGGTAATGTGTTAAAAACGTTAATATGTAAGTCTAACTACAGATCTATATTTACGTAATTATGAATATGATCTATAGTCAAGTAAAGTTCATATATATACCCAGATATCTATAGTAAATGTCAAGAATTAGAATATTCAATAAAGATTCCTCATCTGTATTAATTAATTAGGTGATAGTATATTCCTTGATCCATGCAATTTAAATTGTTAATGAATAAAAAAGTGAAATATCTGAAAAAAATATTTCATAAAAAATAATTAAATTCAACTGAGGCTAAAATAATTAAGAAAACGAATATGAACTAACTAATCATTTTAATGTACCTTGTTAAGCAATTATAGAGTTTAACAAGGAACAGTTATACAAAATAACGTGGGTTCTTAATTTATTTTTCGTGTTCTGTTTCGTTTAGGTCTCCCTTACCTCCTATATCTGGATTACAAGTTTTATTTTTATCTCACCATTGAGGTTTTCCAATTAAAAAAAGAACCCTAATCTCCTGGGGCCTGATGAAGCATAATATAAATGCATTATTGTAGCCCTCTGTAATAAAAAAATGGAGGAAGGATTGTTCGAATAAACACACAACTTGCAAATGCAAGGAAACCTTTAAAATTTTGATGTTTAACTTATAATTTAAAATGTAAATTTGAGCAATGTATGGTCGCTTTTATACGTATAGTCTATACCATAGTTTAAAAAGAAGTATTCTTAGTGAAAACTATAGACATACAAAAATTAATAATATCTATGGGATTTTAGTGACATGAGAAAAAGGTAAGACAAGAATTAAGACAATTGCATAAAAATATTTGTTATATATTATTATACAAGAAAACATAAAAAATGGTCCTAAGAAATTCAGCGTTTACGCTAATGGTGAGAGGAGTAGTTCCATCCCCATAACATAGCATAGCATATAACAATGTACAATATACAAATTCTCAGGATATTATCAATGGTTTTGCTTTTTCTTGTAGGCTGCATATTTAAAATCTAATGAAATATTTACGGAGGAAATATTATTCCTATAAAAATACCAGTAACAGCACCAATTTATCATTAACGCATTTTCTGAACTGGGGGTACTTAACTCGTTAAAAGATCAATCCTCAGTTTACCAAAGGGACCAGATAATATTTCTGTATTTTATCTTTACCGCTTATGTCCTGTTTTTAAAAAAGATAACAAGAACATGGCTGAAAACTGCCTGTGACATGCGTGGCGCCTCCTGTAATCCAGCTGCTCGGAGCAAGAGCCACATGACGCATGGTGTTCCTATATAGGATGGGGCGTGTAGGTGTTTGTGAGATGCTTCTTTTAGTTTCCGTCTATTATCATTTCCTGACCTATTCTTTTAAGTCTTCCGTTTCTTCTGTGTCTGAAGCTGGCAGTGTGCATATCTTTGATAACTTTTTATTGTATTCCATCTTTTGCTTCGCCTCTCTTTCCCGGTGTGTATGACCTTTTTCTAGTTTGGTCATAATCCTCTTGATTGGTGTTATCCATGTAACTTGGACTCCTTATTTTCAATTTGTTGTTGCTCAGTCTTAGCGTTTTCCTTAATAGGTGTGTCGTGTCGTGTCCCGTTTTAGGGTGTGTCCCCAATATTTTCTTGCGCATTTCCCCTCTGTAATGCTGAAGGACTTCTGTCGTTTTTGTGGTTTTCCTGTTTAAATAGTTGGGTAATATCCCTTTTAGCTCTTCTCAGACTTCCTCTATCCGCTTTTATCGTTGCCGCATATTTGTGTCCGTATATCATCGTACGCAGTATGATGGCCGTGTATCCGTGAAAGGTAGCATAGCTCTTGTGACTCTGTAGGCCGTTTTGATTCTATCCTTTGCTGTTCCCCTTCTATTATTGTATCGTCAGGTATATTTCTAGGTAGTTTTATTACTCAGGCAACTCCTCTGCTGATCACCTCTTTGTCCCTAACCCTCCGCCTGCTTAGATACCAGTTGTAGTTTAGAGTAACTGCTTCTCCGTCAATCATGTGCATCTCTTTATACATGTAACGTGTATATGGTCCATCATATCGATTTCTTTCTCTCTTCTCTCGTTATACATCCTATGACGTTCCACGTTGCCAGTGATGTCATCAAATTGTAGTTTTTGGATGTGTGCTTCTTCTATTCTTTACGATATTTGGTACCTGTTCATGTGCTTCCTCTAATTCTTGGCGCGGTGTTATTACTCTAATTCGAGCGATGTTTCTTCTCGTCGTTCTGCGTAGCTTTGGAACGAGATTGTGAAAAACTTCAAAATAAACGTGATTAATGACTGGTGTCTACTTAATCACTTACCTCTCAATATATCTAAATGTAAATTATTTTTTAAATACATAACCCTGTTTAGCATAATTATCATATAAATGGTCAAATTTTGCAGAGGCCTGATACAGTAAAGGATTTTAGAGTTATCTTTCACAAACACCTGAGTTTTAAGGAGCATGTTAATTTCATCATAGCATCGGCGTGGCGCTAAAAAGCGTAGGTTTTGTAATAAGAATCTGCGAAAGGTTCATCAAGACTGATATTATGAAGTTGGTGTACTAATTTGTACAATAAAAATTGAAATACTGCACGCTAATTTTGGTCCCGCCATTTACTTAGACAATGTTGAGTGCCATTTTGTTAAGTCCTTATGTTTCATTGAAGATTATATCTTATCCAATAAGTGATATTCCCTTGTTGGAAAAAATTTGGCGTCAAATGTATCAAATAGAAGTACAATACTCTCAACATTTTAAATTATAAAATTACTGTATAATATGTCTGAATGCTCTCATATTCTGGAGGAACTGAATTTTCACATATCTCGTGTAATAATTGTTAAAGATCTCATCTTCCTATATATTCAAGTGTAGTACTCGATCGATTAAGCAACTTGATTTATAATAGAATATAATCTTTGCTTTTGTACTATTGTACTGTAGTTGGTATCTGTTGGTTGGAGTATCTCACTAAATATGTATAATATATATGAATGCTCTCATATTTTGTAGCAACTGAATTTTCACATATATTCTATAACAAGCCGGAATTGTGAAACCTTCCATCTACTTACTCTTCAAATTAGTTTCTTACATTGTTCCCCTTCATATTCTATGCATAATAATTTTGATCTACTGGAATGATATAAATCTATAGCATTCCATTAGTTAAGCAGCTTGATTTATAATAGGATACAATCTTTGATTTTGAACTATTCTACTGCAGTTGATTATCCATTGGTTGGTGTATTAAATTAATAAATAAATATAAAAACCCATGAAAACAAATCATGCCAACGCGATATTGATAATTCACATAATACAGTTAATAGAGCTAACGACAAATTTTACAAATAATTTAGTACGTACCGTAGTAAACAATGATATTTATTTGTATTTAGTGCCCTGTATACAAAGCCAATACGTGTACAATATAGAATAATGTACTGCCCCAACAGTCACATCTATTCAGTAATTGTGTTTACATCACGCTATCCCGGACTATTCGACGTCGTGTTCGTAAACTTTACTGCCCCTATATAAACTGCCAATTCTGGGGTAGCAAACTTAGTTTGCCAAGTGGCTCGCAGTAAATAAAATTATCCATCAATTAAACTTAACCAAAACGTCGTGGTTGAATCAAATCCATTTAGTTTGATGAATATAAGCTCATTTTTTCTGAATGCTTTTCGCTGATTAATTTTGCTGGTTAAAGTTTCAGTTCTTGTAATTGATTTAACTTTCAATAGAACATGCTACGAAGAGATAGGGGAAGGACGTACTTTCAATAACAACGCATGTTGTACATTATGGTAACTCCTACATGACCTGACTATCCGTTGATGCCAATCAGTCTATTCCAAATAATTGGTTATTCACACAGTTTATTAAAAGTGAATCGTGTAAGATCTCCACGTTTTTATTTCCGCCTTGGTTCTCTTAAATGCTTTTGTTTTCTAGCATTCTTCCGATTCTGTATGTATATTCTTATTACGACGTATAAGTAGTTGCTATATATTCCTTTCCTTCTCTTACACTGACTACAATTGGCGCACAGTTCCATTGGATCAGCTAGGGTTGTTGTTTAGTCCGTTGTATTGTAAGTTTTTCTGAACTAATTCAGTTGCTTCTTCACTTGGTGTATATGTAAAGAGATAATCAAAGCTGCTTAGGACGTCTTCTTTTCCCACCGTGTGTGTTTTTATATGTTGATTAAAAACAGTCTATACTTTATTTTCACTGCATAGGAGTAAAAGATGATATTTAGGTAAGTATTATTTGTTAATAGTATTTAAATTATATTTGTCCAAATTATAATGCATTACAGTATTCTGGATGAAGACCAATCCATTTAGATGCAACACAGTAAATACTACTTTCGATATGCTAATAATACGGTAATCATTTCTACTAATGAGCGACCAATTTGAGGTTTTAAATAGATTGCGAATTGTTTACCATTAAATCTTAAAGATTTCCTTTATCAGCATTATCACAGTTTTAATGATATTAAGGTTTAGGTATTACACTTTGTAATAAGTTCAGGTCATTTTAATATTTGATACCTTTTAATGTATTTTTTTGTATATAAGTAATATAATGCGATAACAAGAAATGAAGAGGAATAGCATGTGTCTGCATTTCAGATAATGGAGTGGAATAGAAGAAATGTATATATTTTATTCAGAACTCTAAAATCCATAAATTATTACGGAATACGAAACAAATGTTTCTTCAATTGCATTAAAAAAAGACACTTATCATCACTGTCATCCATATTCCCAAATCATCAAAATGTTGTAAATGTTGTAAATATATTTCTACCAACTTTTAATGATATCGGTAAAAATCCGCTTCAGAAATGTTTTGGTCATAGATCGTATACGTCAGATGTGTGTTACTTACACGTCCTTGATACCTGAACACGTGAACACCTTAGAAAATTTTGTTAATTTATCAGGATATTCCTACCTCGTGCGTCATGTGGCTCTCGTTGCTGACAACAAGTATGTCCTATGTCCAACCCAGTGCATGCAGCTGGTCGAACCTCCGGACTGGATGCTCGGAATCGGCAGCAATGCTCACCTTACGCTGGCAAATCAATCAATCAATCAGTCAAGTCCAGCTAAATATTCAAAGAAAACGAAGTGAGGATTTAATAATTATTTACTAATTGTTCTAATTATAAAAATATAAACTTGAAACGTCATGTAGTTCCTTCTGTCTATACAAAATACAGTATCATTTTGAAGTATTGTTTTTTTTTTGGCATTAGGATAGTGCCCATACAGCCAGGAACTAAGTTACTATTACGTTACATTTCTACACCAAGGGAAAGAAAAAAAAAACAAAAAAAATTACAAAAGGCCTACGCCAACTAAACCTTTTTTCTTTCTCTCCTTTTTTCTTTTTTCCCCTTTTTTTTATTAAAAACATCTACAGGAAAGTACAGGGTCACTCGCTTCTCGCCCAGCGGTTATTCAGGGCTTTTAAACATCAAAGACACACAGGTGGACCACGGTTAGGTTTTTACACAAGTAAGGTTACAACCAAAGGTAACAAAACTAACCTACTCTAAAGTTTTATATTTGTTTTCCTTAAAAATTATATTATGCAATTGACAACATCTTCCCTTTGCAAAACTAATAAATGCATCAAATTAAAAGGGGTTTCAATTTTCAAATGTATTATATTGTTGTACAGTTCATTGCTTTCATCGGTGTATTTGCTACATCCAAAAAATATATGCTCTAGGTCCCCTAAAACGTTGCAATGCTCACAATCGCTATCGGTCGGTAGTATTCCTATTCTATGTAGATGGGTTGGATAACATCCATGTCAAAATTTGATTCTAGATATTATGGTGATATATTTCTTAGGTATGTTATAGCTATTGAACCAGGGGTTCACTGGTATTACTGGTTGTATATGTGTGTATCTAGTAGGGCTGGTAATACAAAATTCATTCCATAGGGACGACCATTTTTTACTTATCATCGATTGTCTCATCTTTATGCAATCAGACATATCCCTTCTACAGTTTCTCCTGTGTGGATAATTTCTTTAGCTAATCTATCTACCTGCCCATTATATATTAATCCAACGTGAGCTTGAAGTATTGTTCTATTGTCGTTTCTACGTTTTCGCAAAGATATTTTATATTAAAGTGAACCGTTTACATAATTTATGGATACAAACGATATAATATAATAAATGTTATAATTATTTCTTTGCAGCATGTTCAAATCTTCTTTGATATTTTATCACTTCAATAAAAATATTTAAAAACTTAATGAAAGAGACCTCTGCGTCGAGTGGACCAAAGAGAGGTTAGTTTTGAGTACTTCTGTTACATCATGTCCCGGACCTAAAAATGTGCTTGTTTCATTACTATAAGAAAACGAATAATAAATAGTTCACTTTAGACATGCATAGAGTATATAGGCTCCAATACTAGTTAGCTAATAGATAGATCTGTTGTTTTTTATCAATCAATATCAAATATAAATATTTCATACTTATTCATGAATATTGCCTTGGTTTTGCATGAAACGTCGTTATGAGTGGCTTTGTGCCTTTCTGATGAGCTCAGAACAAAGGCGAAAAATGTTTCAGAGGCTAAGCATTTCCAAGAAACTGAATGAGAGATTTTATGAAAATGTAATCCATTAGAATGAAATTTTTTTAAGACAATGTAGGTAAATAAATTCATTTTAGACCTTTGTTCTCATTTTTAACTGAATCTTCATATCGTAGGGGGTCATGTAGATAGTAGTTTAATCTGCTTAGCTGTAGAGTGTAGGGGACTATGTTTGCAAAATCATAAAAAAATCTGTTTCATTACTGTAAGTAAACAAATAATAAATTTTAAACTTTTAAATAAAAAATGTATAAACTAAAGTTTTGAAATGAAAACTAAAAACTACTAAAATTTCGGAAAGTAAATCTATCTATCGACCAATCTCTCAATATTCATTTGGCGGAGAGATCTCTTAAAATGTTTAAAGTTTTTATAGAAGTGGCAAAGTGTACCCAACAAAGAAACAAGTAAAATTGTTTTCCCTACTTTTATTAAAGCATATTTTTTCCACTGAACACTATTTTTTCGAAGTTATTGTGTCTTATTCTAGAGTTGGACGAATAGTCGGGAGGTTAAAATAATTCACTTTGCATTTTATGCTCAAGCGTTGAAATTTGGTACACTTGTTCGTTAGACCCTACCCTTTAATACGAGATTTGTTTCCACTCTCGGGGCCCCCGCAGGAGCCTTGTTATAGCATGGTTGCCTACCTTCAGGTGCAGATCCGTATTTTCGCTTATTTTGGAGCTAAAAAGTGACGTGTAGGGCTGAAATTTGATACACATGCATTTTGGATGTTTAAGGTCACAAGCACCTTCCAGATACATTAGATTTTGGATGGCGAAAATATGATAGTATTTGGGAACCCATGTGGTGTACAAAGCCTGTAGCCTCAGAAGCGCGCGAAGCCATAGTTCAGTGTAGCTGTAAAAGGGCTGCGTTGCAAATAGCTGTACATATCTTAAAAATAATCCGAAAGCTGTGATCTATGTAAATGTAGTTGTGACACATCTGAAAATGTGGTATGTATCACGCGGATTAATTCCCAATGCACAGGTACTATCTATTGGCATTAATATGAAATATTCCACCATTATTATAAGAAAACTTGCATATTAATGTATTCGCCCTGTCATTGTTTTCGACCTCACGTACTCAAAACATAATCTTCCGAAGTCAGTCACCCTGAAAACATATGAAACGAGACCTCACTCGAAAAATGCGGTAGAGTAAATTTTTTCAGAAAATGCATTTTCCCTGCCGCCATTTTGAAAAAACGGGCCGTGGGCCCTGAGACACTTGCTTGTGACCTTAAACATCCCAAGTGTTGCATGTGTACCAAATTTCAGCACTCTACGACACATTTTAGCTCGAAAACAAGCGAAAGTGCGGATTTGTCCCTGAAGGTAGGAAACCATGCTATTTCCAAAACCATTTTGGATGAAAACGTTTATTTAATACAGTATGTATGATTTCTTAACATTTATTAAAAATAATTGTTAATAAATATAATGAACATATAGTGTGATGTCGCCTCTAGTCAAGTTCCCCACCGTGTTATAATGGACGCTGGAGGTAATGGTGTATTTGGAAGTATTTCTTTAAATAACCGTACACGATGTGGTGTTTCAAGGGAAAAGTTTCTATACACTGGATATTAAGTTATCAACATTATCGTAGCGCCTTCTAATAGTTTCACCAATTCTATGGAGTCCATGTGCTAGACATGTTACATGTAGCATATTGCAATATGTTTCCTTCATAATTCGTCCTGCAGTTTTTATATAATTCACTCCATCAGTAAGAAATAATAAGACCCTGTCCTTATTTTCTACCTATTTGTCACCCCATAACTCTTGTAGACTTGAACTCACTGCCATCACTATAATACGAAAATTTGTCGTTTCTAGAACTTTAGAGGCGATCAAGTATCCACGCTCTGAACACCTACTAAAACATTCTCACAACAAGCATTGGTGGTTTTGTCCACACTAACACAGATGTATTTCCCAGTAAGCTGAGAAGAAATTTTTTGTCTAACATTATCACACTCCGTTGATAAATATTTTCTTCTCAGTGTCATGTCCGACAGAACCTGCCATATTTGCCACTAATATACTTTTCCAAAAATTGTCTAAAAAATGGATTATCTAGTTTTGAGCACAGTATGTTACATCCCACCATCACCTCCACTAAATCTAAATTAAAACTACGTTGACTATCACCATCAGTAGAGCCACTAGCACTAATATGCTTTTGTGAGGAAATATGTCTGTTAACATTTGTTTTACATGTCCAAGAAATTGTTTTGTTACAACTACTACAATACAGCTCTGTTCCATCAAATTGCAGTTCTGGGAAATCGTGAATCCACAAGTCTATTTATTGCAGCTTAAGAAGCACATAGATATTTTTGTATATCGCCGACTTTGTATAATTTTACACTAGGTTTGTAGATACACATGTACATATATGGCTAGATTTTTTAATTAGTGTTTTTTTAATCAGTGCCATGGCTAGATTTATACTACGGTTTGCAAAACTGTGATCTGGGATGGTCTATCCTTGCTTTATTAAATGTTAACGTAAATGCCAATAGTTGCCACAGTATAGGTTTTGAAATGTTTCACAATTTAGACGGCGTCGTATAATTGAAGGAGATAAAACCGCATAAGTAAAAAATATAAAAGTAGCCCCATACACTGGAATTTAATATTGACACTCGGTCGCGGTCGAATGCCTTTAACACTGCAAATATAAAAAATCAACTGTGTGTTTGGATAATTATCAGTACGTTTCACAAATATGTATTAACATTTTAATATAAAATGAAATTCACTTTATCACGTGATGCACATGGTAGATGACAGTTTTATGCTATTAATCCTTAACTTTATTTCTTATATATGATTTAATATTATATAAAAATGGTTTCTTTTATTGGGAGAAATGTTTTCTGTTGCCAGCAGTTAATTGGGTTTTCATAATTAACTATTATGAAAATAAACAAAATAAACACGCCATACATTATACAGAACAGGAAAGTGTGTGTTTGATTCAAAATTGTCTTTTTATTTCCTTGATATGTTTTACATGTTTTTGTAAGAACCGTTACCGTTTCTAAATAAAATTTATTAACAAAAATACAGTGTATCGGGGAATAATAACATTCCCGATCTCTGATAATGAAATAGAATATTTTTTGAACAGTACCAAAAATATCTATTTTTATCCCGTAAAATCAACATTTTAACATTTTTAATATTTTTTTGTACTTTTTAATTTACGTTATTGGAGATATTAAGGTAGTAGGTAGTAAATGTATTTGACAAAAGATGTTGCAGAGAACAGCAATTAGAAGATCCGGTACAATTAATGACGTTTATCGGAGTTTCGGGCGTGACCGGACGGAAGCTATAGAGAGTCAATAATTCAGTGATTTCGCGTGCGTCTGTGCCCCTGTGGAAAACAGAGCCACAAAATGCGTACATTGCACCCCAGATGTTTCCAGTTTGCGTAGGAACCAATGCCGATGGCAAATAAATGATTTACGGATGTTGTTTTACAAACCATAAAAGTCGTCGTTAAATTAACGAGGTAAATTATACCTAATTTGGAACTAAAATTTTGATCTACTCCATACAGATGTACAGGAATATGAGACAGAATTGCGGTAACTGTGACGGGATGCATGTGTTGCCCATGCTTCATATTGCTTTACGGTGCGACACTCACTATACCACAACATAATTCATTGTGTGAAACAGCCCCGATCTAGCGCTAAACTCGCGCCTAGTTAATGAGATACAAGTGATCCGCAAAATTTATGCACGAAATTTACAAATAAATAGGACACATTTGTTTAATTTACAATTGTAACTGCGCAAATAATTAATTTTCAATGTAATATATTATTTGTTTAATGGTGTGTTTTTTCTAATTCTTCTTCATATAAATTACTGTTAATGATCACATTCCTAATCATAATATTAAAAAAGGTGATTTTCATAATTTTTATTTTTACCAATAACTATAGTCACTTACGACGTGCATTAATATTACGTACTTCATAGTCCTTCTTCTAGGTCGAAAATTGTCCCTAAGATGGATCCGACATATGACTTATTAAGTATTCTTTTAGAATGTGGAGGTGAGCGTTCCAGATCAGGAACATAAATCCACCCTCTTGGATTATATGTCAAACTGACTGTCATGTATCTCCGTACTGGCATATCCTATCTTTATAATCTTTTTAACTTTTCGAACTTCCATTCTTAACAAAAAATGTATATGCTTTTTAAAAAAATAAAGAAATAGTCATATTAAATTTAAAAAAATTACATCTCAAATTTTGCTACCACATTATTTATTTAAATGTTTATTAAAATTGGTTTTAAGGGAATACTGTATGCCAGTACGTTAGCTCCAAACTAGTTTCTCGAACAAGTGGTTTTCTTGGTATTAGGCTTCGATATTATGGTCGATTATGGTAGATTATTTGCCCAAATACACGTAAAAAGAATCACATACAATTTAAAACTCTAAGCTTAACATTATCTATTCTAAACAGTTGTTCTCCGGATTTTCCGAGAGTCGACGGCATGGCATGTTCATTGCAAAGATCGTTTACTATGTTAAAAATATGTAATGAATATTGATGAAATTTTATCTAATTGTTCAAGGTATAATCGTTTGCAGTTTTAGAACTAGTTCTTCAATGTTAATCACATTATATTGTGCTTATTTAAAGCACATGTTTTAATGTTTCTGAAAGTTTTAGCCCCTTAAGTTTAATATGCTCTATTTTAGAGCTATCTTTGACTATTTGTAGTCACTGTAAAATTTGGATTATCCTGCGCCCAATAACAACAATTTTGACGCCATTCGTGTTAAAGGCAGACTCATCATTATCATTGCGGGTTTTTCTAGGCTTCTTTAGAGTTTTTAGTTTTAGCTTTTAGTTTTTAGTCCAAAGGAAATATCCTCTATACTATAACATTTAACTATAACATTTAACTAAGTAAATTCTTTATTGTAAAGTAAGCATTATTTGAATTTAAATATTAACACACAATAATTATGACAATGGCATTAACACATTAAAAAACCGATATGTGTTTTGACTGTTACTATCCTTACATACCGGTAGGTATGTGAATTTCTTTCACATATTGAAAAATGTCTACTTTAACATGCATTAATTTAAATATTGAATTAAGACTAAGGAAGTAATTACAAGTAACTTTTTCAAACGGAATTTTCATTAAAAATCAAAAATGGAAGTAGTTTACTATTAGATGAAATTTATGTTTTTGCACTTCTTGTGTGCCCTGTATGAAAAAAATAAATTATCTTAGCACAGACACTATTTTTTGGACAAGAAATTTTTTTGTAGAGAGCGGTTTTTTGTCAAAAAATTTTGGTTCATTTGGGTCACCCCATCGATGGATACTCTGTATAAAAGAAAGCGAGTCTATTCAAGTTTTTTAGAACTAGCCTATATTAGACGTTTATTTGTATCTGTATTTTTACTACTACGCCTACGCCTAGATTGGAAATTATAATTGAATATAAACAATTTAATAATAAATTTAATTTTTAATTAATGAATAATTTTAAAATTAGTTGTCCTAATTTTGATTTAAATAATTTGTTTTTAAGTTAAAATTAATTCCTCTTAATCGTTTGAATACATTCCTTGCACTTAAACGGAGACCACAGTTGTTTTAATCTTGTCCAGGGTTCATCCGTACCTGAAGCCATTTCTTACCTGGCCTTGAATAAAGACCTTTATCTCTGTCAAATCCCAACTAGAAGTTCTTCCCGGGTAAAACAGCAGGACGCCTAACCAGTACACCAATCATAACGTTTCTTACTGCAAAAGAAAGAATCGTGGCCATCTAAGATTTCTCCACAGTTCACTAGAATATCGTGCAGACCGCTGACACGCTATTCCATTTTTAATTAAATCCATATTCCAATTTGTTCAACGTGTTTTAAGTTTATATCTGTTCGTTAAGAGGTGCTGCTGGTTATAAGGTAATGAAATTATTTGCTTTAATGAATTATTATATTGGACGTAACTTATTACTATTATTCTCATAGAGTAAGTCTATAATTTCATAAGAATAAAATATTTGGGTGGTTAACAATAATGATATATAATAAAATTTTTGTCCACATTAATTAACCTTTACTTTGTCATAGCTTCATTTAATAGTCTTCAAAATTAGGAATACACTGTAAAATTATTTATTTATAGAGCAGATTATAAAAAACTTATTCAACTTTTGGAACAATGGAATGATAATCTCTAAATATTAATATCGATTCAAAATGCTTATAAAATCTTTTACTAAAGTATACCGGGTATTTAAAATGTGCCAGCATGTCAAAAAATACAAAGCGCAAAAGTTTAAACTCTAATTGCCAACATTAACTACAACTATTACACATTCCATGGGATACTCTTCGTAGTTTTTTTTGTAAATAATAACAGCTTAAGGCATTTTTTATGTAATTACAAAATATATAAAAAATTCATTTTTAAATAATATTAATAACTGTTTTATTTACTGATCGATTTTACTGAGAAACAATGGGACTCTTCCTCTAGCAAACACTAATTTTCTTTCCAAAGGAGGGGCATCGATAAGCTAAGAAAATTCGCCCCATGAGCATATTATTTTAGCAGCAAGATTTTTCTGTATATGTTTATGTTCCAGATAATATACAAAAACAACGAAAAAAATGCTAAAATAGTGCGTTCTGCAAGCCGCGAGAACGCCTGAAAACGGGGTATTTTTTTAAATAAAATGTCGATTAAACCACATTTTGAAGTACGACTACATACAGTTATAATTATTTTTGTTTTAAAGAATGGATGCTTTATTATTGAAAAAGGGTAAAAAATGTACAAAATGTCTAAAGATAGTAGTTTGTTTATGAAATTGGGGCCGATTTTAATGGCTTATCAATACTTCTGCTTTTAGTAAAATCAGACTCTATTCTCTTAAGTTATCTTACTTACAGAAACATGGTGGTCGTACGGACAGACGGACGGACATTTTGAAAGTTCAGAATTCGATCATTAACACAATTTTTTTTCTCTAAGAGCGATATCTGCATTCTAACTAAAAAACATAATATTTTTATAAGGCCATTATTTATTTAAATCTCAGCAGTACTATTATTACGAATAATTGAAAAATATCCGTAGTGATACTCTTATATAAATCGTGAAATCCTCAAAATATCGAACATTATAAGCCGATATCTGTAATTAGTAATTTTGGAAAGCCGTTTAAAAACAAGACTTATTGAATTTCTCGAACCTGAAAAGAAGCATTTTGGAAAGGTAAGTAGAAGTACAAAAAGAAAAAAAATGTCATGCTTCCTTCCTGGATTGAGTTTGCGAGATTTGGGAGAAAAAATGGATATTAGAAAAGTGTCCTCGCAACTATTTTTATTACTCATAAAATGAGAAATAAAAGAAAAAATAAATAAAGTATCTGGCAATTATCAAGCAATTAAAACCGAGGTACCTTAAGGAGTCATTTTGGGGCCCATAATGTTTTTATAAAACATAAAACTACTTAGAACTTCATGTCTAACTTAGATGAAATATATTGTTTACCTACAGGCGGTAGATAGTTGGGAATGGGTCTCAGCACGTTCTGGAATTATTTGAGTTCTAGCTTGGTGTCTAGATATAAGTAAAACTAAGGTAATTATTTGCTTGATGTCAAATGCCAATAAGTCAAATGAAAGTATTATGGAACATGTAACTAGCCGAGATAAGTAGAGTATACCATCAGAAGTATTTTCTCGGTGTAATTATCCATAAACATCTGAGATGGGAAGAATTTTGTAAATGTATTACAGCAAAATTCAGTACCTATATGTAAATGTAAATTTTGAAAATCCCTGTAAGAGCGAAAAATGTCCCCTGTTTTATTCACTTTTGTTTTAAACCACAACTTTCTTCTATGCTCCTCATTGGAAATGTAAAGGAATATTGTGTTTCGGGTATTAACATTAATATTTGAACAACTTGGTACAACGCGCTCCTTAGACACTTTATTTTCGCTGGCAAACACTATCCTAACCTAACTTTCTGACATATGATATAAAATGACAACTGATAAACAGGGCAGTTAGCAACTAGCAGTGAAGTCAGCAACAGCAAATTAAGACAGTTGTTGTGACCTCATCCAAATCGGTGTTCAAAGGGTGCCCTAATATCAATTTGTAAAAAATGGTAAAATGGTAGTGTTATTTCCATGAACACTTGCCAATAATGTAATAAGAAATTACTACTGAAATAGCCCATTCGACCTATGTTTTAGAAAAGAGTTCCCCTTTTAATATTCTAGCGTTTCATACAAAACAAATTGTCATTCGATTTATTTATAAACCGTTAATTATGTAATATATTAAATGCAAAAAGCAAATGTAGGTATAACAATTTGTTGAAAAATTTGAATTACCGAACATTGGAATCACTTATAGGTACTCATAAACTAATTTATTGTGTTTGTTTTAATTTAGTTGCAACGTTGTTGTTGTAGGTGTATTTGATTTGATAATGTTTACTGTTCATTTTTAGATTAGCATAGTTTGAATTAAATATTTCGGAATATTCCTATTGTGTTCAAGAATTCATGTACATAATAGTTATTGTACATTATTTAAACAAACCTGAATCACTTTTAATGCATTTACACGAGTTGATGGTGTGTTATTTTTAAACTTTATTCTTTGTAAACTAACCGCAAGTGTGCAGTGTTAAAGTAACATACAATTTATTTGTATTTTTATTTTCCTTTTGCACATTTAAATTATACCCTTATAACTGCATGTCAAAGATTAAGTGGGTGTTTCATAACACGTATGAAAATAATAATTAGGCAGATGAAATCTCTTTAAATGGTTTTCGTTTTTGTTTATTTGCCGTTTCGAAACAAATCGATATGGAATTCTTGTTAATTGTTATCGTATTGTGTGGTCTCAAACACGATTGAAGCTACATTGCAACTGAGCAAAAATAACACAACAAAAGAAAAACGGTTTTAAATTTTGTTTTGTCTCAGATGCTTTCTGCTATCTATAATCAGTGCCCGATCAATTAATGCGAGTTACTTTATGTTACTTTGTTTCTAATTGTTAGAACTATTAAGAATAGTGATCTGTGTTGTAATGGATATTTCTACACTTATTGTTTTTTTATTTTTATTAAAAAATTGATCACCTGTTAACTAAAATATATTAAACAAGGTCTGAACGTTTTTATACTAAACTTGGAAAACTAACCGTATTACTATTTAGTCGCGAAAATCATTACAAATATGTTCTACCCGTGGATGGGTTTACTAATATTTAGCCCATTTACGAAGTCGACTGTTACCCCAAGACAAAACAAAAACAATTGTACATATTTACCACAGAACACATGACAAACATTTCAATACAGTTACAAAGACAATGCCATACAGGTCCAAGAAACACGATCGGGGTTGTGCAATCTCCGTGGCCTTTGTGTTTAGGATACAGGCGTATTAAAATGACAACTAATGAATATTTTGGTTTAGTTACTTAGTTACAGTTACTTCGTCGTAATTGCGAAATTTTTTTTCTTATCTGCAATATTTCAAACAATATAGGTGAATTTTCACCTAAAATTAAATTTCTAACTGTTGATTTAAACCAGAAAATCCAACAGGAGTCTGTAAGAAAACAATGAGCATTTTTATAAGGTTAGACTCAATACATGTTTAGAAGTGAATTATTTTTTGTTTGCTTATAATTGTAATGAAACATATTCTTTATAGGAATTTGCAAACAGCGGAAAACCCTATCTATGAGAACTAAAAGAAAAACTGTCTTTCATATTATTGATTTACAATCTTTGCATTCTTTCGATAACCTGAATTCTGGTTATGCTAGCAAATAAAATCTTAAAATGATTTTGTCTTAAAGATTTTCTCATTCTAACACTAGTTTCCACAGAGTCCCCTGCTGCTATGCATAGTAAACCAGTATCCACAACACCCCCTCGGTCATGACGATTCTGTCAAAAATGAGAACAAGGGCCTAAAATGAATTTATTTATATACCTCGTCTTTTGGAAAGTTTTTCATTCAAATAGATTACATTTTCATGAAATCAATCATTCTGTTTCTTGGAAATGCTTAGCCTTTGAAACCTTTTTCACCCTTATTCTGGAGCTCATCAGAAAGGCACAAAGCCACTCACATGATGTTTCATGCAAAAACCAAGACAATTACCAAATTGTTTTACATTAATGTTTGACACATTGACTTATAAGCAAACAAAGAATAATTCACTTTTAAACATGTATAGTTAGGTAATACATAGGTGAAAATCTGTTTTTTCATTCAGTCAATGTCAAAAAATGTCAAAAAATTGGGAATTGTCTTGGTTTTTTTAAGCATTTCCAAGAAACTGAATGAGAGATTTTAGGAAAATGCAATCCATTGGAATGAAAAATTCGATCCAGCTCTAAAACGTTGTTCTACCATCATGTTTCTCGTGACTTTCTCACTGGTGGGGAAATGATGTAGCGTGTGACGTTGCCTTTATATCTCACCGTTACATCATTTGTCCCACTAAATATATCTACTAACCACCATATTGAGTTCGTTGGCGTATAAGGCAGTGGCTACTTAGTGATGAGTTTGCCCCCCAATCCGCTGATACTCAGAATTCTTTTATTTTATAATAATTGGCTACTACTAAATATAATTTTATTTCTTGACTCATTTATTTCAGCAGGTTTTTTATTTTATTTTCCCTGCATATTTTATAGAATTGTTTATTTTCTTAGAACAATTTTTTTTACTCACGCAGATAGTAGATTATCTGCGTTCTTTTATTTTCTTTTGAAAAACTTAATTAATCCAAATAGACATAGATTTCTGCAAGTGCCTGTTTTCCTGCTGAATTTCCTAAAACAAACCTGCTGGAGATCTTTAGCCATACCATCGGCACGCGATATTTTGTATTTATATTGTATATGAATAACATATATTGTGTATGAAATATTTGCTTTGAAATATCCTAGCTATAAGTTAGAATTGTACATATTAAATAAAATAAAAATGTTTAAAGGAAAAGGACTGATGAGTTCACGAAGTGGCCAAGGAACGAAACGCTAACATCTTTTAACATTTTGCTAACCCCACACGAGGCAACATTAAATGCGCTCAGGTCTTACATCTTTGAATCTAAAGCCTCTTTTTTGGGGCTTCATTACATTTTTGGCAACAGACTCTGGTTATATATATATACTTTGTCAATGCACGATGTTAATATCGGCATTTGACTTCTGTACCTAGGAAAGGCATAGTTAATGCCTGGACACAGGCAAAATTGTAGGATAATTCAGAAAAAGTCTTTTAGGTTCGAGGTGAAGAAGAACCGAGCGATTCCTAAAAATAATGTAAAATCTACGTGGAAGTGTGTCAAACTGTAGTGACAAAACTTGTTACTTTAGCTGGGGGGGTATCATGTTTGTCCCTATGTGCACATTAGTTGTGGTATATTTGTTCTTATTTATTAAGATCGACTCTGACGACTACTAATATGATAACCCTGACGAAACTGTTACATATCGTGAAAACAATTGGAAAGAAGACAGTATAATCAAATTTGAGATTCACAGTGAAAGCAAGAATCTTTAGCTACGAAGTCTTTGTGGAATAGGTTACCAGAGGAACCACGTTACGACAAATCTCCATGGCTCGTGTGGAGACAAATACCTATGCATATTTCAGAATAGTTAATTCTTTAATTGTTTTGGTTATTTACAAGGTTGGTGTTGTTCCAGACAACCTAAATCACCTTTTGGTAAATTGTGGACAAATCGATCAGTAATTAATGGTTCCGTATGAAAAATTGCCTATTATTTTCATACTATTCTTACAAAATTTCCTATAGCTTGATTCTTGTAGAATTTATGGAGAATTTCTGTTTTTAGTTCTGTACTCTACAGATCTTTTTGTAGAAACAATAATATCAATAATAAGCTAAAATTGGGTACCATTTTTCCAAGACGGTGTACGAAGATCAAGGAGGAATGATGAGAAATTTGAATGACCATCATATCCAAAATTTCTCTCATGAATCCTCAATATTTTACTATTATATTATTTAGAGATATTCCAATTTATTCTCTTATATCTTGATCGTAGATATTTAATTATGTTTCATTTAAATACTCTTTGTTTCAGGTGCAAATGGACTCCGAAGAAGAGGTCGTCAAACGTATACACGATACCAAACGCTGGAGCTCGAAAAGGAATTCCACACAAACCATTACTTGACACGGCGACGGCGAATCGAAATGGCCCATGCCTTGTGTTTAACGGAAAGGCAAATCAAAATTTGGTTTCAGAATAGACGCATGAAACTTAAAAAAGAAATACAAGCCATAAAGGAATTAAATGAACAGGAAAAACAAGCGCAAGCTCAAAAAGCAGCGGCCGTGGCAGCCGTTGTGTCCCAGGTGGAACAAAATTAGTGGATTAATTCAGTGTTTTTGGAGGGGCAACAAATCCTGCAAAATTAAGGTGAGTTCAGTTTCACTTTAAAGTTGTTAGAGGTTTGCGATAAATTTTATATTCAGCATTTATCATATTAATCGCTGTGCATATCTTGGCTTTTAGTTATGTTAAATTTGAGACTAGAAAATACTTTTTATTAAAAATTATTTATAAGCGTCAGAATTGTTAATTTAAATGTACAATATATAAGTTGTAAATTTCAATTATATTTTGTTAAATATATTATCGTAGTATATTGCAGATTATTGTTAGCTAAATATTAATTTTCATATCCAGTTAATTGCAAATAAATTTTTGTTTAATAAATATTTTAAATGTATCGGTTTCGAGAAATATTACTATATTTCAGGGATAAATTTTAAATAAACAGTTTTATTATATTATACGGGTGTAATTTATCATGCTTACGTACCTATTTAACAAAACAGGACAGTAATTAAATTTGTTTTGACAAATATACTTCCTTATTAAGCCATGCTAGATTTCGTGTTTCTAAAAATGTGCTTAAATTGGCAAATAAACATTTTCTCTGCTTATTTTTATACAGCCAAAAAGATAAACTTGTTTTAAAGATACATAAAATTATTTGAGATGAAAGTTGTAAGTAATAAAATTATCTTTCATCCAAAATTCTTTTCACAAAAATTTGCAATGGAGTTGGAATTTTGAGTGGATATTTTATATACATATTTTTGAAAGATGTATGGATGAAATATAAATTAAAATACTTTCTTCTAGTAAGCAAATGTCTAAAACATATTCTAAACCAAACTACTCGTCAAAATATTAACTTATTTCAGAATAGGTTATTGCTCAAAATGATCAATATCATCTCGGCTTCTAGTGATCTGATTGTAAAAATCCAAAGCTTAAAATATTTGTTTCAATATAATTTAATAAACTATTGAGAAAGAAAATAAATTTTAAAAATATTATGAGTTTGAGGGATTCATTCTTTTTTCTTCAATTTTCATAGTGTAAAATAGGGTTTGTATTAAAAAAAACATTTCTTCAGATTGTGGATATAGAGATAGAAAACTAGGATTAAGAACGTCTACATTAATGTCCGATCCCGAAAGTTATAAAGATTTTTCAGATTCTCTCTTTTATAGTTAAGTAGCGCAACAAATAATAATATTCACGAAATCCGCATCCTCTTCCTGAGAACATTTTAAGCTCCGATTAACGAAATTTTGTAATCGATCTCTTGATTTTTTTTGAGAACGTTTTTTTAAGGAGTAAGGTGGTTTCCTTGTTTGTTTTTCTAATTTCGTGGTTAGATTTTATTATTTTGACATTGAAGTCGATAACTTTATTGTCTGCAACTTTTATTAAATTTTTT